>CAVLJG010000006.1:69280294-70480294 GCA_963669975.1 Acanthoscelides obtectus
CTGAAAATTAAATTTCAAAAAACGAAAACCGATTTACAAAAAACTACAAAGCTTTTTTTGTTCTGGGCGTTGTAGCTTTGTGAACATTTCATCTAAATCGCAATGGTACCTTCAAAGGCCAGACGAGCCAAGGGATTATCGGACCGACAGACCGACAGACAGACCGATGGAAATGAATGACATATTTTCGTGATACATCCAAAAAACAATTTTAGATTTGATTTTGATTACAATACTTGTCGCTATTGGAACCGCCGCAAACTCTTTCGAAATAGCACTGTTCTTCGCAAAACAAATGTTAATTAAAAATGGTTCTCGGTTCTAATTGATCGCAGCCAGCTTAAAACTCTTATCAAGATAGATTAAATTCTTTTGTTGTTAACTTTTATACTTCTATCAATTGAAGTGCTTAACTTTTTTTATTGAATATACAATACTTGCGACTGGTTTGTTTGCTTTATTATTTTTAAGCAACGATGTGTATTACCTAAATATAATATGAATGTCCGACAAATTCTGACAAATTTAATTATTTATTTAACCTAGTCTTGAAATGTTCTACCCTCATTTGCTTTTTTGACCAATCAGCGTCGTCAGTCGTGCATCTATGCAAACTCCACATAATGCAATTTTGCAGAGGAAATATGGTCGTTCGATGCCACCATTTTTTTACGATTCTGTAGCCTCTTAAAATGTTAAACTTTTATACACCCCTTATCACGCATAATCAACGGGAACCGCTTTTTTATTGGTCTTCCTACTTGTCTTTTTATTTTCGCAATGAGAGTAGGTTGAAATGTAAATAAATAGATTTTCAAATAAGATATAATTTATGGGCCAAACACAGCGGCGGGTTTGTCAGCATATGATTGAAGGTATTCGGACTACTATATTTTATATTCTTGAAGACTGAAATTATTGGCAGTGACTCATCGCTGGTACTTAAGACCTTCGCAGTGTGTTGATATTTTTTTTTTGTCTAAAAAATTGGATTCTTATTAGTGGTCGTTTTGCTGCTCCTGCCTTCTGAAAGAATCCAGTGCACGGTAATGATTAGGATTTCGAGTGTTGATGGTTGGAAGTGTTTCAGCTAACTTTAAATACTGGTTATAAAAACAGAAATAGAAAACGCGGGGTGATTTTCCATCCGAAACGGAAAAATAAGTTCTATTACCGAGTTATATTTTGGAATAAAATTCCAAAACGATCACTCATCTCACTTCAACCGAAAAACTTGGTACTAGCAATAGTGTATAAATATTTTGGGACTTAGTAATTGTTGAACCCACTCAAATATCTTCGAATTTAGTGTACCCGGTCATTCTGCAAAAATACTTAAAACCTACAAACGCACACGAACGTATCAGGGCAAGTAAAGCCGTATCACCTGGAACCCCATCTCTGAATCTAAGGGGGCAAACCGAGGCACTTTGGTCCAAGCAGCAGTTTCATGGGGGCGCCACATTCCCCAATATATTTGAAGAATAAAATTTTGTATACACATACCGTCAATTGGTTTTCTCAAACATTTACTTATGAATGCATCTCAACAAACCCTAAGTAGACTTTTGAACACGCACGTAGTGTGCATGAATCTGCGTCGCATCTACAACATGAGCCTAGCCAAGCAAATTCGAACAGTCGGACGTTGGACGTCAATCGAAGATCACTTTGTTACGTAGTTGATTGTGTTTCCTATAATAAGTTAATAGTGGAATAGAATATTACAAAATTACAAAAATGCTATTTATATTTGTCGGCTTTAAACAATTTTTCTAAAAGCTAGTTGAATGAGGCACCACCAGGAGGAGGGGGCGCTTTAAAGATCATGTACCCGAACCCCAACGTTTTTTCTTGTATAATACAGCATGATATAGATTTTATGAGATGTATCCTCCTAGCAGCAGCAACCCCTCCCACCCAAGCCCGCATTCACGCCCCTCCCCCGCTCTTCAGTTGTCGAACAACATCTCTGAATATTATTATGCATTATAAATTTTCTAGAAGTAGTAAGTTTTTGGAAAGCTCAGATCATTTTTCTAGTCTTGGAAATTATGGATCAAAAATATTCTTACCAATGAAGGCAAAATCCACTGCCACCCATAAACTTGTTAAATATCTACTAGAAACACTAAGTCAATCTTCTTGAGTCCATTTTCACCAAAATTAAATATGTTGTTTAAAACTACCGAGATCTGGCATGCAAGCATATTTATCGTTGTCAGCTCTGACATAATGAGTTTTTTGTACTCACGTTCGCGAATTTTTTACTAATTTTAGATTGGATGCTATTCTTGAATTCGCCATGTTACTTCAAACCCAACTCAGATATTTCAGGAAACTGAACGAATACATCTAAACGACAAATAATGTGTTATGGTGATTGTATAAATTTAGCATGGCGCCTGAATATTTTGCGGCACTCAAACATCGTCACAACAGTTCTTTACGGTACAATAACAAACAATTCAAACTAATTGAAAGACAAACTGTCAAACGGTCAGATATGGGACGAAGATCACAACGGCCATTGGCCATGTTTACACCGTGAGTAGCTAACTACAGGACCGTATTATTCCCTTCGTTAACACCTCACAGTCTGAAAAGCAGATCCAGGAAGGTGTTATTAAAATTTTCACCGACGGATTAAGGAAAAATTAAGGGGCGGAGTATAAGATAAGGATCCTATGCATGGGGATCCCTATACCTGTGGGAGATACAGCTCAGGTTAAATTAGGAAAAAGCTATGTTATTTCGAGCGAGTTTAAATGCCGTTGAGAAACTTGAATAAATTTGATCTCGAACAGTAGAATTCAAAACATCACGTAAAATTTCAGGTGTAATGATACTAAATGCTTCCATTACACATTTTTGTAACTGCTGCTCAGTTTCGAAAGCATGCTGATAAACTTAGCTTTCATAAGACCCCAAATAAAAAAGTCCAGAGGAGTTAAATCCAGGGAACGCGCTGGACAGGACAATTCGCTAGAGGTTCCAATCCACCTTCCGGGAAATTGCTGAGAAAGCTGCTCTCGAACTTGCCTAGAGTTATATGCAGAAGCACCGTCTAATTGAAAGCAACAGATATTGCCAAAGTTAAACTATCCAGGCAGTCTTCTAAATCATGTTAGAACATATAAAGGTACCGTAGTAGTAGTAGTAGTAGTATACGTTATTTCCCCCAAAATACAATGTGTTAATAATTACAAATGCTAACTTCAGTACAATAACAAACGTAAAATATAACATAATACCTGACTTTCACAAAATAATCTTAAGTTAATATATTTTATAAGTTACAGAATTTTTTTTAAATTGTCTTGTAATGATTTTGATGATTTTTTTATCTAGTTTTGATAATAAATTTTGCTTAGAGCAGGATTTTACACATCAAGCACATTGTAAGTATGGAAGGTAAGGAGGAGTAGGACTTATATAATAAAGTTTATTCCACTAACTACAGAAATATGGAGGGTGAGGAGGAGTAATACTAGCGTAGTGCGATTTCTAGTAAATAATTTCTACTAGATTTCTTGTCTGTGGTCTACCAATTAAAAAAATATATTTTTTAAATAAAGATTTTATCAAAGACAATGATTTATTTTATCAACGGTATACGGTACGTGTATGGCAAACAATTATAAATTTTACATGATAGGTAGGTGTGGCATCGCAAGCTTACATTTCTTTGAAAAGTTTGTATTTTTAAGTTTTCATTTTCTTTATATCTAGTACTATAAGCATGGCTAGTCTTATTGAAGTTTTTTTGTGTTTGTATATGAATTGAACTAATTCATGCAGAAACAGTTGCCTTAGGTCAAACACTCCAATCTCTGAAAATAATTTATCAGAAGGATAAGTAATTTCTTTACCCGATATTACTTTCAACTTTCTTTTCTGCAGTATATCCAGAGGCTGCAAATGACAATATACGTGATTCAACGAATGAATAATACTACATGTTCGGGTGTAGTCTATGAGATGTTTTAAGTATTTAAAGCGATATAAGAGTTGTCGTAAGGTGTTTGTAATGTTAGATATATGAACATCCCATCTCAAGTTGCAATCAATAGTGACACCTAAGTATTTATAGGTTTTCACAGATGTTAAAGTTATACTTTGATATATTGAATTGGACCTATTATTTTGGTCCCTAGAATTCCACACCTCATACTAAAACCAAAATGTTCTTGATGTCTGGAAACTTTTTTAGCCCGCAGATTTTCTTAAGTCCAGTAATGAGTGTTACGGCAATTGAAGATACCGTTAATAGTGACCATACTCTCGTCGGACCATATTATTTTTGAAGGGAAATTAAAATCTCCTGGCGCCGTTTGCTATCCCCCTGGTCTAAGCTTGGCAAATTCTGGATTTATAAGGGTGATATCTATTTGAACGCAGAATAAATTTCGCTGTGGATTTGGCTACTCCTACATTTTTCTCAATTTGACAAGTGGATATCTCAGAGTTCTTAGCAACTGCTTGTAGAACACTATTCTAACTTTCCCCTAAGGATTCCTTTTTTCGAGACATAACAGACTTTTTGAATGAACTATACTCATTCAAATTTCAAGCCATCTCGAGAAAATGGACTTACTTGGCTGCCTTCTTCCGAGAAATTTATCAAGATACATTTCTGCAGTAATTTTTAATATATTTTTCAATTTTATTTCCAACTCTTCTTCATTACTAAAATTACCGCTTGGCATCTTTGACGAAGTTATATTAACAATACACAATAATGATACTCGGTGACAGGTATTTGTTTGCAACACCAACATAAAAAATTAAAAAATCTGAAAAAAACGCATGTTTCCTTATGACCAAGGAAATAAATGTAACGTGTGTTAATTCGGATAATAAATGTTATTAGACATAGGGTGTACTTTTTTCGGACCATATAAAGTTTTTGATGTTTTTTTAAAGACGAACTCTCAGACACAAAATTTAAAAGCACCATCATGTAGTGCCTAAAAAGTGACCATTGAAAAATTTAATTAATATTCTAATATTTCTTTAAGTAAAGTCAGAAAAAATAAAAATGATTTGGTCTAACTTCAGTTTTTCCCAAATATCTCAATAAACCATGAAATGTTTACAAGCCTCTCAACGGCATGTAAATATGCCCCAAAGAATGAAACTTTTTCCTAATTCAACCTCAGCACTACGTCCCACCCTGTATACTCTCGAAGTCTCCGTATGAACTGCAAGTGGTTTATGGACAAATATGCCGCAAAGAAAGTTGTCTACAGATATGTTAAGCCGCGTATAAATATGCGAGCCGAGCCGTTCGTGAGCCGCTCGTGGTCCGCTCAAAAACTGTTCGTTGAAATTATTTTTACAACGAAGGTCCAGCGATCCATGGAATAAAGCCGAACCAGCCACAAACCACCAGCGCATACCAGTCTGTGTAGTTCAGTTTGAATCATGCCCTCGCGCGAGGATACTCGATCATGGTAATGAGTGGTGCGGCTTTAGTAACTCGTAGTTTGTGCAAGAAAAAGAAGAAACAAAGGCGTTGGTGGCACGGTGATTTATATTAGAAACGCAGTGGTATGGTTTATTTATCCTGATTTTTCGGAATTATAAATACAGGTATAAGTGTGAAAATGTTTCTCTTCCGACCACTCCATATTCGAAAATAATGCTTGCGAACAGCACAACATCACACAAACACGTTCCAATATGAACTGCGAATCCGTTTGTGTTCGTTAGAAAAACCGACAGGACACGGTTCGCAACGACTGGCTCAGAAGCAGTTCGTCTGCTGCTATGAATCCCGTCCCAATCATACGAACTAACAGTTCGCAAACGGCTCGGCTCGCATGTGTATACGCGGTTTTATAGTCAAAAACATGAGGATCTACAAAGACAGTATACATGCAATACTGACTCTCATGTGTTGTAAGCTTACAACGAGAACAGTTCTAGACTGCCACTTGGCACTTTTGAATATATCCGCCAGTCACAAGATAGCAGTTTCTTGATTGAAAAGCCATTCAAAATTCAAGGGTAATATTATAGCGGGCAGTGCAAAAAGAGCTACTGAAACCAGCGTTCTGGGTCCAATGCTCATCTGCATCTTACCCATCGGAGCCATGGCATACCCACAAAACTTCAAGACCATGTATGATGATACATCAGGCTGCTCATCCGCTAAGGAATTCCTCAGACATCCCAGTGAGAAAGTAGCGGCAAACTACCTGTCTGTGTTCAGACAACAGTTTCTGTTTGCAATAGGCATTATACAAATAACTGGACATTGTCAGCTAAAGAACCATCTATATAACGTGAGACTGGATGATACATCCTTATGTAGAAGATGTGGACAGGAAGACGAGACAGTCAAGCACTTGATTTGCAACTGCCTAGCTGTCTTATTCGTCCGCTAATCCATTCTGGGGGAACGTTGACCTTCTATGGCTAGCGTAATTGCGTAAGAAGTACGATAGGTTCAATAGTGTGGGGTGTATGACGGTCCAGACCTGATTGACTACTGACTACGAACAAGGGGCCAAATGGAGCCTAAGTGGTGTAATCTTGGTTGATTGTTCTTCCTCCAGAATGCAAAACATCTCGCCGTTGCAAGAGGCGGTGCATCACCGGCCCAATTTAACTGCACGCTAAGCACTTGCGTATCGGACGGTGTAAGTGAACGAGTGTTGCACTATCTGTTGACAGGGAGTGGTGCAACGCACGGAGAACATTCCATACTCTCCTAGAATTTGCAAGGAAATAGGGCATTTTCCTATTCATATGAATTACCTACACATGTCTGTTTGATTTGTTGTGACCTGTGACTGTGAGAGCCTAACCAGAATACTGAATGACTCTCTAATTCTGTTCAATAGGGCACCGCTCGACATCCCCCCCCTTCCCTGAATTCGCCAGTGGTGGTGCTCCATCGCTAAGAAGAATTCTTGCAATTCGTTTATTTCCTCTACGGTATTTGTAATATACGATTTCGCTAATAAATTACTACAGTAAACATGCAATCAACCACGGGGGGTGTGGCTCTCCCCAGTTCGTCCAGTGAATCCGCCACTGGATACGCGACGAGTGTGTTGAAAATATCTATATTCTGAGGTTCAAGGGCGTCCAAATCTGTCAATGGGCTCGGAGACGTATAAATATACTGACGGTAAAAAATGTTGGTTTACCCTCCTCCCACAATATCCAACTCCCAACCTCTAATTTTTACCCTGTTAAGTAGAACCTAGAAAGTAAGTTATATCGTTTTTTTAATGACATTAGGTAGGTTTTTTACATGTCGGTTTTCCTATAAAATTTTGGACTAGCTGACATTCACTTCATGCTCACTTGTGGTAAGCGCAGCACACTAGCGGCTAGCTGGTACATAAGACATTTTAGCGATTTTGACATTATATAGGTTCTTTACGTAATGAACCTGCGGGAGCCTCTGAAACGCCAAAACAAGGTTGAGCAATTATTTTGTTCTTTTTTTTTTCGTTTTTTACCTGTAGGTCCGCCGCTACTGGATCGACTTTCAAAAATTACACAGCTTTTTCGTCCTTGATATAGAGCTTGTTTCAAAAATTTTTTCTAAGTTAGAGTGGGGCAAAAGATTAGCAGACAGACAGATCGACGGAAATGAGACCATGATTTTTTCTGATATACCCTGGGTCAAAAAAAAGTATCGGAATGCCCTATTTTTTTTCCTTGAACCTAAATAACGGAAAAATTAATTTTGGATAATAAATTTATTTGAAAACTAACAACTAAATAGTAATTTTTTATGGCAATAGATTGAGCAAATTAAAGATAATGTAAGGGTAATGATAGGAATTATGAAGTATGACTGAATATTTGCTCACACAAAAAAAACAAATAAATAAGTTTTAACAAGATTTATATATAGCTAGTACTTTGTTATCACGTCGTCCGCATCAATAATGGCCTGAAGCCATAGTGACATAGAATTTCTGTGTTATTTCTTGTACAGTTTGGCATAAGAACCTCTTCTGGCTGTCGTCTGGCAGAAAATTTACTTTTTCAAGCAGTTAAGTCCACAAATATTTGTGCAGGAGTATTGTAAAGAAATCATTCCCTTGCCTTAGCGCCGGTGTGCTTACGATCATTATCCTGTTGAAAAATAAATGTTCCCCTGATCCCCATTTTTCCAGTGCGGACATTCATGTTCCTCACCGATTGACCTGAGAAATAAAAAGGTGTCACGTGCTAATTATGACACGTCCAAGTCACCGTCAAGTATGAATTGACCTTTAGATATACTTTATGAGCGATGATGTGATCGCAAATAATTTAATGGCTCGTTTTACTCCAGCGTTTTGCGGCGTCTTCAAAGTTATACCATCGCACGTTTACGGGGGTGTGTCGTTACAAACATTTTAGCGGTCGCGTAATTTATACATTTTTACTGCCGTGATGACAGAAATAAAAGCCGAAATGAGTTCGGTGGATTGGGAAATTGCTGCTGTCTATATTTACATGTTCGCTACTCGTTCAAGTATTTAGCGCGCTTCCTGAAACGGTCGCTTGAGATTCAACACTGATATTGAGCAAGATATGTTCAGTGTTGGATTACGTTATGAATGAATGAACATTTATAAGCAATTTGAAATTAAACCCAAATAAATGTACTTCTCCTGTGTTCAGAAAATGACAAAATAGGATTAAAGAGGATTTCGGTATAGTCATTAATAGTGTTAAGCTCAATCTCTATAACATATCCAAAATCTTAGGTGTTCAAATTGACGAGCAGTTTCGGTTAGAACAACTCGTTAATACTTATCCAAAAAGCATACGCACGATTTCGAGCACTATACAATAATAGATTTATTTTTAAGAAATATATTGGAAAAACGACTAAGGTACCTGAGGGTATTAACGCCCACTTAACAACTTTTTTTAATCTACTAATTACGAGTGAGGATTGATAAATTACTGCATTAGTAAAAACATCTTTATTGATAAATAAATACAAATTTCAGCCTTTTTTAGTTCTCAAAGTATCACAGGACCTCTATAGGCCATTTCAAAAAATGGTGTTTTTGGGCATTATTAACCACCTAGTAGTATATTAACGCCCTATGGTAAATGCAGTGTAAGGTACATGAAAGTAAGCAAAAACTGAACTAAGCACAAATATATTCTGCTTAAAACTATTTTACAGTTTAAAAAAACAAGTCTTCAATGTTTGGACGCTACTACCCGCACAAAGCTTTCTAATAGAAACGAAACATTTTTCTTCGCTAAGTGAAAAGGAACATTAAATAGATAATGCAACGGGTATTATTAGAGCATTCCTGCATTATTAACAAAAAAAAAAAACATGAAATGAAAAACTAACACTCGGGGCATTCAAAAATTAAATCGCTTTCTGTCAGACCAACACACTCCTCATGGTACCAGACTTGGCATTTCATGCACTGTCTCATGTCTGATTAAACGATTTTCTTTGCAAGCTGGACAATACCAATCTGCAACTTGATCTGGAACAATCCTTGAGCTCGATGGATTTTGCTGGAACAAGTCCTTAGTAATTGTCTGTGCTTTGTAGTTTATTGCTTTTTTCCGTGGTAGTTTAACAGTAACCGCTTGCTTCATATCTGGTGTCGCCAGAAGTTTTTGGAAAGACGTTCTAGAACGATAGTGAATCCGTTTTTGTAACTCTTGAAGTGGCAAGTCATTTTCGGAATCAGATGAATCCACTATGTGTGAGGTGGCATTTTCTTTTTGTCTTGCAAATAAATATTTTCCGACACCCTTGGACGTTGAGGGTTGCTGGTCGACGTCTTCTGGCCTATTGGTGTCGGGCAGTAAACGTTGCGTCAGGATAGATGGAGCGAACGCTGTTGCGGGAATGGCATCGGGGTTAAAAGGATAAATCCCTATAGCCCTGAATCCACTAGTTATATTAGAGTAGGTCATACACTTGGACCAAACGTTGGTAAAAATCTTGTTGAAGCTGATTTTGTTAATTTTTCGGCCTGGATTCGCAAACTGATACTTCAGCATCTCTACATCCCAATGATGTTCATAAGATCGATACACAGATTTGTCTAGCGGCTGTAATTCGTGCGTTGTGTTTGAGGGTAGACAATAAAGGGTAATATCGTGCTCTTCAGCGGCATTAACTATTCTCAAGTCCAAATGACATGCTGCACCATCAAACACTAAGAGGACTTTGCCAGGTGGTTTAAAACTGGCAAGGTGCTTTATAAAATCAACAAAGAGCTCGGTGGTCATATAACCTTTAGGGGACATCCTTACTATACTGCCTGTTGGTAAATCGTCACAGTTTTCTGGCTTAACTCTTTTACCCTTGAAAATTATCATTGGCGGAATTGGATTACCAATGGCGGATACACATCCCCCATTTGAGATAAGGTGAACCCTTTTCACAACTTTTTGTGCAAGAACGGTAGGTTGATGGTGAAGGGTCAGACGGCAACCTTTCTCATCCATATTGGAAATTTTCTCAGGTTTGTGCTTTAACTCCAATTTATCTAATAAGTTACCAATTTTTTGGAAATGGTCCTCTACTATGAACTTATTCAGTTTTTGCGCTCTTGCTTGATTCATAAATTGGGCTTTCCTTTTTGATACAATCGGGTTTCTTTTTAAGAAAGATTTCATCCAATCCTTTCCTGCTCTTTGGCTTTCTGTATTGAAATTATTTGGAATGTTGTTTATTTCACAGAACTTGAAAACATTAAAACGTAACGTTTTCAAGGTTAGCGGCAACCCTATATCGGCCAAACGCAGAATCCTTTCCACTAGATCTTTCTCTTGTTCTGTATTTAGCACGGCTTTTCGGCCAAATCTTTTAACGCATTTTCCAGTTTTGAGGTGATCTCGAAGTGTTCTTCTGGGAATATCATATCTCTCCGATGCGGCTCTCTGAGTTAAGATCCCCCTTGATACTGACAGAATGGCTGCCTCCATATTTGCTTCGTCCCATCCTACACCTCTTTTTCGGGCTGGTGTTGACGATTTCTTTTCCATGTTTAATCACTTCTGAAATAGTTCAAAAATATCATATTTTCATTTGTTTAATAACGCCCGCTTAGGCTGTTTAATAACGCCCACCCCGAATTTGGCTGGGCGTTATTACACGATTCACTTCTTACAACAAAAAAAGCCAATTCAAGAAAAAACAAATTTGAACAAGCAGAACTAATTAGCTATTCGCTTGTCATAGACCTTAAGCATTACGTGTGGAAAATAACAACCATTTATCATGCTAAAATACAAATTTACTTACTTATTTGCAGCACCTAATTTTATAAAATGGATCGCACAACCACCTGTTTTGTATGCTTTGTTATAACTGACTGCGCAAACTCGCTAATGGCGTCGACTATCACTGTCTTCGTCTTACTACAGTCGAGTATGTTCCTTATAACCTGCGTTAGCTTCAAATAATCCAGTGCAAAGCGCCAAATTTAAAAGCGGGCGTTATCAACCACCGGGCGAAATTGCCCGCACCTACCTTAAGTGAAACTTTAGTTCTCTCTATCGTTGAATGTGGATTCTTAGTTTATTTTTCTTGTTTAGATCATATCGTCGGTCTCCGCACGTACCGGCGTAACTAACATTTTACAAATTTTACAGGAGAGCTAGAAAACGAAAATCAGCAATAAATGAGATTGAAAATGACATACTGTTTTTTTAGTCTGAACGTTGCGGTTTTTTTTGTTAGACTAAAATGATGTATAACCAGTTTTAACGCAGATGCGTAAATCTATTTAAGCCGGTACGTGAAAATTGTTTTCGGAATTTAGGCAATTTTCTGAATATTTTAATTCTTAGCAGCAAACTGATACACAGCTACGTCACTGAAGTAAGAGACTACAAAAAATCTGTGAAATTACGCCGTAACTCGATTTTAGATTATTTGTCATTTAAGTGCCAAAACCTGCATTTTGCCTAGTTTTTCAGCCATAACATTTTTGCTATTAGTCGGATCTTTTAAGGTGTGGTCTCATTTTGTAGGTCTCATAAATACTTAAAAATCGTATTTAAAAAGTTTGTTCGTTCCTGTCAACACTTCCGATTTAATCCCAAAAACACGTTTTCTCATTCTTTCTTTGTTTGTTGTCAAATAAAAATTTTCCCACAAAAATTGGTGTACCCATTTTATGCGCCCATGTTTTAAATACCTCCTTGAACATCTTGCACCGATTAAACCAGACTTTAGACTAGACTTATTTGTCTATTCAACGCTTTCGTTTTAAAATAACTGCCCTTACAAGTGTAAGAGTAGTTTCAGCTAAATCTGGCCTTTTGTCGATAATGTTAATTAATAAAGAGGACCATTATTATTATAAGTAATATGGTGCAAACATGATACAGGTGAAATACTAGTCTGTTTAGAAGCCAGACTGTCAAAAGTAGATGACGAAACGGTTAGCTGTTCATAATCTTAGAAGTGACCGCTGACCTAACTAGCGCGATCTACCTCTAGCGTCAGATTACCCCCAAATGTCATTTACGTCACTTTAAGCGAACGTTTGCAACGCAATATGACGGCCCCATCAGAACATGAAATGTCTAGTAGTTGCAGTAATAATTTTCTGCTCTTCATACTCTCTCATTTTCTCCTAGCCCTTGATTTTCTCTTTTATCTTCTATATCTTCTGGAATACCAAACAAAGCTACAAAACAGCAAAATGATCATCTAATTTTGACATAAAGGTAAAGGCCCCACGAATCGTTTTTTATGATCAATAAATAATCGTAGTACAAAAGTACAGGGCGTCATAGAATTTGGAATGTTTTATTCTCAGAACAAAGAAGAAAAAATGGCTCAATATTCGAGTCTCAAGTACTATCCTGACATATATTTTGCTCGTGAATGTTATTGATGTTGTCGGCGATTGATTCTTAAACACAGGTTTGTCTAATGGCTTGTTCGTACAGTCATTGTTGACTTGTCGGTGAATGTGTCTGGAATCAGAAATTGTGAATTCTATCTATATAGCGAAGCAGAGTGAATGTAATTTGTGTAGCGGGATCTTGGTCACGATCACTGACAGGTTGGCGACTGCTATACGAACAGGACTTGAGTCTTCTACTATGGAGCTCGAGGTCCTTTGCTTGACATTAACAAACATGCACAACTCAAGACGGAACCATCCAGGAAAATGATCAGAATACACTCGCAAAGTATCAGTACAGACATCGTAAACTAACATCAAATCGCTAATATCGTTATTCAGTTCCATTTGTAAATAAATAGCTAGATCACCGCGAGGCAATTGATTTAAATAGTGACGCATCTCGTGCCCGTTCACGTTGGATACTGGGTCGGTCTGGCCCATTCAGAATTTTTTGAATCTTTATAGGTCGGCAAAACTGACATATGTGTTACCAGGAAAGGTTGCTTGTTGTTGCATTAACTATATGCCGTGTATATATATATATATATACTTTGAAGTTGAGTCATTAATTTTCAGATAATGATTGTAGATGGAAGATAAACCAAAATATGTGTGTGAAAATAAAAAAAAATAAAAAAAAATGTTACTTTGTTTTATAAAGTATCCTCCCGACAAGTATTTCAGTGTGGACCTGTATTTGATCGTGCGGTCTTGGAGCACCGGCATGCCCTCCCCTGTGAGGTCTTAAGTCACCTGATTCACGAGCCCTTTGTACTACATTAACAAAGGCACGAGGGGTTGGTTGCACTCGATTGGGAAACCGATTCGCACAAATCTGTGATGCCGCGGCAGCATTTTGTAAAGACTCCCCACCCCCCGTAAATAACAATCATGTCCACAAGTTCAGCATTTTCGTAAACATGTGCCATTTTTTATTTCGTTTGAGCCACGCAACAAACACCACTATTCACCCACGCGTTACCGACTGACGAAAAACATCGTGATAAACGTTTCAAATTCTTTCGCTTTTTTGTTTCCGATGCGATGAACCGATAAGGCGGATTATATCCGTTGTTGCCAAACACGAGCACATAATATTATTATTCAGACAGGGCGGTACTCAAACTTCTAAAGGGCTATAACTTTGTTACTTTAATTTTACCAGAAAAATGTTATAGGAAAAAAACATTTCTTTTGATCAGATCTACTCACTGTTGAAATAAATGACTCAACTTCGAAGTCACCCTGTATATATAAAGGTATATTCCTGGTCCGATCAAAGCACTCCCAGAGTGGGATGATATGGAAATACTTTATTTTGATTTCGAATAATTCTAATCCAGCATAAACCTGTCAAACTCGTACCGTGATCATTTCATATAGAATCCACATCCATTGAGTCCTTTGGTATGCACTAACTTTTTTCATGTGTGAGACTGACGAATCAAAAAATAGAACAGCGGATATCCTTTCTATCCAGACTGTTCTAAATCGGACTTCAAAAGAAACGGAATAGAATGTGACACGTCAATCTGTTGCGGCCATAGTTGCGGCATCTCGATTAATCACATGTACAGTGCTAGCAGCCAAAAATAAATAGGCATAACATAAAATCTGTCATATGGTGACATCCGCTCGGTTAATTTATCGAGTGAGAAAACAGTACAACAATTCAATAGACAATGGCAGTATCTCTAAAATACAATGTACACCCAAAAGTAGAAGTCAATCCGATCCCTAGCTATGCTGTTGACAGCACTCCACATGCAGGAATTCAGCCGATATCTGCCAGTGAGATGGAGAGAAGACTAGCAGCGACAACTTCTTCAACGAGAGATCTGGTATCACTGCTTGGGGACGCAACAATCTAGTACGGTTTAATAGTTTAAAAAAATCTCTATACCTTGACTAACAAAAAGCGCCCTAGCGGTTTCGATGGATAGGCGAGCTCTACCAAAGAGCCGATCATTTCGGCTGGTCGGAGTCCAGATCATCGAAATCTTGATCTGGCACGAACACATCTCGTCAATCGCAGCATCTGCTGGGAAAAAGCTAGGCAATTTGTTTAGGGCTCAGAAGTATTTTTTTCCAAATGACACCCTTACTCTGTACAAGGCTAGATAAGACCTAGCTTCGAGTACTGCTCACATGTTTGGGGCGCTGTCGCCCAAACTACTTTATTTGTGCTCGATGCTATTCAGAGAAGAGCAGTCCTAATAATCGTTGATTCTTCTCTAATGGACAGTGTCGGGGCCTTGCTCCTCAGAGCTCTCCTCCATGATGACGCCGATCGTTAAGCCTTTTGGACAGATACGTCTGACTCCGTCTTCCCATCCTAATTGCTTCGAACGTCGGACGTCTACAACTGGTCGGTATGACCAGTCATTTGTTCCTAGAGTGTGGAACTGTGGAACAATCTGCATGAGCAGGCTTTTTCCAGTTCTATTAAACTTAGACAGTTCAAAAATCGGACTACCACTGTGTATTTACGCTCCTAATAGCAGTACAGTGCCTCCATATTCTGTATACCTGCTTCAGTTTATAGAAAAAAAATGTGTCTAAAATTTCCAATTCGGAAGATATAGGGTATTGAATATTTCACCACCACTTATTTGGAATTGAGTATGAACACATACATACATATTTCAATATCAACTTTCACTTAACTTCAACAACTTTAGAGTATATTCCAATTAAAATCCATACTTTTTCTCAAAAGTACAAACTAATTTTTTCCAAAGTCAATGATCAGATATTCTATGAAATTTTTGCATTTAAATATTTTATAACATAATATGTATGTATATCAACGTTTTTTTTTAGAAGTTGATTGTTCTTGACAAGCCTAAGCTTGGCAATTTTGCAGTTGTTTCCAAAATTCACCCTTTTCTGAATATTCAACTTACTGTGCTTTTTGAACGCAATACTTCCTACTTTATAATAAAATAAATTAATACATAATACATTATATAAAAATGAAGGTGTTGCTGCGCTCATATTAAAAACAAAAGTTAAAACAAAGACACATTCCTAAGGAGGCTTTGTTGCGACCGTACGCTCGTAATAAAACAAAAAATAAATAATCGTGAATGGTGGTGGTGAATTTTGGACAAAAACATCAGAATTGCGAACCTTAGACTTTTAAAGATCAATCAGGTACTAAAATAAGAGAATCAAGTTGATAAAGCTTAAAACACATGTTCCCAAGTATTTATACACAAAAATTTCCTAGATGCGATCAACATGATTTTTTTTTCAGTCCCGAAAACCTCACTTATAAGATCTAACCCTTTTGAGATATATTTTTTTTTGGATTTCGATATTATCTATTTCGGTACGAGGAGAGTTTAGGACCAATGGTATTGAAATTTCCCGTATAAATACATTGTCCCATTTTCCTCCTGCTTCTGGATAACTGAGAGCTTGGACTCAATGCTTCTTATTTCTGATCATACCCTTTTCTCTTATCCGTGGGAATTTGCATCGATACAAAGAATCGAATTGGTCATAAAGTAGAATACGTACAATACAAAGTAATAATCCTTAATAAGCATCCTGTTTGTGTGTTTCCTGGCAGATCTAAAGACACGCCATCATGCGCCATGGCAATCCGCGATCGAGCTAGCCGGCGAACATCCGACATGAATCGATAGACTCGAGAGACATTTAATTGGCATTTCCGGTTACCGTGTCTCTTCTTAGAAAGAAGTGACAGGATGTATCATCCTCCAGTTATTGTCGGTCAACGGACCCCATAGTCTGGTTCTTAGAGGTGACCAAGTAGCAATAATACTGCTTGCGACATCCAACCAACCGAAGGCCAACCGTGCACAGCTGCTTCATAATTATTGGTACTCACCAGCACGATCTAGGCTTGGTCTATAAGTAGGACAACGAACGAAAGAAGAGCAACGCATCCCTATCAGCAGTATAAGGTCTATTCAAATATGATACTGTTGGTTTTCAATGCCGATGAGATCGGTAGATTCGACGGCATTAGGCGGTCACAGTGAAAATTAGGCTTTCAACGCGGACATTTTCAGTTTCAACAGGCAGCTGATCACCGCCCAAGCTTATCTTCAAGGCACACTCACATATGAATCGTGTAACAGAGGACCGCTGTTCTCATGTTCTCTTTGAAAGTGATTGAAAAAATTTATGGCAGAGTGTAGACATCACAATTTTATCCTCAGACGTTGTTACATTCCTGTAGTTTTACTGGGACCTGCCAAGAACCGTGAAAAGAGCTATAAAAGTTGTTTTATTGTTTCATATTCCCAACACTCATTTTCCAAAATATGATGCGCAATATTGGAAAATATTTAGCACACGTATGTTAACGATCGCAGTTGCTAAAATATGAATTCCAGATCAACTTATCGATTAAGTTTACAAAGAAACGCATTGGTCAATGTGAAGAATTCTTAGAATTACTGATATCTTTTGCTCTGCAGCTTCATAAATATTTTGTATCGTATAACGTTCACATTGAATAAAAAATATATGTTGAAGACTGCAGATGGATGATAAATATCTCCAATATGAATAAGTGTCAAAATGAAAGTAATATTGAAAATAAAACGCTTTATATTTCACTACCAGTGATACGTCATTTCATTAGCTGCTTTGTAGACGCTATATTTTTGGTTTGATCGGTCTATCTCTCCTCTGATTTATTGGCCTTATCTAAGTGCTATTCTTGTTCTCCGATCTGACAAGTAGATTCTATTGAGGGTTATGGGGAAATTCGAAGTAAAATGTTTTCTGGGTATCGCTAACCTTGTTCTAGAATTACAAATTATAAAACAGATTTCAGTGGTTCGCGGAAGACCGTGTGAGCAACGCAAATCTCTAGTTTGGAATTTCCAGGAATGAATTGATAGAGGATTGTTTCATCCTCCAACTAGTTTCGGCCACCTTGTTCGATCGACGGTTTTCATACCTATTCCGATTCTCAGAGCTGTCCGGTTTCTATCGGTCGGGAACGAGAGGAAATTCCTGGTATAGATGCTTCGTTTTCGATCATAGGTTGCAAAAGCAAATTAAACGATGCTTTTCAAAGTAGCAGAAAATGAGTTCAAGCGATGCAATTCGATAGACCGTACCCAAAAAACGTGTTTCGGTTCATGTTGTCTCTTCTAGGAAAAAATTCACAAGATGCATCATCCACCAGCTAACGCCAGACGGCAGTCTTTGTACCCTGGTTCTCAGAGCTGATTCGTAGGTGTATGTACTCTGGATAGATGCTTTCAATCAGGTTATAGAATTGAAAACAAATTCTTGGAAAAGTATGAGCAAACAATGCGTCTAAATAATATAATGAAGTAAATCTACAATATCTACATCACTTGGGAGTTTTACGTGAAATGCTTATGGATTTAAATAGACTGTTTTCAAATTCAATCATTATTGCTTCATACCTTGTACCCATATTACCAAAGGAAGTCAGAAAACAAATGTCATGCAAAAACAAAACAGGGAATTTTTGAAAAATGACACTTTTGAAAAACAGTAATTTGTATATTTAATAACTCCGCTCTCGTTATGCGAGTTTTGAAAAGCTCCCCAAGTTTGATATGGATTGGTGCAGCCATCACGAGTGTTGCGCTTTACCGGATATTTCAAATTCGAGATACTAAGTGACTTAATGGGGACAAAGTTGCGCGTTTAGATGATTAACAAAATGCCGCTTAGAAAGTACTTCCGGAGAGAGGAAAAAAAAACGAATTTTCCCAATATCGTTTTGAATGCTTCCTGACTTTATCTGTAGTTGGATTTAAGAATAAATTGCACATCAAGATTTATCTCCTCAATAAGATGGAATAGTCAGAGTTTCAATATGACGTTTCGTCTATTGTCCTCCAGCAACAACTTTATTTTTTCTTATAGAAGCCATATTGGATCTTTTAACAAGTGATTGGAGTTTTCAATTCTGATCTCAAAAATGCTTAACCTGTCATACACCGATATTGCTAAACTTTAGTTATTCCAAAAAACAGAATTTTCTAGGTAGGCTTTGAAATGATTACAAAAGCATTTGTTTCATATACCAGATTTCTCGCAAAACCATGCTTATTTTTTCTGACTTTATTTGAGATGTGATTTCGATATAAATCCATGTTGTCGTTGCCATATTTCCTCTTCTATAGTATTCAATTCAAGGTTTCTTCTTTCGACTTCCATCACCAACTTTGTTTTTTCATATGGGCGCTATATTGAGATTTTGGATTTTATCGTGACATAAATAAATGTATTATAATTATAAATGCAGAATTAAAAATTGTACTCGATTACTCAAAGTTGCAATAGAGAGAAGGAAAAAAACAGAGTTGTGAATCGATATAGAAAGCAGAAACGCCTAATTGAGACTATCTCTTGTACAGGACAAAGAGTGGCAATTTACGATTATTTTAAACTGCCATCTCAAATGAAACCAAGAAATAAACAGTAATTTTCCAATAAAGCTTATATACGAAACAAATTATCCGATAATTTCAAGGCTTTGATAGGGAATTCGATTTTTTTAATAACTTTGCCAATGTCCATGTATGACATATATATTTTTGGAATCAGAATTGAAAGACCTATTAATCTATGTAAAAATCCAATATGGCGTCCTTTAGAAAAATAAAGTTGATACTGGAGGACAAGAGACGAAACGTCTTATTGAAATTCTTGTAGAGGAGAACAAGTGATATCATTATTGTGCAATATATTTTGAAATCTCACTACAAATAAACTCATATAAAAATTAAAACAATTTTGGGATAATTCGGTTTTTTCCCGAAGTACTTTCTAACCGGCATTTTGTTAGTCACCTAAACACGCAACTTTGTCCCGATTAAAGTCACGTATCTCTTACCGTTTCTGAGATCCCGAAGGTGAGCGTCGAATTTGAAACGCCCGGTCTGTAGCTTGTATCAAAAATAATGGTATAAGAATTAAAATTATGAACATTGGCGTTATTCGGGAGATCTAAATATACGTTATGAGATCGGTCAGATGCTATATTTCAAGACAGAATGTATAATTGTTGTTTGAAATTTAATGGCAATGTGGATGATTGTACCTCAATGTGATCTTCAGTTCACCTGACGACGATTGAAGATCACACCAACCGAAACGTCGTGAATTAAGAAACCGTCTTGAATGAAAGTCCGAGAAACACTATCTCAGAATTTATAATAATAGATTGTTTTATCTGACACTCTCCTCAGCATTTAACCAAAGTTCTGTCTGTTTGGTTACTGCTCCTCTACTGATGCTCTGATGCCCTTTCTGACACCGTTTGTCTGTTCTGCTGGTCTGCCGAAGACTCTCGCTGCTGTCTCAAGGTTCGACCATAACGATCTCTCAGACAACGCTATTATACCTACATTTGTCTAAAATTACATCATCAATCATGAACGTGTTACGCCGAAATGCAGCCTCTCCACATCGCTACTTTTTTCTCCATGACTCACCACGATCTTTACTCGGAAAATGAACTGTTCATGGAATGCAGTAACGGGTGCATTAGACTATTCTTGAAAATAGTAGAAAGCTTAGTTATGGCTAAAAAATTCAATAATCTCCCTGAAATATTCGGCAAATGATCGTTTGTGAAGTAACATTTTTTAGATTTTTCTTCGATGGTATTCCTTTAATAAAGTTTAAAATTCCATAGTTCAAAATGTCCGTTTCCATTCATCGCATCTACAAATGAAAAACGTCAACTCACTGGCGAATTTGAGACGCTTATTTTGAATATAGTCGTCAAAAAAGTCCGCAAACTCCTATTTTGAGTATAAAAATAGACCACTTGGGGCGTCTCATTCGTCCCAGTGAAAGCTGACTCCAGACTCAACGCTGTTAACTCACCCTAGAAACGAGTTTCTGCCAAAACTATAAATACACATGAATTTTCAAAAATGTTCTTCAATTCGTCAAATTTTTCAATGCATAAATTCATATTCTGTCCGGCACGGCTATGATCAAACGAAACTGGGTACAAAGTGTCGCTAAAACATTTTTTCAGTGTAAAGAATGGTGATAAGTAGGTTTACTCTGCATTTCCTATGCAAAGCTATCATCAATTCAAAGAACAATAAGGAAATTAAATAGATTAAGGGCCAATTACACCAACATTATTATATGACGCTCAGTTGGACCAATAGGAAAAGACTTTATCGAAATGCAATTTGACGGAAGCTGTCAAGCTCTCTGAATATCAGTGATTTCTATTGAAATGTTGAGAAAAACGGTTGCCTTATAAATAAGGGTACATTATAGATGTAATATTATGTCTTTGTGCTTTAGAATTTATATCATTTCACAAAAGACGGTCAGTTATTTAAATGGACCAATGACAATGAGAGAAATAATATGTCGATTTTCTAACTACTATATTTAGTACGTTGTTCTCACTGTTTTTTGATGACTGTTCATGCATGGCAATCTAGTTTTGTCAGGGTGTTGTACATGATACGTATCTGGAGAAATGTACCGATTTTTGTTATTTTGCAAAAAAAAGGATATAAAACGTATTCAAACTGGTTCATCATCTTTTGTTATATCAAAAACAATTTTTGCCAATTCATGATCTAGAAATCCACACCAAATGTAAACCAACAGCACATTCTGCACTGCTGGGTCCTAAAACATCGATATTTGTAAAAGTATCCGCATCCATCTATTATTCATCGTCTAGATATTATAAGCCAGAATCAAAAATACCTATTTATGAAAATATATCTCCAAATATTGTTAAATTTTCTTATTATTTCTATTATAATAACACGTCTGGGATATCAATTGCTTTACAGTGATCTGCACATCTGCAGTGTTGCCAAACCGGCAAAAAAAAACGGAATCAGTAAATAGTGTCGTTGAATTCGGTATAAGGTAAATGCCGTCCCAAGATCAGTGGTAGATCAAACGTCTGTTATTGTATTGGGCGAGCACACAACATGTTTTTAAGAGGATAGTTCTATATTACAACTTCTACAATGTGCATACGATCGCTCTTTCAAAGTACTTTGCAACCATTCGCTTATAGGATTGTGAATATTTTTCTGTTTTACCCCTGAACTCATGAACTCACCTCTCATTTTAATTAAATATTTATTTTGGAAACAGACAGGTTTCGGTTTCTTTATTACTTGTCCGGTGATGAGCTAATGACGGTAATCTACCAGTATGTACCTTTTGTATGCACAAAAATCAATTCAGGGCAAGAGGAGTAAGGGATGATGATGTGCGTTCGTTATCATAGGCAACCAAAATCTACGCCTCTCATATGTCCGACTGCCTGACTGTGATTGATATGGGGCATAAAACTACGAAGACTACATAAAATTAACTTTTTGTTTCAGATCTTT
This sequence comes from Acanthoscelides obtectus, assembly GCA_963669975.1. Lineage (NCBI taxonomy): Eukaryota > Metazoa > Arthropoda > Insecta > Coleoptera > Chrysomelidae > Acanthoscelides > Acanthoscelides obtectus. The sequence continues at coordinate 69,302,520 of CAVLJG010000006.1, forward strand.
TTCGACAAGTATAGAAATATTTAAATTATTTTGAAAAATCGTGGAGAATGATGTTATCGGTAAACATTCTCTTTTCGGTAAAAATACCGAAAATCCGGTTCAAGTCAGACGATCTGAAATTTGCAATATAAATTTATATTCTAAATTCTATGCATATCCGTTCATACTCGTCAATATTTCATTTGAAGCTTTTATTTGTCATAAGATTTTAGCAAAATATAAGATAGTAAAGGCAACACCGCACCCTGCAGCCCAGTTGACTACAACGACAAGCTGTCAAGATTAGGGATGTTTAGATCCACGAAAAGTATCGATATGTATCGATTCTTATCGTTTTAGCAAGTATCGATACTCTAAAATATTGGAATAAAATTATCGATATCCAGCGGAAGGAAACAAAGAAGAAAAGTAATCTGAAGTTAGTCACTCTTTCTGACACAGTCCGGATCGAAAGACGACGATACTCGTGAAACTTATCGATACACCCAAGTGTCGTATATAAAAATATCGATCCAAAATATCGGGTATGGGGAGCAAAAGTATTGATACTCCTAAATATAGGATCGTATCGAACATCCCTACTGTCAAGATGTATAACCCGAGGTACCGATGGAGCTAGTTTGTGGCGTCATGGAAATAATTTTAGATTTTCATTTGCATTTTTTCAAGTGTTGGGCAACGATTTTAGGAAAAATTCCACGTATAGTCTTATAAAGCATAGTAGAGTATATTTCAACAGTTGGCGGAGTTTACTCGACTGGGACCAGGGGTTGACGGATCCCACACATGTCTCACTCGTTGGGGAGTTTTGAAATGTAATAATCAGCTGTTATTCAAATAATGTCTAATATAAATATAACCTAGAATATGTACTCTGTGAAACAAGAAAGTTATTGCAAACTCTATTTTTTTGCAGGTTTTAAGTTTGCCGCTAGCTTTACGACATGCATTTGAGTATTTTTTAATCGCTGTAAATATAGTGTGGATGTTTGTTCAGTTCCTGAACAACCAAAAAATATTTAACTTTATGGATGTATGGATATCAAAAATCCTGAACGGTTTTGTGGGAAGATGTGAAATTATTTTGTATCCACTCCAAGACACCCTCCATTACATAACAAAAACTATAATCGGGGCGATGATTTCAACGTTCGGAATTTCAACCCAGTAACCTATTCGCATGTCGTCCCTGATGGTGGCAAGCTCCAAGCAAGCATAAGAACCCGCGGATTTCGCATGAGTCACAATTCTCACAACCGATGCGAGGCACACAGCTTGTCCTTGCCTTACCTTCAACAATAAATCCGTCTAGACTCCTAAGACAGACGAAAAAATAAAAGGAAATAAAAGTGTCGGAGAGAGAAGAGAGAGATGAGTGTGCTTGCTACATCGGCGACGCGACCAGTGATGATGATGCTGATGATGATGATGATGATTTTGATGATGATGATGATGCGATGGTCTTCTGGTCGAGCTTCTAACTGCCAGAGTGCACATGCACAGGTAGAAATGCACATACGCGTTGTCCTAAAATAAAGCTCGCCTTCAGCTTTACTAAAGTCGGCTGCAGGTTGAAGTCTAAGTTAGAAGCTACAGAAAGAATAGTGGCCAGAGGCGGGAACAAAATGACAACCTCTGAGATGTTGACGAATGCTTACAGCCAGACAGCCACGTAAGGAGGAATTCTATAAATGAAGGAGGTCTGTATATCAAACCGGGCGTTTTCGATATATTCCCTTAGGAATATTGCTGGATCATTTTAGTCATTTCGTCACCGCTGACGTAAGATAAGTATTTATCCGCAAGTGTGGAAGACTATCTCTCATAACACAGAAACCTGCTACAGTTTTCATTGCAAAATTGCAAAACTACCCGTCAAACAAAACGTATTCGACATCATGGCTTGTTTAAATGTAGCTGTATTTTTTGAGTAGTATTGTCGCTTGTGGAGTGACGAAATGTAGCTTCGGTGATTAATATACAGGGTTGGGATATCTCGAAACTGGAGATACTATAGACCAAAATATGTGAATTGACCTAAACATACCTCAGTCCAAAAGTTGATAGTTTGCGAGATACAGGGCGTCAAAGTTAAAATTTTATTTTCTATTTTTCTTTATTGCTTGAGAAGTATTTCAGATTTTCGCATAAAACTCGGTATATGGAGGTTTTCTAGTATGAGAAACAAGAAACCGTTATTTTTTATGGCCAAATTTCTAGAGAGCGTCACTTACAGCACTATTTCGGTAAATAACTTATCATAACTTTTTTGTGCTTACCCTGTATACAAAAACTGACCAAAAAATCTTATTTTCTCGTATTTCCACAACAAAAAAGGTTTATTTGTTAGAAGTGTCAAAAGCTAATAATTTTCAAGATATTTGTTTTTAAAAGTTCCAATGCATTATTTGTACCATGATGATAAGACATTTTTATAACTAATAATCAAGTTGCTTTGGATAATATCTGAGTAGCGTTGCTATGGTTTCTGATGTTTATCAAGATATTGCTTTAAACTTCATGAATAATTATAAGCTGACAATAAGTTGTTAAACATCATGGAGTATACGTTTGAAGAAAATTCGGGTATGCATTTAATGTACGGATTGGCAAGATGTAATGCTTTAAAAGCACGACGATTGTACGCTGACAGATTCCCTAATAGACACCTTCCTAATTCAATGGCAAAATCTGAAATACTTCTCAAGCAATAAGGAAAAATAGAAAATAAAATTGTAACTTTGACATCCTGTATCTCCCAAACTATCAACCTTTGGACTAAGGTATGTTTAGGTCAGTTCACATATTTTGATACGTAGTACCTAGCAGAATATGATGAGCATCTATTTATTGATCCAACGGTGTAGTTATCAATCAACTGTGAATCCAGGAACAAAATACAATTTAGCACGTATCATTATTAACTGTAGACAAATCATATGCTAGTAAAAATGTGTCTTCAATCCAAATTTGGGAAATATCTTGTTGAAACTATACGGGGTAATACTGTTGATCAGTACAAAGTTTGCATACCTGTAAGAAATTGTGATTAAGGAAAAAAATGAATAGCAAAGCAAATATTTTTCAGCATATATGGGTCAAAGTTCAAAATAGACATAAGGCAGTCGTTCCAAGTGTTTGATAAAAATTAATTTTATTCAATAATAGTGGTTAGTTCCTAAATATGAGGTAGTATGTTGGATATAGAAACTCAAAAATCTAAATTAAGGAATCTGTCTCAATTAGAGATTTTCTTTAAATATTTATGTCGAAGTAGCCGCGTAGATAGGAGCCTAAATACCGGGACACCTCGGCTGTTATAAAGAGTTAAAGATACTTAGTTAATACAGGCTGACTTCCACAATTTCGAAACTCTAGCGACAAAATTGCGGTCGTAGCGGCCAGTTCTGATTGTGAGAATGTTTGAAGAAAAAGATAATAAATTTTTCTGGATTTTTTCTGTTAGTAGACAAACTACATGATTCTCTATATAGTATTAATCAACATTAACAATTTTAAAAACGACAAAATTCTGGTTTCAAAACTAGGTACCAAAAACAAACGTTATCCCGTTTAAGCATTTTTATTAGAATCAAAACAAAAGGACAACAAATCAAACATTAAAAAAGTAAGCTATAAAACAAAACTTTTATTGAACTTTGAACAATAAAAAAATAAAATTAATCATTACCTCAAATGTTCAGTCTTACTGTCATTTGACGTTTGACTGGAGTGAAAATAATAGATGATATGCATAGAAACAGAACCACAACCTTATGGTCTGGAACCAAGAATTACACCCCTCAAAGAAACAAAACGATTTGAAAAGGTATCAAACTGTTTTACATACACACAGATAGCGCCATCTCTTATCGACTTGTTCATATTAGTGAACTGTGAACCTACTTCTAGATTTTGCATGTGTCCTCGCGCTGTTTGCAACAATCGATTACAGTCGATGATTCATAAAATATATTCGATTTATCAAGAATCGATTATAACATTATAACAAATCGATTATTAAAAGTCGATTATAAGAAAAAAATGCCATAGTGAATTTATTTGACTCTTGATGGTATTGTAACGTCCTTGTACAACTGAGACTCTGCGTGACGTAAAGTGGCCTCGCGATGCCGACGCTAAGCAACCAGAGTTACACCATCATGTAACGCAGCTTGCGACGATTCGAGGGCGGTTGCGTTTACGTGCTCTAGGATTCGAGTTTTTACAAGAACATGTTGGAGAGCATCGGGAACTGTCAATTTACCACATAAATGCCGAAAGTGAGTAGTTCACAGTCGAGACAGTCAAACAACAGGGATTGCCGTAGTCCAGTGAAGATGGTTATAAGTTGTCATAAATTAGTACAAGTGCTATCAGTTGGTGTAAAAGTAACAAATTAGACTTTGCGTTGCAGAATTTTACGATAACTACTAGTTGCTAATGATCGAGGCTTTTCATCCGTAATTAAATACAAAATTGCTCGATTGGTGGTAATAGCAGGTATTGTCGCACCCACCTTATGGAAACGTTGAACATAAGATGTATGATAACAGCATTTTGCTGAATTCCATCAAATAACGAGACATTTAAGCTACTCATTTTAAGATAACGATGCCTGTAATAATTCATTTTTATCACGGTGTAATAAATATAAGTACAATTAAAAATAATGATTATCTTTATGTTCACCATATATTGGTAAACCTCGCTAATATCCTTGAAAGAGCATATCCTCCAGGATAACAATCATACACATGCAACATGTTACGAGTATTATACATATGGGCCATCATAGAGAGTGCAACTGATCGGACTTGTCACCTAGTGAGGATATATTTATCAGTGGAGTTACTTTTTTACACCGAAGCAGCTGCGCAGGCGGAAGCATAATGTCAAGACACCGCGGCTGCTATGAGGATTCCAAAGAAATTTTGTTTATCCGACTTTTGAGCTGCCTAAGGTCAGTACAACTGGGAAAAGCCTCCTCCTGCAGACTGCCCCACAATCTCGACAGTCTGGGTACAAGGGAGCGGTCGTATCTGCCAGTTCTAAGTGTACGAAGTTCGACACGGTTAGGATGGCAGGCCGCAGTCAGGCGGGTCTATCTGGCAGGCACATTTCGCGGTGGCATCGTGGAGGAGAGCACGTAAAGCTTGTTGGTGTAGCGGTAGAAGAGAGCTAGATCGCCAGCGGCCCGCTGGTGTGAAAGAGTCCCCAGACTTTCTGTTGGAGAAGAGTCGTCGATCAATTGGACATCCCTCCTCTGGACATCGAGCATCAATAATGTAGTCGGGGTGGTAGCATCCGAAACATGTGAGCAACATCCGAGGCTAGGTCTTATCTGAGCCTTGGATAGAGTGAAGAGATCATGTGGAGAAAAGTACTTCTAGCTCTAAACAATTAGCCTAGCTTCTTCCCAGCAGCTGCTACTATTGACGAGATGTGTTCGTGCCAGATCAAATCCTCGGTGATCTGGACTCCGACCAGCCAAAATGGTACTTTGTTTCGGAACCTTTAAACTGTACAAGATTGTTGCGTCCCCACGCAGCGATAACCTCTAGGTCTCTCGTCAGAGAGAAAGTTGCTGCTAGTCGTCTGTTTTCCAGCTCGCCGGCAGAGATCGGCTTGTCGCTCTGCACTCCCGTGGGTAGTGTGCTGTAATTAGCAAAAATTTGGATTGGAATGATCGTACAGGACAGCAGGTCGTTGATATGTAAGAGGAATAGTGTCGGTGTAACCCGTCAGTTACGAGGGAATTTTGCGGCCAGAGAAAAAGTCCGCCACCAATCTGCAAAGCTTCTCTGGGAAGCCATAGGATGGAAGTTTCGTGATATCAAGAGCAACGACGTGAGCCTTACCATAAGACTCGATAAGCTCACTCCTCAATTGTGTGAAGTAAGCTAGGAGGTCCACTGTGGATAGCTGGTGTCGGATACCATGCTGCATGTCGCTAATCAAGCCGTGACGTTTGAAGTAGTACAGAAGCTCGCGATTTGTGCACATCTCACTCACCTTATTCATATCATATAGCAGAGCTATAGGCCTGTAATTGTATGGGTCGGTCTTAGATCCCTTTTTTGAGATGGTTTGGACATGAGCAAATTTCCAGTTTTCTGGAAAGGTGCCAAATTCGTAAGATATCTGGAAGAGACGCGAAAGAACTTATCAAACTTCGCTGCACACCTTTTCAACACAATGGTAGGAATTAAGACCAGAACAGACGCTTGGTTGATGTCGAGCGACAAGAGCACCCATCCTACGGTCTTATGCCTGAATGTTACTTCCCGGATAGCGTAGGGAACTCTTTGAATTGACGGCACTCGGACGTTGGTGGGGACCTCCATGGTGGATTGGTCGAGCTGGCAGCAAAGATCTTGGCAAGCTCTTCCGCCTTCGCCTTTGAGTCGGTTACAATCATTCCATCCTTATGAACCGACAGCCGACACATCCCAGTTAGCGAAACAAACATCACTCCAGAGAAAGGTGGAGAAGAAGTCTCTGAGCCCCTCCCAGACGACATATGCGAACTGCCAAATTTTGCGGCTTGGTCGAGTTTCTGCTGCTACAGAAGATTCTGACATAAACCTAACCTCTACAACACCGTGGTCTGAATTACCCAGGGGAGACAGGAGAGCAAAGCTGTAAGGTACAGGATGGGTGATCATAAAGAGATCCACAGGGTACTGGCGTGTGATGGAACGCGAGGGAAAAAAGTAGGGCTCGTCACCAGCTGGGTCAGCTCTTCAACACCTTCAACTGCACGACCTTCTGCATCGATCTTGTTTGAGCCCAACTGGAGCTCATTATGGGAATTGAAGTGACCAAGGAGAGCTATCTCTAAAGCGTGGTGATTGGTGTTCCCGAAGTCGATCTTGACAGCGAGGTATTTAAGTAGGTCATCAAAGTTATGGCCCGAGAGAGAGAGAGATAGAGATAAAGACAGCAAATAAATTTGAGGGATGTTTTGGAATTCAGGCGAAGCCACAGAATGTCCTTCCGGTCTAATTCCAAAGAAACGTCTCTGGAGCACGAAATACTGCTGCGGACAACAGCCAGAACTCCTCCGTTCAGATTGGAGTGCACCTCGTAATTTGGGAAGCTAAGACAATCGGTGCAAAATCTGAGGCTTTTGTCTCCGCCAGGAAAAGCAAACAGCTTCAGTTTTGCTGTTAATCCTGCAGATGTTCGTGAAACAAATTTTATCATCAACGTGGTTCCCTCGAGTCCACCCTCCATCCGAACATTCCGAGAATGGAGTGAGCTTACATCTGGAATTCTTAGTGCTCGAGGGATCCACCATCACTAATTTTCTTGTTGGACCGACTGCGTAGCTTAGGTGTGGAATCATGCGGACATTCATAAGACACCCTAGAAAAAGCTAGAGGGTGACACTGGCTCGGTTGCCTGGTCCTTGTATTCCACCTTCTTTTTGCGAGTTAATGATGTTAAATAGACCTAAATGTGGCCTGTTGGCGAACTTTTACCGCCATCCGGCAATTAGCACTGGTATTCATTAACGAGTGTACAATCACTTGAACGGGAAGAAGTTGTATACTGGATACAAAAACTTCCGGAATAAGCATTTGCTACGGCCCGGCATGAGTATCATGTAAAAAACCTATAAAACGTAAAAAAACCTGATGTCATCTTGCAAACCATGTAGCTTTTACGGCGCAAACATCATTCCACGTTTGCTCACTAGGATCGTTGTGAACGTCCATCTAAGGAGGAATCACTCAACTAAACTAAACGCATTATTGGTTGCATATGTTTTGTGAGACCAAATGGTTCTTGTCTATAGTTTTTATCTCTGAGAATAAAGTTGGTTGAATAGCAAGATCGCATCTGGATGATTATGTGTATTGGTCTGCATGTGTATAAAATCATCACTGATGATTTTTATTTGCTGTGTGAGAAAATCATTACTGAATATGCTGCCAATGAAGTATATATATTGGCTGTGCCCGACGGGTTATTTTTATGTTGTGCTTTCTGAAGAGAGGTTATGTTCAAAGTTATAAATTACGAAAAACTGAGAAGAATTACGGGAAATTATCACCGCGCCCGCGTTGTCTGTAATTACTGTTAGCATGTATATGGCGTGTAATTCGACAGTGTAAAGTAAATATAATTAATTATTATCTCTCTCATTTTTGAAATTCAGCAAATTTGTATATGTCATTTCCAGAATGGATAAGAAAAAGTGAATGTGCAACTAGCTTTGACTCTCAATTAAGTGTATTTAAGACAAGAATCCAATGTAATTATAATCAACACATACAACTTACAGCTTAGACCTCCAGTAATGCCATCTCAGAAGCGGATTTTCCATCACATCAGAGCCAAAGATTGAAAACAAGCCTCATGACGTTTAGGCAACACGTACAACTAAGTGCTAAGTTGATATCTTGTAGAAAAACCTACATAATGTCAAAAAAACCAGCATGATGTTACTTTTCAAGTTACGTGATAGCCGTGCAGCTCAGTAGGAGGTCTGAATGGTTTGTTTGACTTGCCAAATTAGGGGCCAAGTCGAATATCTTCACTAGGAAGGCATCATTAACACATTGACCGCTTTATTAGGTGCTGATGACTGTCAGTGGACTATTCCAATGATGCAATGATCATCATTGGCTGACACTACCCACCTACTTGTAACTTAGTGTTATCAGCGATGAATTCTGCTGAAAATTGCATCGAAATAAATAAGATATTTATGTTCTTACATGCTCTGTTGAATGAAACTTAGAAACACAAAAAGGATTTTGATATTATACAAAAAGCCCGTTCCGTCCAATGTGTGAAGCCTACATAATGCTGGTAGTAACACACTGTATAACATTTTATATTCACATGTACTAATTGAACATATTTATAATATATATATATATATAAATAAATGATTTCAGAATTAAAAGATAAATCTGGCCGCAAGGGGTCAACCTGATTACTAAAAAAGCTAAAATGATTCACTGGTTGAAGTTTGAAGTGAGACTGGTGATCATTGCTAATGTAGTCATTTATCTCTTCTCTTCTCGAACCTCTTTTAGCTAGAAAATTAGTCAATTTTAAAGTGCTTGTGAACTGACGCCAATTTGAATTTTGACTTTCCTCGAAAGCCCCTGAAGAAGAGGAACTAGTTACCCCATTATTACTATATTTGTCAATAGGTAGATTTTTTCCAGATCAAATTTTTTCTGACCACCAAATTACTTAGAACCGTGATATTGACGGATGCATACACAATTCACTTCTCAGTTTATTTTCCAACGAAATACTAGGAACCAAAAAATCCCAATCGCTGACTCAGTAGTGCATATAAACTTTAATGTATGTATGTGATGTAGGTAGGTATGTATATTATGTTTTATTTAAACACGGATGGTGTGGTGTCTGACGATCCCGCTTTTATTGTCTATTTATTTTTTGTCAGTGGTTTCAGTCTAGACGAAAATTGTTGTTGAAGATAAAGACAAGGACACACCACATTGTACCATAACATGAATATGCACACTAGTGCAAATTTCGAATGAGACGAGACAATTTTTTATGTTGGCATGACGGAACTGCACTGTCATGGACTTTCAATTAGGTGTATAGCGGACAATCGCTGGATGCCCACACATAAATTCGCAATTCTAACGTTTTGCCATTGAGGATAAGTGGAATGCAATTAAAAGGTGTTTATTATAGAGGTGATCCACTGTCTGACGAACGTTCCGCACTTATAATGTCATGTTACACGCAATAAAAGCTGACTCAAGTCTATAAACTCTTTTTGTTTTATAAGGCATCTAAGCGAGCAATATTTTAGTAGAAATATTTGGCTATAACCATATTGCATATGGCCCGGCTATTTATATCTCTGCTATATCACCTACATCTCGACTATATCTTGGCAATATTATCTACATTGTGTAGGCACGTTGACTTGTGTTAGAGACCAAAAACTACGCCAGTATTTCAAGTTGTTGGAAATATCAATAATACATAGACGCGAAAACTATACCATGATTTCAATGTTCGGGCGCGGTACAGGATGTCTTGACCACTTATGCAAGGGACTCTTACACTTCTACATCTCCAGACACCTGAGAAAGTATAAGCAAAGCAGATGCCTTTAACGCATCAAAAGTTAACTAATTACTATCGTTAATATTTATTACCTTAGGCGGAGATGTCGACATCGACCATTCCTGATATTATGGAAGTATCCTCACTTTCCAATAAAACTCTAGATAAGATGACACAAATAATAATATAGAACCTGATCAAAGCCTAAGAAATAATATAAGAATATAATTATGTGCATTTATAGACTGATGTACCTGTAATATAAATAAAAGGTGTGTGTATATTTTGGTAAACAAAAATAAGTTAACCCATTAAAAAGATAATAAGTTCTATCCATGGATGTGAACGCAAAATAAAACAAAATACAGTAAAAAACATTTGTAACTTGAAATACAATAAACTTACGACGCAACTGCAGTTTACCCCTCTTACTATGGACCCACACTAGCCGCACCTTCAGTACCTACTATCCAACTAAAGGAAAGTCTCACCTGCACTTTGCTCTCCAGTCTAACACGCGCAGGGTGTACGCACATTCGTCGTGATTTCGCACGCAGGGTGGACGCGTCAGAATCACACTACTATCCCAGGGACCAACGCATTGTCCCACACTAGCCAGTACCTGATTCTGTATGCACCCTAGCTTCGTGAAAATACTATACTACAGATCCCCGCTCTAGCTGTACCTATAGTACCCACCAGCCAGCTAGTGCTTACTAGCTCCTAGAAGCAAATTTCGCATTCTTTCACGCAGAGTGCACATCTCAGAACCACACTACTATCACAGGGACTGGCAACACTGTCCCTCACCAAACACTACCTGATTCAGTGTACTCGGCGTCGTGAACTACTTGAAAACACACATAGCACTATGCTGATTGCCTCATCCCTTTTAGCTGCACCTCAATGGAGAGTACTCATAGACCAGTTCTATGCTCCCGCACGCTTCTGCGTCAAAACACATGTTTTTCAAGGTATCTATGTGGAGATGGCCAGGGCAAGGGCCTCCCACCTTCCCATATCTCTAGCCACTTATATTTTTTTACACCGAGGCAGACGCGCAGGGAGAAGCCTAAATGTCAGGGCACCGCGGCTGCTATGAGGATCCCAAAGAAACTTTATTGTTTCCGATTTTTGAGCTGCCTAAGGTAAGTAGATGTAGGAAAATCCTCCCGGCTGAAGGACGAAGGTCATCACCACATTGCTGAACAATGAAGACGCAGATGTTCGTGCAATCTGCTGCGTTACCAATATGCTTCTACAATACGTTGAGTTACTGTCAAACCCTAGGAGGAGGTCTGTTTGGACATTTAAATTTGTTTTCATTTTGATTAGAATTATTTATTTCAATTTTGATCCGACTTGGTGTTTTAATTTGTTTTAGAATCATCTTTGACTTCCACCGGTGGTGGTAAAATCAAAACATCCGCTCGCTGCCGCAAAACGTAACAAATACCATTACGGTATACAAATCATCACTGCCTGCGTGGACACAGGTGAAAGCCATTTCGAACCAGGACAACATTCCCCTACGAGCGCTAGATGGGTACTGACCAAAATCGCTCAACTACGATCATGGAGATGGAAATGATGCAATGATGTAGAATGTGTGGGGATCCTAACATTTTATTACAACCTAAAATGGAGCGCCAAAGCGGCAGATTGCCGCGTCAGCGTTGCTAGACAACGCGGTGATGAGCTTCGCTATTCAGCCGGCTTCTATCTCTTTCTAGCATATGTCTCTACACACACTTCTCTCGTACACATTGAGCTCAAGCCGCATGACAAATTTGGTTTTCGTTGTATCTTATTCGCCTGTCTTTCATTATAGCTTATCTTGGACGTTCTATGTTCCTTTCGGTTACGACTTCATGTAGCTTGTATCGTCATCTAAATTAAATACGCTAGGTAGGATTACTTTTCCTCATCAAGTGCTTACTTCATTTCGTCGACATATATTTTAGTTGATAAACCACGTCGAAAATCATTGAAAGCAATTTCACGGTAAGCAACAATCCGAAACAACTCCACTGCAACACTTTAAAAAACTATTAATCCATTTGTATTAATAGCTGAACGTTTTTACTTTGTATTTAGGCCGTCCAAAGGGGAAGTAAAAATGTAAACATAACCTAGCTGCATTGTAGTTACTTGTCATAGGACAACACTTGTGCCTTTTTCTACGTACACACTACATACATGACCCAGAGTACCTGGACTAAGTAACCCATAATTATCCATATCTTTCTCAAACTCGTTATGCAGAGTCGCTCGGTATCGAAATGCGCCGTACCGTTTTGAAATGGTTCTAGAATGAGCTGGATGTTGAAAATAACCAGTCGCGACTTTCTCAAGCGGGATTTCGCTTGGGCGTAGGTACCCTGCAACTCAAAAGAAACAAGAAAAAACAAAAGTACCACAGCAACAACAACAACAATACCACGTCCACGCGACATACTTGAGTTACGAACCAGAAACTTATGGTTACGGCTTTCGACGATAATTTTGTTAGTTTATTGGCAACCTCGCATTCCGTATGGCACCACCATTGACTCAAGTGTAAATTTAAGTGCCGCATGGCTGCCCACTATGCTCACACGAAGATACCGCAGGAAATGGATAAAAGTTACGGCTTAACTGTCAAGGTATTCATGACGCTCTGAACATAACCAGTAATCTCGTGCAAAATATTTTCCAATATTAGCGGTAATTATCACAATGCATACAATACTTTTTCATTAGCAACCTGGAAAATCGCCATTATTTATCGCATCCCTCCATAATGAATGTTACACGATCAATATTTACTGTTGTTTCTACCACTGATGAGTCAGTCAGTATAAGTAGATTCCTAACTTAACTTTATACATCAATGATTACTGACGTCCAGGTTATGATAAATGCTGACGGATCACAGTAAGTACTGATCGGCAGGGTTATTACGTAAAAAACCTATGTATTGTCAAAAAAAAAATGACAAAATGTCAACTTGCTGCCTAGATAGTTCCTAGTGTGCAGATAGTTTATTTCGCGTTTGCTCGCTATGAGCGCTGTGAGCGTCACCAAAAACGTCATCTATGCAGGAATGACTCAACGACGTACTCAATGGCCATGCTTTATTGGTTGCATAATGCCGAGATAGTCTGTATAGTATATAGTAGCAAGATCGGATCTGGGTGATTGTATGGAGAATGTGTGTATTGGTCTGCATGTGCATAAAATCCGTGATGTTTGCTATGTGAGAAAACTGTTACTGAATATGCTACCTGTAAAGTGTATCTATTAGCGGTACCAGACGGGTTATTTGTGTTGTCCTTTCTGACGGAAGGTTATGTTATAAATTGCAACTTTTCTCAGTTTTTTGCGTTCTCAAAAACTTTGACATCTATTACGGGAAATCAGCACCGTACTTGCGTTGTGTGTAATTAAGCCCCATCTCAGAAAAAATAGGAAAAACGCATCACACACAAAACGTTTTCACAGTGCGTCACACCTAGGCGTGTATTTTCTACTTGTCAAATAATGTAAAATATTTTAACGTTTCATAGTTATTCCTGACTGTAGCCTATTTTCTCACCGTTGGTTGTAATATACTTACTCTAAGTAAGGATTCTTTTTATCTCTCTCTTTTTTTAATTCAGCAATTTTGCATATGTTATTTCCAGGATGAAGTATACATACAGGTACATCTCAAGTGAGTGTACCTATTTGGGACAAGAAACTAAGGGAATTATCATCAACATACATTATTAGCAAACACATGCTCACTGTGCACCTATGCACTGCCGCTTCATTACGGTTTAGACCTCCAATAATGCCATCGCTGAAGCAGATGTCACATCAATACTCAGAGCCAAACACTGATATCTGAAGCTTCATGATGTTTAGGCAATACGTACAGCTACAAAACGAGTGCACATCAAGTGAACAGCTAATTCTGGGTTGACATCTTGTAGAAAAACCTTAATAATGTCACAAAAAAATGACATAATATCACTTTTCAAGATATGTAATACCCCTGCCGGTGACATTGTCCTAAGGAGAAGTTGCATCTTTCCCTTTGGGTAAATAATAATGCAGAAACCCTAGGTAGACATTGAATGAGTGCATTCACGTAGAGCTTATTTGGCTTGTTAGACACAGAATTGTTACTTGGTTGAAAACCGAAATTAGAACATTCATACAACAGTTACATAGTTATTGATTTGATGCTGGCTTACTATGAGCATCTTCAAGATCCTATTGATAATCCGCGAGTGTATTCAGCTACTCAGAATATTATCGTCGTCCTCGATATCTTCATCAGAGCTGAGTAGGTATATTTATGTAGTGCAAAAGCCATCTAGGTCGACACAGTAGAAGTCCAAGTCAGCCCTAAAGGTTGCGACAACTTCAAGGCAGTAATTATAAAGAAATCATGTGACACGACAGTACTTGAAATGCCATACCAAATAGATAGTGAGTATTTTCATTCAAGTCCTTTTTTACGTTTTCGGTGCCACTTTATCGCAAATTAACTTTGTTATTTCAGACGTAGTTGTTTCTGAAAATGAAAGGCTACTTAGAGGAAAGGAACAAAATTTGAGACAAGCGCCTAATTTGAGACAGTGGTGTAGCTTTGTATCTTTGTAGAACCATCTTATAGTAATACCAAAAAGTTGTGAAGTAAGACGCAGTAGTATCCTACATGTGTTTACAGTTTAGTTTTGCACATGGTTTGCTGGGACATCACAACTTGTTACTTCTTGAGAGTTAAAAATATTTTTAAAAGTGATTACTAAAATTAAGGTAAGTTATTTAGAACAATTGTCTGATATAAATTGAGTAGTTTACAAATACCTTATTTATTTTCTTTTACATTATTGTGATTTTATTAGGTATGTAACCTAAATATGCTTGTGTAAACTTTTTAACGTAAACTTGATAATTTGAGATACTCAAGTTTTCCTAATTTGGAAACACAAGAGTAAAGAGATGGATTATTTAAAAGCCTCAAAAGGATTCGTATAGATACCTTCCCCCTCCAGTTCAAGTTCAGAATCCAGCGGAAGCCTTAATTTGGATGATTCATCTTACTAAAGCAACATGAAAGCGATGCTAAATGTTTATTTTGTACGGGTCGATTTTCTGAAGATAAGAAAGGGTGAAAATGCGCAAAATACAGCCATTGTAGTGGATGGGCACATAAAGATTGTGAAGAGATTACCAATAAAATACTTTTTTTGAAAATGTACTTTTTGTCTCTAAAAAATGCATTTAATATTATTTTTTTATTTTAGAGTATACTAGGAGCATCAAGTCGCAAGTTTATTTAAAAATATAAACTCGTTTAAAACAACAAGTACTTTATTTTTCCTTTTCAAAAAAAGTATCTCAAATTTGGTTAGTTTCCTCTAATAACTTGGAGTATTTGGAAACGAGTCGAAGACAAACGATGTGTTGATTTACGTAGCATCTTATATCTTTATCAGATACTATCATGTGAATGATCCAGACATAGCGTCGCCTTTGTCTGACGGTGTTGCCGGACATTAAGCAAATCATCAGATATGCTATATTCCATAGTTTTATCGAATTCAATGTATTATATCATAGCTACTAGGGAAAAAAAATTAGATAAGGCTATTTTCATCCTTGGGCATTATATTACTCAGGATATAAAAGCACTTGGCCAATTATTGAAATGGCATGCAAAAATTTGTCGTTTAGGATGTGTCCTTCCTAATTAAGAATGCGAGGTCTGCATGAATAGCCTAAAATATTGGGACCTTATTGTACCAAAAACGAACACAAAAGAAATGGGAAAGTTAATGAACTAGCCCCAAGTGCGGTCAATCGCTCAATAGTTTCAGAACCTTCGTAGTGTGGCTAGAACACGAAAAAAAAGTAGTCTAGGGTGGACAATGAAAAACCCATATAATTCAGCAAATTTATTTACCTTTTCAACCAGCTTTTATTCTAGCAGAGTAGAGCAGCTCAGCCATAGATATTTGCGATAAGAAAGCAAGATATGTATGCAAAGCCCTGTTTTACGGGATGACCACCAATTCATAGTCAGATGATTTGGTACTCTGATATTACCTCGATAATTACTGGCTGTCTATAATTTAGGCTTTTTATCAGCAATAACCAACAAAATAGCTCAGCCGATGCTAACGGCGGGTCTAGTCGCACAAACCCTATAGAAACTTTAAACTTGCGATTTGGAATATTGTATCAAAAACTCCAAACGTTGTTTTGCTGAATTCAACAAATCATGTGCATTTTAGCTGTTAACACAATTTTATCTCGATGCAATATAAGTATAGTTCAAAAATAATAAGAATCATTTGTTTATTTTTGGCACATATATTGGTACAAGTTGCTAGTTTCCTCTAAAGATCATATACCCCTAGAATAACAATGGCGCATGGTGTTGCAAGTCTTGATGGTGGCTGATTTGTGTGATATGGCAAATCGAAGAAGAGTCATTGCATATCAAATCTCGTCATTAGGCAGGCATCATCGAGTCAGTGTTGCCATTTATACTACCTACGATGACTAGCTGTGTTATACTGATGGTAACAATACATTCGAATGATCATTTTATATTTACTCATACGAATTCAATATATCTAATATAAAATGAACGATTCCATAGTAAAAAGCTGAAAACGCTGGGTTAAGCCGCAGACATCAGTGACTTTCAGGTACTTCAGACAAGACTCTGGACAAGACAGTATCTGGATAGCTCTCTAAAATGAGCCAGTTTGACTGGGCTTAACTTCTAAAAATTTTTATATCCGACCAAGTACCGTCATGAAACGTTCGATGAAAGTACGCTTTTACTGCACTGCTGCCTTTCACGAAGTACTGCTGCAGGAGACCGTTCTTCTTGTTGTTCCTTTCTTCTTCTTCCAGCACCACTACACCACATTTATGACATTATAATTGCTACACACAGATCGATGGCAGGTGGATGCTTGCAGACTGCAGAGAGATGGACCGCGACTGATGGTCGTACCAAGGATACGACCAACTCACGCAGCCAGCCGTTTCAGTTCGCTGTGCTTAATTGTTTTATTTCGATCGTCTCCGGCAAGAAAAATTATACAGGGTGATGTTGGAAAACTGGGCAGACGGTACCACTTTTCCAAAATTAATCATTGATGGTACTGGCTGCAACGTGTGGGCGTACCAAGGGTACTACACGCAGTCAGCTGTTTCAGTTCAGAGGCCGGGAAATAGGTATTTTTTCCTAAAACTTTTGCGATAATAAGTATTTTTGGAGGTATCGTTAGATTATTGCTTCCTAACCATAAGTTCAAACTGGCGTGATAATAGGGCTGGATGGAGTATTTGCACGTACGTAGCGCGTGGAGTATGTCATGCGGCTGTTTTGATATGAGTTTTCCCTTCTTACTCGAAAAACCATCCAGGTGTCGTAAAAACTTTAAATATCTTTTATGTAGCAAGTTTTATTCTCTTCAGAAAAGATAATAATTTTTTTCACACTCAGATTCTTAGTTTAGCCATTATAAGCTGAAATCTCATTACATGTACATTTGTAAGCTGTTGACTATACGACATTTTTTTATGAAATGGTAAAGAATTTAATTACCTACACAATTGTTTCTATTACTTTTATACATATGATTGCTAGTTTTTGAGATTCTCGATCAAACGTGTTTTCAAAATAGCGGCAAATGCTCAGGCATTAATCTAACTACACCATCAAAAAAATTTACTGTTGCCAAAATTGCAGGATTTTCTTATACAATATCTTCGTATTTCTTGATCTTCCGCAGCGCTTAATTGTTTTATTTCTATCGTGTGCTGCAGGAAAATTGATACAGCGCGTGTTGGAAAATCGGGCAGGTGGTACTACATCTCCTAAACTGATGCTACCGTCCCGTCTCTTTGGAGCTCGTCAGTATAATGATCCATAGCTGCAGAGAGAAGAGATGAGACTGATGGTCGTACCAATGGACGTGGGTACATCAGGGATACGAACCAGCCGATTCAGTTCACCCTGCTTGTTTTATTTCGAGCGTTTGCAGCTGGCAAATTTTTAGAAGCGTGCTAGAAACCAGGAAGCACCAGAGACCCGTAAGCCTAGTACAGGTGCTATCAAAACTGTTTAAAAAAGTATACATAAAAAGACTGCTGGAGATTGTTGACAAAACTAAATTTTGTTTCCGGGAGAAACATGGTACCATTCAGCAGGTGCGCAGAATTGTGAATAAAGCAGATTTTAACAACAAAAGATATGGTTCAGCTGAATTTCTCGATGTATCACAAGCATTTGACAAAGTTTGACATAAATTACACTTCAAATTAAAAAAAAACTCCTTTCTTATCCTCAATACTTGCTTCTGAAATCGTACTTGCAAACAGGTACTTCTACCTAAAGGATGTTACTAAATCCACTTGCATTAGGCCTATCAGTCCCACAAGGAATTGTTTTAGAACTCACTCTCTACTTTCTATATACAGATCTTCCAGCTGCTGATGATGTATGCATAGCATAATCCAGACATAGCGTCGCGAAACCTCCATAAAAACTTGCTTCAAAATGAGGACTGGTCAAAAAGTTGGCGCATAAAGGTTAATGAAACGAAAGTATGAATGAAAAATAGATGATGATCCAAACTTCTATTACAGTCTGTATGTGACAATCATCTTATCCAGAAAAACCTGTCCACCACTAAATAACAATAATCTAAAGTATCTACAATCTAGTCATGCGAAGTTCCTCGGAATCCATTTACACAGAACGCCTACATTGCAAATGCACATTTTCTCAAAAAGGAAACAGATGGGCATCAAACTCAAGAGATGTATTGGACTATTGATAGGAAATCTAAACTGTCATTGGGCAACAAGCTGTTACTCTATACGTAATGCTTTGTTGAACCCATTTGGACATATGGCATCCAGATATGGGGCACAGCGAACAAAAGCAGTTCCAGAAGAAGGTATAAAGAATGATCGTCGACGCATCATACTCTCTTTTAAGAGCAACATTAAAATTACCGCAGATGACATCTTACAGGGAGTACTTTAAAAAGTTAAAAATATTGACAGTACCATGTATATACATAATGAGTATATGTATTACAAAACAAAACCTCGATAAATACAGAAAAACAATAATATGATCACTAGAAGTTGTAAAAATCTAAATGTGCCATGTCATAAAACCAGGTTATATTATGAGCATAGTCCATACTATAACGGTGTAAAAATGTTTAATGGTTTGCAAGTACATATAAAAAACTACACCAATACATATGGTTCCAAAAAAACATTGAAAGCTTATCTAATAGAAAAGGCCTTTTATTCACTGAAAGAATATTTTAATTGTCCATAGTTTTTTTGATGTAGTGTTTTTGTGGGTACATGTGGAAATAATGTTTTTAAGCGTGAAATTCCGCTATCAAAGTGTTTATTTATTCTCATGTTGACGCTGTCTATGTTTACCACTGTAAACTTTATGACACTAAATTGTTATTATTATACTACGTGCTCAATGAAGTGATCCAGCGTGACATATCTCTCTCTACGATAAAGCAAGTGACCACGAGTTCAGTGTTAGTTACACTGAAGGGGTTAAAACACACCCTAATGCGTTAGCAAATTGCCATTTGCCTTCTGAGTTCACTCACTGTAGTAGAACTCTGCATGTCCTGTTTTTATTAGTTTAGTCCGTAAAACATGCTTATTGCCCATATGGGCAGATTGCTCATTTCACTTAGGAGTTATACAAGAAAATATAAAATCGAGAACTACTTTTCGTCAATGTCAGGTGGATGTTGGCCGCAGAGAGATGAACTGCGACTAATGGTCTTACTGTCGTGGTCGTACCCGTTTTCTTGATACTCGTCAGCATGACGATCGATAGCAAATGGATGCTGGCTGCAGATACATAGACTACGAATGATGGCCGTGTCAATGAACATAGTTGTACCAACGGCATGAACGTACATGCATCGAGCTATATCACTCCACTTTTTTAATTGTTTTGTTTGGATAGTCTGCAGGGAGGAAATTTATACATGGTGTTGCGGGAATGCCGGTACCGCTTCTCCAAAATTGATCGTAGATGGTACCATGGACGTGGTCGTACCAAAAATACGAAGTTTTAGTTAGGAGTGCGTGATTATTTTATTTTGGGAAAATATAGTGTGTATTGGAAAATAGGATATGATGGGCTGGTCTTAATGACAAGAGGTTGTGACGAAATTTGAACATTTAATGTTGCAGGTAATAACACAGTTTTTGGCCATTTGGTTGACGTCTATCGAAACCTAAGGACATTTTTTTTCACGCAGGTGTTTTACGATGGACTCTTTTAGAGCCTATTCGGGTGTCCTTGTCAAAATTATCTCTAAGACTGCATCTAAATTTTAGCGTTAGACCCTGAACTGGATATCTAAAGTTGGATCCAATGGCATTTGTTGGTATTTCTTTAACAGCAAAATATCTAAACCGGTACACCGATTTTATTGAAATTTGAAGAGACATATGCTACGGAGATTATAACAGATAACCTCACCCCCTTCAGGTGTACTCTGAATAATAGGTTAAAGTTGTAAAAGAGATAAAATAGTAAGGACGAAGACAACATAGTAATAGCGGTGGAGCAAGTGTTCCAAACAGTAGAAAGAATACAACTATCACAATAGTGTGATACATGACCAAACTGTCAAACCATATTTTACATTCAACACAGCTGTCGACACGTTTTGTTTTTTCAGCACCTGCTTATTTTCGTATTAAAATCACTATACCACGAACGAACCCATGTTGTTTTCACCTTCATTTAGCGATTATAATCTGGTGTCCAACCATCAAAGACCCACATTATGTTATGCAAATCATAACCGTCGGATACGGTATAGCAATTTTGCTGAAAGTTATCGATTTTGAGATCGTATCTGATGCTGTTTTGGAGACCAGACTGAAAAATCGCGGATGTCGGTTTTGCATCCCACGCATTCTCGATCGTGAAAGAATGGCGTCAAGTAGGTTCATTCTGTAATTCCTAGACAAAACGGCATCAATTTAGATTTAGAATAGAGTGTGAACAAAATGGCTAATGGGCCGGTGAAAACCTGCTTCTGATCATGATGGGCAAAGCAAATGTTGATGGTTGATAATAATTGAAGGGGGAGAGGGGAATACAGAAATCTGCTCCATTTTTATTGGGAGAAAATGGTAGGGCTGATCTGGTAGAGGCGGAATCGTATACGACCGTATTAAAAAAAGCGGTAGAAACTAATCGTATGCGCTAGAACGGTAGCCAAGCTCAAGATGATAGATCATCTGTAAGAACGGTAGATCTGGAGGAATTGGTCAGACTGTGGTCGAGAGCCTCACTCCTTAAACTAATATACTACTTTTGCACGAACAACAACATATGACAAAGGAAGCACAGTGCTGTTTCATGCTTACTGGTAATTATCAGCAATAACCTCTAGGTAGGATATCGAACGAAAAAAGAGTGAAAATAAAAAGTATCCTCTATCAGGGGTAAATGTATCTCAGTTCGCCATGACGTCTACTTGTTATTATAAAACTAATAATACTGCTTTTATCTGTCTGACAAAACAGTCGGTCAACTGGTGTACGGTGTTGTTTCATGCGTATTGACATTCATAATCTAGGTTTCTAGGCTGTAATCCAGTAACAACGCGAACTGTTCCAACAAGTAGCTGCTGTTCAAACTCGCAGTGGTCGATTTTGGTAATAAACGGTAGTTTGAGCTGTAATATTTCACCCATCTTCACAGCTTGAGACGGTATGCTATATACAGATAAGATATGTGACCTATCTACAGGGGCGCATCTACGATAAGGATTTCGACGCACAGCGCGTCAGGCCTCGGGACTCAAGAGTACCCCGGAACGCGGTTTATGAAGCCTCAGAGTGGATAAAACTTATGCTTCCAAAAACATGTCATTCTAGCCACCCAGGGGCGGAGCTGGAGAAAAATTGCTGGGAGGGGGGTACACTTAACATATTGCAAGTTACCTCATGAGAACAGAACCGTGTCGACCACACCTACCACCTCCTCCGCTCTTTAATTATACAGCGACCCCATACGAGCTTTGTGCTTCGGGCCCCACAGATCCTAAATCCGCCACTGCCTACCTATTTGCTAATGTGGTACAACCAAAAGATTGCGATAGCCCGTTGTGCACATACTCTTCCAGAGCAGATATCTCACAACATCTGTAACACTTATCGGCAAGAGTAAATCTTTTGTATATTATGATTATGTGTGGGCTCCAAAAAATTACAGGGTGTTGCACATTCTATAAGAGGAGGGGCCAGTTTTTAAAAATCCTGAATGCCTAGCTCAACTACACAAACTGCTTTTGTTAGTCCGTACCACAGACAGCCAACCATGGATATGTGTTTCCTGCTTTACGACAACACATCAGCATGGTCTAGGTCTGGTCTCAGATGAACAACGATAAAAAAATAGCAACTATACCTTATCCGAGGTATGAGACATGTCGTAATAAGACAGGACCAAGTGCCAGAATTCACCACTGCGAGAGTGAATAGCAGCTAGGACTGCAAGAGTGAATAGCAGCTATCGGTTGGAACCAACGAATTGTTTGACGCCAAAATTAAGTAGTTCTACTGTATACTTTCGACTCAACTCAACATAATAATTATTCTTACCGGTAGAAACATATTGTGTTAATAGGTTTGCTCCACTCTTTGCAAACTATGTGAAAAGTGACATGTCTTGAAATGGTATGACACCTCAATT
The DNA here is from genome assembly GCA_963669975.1 of Acanthoscelides obtectus. Taxonomy (NCBI): domain Eukaryota; kingdom Metazoa; phylum Arthropoda; class Insecta; order Coleoptera; family Chrysomelidae; genus Acanthoscelides; species Acanthoscelides obtectus. The sequence goes on from CAVLJG010000006.1 coordinate 69,325,363, forward strand.
ATCTGAAAACACTAAGACTTTTGAATAACACTTAAAACATGCACTTAAAGACAGATAGTGTATAAAAGCTGTCTTATGTCAAGTGCACTTAGATCCTCACTACGACTATGAGAATTAAGAGACAAACAAATCCTTGACTGATTCCTTCTACATAGTCTGAATTCGTTGGTTGGAACTGTAGAGAACTAAGTTCGCGTTCAAAAGCCCAGTCACTACTGCGACCGCTAGGGGATGGCGCTATCGACGAAGTGGTCTACTCGCCATTGAACATCCAAAAATACAGCTTTCATCCGTCCGACCGCAAAAGACCAACCATGACCAGCAGGTCGATAATGAACGAAAGCATAGCAACTATCCTCTATCCGAGGTATGAGATGTATCGAAATATGACAGCACAAAGCTCCATTCTGCTATCTCGCAGAGGTCGATTCTGCTAATAGATGACGATGGCGTTTTGTGCTGACTTATTTCGATGCACATCGCTCATATTTTATTCAATAGGTTCGTCTATTTTGTCTAATCAAAAAGGGATGGATCTACGATCATACGACTGATCTTCCTCATTAATATTAACCGTCAAAAAACCTTAAGAATTCCTGTAGCGCGATAACAGCGAATTACCGAAGTGCGCTCGACTAAAAAAATGCGCGGCACGGCGCGCTGACCGCGAAAGTATTGTAATATAATTATTTTTAAATTGTTTGCGTAGGATATTTTAGAATGCGTTGAGGTAGGTAAGCTAAATGTGGACGTTACTTCGAACTCGAATTGATCACGGATGCCGCGCTATGGTAGCAATGTGTAGCTTAGAGTGTTTCGTTCAGTAGCATACCGTAGGTGCAAGAAGTAAGGTTTTACACAGAAGTGGATTCAGAGACTTCTTCGCGAGAATGCATTACGTGAAACGTGATAACAAATAAGAGCTCATTATCTAGTAACATTTCAAAACACAAGTGATACACAATTCTGACGGATTTGTCCACACTAGATCTGTAGACAGAGTCCAATTCTATTGTAGTCTTTTGTACCGTATGCATTCGAACTTCATAATGATCGTGACTGTATTTCTAGTCAGGTAGGAATAAAACAACATAAACGGTGTTTTACTGTGTTCGGTATAATCGTTTCTGGATACGGTTCAGAGCTTTACCCTAATCACACACGATTCATTATTGCCAACACTACAGAATTCAATACAAAGATATCACACGCTGATCAGCTGTCCACCTTAGAAAACGTAAAACGTAATAGATACTCATTAAAAAAACCATACAGAATAAATGCAGGAAAACTTTTTGAAATAATGAGTAATTTGCTAGATGTTGGCCGGCGACTTCGTACACTTTAAATTGTTAAAATAACTAGAATTTTGAAATCAACACATTATATTAAACCTAACTTTACATTGTAAAAAAGCCTCTCTGCCTAGTCCCTGGTTAGGAAACGTAAAAATATATGGAATTGTGACAGCCAGTAAACCTCTTCTCGTTCATGCAGCTGAATCCAGTCTCAGTTTAAGTCTACAACATCTTTAGAATATTGTCAATTTTAGGTATATAACAGGAGTCTTATGCTCGCGGTATCGTTCAACCCCCATAATGTTTATAATAATAATAATATGTAAAAGACCGACTACATTATGCATGCTAGCTACTGTTCAGAGGACACTCCGTTCAAATGATCTCTAACGGACACTCTTCCATCCTAACCGTGTCGAACTTCATACATCCAGAACTGGCCGATATGAGCGCTCATTTGTCCCTAGGGTATCGAGATTGTGGAACAATCTACATGAGGAGGACTTTCCCAGTTCTACTACTCCTAGGTAGTTCCAAAATCGGATAAAAAAGTGTATTTAAGCTCCTCATAGCAGCCGCGGTGTCCTGGCATTTAGGCTTCTGCCTGTGCGGCTGTTTTGGTTTAAAAAAAAGGTTCACCGGAGAGACTCAATCCCCTACCCCATCTTAAAGATATAATTTCTGGATTTCATTATTAACATTTATTATTTGGGACAAAACATACTTCTCCTTGTAGGCTAACCTAATTTAAAATATAAAATAGTAAATTTCACTTCCTATTTCAGCGTCTTCAAGTTCTATTTTCGCAACAAAAGATAGCCTATGTCCGACTTCAACTTCTAATATACAGGGTGACTTTGAAGTTGAGTCATTAATTTTCAGATAATGATTGTAGAAGGAAGATAAACCAAAATATGTGTGTAAAAATAAAAAAAAATTAAAAAAAAAATTTTACCTTGTTTTATAAAGTATCCTCCCGACAAGTATTTCAGTGCGGACCTGTATTTGACCGTGAGGTCTTGGAGGACCGGCATGCCGTCCCCTGTGAGGTCTTAAGTCACCTGATTCACGAGCCCGTTGTACTACATTAACAAAGGCACGAGGGGTTGGTTGCACTCGATTGGGAAACCGATCCGCATAAACATGTGCCATTTTTTATTTCGTTTGAGCCACGCAACAGACACCACTATTCACTCACGCGTTACCGACTGACACTGACTGTATACAACTGAATAAAATAATTGTAAAAACATCGTTCCAAATTCTTTCGCTTTTTTGTTTCCGATGCGATGAACCGATAAGGCGGATTATATCCGTTGTTGCCAAACACGAGCACATAATATTATTATTGAGACAGGGCGGTACTCAAACTTCCAAAGGGCTATAACTTTCTTACTTTAATTTTACCAGAAAAATGGTAAAGGAAAAAACATTTCTTTTGATCAGATCTACTCACTGTTAAAATAAATGACTCAACTTCGAAGTCACCCTGTATATCTTTGCCAAAAAATTTTAATATCGGTTCAGTCGCTTTGGCGTGAAAACGGAACATACATACATCCAAACGTACATAATCTCTCATTTAAAATCAAAAAAATGCAGTTAATGCCGCATCTATATCATTTCGGCCGAACCAGCAACTGAACCATAGACATCATGTCAAAATCCATCAAGCCATTTGGGATGTATCCCGTGATATTTTCAAGTTATTTCCTGAAATAACAAGCCTGTGTGCAATTCCAGAGTATAATCTGTCTATGAACTAAATTTCACATAGATGCGTTCAGCCATTTTGGAGTGATTATGTGACATCCACACTTTCGCATCTATAATATCAGTAGGAATTGGTATTATTTGAGATACCAGAAACAATGAATTTTCACATAAATCTCATTTACTCAACATGTCATTTTCTCAAAAATCGAACAAATCCTATGTTTTTCCCTAGTAGACTTTCATTTCCTTGATATTCTAAATCAGGCCTGTCCAACATACGGCCCCGGGCCACCACCCGGCCCGCATAGGCACTTTAACCGGCCCCCCCAGGCCAAAATTCAAAAATACTTCTGGACCCAACCATGTCATCTTGCAACGATTCTACAAAAATTATATTACACCCAACCAATACCCAAACCTTTCTAAACTAGGTCTTCAAAACATTTCTTTATTCGGTAGTACATATATTTGCGAGCAGCTGAAATAATTATAACAAATCAAAAATGAGGTCATCTTTATTAGACAGTCATCTTACAGGTATTTTGCGCATAGCCACTTCTAAAGTGCCAGCAACATAAATACACTGTGCAAACAGAAAAAAATGTGAGACATCTCATTAATTAGATTTTAAGGGTCCCTACCTAGATATTATAAGTGGAATAATGAGGCTTTTTTAAATAAATGCACTATATTAGAATGAGTCACTTTACTTTCCGTTTGGCCTGCTATGGTTACGAAAATGCTGAACATGGCCCTTCACAAAATTATGTTGGACAGACCTGTTCTAAATCAACTGATTCTCGAGGATGGGTCCGCAACTGATCAAAATTGACGGGTTTTTTGAAAGTCATATCTTTCCTGCTATGCAATATACTTGCTTATAAATGGCACAACATCCCGCTCTTGTTTATGGCAAACTTCACAACTTGCTTCCATCACAGTAGTGGCTGAGTTACTGTTCATTTTAGCTAGGTCTGACTTGATGTGATTCCTCAATCTCATACGGGGACGACCTAGGGGTTTTTTACAAGCTGGTGCTTCCTCCCAGATCAGCTTTACCCACGTATCTCAATCGTTGTGCTTTGATTTCTTGGACAATATGCCCAAACAACAGCCTGATTTCGATGTTCATTCTTATGCGATATTCACCTGTGTTTGGGCCATGTAGGCCCGATCTTACTAACAGAAGGTCAACATTTTTGATCCAGATCAAGAAGGCATCTTTGTAGTTATGGATCTAATGATTTTACAACCTGTGTTTGCACGATACAGGGTGTCCGGAAAGTTGGGGCTTCCCTGTACACGACGTGTAGGTCTTTGTCTTTTCTTAGTAGCATATGTCGAAGTGCTTTGGTGACATAAACAATCATAGATACGCTGACGATACACAGATTCAGCTTTCTTTTGTTAAGTCGGACGCAATTGAAGCGGCTAGGAGGCTAAACGAGTGTTTGGATTCAGTTTTTAAATACTCTTTTAATCATGGCTTGAAATTGAATCCTAATAAATCAGCCATAATCTACTTGGGGCCAGCTAAAGATTGGGCGTCTGTAAACTTGGTGATAGCAATGGATGGTGTGGCAATACCGGTTGTTGAGGAATATAAAAATTTGGGCGTTATCTTTGATAACAAGCTTAGATTCCGAAGTCATGTGTCTAGGCTTCTACAAAAAGCCTATTTTAACCTTCGCAATATTTACAAAAGTAAAGATATTCTTAGTTTTAAGTTAAAAAAGGTTCTCTGCGAAGCACTGGTCTTGTGTCACCTTAACTATTGCAACTTTGTGTATGGTCCTTGCTTAGATGTATTTACTAAGGATAAACTCCAAAAAGTGCAGAATTCTTGCATACGACTTATTTACCAGCTTAGACGTCACGATCATGTCAGTCATAAACTTTCCGAACTGAAATGGTTGAATGTTTCCAATCGAGAAAAGCTGAATTTTGCTTCCTTTCTTCATAAATTGATTAAAACTAAAAGCCCTCCATATCTGTTTGAAAAATTAACTCGTAGAAATCTGATTCACTCTCGTGCAACACGCTTTAATGTACTTTATGAAATACCTATGAAATGTCTTAAGAGAACCATGATATTGCGCTCCGCAAACTCAATCAAACCTGAACCGGACCGAAGCCGGTCCTGTCCCATCTCCCGATGACGTCCACAGCACCAGCGCCAGCGTACAGTTTACGACGTACGACTGCGATGTATAGTTGGACCAGCGAAAGATTGCAAGCCGAAAGAATGCGGACAAAAAATTGCGAAGTTGTCAGATGTTCTACATAAAATGCGGTCCATACATATTAACATATTTAAGATATAGAATTGTTCCGCTGAATTTGGCAATGTAGCTGGAAAACCCAGGCCGCAGGTAAACATCCGGTCGCTGATTGGTCCAAAACTCTTATCTTATCTGAAACTAGAATAACGTGCCGATGGCACGGTCATTTATAAACCTACTCCCATAGGCGTAGGCAGTTGGCAAATACTTTGAAAATATAATTTACTGTTTAGTGGTGATAATGGAATTCAAGCATGGGAAAGTTATTCACAGCCAGGCAAGGGAAATAATAGCAAACGTGATACGTGCTTGCGATGCAGAAGCGGCTAACAATACTTTCGTTTATCCACTGGTAGCTAGAAATGCAAGGGCGGCATATTATACGGGTGTTAGTGAACGAACTATAAGTAAAATTAGAAAAGAAGATAAAGACAGGCAAAATGCAACCTCCACACAGCCTTTAGCTTCTCCCGGAAAAAAGAGATCACGCCCTTCTGTGATCCAAAAAATTGATGGAGTCGATTTTTCCATTATTCGGAGAATGATAGAAAAATTTTACTGTGATTTTAAAGTGGTACCTACTTGTAGTAAACTTCTAATCAAACTGAAGGAAGAAATGGAATTTCCATTTGGTAAAGAATCGTTGAGGCTGCTTTTAAAAGCAAAAGGATTTTACTGGCGTAAATGCCACAACAAAAGGAAATTACTAATGGAAAGACCCAGTATTTTACATTGGCGATACAAGTATCTTAGGTCTATTAAAAAGTTCCGGGAAGAAGGAAGGCATATTATTTATTTGGACGAAACTTGGGTTGATAATGACCTCACTTTCAAGAAATGCTGGCAAAGCGAAGAAATTATGGGTGTCCTGAGCAATATAAGTTCTACAGGTAATAAAGTTTCTTTCACCTCGATTTTGCTTATTATACATTTTTCTCAATTTTGGAATATTCTTAATAAGTGCTCATTTAATTTGTCTAATTGAATACATAATCCCTTGCAAGTATTTTTTTCTCAAAAATATGTTTTTTATACATAGTGATTCAAAAAGGTGTTGGCAAACTTAAAATAACACTAAAATGAGGCTATTTATTCATTTCCAGGACGACTTATAATTGTTCATGCGGGTTCGCAAGATGGTTTTGTTCCTGGAGCCTGTCTCATTTTCAAGGCTGGCTGTGCCACTGGTGATTATCACGGTCAAATGAACCAAGAAAATTTCACGAAGTGGCTTACTGAAAAACTATTTCCTAACATTCCTCCTAATAGTATTATAATAATGGATAATGCACCTTACCATTCAGCTTTGGAAGACAAGCCTCCAACTAGATCTTCTCTAAAAAGAGACATCATCACGTGGTTGAGCAAAAAAGGTATAGAGCATGATCCTAATGCTAAAAAAATGGAGCTTTATGAAATAGCTTGTCTACATAGGCCACCATCTGATGAGAAAAATTATAAGATAGATAATTTATTGATCGACCAGCCAAAGATTGCTAGGGACGAAAGGGGGAAATGCGATGAAAAAACCTTACCATTAGACGATTTTATATGGAGTCATAGGCGGAGATCGGAGAGACTTGAATTATTAATTGAATTTATATTTTATTACAACTGGTAGTATTAATATTTTTTTGCGATTCATAATGACGTGATACCAAACATACATTATAAGAAATAAATATACACAAACACTGAATATTGAGAACAAAATAAATATATTTTTTAGGCAACAAGTAATATTCCTATGTACGCATTATGATTGAACAGCAAAACAAATTATGCATTCTTCTAAAATAGAATACAACAAGTCAAAAATATCTGACTGAATAGAAAAATATAGGAAAACAAAAAGTAATTTCTTGATGAAATAACCCATAAACAACACATAGAATTAGACTTTCTACTGAGATACTAAAAGCCACAAACCAATAGTATAATAAATGAATATCTAAAAATTCTAAAAGGTAGCCAATCTAGTATAGTTTCAATCCTGATTAGAGTCATGATCACTGTCTGAGGAACTGTCATTGCTATCACTTTCACCTCCTATGTTGATTATTATTTCTTCCTGTATTTCTTGAATGAGACTGTCTTTTTCCCAATATTCATCTTCAATTTTTATAACATGTCCAATAACCTTTTGCCAGTCACTGGCACTTACTGAAGCGATGGCCTTATTAGAAATTTCATCTAGTTTTTTTATAGTAAATTCGCCGCTTGTATTATGGCTTCTAATGAAAAATTTTACTTGTGCCCAAATCATCTCTATGGGATTAAACTGACACATATAGGGTGGCGTTCGAAGTGGGGTGTGTCCGAAACTTCTTATTAAATTATCTATCTTATAATTTTTCTCATCAGATGGTGGCCTATGTAGACAAGCTATTTCATAAAGCTCCATTTTTTTAGCATTAGGATCATGCTCTATACCTTTTTTGCTCAACCACGTGATGATGTCTCTTTTTAGAGAAGATCTAGTTGGAGGCTTGTCTTCCAAAGCTGAATGGTAAGGTGCATTATCCATTATTATAATACTATTAGGAGGAATGTTAGGAAATAGTTTTTCAGTAAGCCACTTCGTGAAATTTTCTTGGTTCATTTGACCGTGATAATCACCAGTGGCACAGCCAGCCTTGAAAATGAGACAGGCTCCAGGAACAAAACCATCTTGCGAACCCGCATGAACAATTATAAGTCGTCCTGGAAATGAATAAATAGCCTCATTTTAGTGTTATTTTAAGTTTGCCAACACCTTTTTGAATCACTATGTATAAAAAACATATTTTTGAGAAAAAAATACTTGCAAGGGATTATGTATTCAATTAGACAAATTAAATGAGCACTTATTAAGAATATTCCAAAATTGAGAAAAATGTATAATAAGCAAAATCGAGGTGAAAGAAACTTTATTACCTGTAGAACTTATATTGCTCAGGACACCCATAATTTCTTCGCTTTGCCAGCATTTCTTGAAAGTGAGGTCATTATCAACCCAAGTTTCGTCCAAATAAATAATATGCCTTCCTTCTTCCCGGAACTTTTTAATAGACCTAAGATACTTGTATCGCCAATGTAAAATACTGGGTCTTTCCATTAGTAATTTCCTTTTGTTGTGGCATTTACGCCAGTAAAATCCTTTTGCTTTTAAAAGCAGCCTCAACGATTCTTTACCAAATGGAAATTCCATTTCTTCCTTCAGTTTGATTAGAAGTTTACTACAAGTAGGTACCACTTTAAAATCACAGTAAAATTTTTCTATCATTCTCCGAATAATGGAAAAATCGACTCCATCAATTTTTTGGATCACAGAAGGGCGTGATCTCTTTTTTCCGGGAGAAGCTAAAGGCTGTGTGGAGGTTGCATTTTGCCTGTCTTTATCTTCTTTTCTAATTTTACTTATAGTTCGTTCACTAACACCCGTATAATATGCCGCCCTTGCATTTCTAGCTACCAGTGGATAAACGAAAGTATTGTTAGCCGCTTCTGCATCGCAAGCACGTATCACGTTTGCTATTATTTCCCTTGCCTGGCTGTGAATAACTTTCCCATGCTTGAATTCCATTATCACCACTAAACAGTAAATTATATTTTCAAAGTATTTGCCAACTGCCTACGCCTATGGGAGTAGGTTTATAAATGACCGTGCCATCGGCACGTTATTCTAGTTTCAGATAAGATAAGAGTTTTGGACCAATCAGCGACCGGATGTTTACCTGCGGCCTGGGTTTTCCAGCTACATTGCCAAATTCAGCGGAACAATTCTATATCTTAAATATGTTAATATGTATGGACCGCATTTTATGTAGAACATCTGACAACTTCGCAATTTTTTGTCCGCATTCTTTCGGCTTGCAATCTTTCGCTGGTCCAACATTAATAAGAAGTTTCGGACACACCCCACTTCGAACGCCACCCTATATGTGTCAGTTTAATCCCATAGAGATGATTTGGGCACAAGTAAAATTTTTCATTAGAAGCCATAATACAAGCGGCGAATTTACTATAAAAAAACTAGATGAAATTTCTAATAAGGCCATCGCTTCAGTAAGTGCCAGTGACTGGCAAAAGGTTATTGGACATGTTATAAAAATTGAAGATGAATATTGGGAAAAAGACAGTCTCATTCAAGAAATACAGGAAGAAATAATAATCAACATAGGAGGTGAAAGTGATAGCAATGACAGTTCCTCAGACAGTGATCATGACTCTAATCAGGATTGAAACTATACTAGATTGGCTACCTTTTAGAATTTTTAGATATTCATTTATTATACTATTGGTTTGTGGCTTTTAGTATCTCAGTAGAAAGTCTAATTCTATGTGTTGTTTATGGGTTATTTCATCAAGAAATTACTTTTTGTTTTCCTATATTTTTCTATTCAGTCAGATATTTTTGACTTGTTGTATTCTATTTTAGAAGAATGCATAATTTGTTTTGCTGTTCAATCATAATGCGTACATAGGAATATTACTTGTTGCCTAAAAAATATATTTATTTTGTTCTCAATATTCAGTGTTTGTGTATATTTATTTCTTATAATGTATGTTTGGTATCACGTCATTATGAATCGCAAAAAAATATTAATACTACCAGTTGTAATAAAATATAAATTCAATTAATAATTCAAGTCTCTCCGATCTCCGCCTATGACTCCATATAAAATCGTCTAATGGTAAGGTTTTTTCATCGCATTTCCCCCTTTCGTCCCTAGCAATCTTTGGCTGGTCGATCAGTAAATACGGATTTTACGATAGAATCGTACTTGGAATTTCAATTCAATTGAACAGTGAGTACTTTTGCATTTATTTTTCTAATTGTTCGCTCACGTTTCACCACACATTAGCTTTGTTATGTCAAGCGTAGTTGTATCTCAAAAGGAAAACCCCAACTTTGCGGACACCCTGTATCTATGCAAAGTATTGACAATCATATTTTTCATAAAAGTACGTCAGTATGCATATAATTGGGGAAAAGAAAGAATACGAAAACCTTTATTACCTGTATATTTGGAACCAGGACTGCCTTGTGCCTCTCATCAGCTCAGCTGTCCAGTTACAGAACTGTCCAGTGGAATCTGGAATCGTAGTATATCCACAAAATAAACGTTTGATTACACTCAATTTCGACTCTTATAATTGAACAGAAAAATAAATTCAATAGATACAACTACTATGTGTTAAAATAACAGACATTTGTGTGTTAATACATATTATTCATCTTTATTGTTATTAGCTTGGCAGAACTACAAATGGATCAGCTGTCAAGAGTAGAGAGGAAAATGAATACTAGAGATGGGTCAGGGTTCGCAAATATTCACAAGTGATTTAACGTCATGAGAAATATGTAAATAAATGCATAAGCACAATCTTCACACTGAAACCTGCAATCTTCAATCTGCATTTGTTGCAAGCATGAAAGAAGTATGTGGTTGCGGTATGCTGATCAAGTTACTTAACTGTCGATCTCATGTTGTACGAAAAATGACATCTCATCAGTCCGAGCTTATTTATTTGAATGTGATACTGAGGTGTTTTGAGTTTGTGATGAATGCTATATAAGTCAGACTCGAAAAACAAAACAATTACAGGGACGCTTCATAAACACTGTCATTATAAAGTTATGTTATTGGGGTCGTCGCGTCATGGGCTGTCACAGTGGGATAGTGATGAGCTTTATCGAAGATGTGCATTGTACAGCTATAACGGGGTCGATAATTCTATATCGATACTACCTGTATTCCTTTCAAATGTACTGGTTTATCGTGTCATATAACAATGATATATATTTTTATCGAGTCCACATTTCGAAGCCGTACTGATTATGAATATTTGGGAAAACAATGACGCAAGAGAAATTCAATTCATAATATTAGTTTCATCTGATCATTTGTCACAGGTACAACTTTATTGATAATTTTGACGAATAGCGTGCATCCGGAAATACAGATATTAATCCATTTTAACGAGTGTGGAATACCTATGTTGTATAAAATAAAACAGGTCTGACGACGAGGTATCCTGTTGTATTTGGGCAAATTCAACTTTAATGTCATTGACCTGCGTTGATTATCATAAATATCGTTACAATTTATTATAATTGCTATTGTATCACAAAATAGTAACAACTTGAAATGCGTATTCGAATAACATTATTATCAGATTTCGAATACACATCCTATCTCTAACCGACAAAGAGGAACAAGATATAAGGGTTTACATTTTACATTTTGCAGACCTTTCCTTTTGAAGTATAATTTATTATCTGGTTTCTATCATTTTTTCTAAAATTTTATATGGCAAAGGCAAAAGCATATATCCGTCTAAGCCATATCATGGTGTTTATTATAATAAATGTAACTCCAAAACATCTCTATTTATTCTGAACGACGACATGCGGATTAGGTACAGCAACAAAAAATGTGATAATTGAAAATAATTAAGGAGTTTGTTGAAATCTACACCTAATTAACAACCGATATATCCTTTTTTCAATTCTCTCAGATATTAATGCTTGTTTTGAATTTGGAAGATTTATGATACTTGATTCCGATTGGCCAATTTTCGTTGCAATTTTACGAAAACGCTTTCTAATTGGTCATTGTTCATCCAGATCATAGGTTTTGATCTCCGGATCAAATGGAAAAATATGTTTTTGTAGCCAATCCAGGTGATTTATAAAAAAATTCTGGATTAAATATCGGGATTAGAGGCCCTGCTTACACAATTCTATGTTTTTTCGCTAGTATGATATTCTAGAAGAAATCGACTGTATTCATTTGAGCCATTACTACAAAGACGTCTTCTCATTGGTCTAGTATGACCGCGTCAAGATTTTAGATGCCGCGGATCAATAGTAACATCGGGCCATAAAGTTCCAAAAATTTATTCAGTATTCTGTGCCCAAGTCGTTCTTCATTGGCTTTCATGATCGTCCCCGTTTCACAGCCATGCAATGAGACTTAGGGTCTTATAAATCCTGATCTTAGAGGAACGCGTGTGATTTCTCGACTTAATAAAATTATTAAGAGATAACATGCACCGGTTCCCAGATTGGATTCTGCCTTTGATCTCCTCATCAGTGATGTCATTGTCGGCAGTGATCGTTGCTCCAAGGTACTTAAACGCTTTCAAATAATCATACAATATGACCTCGTATAAATAAGAAACGCACTATAATCTATTTTTGTCGAAAGTGGGTGCCGCCACACGGTAGTTTTATGTGAATAGGTCAGTTAAAAAGACAAAATATGACTATAGCAACTGAGGTGTAGCTTACATAAAATAAACATTTAGAGGTTTATTTATTATAGTCGTTACAGTATCTATTTCAAGCTTATTGTCTTGAAACGTTTTTGTTATTATTTATTTTATTCGCTTCGCGATAAATCATTGGACAAGATATGGCATTCTGTTAGGTGTTGACGCCAGTGAAAGGTAATTCATTTTCATGCCAACCTGGAGATCGTGACGGAGATGTCTTGGTAGATTGAGCATCTTACAATGAATGTTTAATGGAATATATCAAGAAATACAATTATGTTTGTCCATCATCGCTTTCACGAATGTTAGAGCATAAACCGCCAACAACTATATATGTGTAAGCAATACACGTCAGAAGTTACAACTGTACTAATTCCAAAATAACATGAAATAGTCTACATTACTTTTGACCCTTCTTGACAACAGCAGACTCAAACACCAAAACTAACATCACAACAAGCACTGAGGTTAGAAAACATTTTAACATCAAACGGAAGATGACTTATGATGCTAAACTAAATCGTGTAATCTCCTGCGTAGGGCCCTAAAAGTTAATTACCTAGATGGCAACTTACAAATGTTGAGAAAAGCTTCTGTTTTCATCGAGTCAAGATGGTGGAACCAGCTGATATTTGAAGTCGATGGAATACAATTATTATAAATAGCAATCGGGAAAGATTCTGAGGAATCAGCATATAGAGAATTGAATAAGAATTGGGTATTCTCAAAAATATATAATAGGATGTACCTATCTATCAATTACGGTAATTGACGTTAATGACCAAGCATTGTCACAGTAACCAGGAATCATTTGCTTTGAAAACGAAACGAATTCTTCAGGTGGACTTTAGATATACAGAATGTCTCCGAAAGGTGGGCAAACCTCGAAACTGGATATACTACAGACCAAAATATGTGAATTGACCTAAACATACCCTTGTCCAAAAGTTGATAGCTTGCAAGATACATGGTGTCAAAGTTACAATTTTATTTTCCATTCTTCATTATTGCTTGAGAAGTATTTTAAATGTTGGCATACAACTCGGTATATGGAGGTTTTCTAGTATGAGAATCAAGAGTCCGTTATTTTTTATGGCCAAACTCCTAGAGAACGCCACTTACAGCGCTATTTCGGTAAATAACTTATCATTACTTTTTTGTGCCACCCTGTATACAACAACTGACCGAAAAAGCTGATTTTCTCATATTTCAACAACACAAAAGGTTTACTTGTTACAAGTGTCTAAAGCTAATAGTTTTCGAGATATTTGTTTTTAAAATTTCCATTATATCTTGCCAATCTGTACATTAAATGCACATCAGAATATTCATCAAACGTATACACCATGATGTTTAACAACTTATTGTCAACTTAAAATTATTCATGAAGCTGACAGCAGTATCATGACAAACATTAGAAACCATAGCAACGCTACTCAGATATTATCCAAAGCAACTTGATTATTATGTTCTAAAAATGTTTTATCATCATGGTACAAATAATGCATTGGAACCTTTAAAAACAAATATCTCGAAAACTATTACCTTTAGATACTTCTTACAATTAAACCTTTTTTGTTGTGGGAATACGATAAAATAAGATGTTTCAGTCAGTTGTTGTATACAGGGTAGCACAAAAAAGTTATGATAAGTTATTTACCGAAATAGTGCTGTAAATGGCGCCCTCTAGAAGTATGGCCATGAAAAATAACGGATTCTTGTTTCTTATACTAGAAAACCTCCCTATGCCGAGTTTTATGGCAAAATCTGAAATACTTCTCAAGCAATAAGGAGAAATAGACAGTAAAATTGTAACTTTGACACCCTGTATCTGTCAACTTTTGGACAAAGGTATGCTTAGGTCAATTCACATATTTTGGTCTGTAGTATCTCCAGTTTCGAGGTTTTCCAACCTTTCACAGTATATAAGAGTGAATGTATGTTCAGTCTGACAGCACCACAATACGGAGAGACAAAAAATGTGAAAACTTGCTAACTGAAACCAGAGAAAGGTAGGTTATCCGCGAAAATAGACAGTGTGTTCAAAAAGTATGGATAAATCCAAATATCTCGAAAAATACGTTTCCTAGCGAAAAATATTGTAGAACAAAGTGTAAAGTTTAAAAAGATGCATTGTTTGGAGGTCTTGAACATGATCTTGACTACGGCAGTGCTTATAAATGAAATCCCTATTTTTGATACGGGAAATGAAAAGGGAGAGAGATTTCAGTGTCTTTGCTCATGACCTTGACCATGATCCTCATGGATATTTGAAGGTGTCCAGAAAATCGGGAAAGGAAAAAGACCTAAAAAAATACGTTTCATAAAGAAACATGAGATGCAAGGAAGATGAAAGGTTTCAAAACATTCATCTAACGATGACCTTGAATGTGACCTAGACCATTCCACCTGGTTTAAAGGTAAATACAGTTTTCTTAAATTGAAACCACTTTTTTTGACACCGGAAACGAAAAGAGCAAGAAACTTTATGTTCAAGTATGTCCATGACCTTGACTATGGCCATCACGGTTTCAGATCAATTTTTAAGAATACACCTGATTCAGTTCCTCAAATGAAAATTGAGAACAGTTTTATCAATTAACCTGACCAGGACCTTTTCAAGTAAACACCTTGCTTTTCATAGAAGATATTAAAAATCGAATCACTGAATTGAATTTATTGTTGCATTAAAATGTTGGATAAAAATTTTAATTACCAAACTATTGCATTATTTTAAATATTGTATTTCTTTCTCTTTCTCTTTCAGCGTGAGGAGCCGCGAGCTTAGAATTTTAAAAATACCTTTCGTGTGTCAGCAGTTTGAGTAACATTTACTTGTGTACTATTTGTGTCAGATTTAAAATTATATGCATTTTAAAGATCCAATGCAAGAAGCATCAATCTGAAAAACGATCCGACTTCATTCATAAATAACCAGTAGTTATTTTCCTCTATTTATCTTGGCAGCCACATCAATTGCAACTTTTGCAAATTCTTACTCACTGCTCTTCAATGGATATCGTAAACAACACGGACGAAAATATTTATTTATCGGATAAGTAAGTCGGTAAGGTAAGCAGACTCGGATATCGGAATCCAAACATGGACTACAGGGGAAATAAAGGAAATTCTCATGCAAACTATAGAAAATTGCAAGCGATCTCATCTTAGTTAGGCAAAAACATTCATGTTTTTAATACTCCTATGTGTAAGTTTGAATGAAAAGGTCAGTTGCTCCTAAAATTGACTGTTTTCGAGTCGATAAACAAAATTAAGTTTTAAAGAGAATAATTTAAGAGAAGATGCAATGTTTTGTTACTTAGAGCATACCAAATCTACAAAAATGAATCTCTTTTAGTGATTTGTTTCTAAAATTTGACTTTTCATTAGGGTTTTAATCTCATCTTTATTCTCGATTTCTTCCTTGAAAAACTACATCGATCGATATAGCGTAGAGGAATAGAACTTTGATTTAGGCACCTAGCGATTATGTGTTTTATGGTTTAACGAGCAAAAATTCACCAAAAAAGTTTTTGTTGTTAAAAGCACTTCCTAACTAGAAAAAGATCAACTTTAGAAACTATTTACTCAAACCCATTTTTTCCAGAGTAACTGGAAGTATCTGAAAAAACAGACTGAAGCACGAAACAGTTGTTTGGTTATTTTGTTTTAAAAAACTTCTGTGCTATTTAAATCATATCATAATAACGTATTCTATTTCATCTCTGATAATTTTTCGAACACGCGAGTATAGTATACGAGTAGCTATCTTGAGGTAGAATACGTTAATCAATGTTTTTACTTAAATTCTAAATACTACTGCTCATCAAAAATACTCCGCCTACCAATTTTATGATCAGGTCAAGTTAGCACTCCGAAAAACGGAATTCTAACACCCTATATACTCGTAGGTGTTAGAAAGCTAGTGTGTCAGTTTTGGTATTTGTGAGTTATGCGTTGTGCTATCAAATTGTAGATTAGGTATGTTATGTCAGGTAGCAGATTGAGGGCGAGGCTTATTCATCACTCCATATAAAACAAAGTATTAAATTCTTTATATCCAAACATATGCGATAATAACATTATAATCAAGAAAACTTTACAGTATAGAACGATTTTTTTAGTAGTTTATGATGGCGTTTTCTAGACGAGCCTTTTTGATATATTTTGCACTTTTGTTAGCTTTTGATGACAAAAACTTCGTGGAGCTAGCAATTCATTATTAACATAAATGAAATTTTATAGTTTTCATATGTATGCAAGAATTTATTAGCCCGCTTAGATTGTCAGTCGCATATAAAAAATTTCATGGAATTCAGACGCTATACAATTATTTATTTTAAAAATCAGTCAGGCATGTTTGCCATAAAAACCTGGACAGTTGGATTTATTTACTAGAGTTAAACGTGTATAGTAACTCGAACAATACTGAAAAATACCTTGGACAATTTGCACGGAATTAGCGAAAACACTGTCGTAAAAAATTGTTGAATTGAATGTTCAATATACGAGGTTCTAAAAGCACATGTTTCTAACTACATATGATATATGAATTTGAGAATGTGATTTTATTTGTAAAATCGGAGAATCATCAATGCTTACCTCAACACTCAAATTGCTAAAGCTAGACGTATATAGTAGCATGGAAAATAATGAAAAATACTTTGGACAATTTCACGATCAGGATCTACATATAAGTAGGGTTCTTGGACTTGAAAGTATCCAATTTCAAATTGATCGCATCTATGATGTTATTGCTCTTTAGTATTTTAGAACCTATGTATTTTACACTTCATTTTCCTTCTTGTTTTAATACTCGATCGTTTTTTAAAAGTTCTAAATTTTTGTCCGTAAGTCACCCATATTACAAAGCTTAAGTATTTTTACATAAGTGCATAGCCGCATCATTTTCTACTTCAAATTTATGATAAAATACATTAAGACACAAAAAATATATAAAAATTAAATTAATGCTCCCCTGCGCTCATATTAAAAACAAACGTTAAATTCTCATTATAATTGTATATCCATTTGTTTCAACTTTTGTTTTTTATGTGAGCGCAACACTTTTATTTCTATACATGTTTTGTGTATTAATGTGTTTTATTACAGATTTGAAGTAGAAACTGTTACAACTTTGTACTCATATAAAAATACTAAGCTGAAAATTTGTAAATTGGTGAGTTTTGGACAAGATGCAAAAATGTGAACTTTAAACTTTAAAAAAAAACAATGAAGTGTTAGAACAAAACGGAAAATGTTGACAAAAACCCAAAGTACTCAAGTTTTACGATGCTTGAATGTAAAATTTTCATTGAACTTGAAATTTGGGTTATCTTCACGACTGGAAACTCGGTAATAAAATAAAAAGTACGATAACCACATGAAGATAACGAAGAACAATATCGTACGATATATCGCAGACCAACAAGATTTAAATATATATATATATATATATATATGTACAGGATACTATGTTTTTACTACATACTATATGAATTTATCAATATCATCTCATTTGCAAAATTATATAATCATCAATACTAATGATTACCCAAAAGACTTTAAAATATTGTATCACTCATGACAGCGTTTTTAACATGAAAACACCGCCATTTGAAATTGTTTGCTAAAAACATGGACATATACTCTGGACAATCGGTACGAAATTAACAAAAATCGTAATGCCGTGCAAAATTGTTTTCAACTCATCAGCAGCATGTATCTTCTGGTCTGGTATATCGGGCTGCTGATAAAGAGTATATACCACAGGAAGAAGACGAAGAACAATATCGTATGATATACGCAGACAAACAAGATTTGAATGTGTAATATACGTGTACAGGATATTATTAAAAAGAAAACTATGTACTCACTATATACTATACGAATTTATGAATATGATCTTATTTGTAAAATCCTAGAATCATCAATACTGTCGATTAGCCAAAAGGTTTTGAAAAATCGTATCATCCAATAAGGCATTTTGTCATCAAAACATCGTTATTTGAATTTGTTTGCTAGAATGATGGAAATATACTATGAACAGTTGACAAGAAATTAGCAAAGATTGTTTTTGACTCACCGGCACCAAAGTATCTTCTGGTCCGGTATATCGGGTTGCTGGTAAAGAGTACGACAACCACAGGAAGAAGACGAAGAACAATATCGTACGGTATATCGCGACGGCAGAGTTGATCGGAGCGGAGCGCAATGAACGTCGAATCGACTGTAGTATGCGGCGGCTAGCGCTGTACCTGACTGCTGACTGCTGTCAAGACGAACTCCCGCCAATTTCGCTGATCGCGAGTCCGACGAAGACTGGCTGGCCGTGGCCGATGCTTCGCCGTTGCTTTGCTTGGCGTGCTTGGTCTGCTGTTGTTGTTGCTTCGAAGAAGCGCCCGCAGTCGCCGCCGTCGCCGTGGAGGCGGCATCGCAGCCGCGACAGGTGAGCGCGGAGTATGCACCTGCACGCGCTCCATGCGCTGTTGATGCATCTTTCTGGATCTCTCGCAGACAACCTATGGAAGAGTGAAAGATATAGTAGGTATAACAAAGCAAAATTTCTGAATCAAAACAAGTACATAGTTCCAAACTAGCTCTGAACTATTTCCGAATTATTTTTTCGCAGATGTCCGAGGTATATATATAGTATAACTAAGTCTACTAAAAATACTAGTTAAAGAACTCACCTTTATCACGAGAAGTTTAAAAAAACTAGATCATTTTAATTAATATCGCTGGGCGGCAAACGTATATAAGACAGTGACACATCCCTGGAAATATTGGTGAGACGAACAACACAATCTGCACCATTTTCAGCCATTTTAAATTTACTACCAAAGGAAACTGTCAAGCTGTGTCAACTTCAGGACCAATAAAAGTAATATTTCAACTGTGGCTTCACGCTATACTGAGTGTTGCTGCTGCTGAGTTGATATATATGCATGATGCCGAAGAAAAAAGTTAAAAACCAGATCTCAACGTAAAAATCAGATACAATGGAAGTTTACATTGATGGAAACTTGGACACTCAGAAGATTCTAGAAGAAAATAAACACTTAACACAGATATTAGAAGAAAAGGATAAACTAATACTACAGTTGAGCAATGAAAATGGAAGAACAGTACAATTTAGCGACATCAGCCATACACGAAAAAGGTACCGTTGAAACAGTGATAAATAAAATAAATCAAAGATTGACTGAAATTGAGAAAATTAAAGAGAAATCATATGCCCAAGTACTAAAGCGAGATACTCCAACAATCAAGAAAGACCCAATGAAGAACATAATTGTCACACCAAATGGTATCCAAACATCTGAACAAACGAGAAAAGACCTTAACAAAAAAATTAGCCTTGCGGATTTGAAAATACAAATAGAAAATATACGAGATTCTAAAAATGGAGGAATTATAATTAAACTGGCTGAGGAACACCACAATACACTCAAAACTGCATTCGAAAAGAAATTAGGAGATGAATACAAAATCACAGAACCTACAATGTTTAGACCGAAGATCAAAATTGTCAATTATAGATGCACGGAGAAACCACATGAAGAAGACATAGAATTAGATCTTATCCAACAAAATCATTTTATTGAAAAAGATGACATCAAAATCAAATATGTAAAGTATCTCCCATCGAAAAAATGTTACACATTATTTGCAGACATTTCTGGCAAACTATTCAGGGCAATATTTGAAGATAACAATGGAAAAATTCTTCTTGGATGGCAATGTTTACCAGTGTATGATAATAACGAAATAACGCAATGCAAGAAGTGTCTTCGCTTCAATCACACCGAGAAAAAATGCCGCAATAACAAGACCTGTACCAACTGCAGCAAAGAGGATGTACACGATACTGACTGTTGTAAGCACGAACCGGTTGTATGTTGTAATTGCAAATTTTCAAACTATAGATATAACAAAAATTATAGTACCAACCACTCACCATTAGATAAAAAATGTCCAACTTTTCTATATTATCAACAGCAGTACAACTTGAAAATCCTTTTTTAAGAAAGAAGAAATTTTAGCCAAAATTTTAGAATATTGCATCATTTATGACACACGACTATGTAAATAACTGCCAAATTCAACGTATTAGTATTAATACTGCTCATGATACTAGCGAGCTAGATTCTTTTTTACAAAATCCTGAAATATCTGTTAGAATTTATCATATGAACATCAGAAGTATAAAACATAACTTTGACTACTTTAAATTAATTTTGAGAAGAATACAAAGTGATATAGATATAATCATTCTATCCGAAACATGGCAAGTGGGCGATGTGACTCTGTTTCATTTAGAAGGGTACGATACATTGTATAATTTATTTTGGTAACCATAATCAAAACGATGGAGTGATGGTGTATGTACGAAACAATCTGCCTTATAACCATACCATATTTACAATCAACAATGAACTAAAAGGTATCAATCTAACAATGCAAATTGAAAATCGTAGAGTCAAAATTACTTGTGTTTACCGACCACCATCTTCAGATCCTCATACATTTATAAGAGACATAGATGAACTATTAAAAAACAATGAAAACAATCACCTTCATAATCAAATATTTATAGGCGACATCAATATAAACATTTTAGAGGAAAATTCTATGGTGAAAGAATATTTAAACATTTTATCAAGTAATGGTTTTTTATCATACATAAATAAAGTAACACGACCCACCAGTAAAACCTGCATTGATCACTGCTTTATAAAGGATATTTCCAATATTTTTTCTTACATACCTATTATCTATGAAACCGATATTACAGATCATTATTCCACTGTATTATTGATATCTTCACAAAATAAAAACCAGAACTGCCCAAGGGCAAAAAATGAAAGAAACCTTGAATACAAATATTTCACTGACAACTCAAAATTAATATTTAACGCATAAACGGAATCGTGGGACGAAATTTTTTTAACAAATTCTTTAGACGAAGCTACAAATTTATTAATACACAAAATTCAAAAAGTAATTGAAGTTAGTACTAATAAGGTTAAAATAAGTCACAAGGAAAAAAGCAGAAATGATTGGATGACCAAAGGACTAATAAAATCTGCAAACGAAAAAGAAAGACTGTATAAAATCATGAAATATTTACCCACGAAAGAAAATATAGATCATTATAATCAGTATAAAAACAAATTTATAGAACTTTTGAGAAAAACAAAAAAAAATTACTATATAAAACAATTGAATAATAATTCACATGACTCTAGACACCTATGGTCCACTGTCAATGATATATTCAATAAGTCATCCTATTCAAAAAACAATATTAATGAAATAAAAACAAAAACAGGACAGAAAACAGACAATATTCAGCAAATATGTGATGAGTTCATAGAATTTTTCACGAATATTAGCAAATAATATCAAACAAAATGCTGATATTCATCTGCATGAAACAAGACTGAATAATTCATTTGTATTAACTGAAGTAGACTATCAGGATGTTCTCAATGCCATTATGACTCTAAAAAATAAAAAAAGCCCTGGAGTTGACGGACGTCACTAACTATCGACCTATTTCACTTATATCAAGTTTAGCTAAAGTTTTTGAGAAATTACTCCTTAATAAAATGATTAACTTTCTTAATAAATTCAAAATTCTAAATTCAAATCAATATGGTTTTATAGCTGGCAAATCTACAACATATGGGGTATTAAGTATAGTAGATGAAATAACCCAAAATATAGATGGAAAAGTACCATCGATATGCGTATTTGTGGACTTACAAAAAGCGTTTGACACAGTTAACCACAATATACTTTTGGAAATCTTAGAAAGAATAGGTTTTCGTGGAAAGATGTATACTTTAATGGAAAATTATTTATCAAATAGACCGCAATCAGTAAAATTATTAAGCTCGTATAGTAAAGAAATGTTTGTTAAATGTAGTGTTCCACAAGGTAAAATTTTAGGTCCTCTGTTATTCAAAATTTATTTAAACGATATATTCAAAATTAACAGTACTGGTAAAATAGTCAGTTTTGCAGACGATACTGCTATACTCTATAAAGGTAAGGATTGGAACGACTTAAAAGATATTATCCAAAATGACTTTTGCAAAATTATTCAGTGGTTTAATAACCGAAAATTAACAATTAACTTTACTAAAACTCATTTTTTACCATTTTCATCACTATCTAATCATCTACCAAAATATAACCACCTTCGGTTTAAGGTAAATGATAAAAATATAAAAATCAATAGAGTTAATGATACAAAATATTTAGGAATTTATCTAGATCCCCACTTGAGATGGGATGTACATATTTCTCACATACTAAAGAAAATTAGATTCATAGCATATAAAATAAAATTTCTAACCGGTATATTAACTGAATATTATCTGCGAATAATATATCAAGCTTTAGTCGAGCCACACATAACATATGGTATAGTAGTGTGGGGTGCTGCATGCACGACATACTTTAACGATTTAGATGTACTTCAAAGAAGAATTTTAAAATCAATGTTAGGCAAATCAAAATTATACCCAACTAATGACTTATATAATGATGCACAAGTATATGATACTAAACAACTTTACTTCTTACATACCATCACTCATTATCACAAAACTATTAGTGAACACGACATAATTAAACATAATCATAAAACCAGATATAAATTACGCGCAAAAAATGTTCCTAAACCAAACAAATCCCTAATGAAACGATGTCACCTGTATATAGCTCCAAAATTGTACGAACATTTACCAAATAATTTAAAACAATTACGCAATACATTAGGCTTCAAAAAAAAATTAAAAAAATTTATTAACACGATTGGGAGAAATCAAATTAATAAAATAATCTCAAATATTACACAATAAATACTCTACCATTCTTACCAATAATTTCTTTTTTCTCTCTATTTTATTATATTTTGCAATTCAACATACATATGATCCATGCACAGGCGTTGTCCTCCTATGGATATATTATATTTATTTACTCGTTTCATGTTCCCTGTATTTTAGAGTAAATAAATATTATTATTATTATTATTATTATTAAATACCGCTCAGAACTACTTCCGAACTATTATATAGAAAAGAGAATTCCATGGCTTATTGTCGCAAACATAACCTTAATTGAAGTACCATTTAAAATGTTCAAGCTTCCGTGTGAAGTTTTGTCTTTTTTGGAACTTGGATAATAGATCATCTTGACCTTAGAGGACGCACGCCCTGCTACAGTAGTAAAGATGGAAATTAAGAGCAATCAATAACAACATTAACATTAACAAACATTAAATCTATTGAAATGAACGAAATATATGATAATAATAGTAATAATAAATAATAATAACAATAATAGTAATAATAATAATGATAATAATAAAAATGGCTAACATAATCCACCAAACTCTAGCTATTCAAAATGGATTACCTCGTAGATATAACATACCCTACTACAAATATACACCAGAATCTTAAATTATAATCTATACTACGATCGCTCTATACTCACGAATAGAACTATACACAGTAATGGACCGGACATAGTATTACACGATATTAGATGTAGCAGTCAAACAACAAACATTTCAAACAACTTTTTCTCTTCTACACGGTGGCATAATAAGAATTTCGATCTGATGTTTCAGCTCTCAGTTTTTTTAAATTATACCGTTTTCGATGTCTTCATCATTACGCTTAAATTGCATAAATAAGTTATGTTATCTTGTTCTTCATTCGATAGCTTAAACCATCTTTCTGAAGCACTTCAAAATTTGTATCTCTCCATATTTATTTATATTTAATAAAATAGATGACTATATGAAGTTTTCAAGGCTTAGTCAGGATTTTTTATAATAATGTACGACATGCTACATAATTTGATATCAGAATTAAAAGCTATTTATCTATGCAAAAATGGCATACTTGAGAAAAATCAAAGTTGATGCGAAAAATCATATTAATTTTTTATTTATGCCACCTTGCAATGATGATATGTAGTTTATTTTTAAATCCTCTCTAAAATAAATTCAGAAAATAATAAGAAACGATTTTGGGAACTTTGCTATTTCGTATATCTCCGGAGAAATTCGAGGCATCAAAACTTTTCAAATGCATTCTCTGGTATATATAATTACGCAAATTTACCATCATTCAATCGATACGCACCTCTTACCGTTTCGGAGGTCACAATGGTGAAAAGTCATGCTAGAACAAACTAGGTGCATATCCTTCTATATATTCTATAAAACCATTTTTGGCTTTATATGAAGAAATTTCGGGTAATTGTAGAAAAACAACGTATAAATACCGACAGTTATTATTTCCGAAATTAATATAATATGTTAAATTTATCCCAGGCTATATCAAAACTTCGATGTTTCTATTAATATTATAATTATTATTGTTTATCAAAATACCATCGCCGAACTCCATGGCACAGTGAGGACCCGCTAGACTGTTAATTCTGTTGGGAGCTCCGATATTCCATAAGAAAAGACATTTCCGCAAATAAATTTTCACATAAATCTGACATTTGTGGCAACTTTGTCATTGAAAGCTGTACCTAATCGAGGCTCACAATACAGAGTGTGAATTGAGAGACTTACATATCAAGAAGAAATCAATGACCAGAAGTAAGAAAAAAACAAAAAATAAAACCCTGAACGATAATCAAAGTGAAAGTTAAGATGAAGTTATTGAAACTGCGTGTAATAGCCATAATGAAATCAACTTCATCGACCAAATTAAAACTCAAAATAAGGAATTAAAAAAAATAATTGAATAAAACAATGTTTTACTGTTGGAAAAAGAAAAATACATATTACAATTATAAAAAGAAAACAGAGGACTACAAGAAGATTACGAACAAAGGACTAATTATACCGAAAATATGGAAGATAGAATTAAAGCTGTTGAGTGGAATTTCATAAACCAACGATCATATTGCCAGGTAGTAGCTAGATCTAAGACATACAACAAGCCCCTAAAGACACTATGCGTAAATCCTACTAAAGAACAAACAGTACTTGAAACAAAAAAAGATTTAAATGAGATTGACCTATCGTAATTGAAAGTAGAAATAGACAACATCAAGCACTAAAAAAGGAGGAATCGAATTGAAACTAGAAGAAAAGTAGCTCAATACACTGAAAAATGAAATTGAAAAAAGTTATCAAGAGAAAACAATGTTACAGAACAAGAAAAGAAACTACCAAGAATCAAAATTGTCGGCTACAGAAGTGAAGAACCACCTACTGAAGCAAGCCTCAAGGAAAGTATTATTTGACAAAATCATTTCATTCAAGAAAATGATATCAAAGTTACTTATGTAAAAAAGAATCACCTGAAAAATTATTATACATTATTTGCAGAATTGAATGGAAAAACGTATAGATCCGTCACAGATGAAAATAATGGTAAACTATTATTAGATTGGCAAAATTTGAATGTATATGATCATAACCACATCACACAATGTAACAAATGTTTTAGATTCCACCATACTTCATATAAATGTAGAAATAATAAAGAGTGCATCAGATGCAACATTGAAGGAAATAGATGTGCAAATTGCATATATTTTAATCAGAAATATAAAAAAATTATAACACCGACCTTGTAACAACAGTTCATAAGTATATGCAGTCTGAATATCTTGATTCAATCGATTTTTGAATCTAAAAACAAACTAATAGATAAAATAGTAAAATAAGAAAAGCAACATTCCCAAAAACATAGATTTTTTACAATGGACATAACTAATTTTAAGATTGACAAAATAAAAAGAAATTATATTTCACATGAATCAATTAGATACTTTAATGACCAATGAAAACATACATTTAAAAATTTTCCACATAAACTTAAGAAGACTTAATCAAAACTTAGATTCACTAAAAGTTTGCACTTATTCTTTATCTGACACATTCGATATTTTGATATTAACGAAAATGTGGCGGGCATTCTGCATTTTATATAGTTATGTACTAAGTTATGGATCAGTACATAAGGGATATCAATTATACACAATTTAATACCAAAATCCTGAATAATATTAGAAGTATATCAAAGAATTTTGACGAATTAGAAATATACTTTTAATTAGAAATTCGGCATTATCATTTTAACTGAAACTTGGAATATCGCAGATGTTAGTTTTTTCAAGCTAAATCGTTATAAAGTATTCTACAACAATGCAAATTTTAACCAAAATGATGGTGTTATCATCTTCGTAAATGAAATCCTAAATTCTACGTCAGACACTATACTGTTCACCGAGTGTACAGGGGTACCTACTAAGATAAATATACATAAAATTGTTATGTCAATAATATCTTTCTATAAACCCCCCTCAACTGATATATAACAATTCTTAGTCGATCTCAAATATTATTTTAAAGATGATGTTATAAATACAGACTTCTGCGTTGTAAATGGAGACTTCAACATAAGCATCTTAGATAGTAACAATTTGCTTGTTCATGAATATCTTATTATGTTGTCGATACTAAACTTCACCTCAATTGTGAATATTCCAACTGGAGTGCTTGGCGCCTCATGTACTTGTATTGACCACATTTTTTTAAGAAGTAAACAGGAAAATCATAATTATAAAGCTTTCGTAATAAAATCAGTTATTACTGATCACTATAGTACAGTATCAACTCTACCCCGCAACTCTGAAGATTTTGTACATACTAACCCTAAGAAAGCGAAGTATAAAGAATATATAGACTAGGAAACATTCATAATAGACTTAAAATCTGAAACCTGGAACAACTTATATAATATAAGAAATGTTCACGCAGCAACTAAATATCTGTCTACAACAATCACTGAAAGTATATAAAAAATACCAAGAAAATTAAAATAAATAGTAAAGACAAAACAAAACAAAATTATTTGTACCATAAAACAAAACTCTGCCAATTG
Organism: Acanthoscelides obtectus; assembly: GCA_963669975.1. NCBI lineage: Eukaryota > Metazoa > Arthropoda > Insecta > Coleoptera > Chrysomelidae > Acanthoscelides > Acanthoscelides obtectus. Next base: position 69,352,858 of record CAVLJG010000006.1, read on the forward strand.
ATCAACATTTCGAAACAAAAATATTACACAGAAAAACTACAAAACAACAAATCTGACTCTAAAATGCTATGGAATACCATAAATCAGATCTGTAATTCATCCAAACCTGAAACAAAAATTGAAGAAATAAACGTCCATAATACAACACTTAACACAAGTAAAGATATTGCTGATGCATTCAATAATTACTTTATAGAAGTAGGGAAAAAATTTGCAATAAAAATAAATAAACAAATATTCCGCCTAGAAAATGTATAATAGAAAAATCGATTTTCTTAGAACCTGTGTCTGAAAATGAAATAAAAAATGCCATACACAGTTTGAGAAATAAAAAAAGGCCCAGGTCTTGATGGTATACGATCAGAAATGTTAAAGAAAATTTCATCCGAAATTAATAAGCCCTTGACGTCCATAGCGAACTTGATAATTGAATCGGGGGAATTTCCAGATAATTATAAAGTAGGAGTAGGAAAATCCATCCACAAATCCGGTGAAAAAACAGATACTAACAATTACAGGCCTTTAGCTCTAATATCCAGCTTTGCAAAAATTATTGAGAAAATTATAAGAACATGACTTCTAAATTTTTTTGATAAACATAATCTGATTAATGAAAAACAATTTGGATTCCAGAAAAACAAGTCTACCCAAGACGCAACCTCTTTTTTTTGAAATCAAAATTATACAAATTACTGGACCAAAGTGAACATACCCTGTGTGTTTTTAGATCTAGCAAAAGCATTCGACACAGTAGACCACTTGCTACTATTAGAAATTTTACATGACTCAGTAATTAGAGGCAAGGCTTATAACCTCATGAAAAGTTACCTTTCCAACAGAACACAGTCCGTCCAAATAAATAATTAGTTAAGCACAAACAAATTGATAGCGTATAGTGTCCCACAAGGGACAGTGTTAGGCCCCTCATCCCCAATCATATGTTTTGCAGGTGATACTGCTATCATTTATTCGGATAACTCATGGGATGATCCAAAGTAAAGGTTGAAAGAGACTTAACAATAATTGCAGACTGGTTCAGACATAAATGCCTAACTATTAACCTTCAAAAGACTATGTTCATGCCATTCACAAATCACAGAAACAAATTACCATGCTTTGTATCTATACAGATTAACTGTGATAATATAAATACTCAAATAAATTTAACAAACAAAATAAAATATTTTGGTGTATATTTAGAGTCACATTTAAAGTGGAATACATATATACATATTGATCATGTAATAACCAACTTGAGACCATTTTTGTTTAAATTCAAGTAAAAACAATGGAAGATTTATATCATACTATGATCGACAGTCGTATAAGTTACGAAATATTAGTTTGGGGTGGACCACTTAATAACCAAATTAATAAATTATCCAAAAACAATTTTTGAAAATAATGTTTGACGAACCACTCTTATACCCATCTGATCTGTTGTATTCTGAAGCAAAACTATTAGGCCCTAGGCAACAATTTTTTTATAAAATTGTAAATTATCAATGTCACCATATAAATAATCTTATTCCGTTAGATCACTTATATCAAACTAGAAACAAGATCAACAACATTAAGCGAACACCTTTCACCTCAAAAAGTATAGGCCAAAGATGTCATACTTACCTTTCCAGTAGATTATATATATATACATTACCAAATTATATAAGAAATATTTCAAATTAAACAAAATTCAAAATTGAAACCAAAAAATTTATAATTGAAATAAATCCACATCAAATTGCAAACATGATACGTATGAAAGAAATTTAAAATTAATGTAATAGTAAGAACACTCCAACGTTCATATACTCGTATATGTGTATATGTATATATGTATGTACAGGTGTGTATGTGTGTATGCATATGTGTATATATGTATGTATGTGTGTATGTACTCGTATATATGTATATATTTATGTAAAAATGTAAGTTAATACCCACGCACAAGAATTTATTCTTCTGTGGGTAAATTCTGTTTATTTGCGTATACCTATGTCAGTCTTAGTTAGTTTTGTATATTATTGAATAAACTTATTATTGTTATTATTATTTTTAAATAACTAAAAGCTATTAAATATTCATATCAAAGCTAATACAGTTCAATGCGTCCTCCATTATTTTCATAGCATTTATTGACCCTTCTTATTGTCATTGCTTAAAAAATCTTCAGATAAGGTGTTAATTGCTGCCGTTATTTGCTTTTCTAAGTCTAACAAATTTCTAAAAGTTGATTGTTAAGCAAACATCGTTGTACAAGAAAAAGATGTTTTGTAAAAATCTACTATCTATAATGAAAATTTACTAACGGTTCAGCCACCTCGGTAGTCTATTTCAGAATTCATCGAAAAGTATAACATATTAGGCCTACCGGAAAGCGCAGTCGGTTTTTAGATAGTCGCAAAATATGTTTTTTTTTCATACCTTGCATGATGTTTATCGAATAATATAATATTTATCATTATTGTTGGCCTCTTGCAAACATGATGACAATCTTGTATCCAACCTTTATGAAACATCTTATCTATAGCTCAAAAAATTGATTTGAGGCTTGTTCTGAAATCGCCTTAGTTTTTGAAAATTTTAGCCTACACCCATAGCAAGGCTTATAAGTCCCAAATTATAGCCAACAAAACATCCTAGTACGTCCATGACAGCTCTAAATTTTATTATTGCTCCATTTTATATTTCGCCGTTTAATAAAACGAGGCAATTTTTTCGGTTTGTCTTAACGATTAGAAAGGAGGTTGCTGAAATGTTGTTTAATTGCGAGTAATGATATAACTGAAAAATAGTTCATTTACTCTTTGGTACTCTCGTCGTACAAACGCACATGCAGCCTAGGAACTAGGGTAATTGTTAATTGCATTGTCGGTCTGTCTTATAAAACATTCACTTCATTCACTGACCTAATGTACATGAACAGCGTTTTAAATGCTGGTTAGATTGTATGCTATGTGAACTTGATAGAAGTAATAATTGTAGGGAGGTGAAGCTTTGCAACTAGGCCACCTTTGGCACTTCCTGCTAACCCCATAGACCCACGCTAGAACCATAGAGTACTACTTGAGGCGGCAGCCTGTCAAAAATCAGGTTCTATCAACAAAAACTTGCTGACAACTGTTACTGTGACATTTAGGGATATTCGATTTACTTCTACTGTTGTTGCTCGTTACATTCAATATAAAAAGGTCTTCAACATGCTTAAATGCATGTGGGCAAATGATAAATTCATAGATTCTGTAGTTTGACATATGAAATTCGTGACGTCTGACTAATGAATCGTAACGACCTGGGAAAAACTGAAGATCAAAGGGAAAGAAAAATCCCAGGGGTGCGTTTGTAGATCACTTGGTAATGTACTACCATACTAAATAATGGAATGTAGATTGACAGATGAAATTTTTTTCTCTGGAATACTATGAAACTTTATTTTTAGAACGCCAAAATTATTACAGAGTCATGTAATGACACTTGATGACAGTCGGCTAATTTCTAACCACGTTCTTTGCGACCATTGCCATTATTATAAGAGACCCTAGGAATACATGGAAGCATTTATCATGAAAAATATATATTCTGCCAATTTTGAGCAGTTTTTGATAAACAATTAAAATAAACAAGCAATGAACCATGAGAATTGCAAGAGACAGAACTTTTATTCCCAAAGTTTTGAGCTCGGGAAGCAAAGCACACTTTTGACGTTTCAGAAGGATTACGTTATTCCATTTCCGAATGCAAGTAACATGTACGTCAAACAATTACGAACGCTAAAATTGTTACAGAGTACAATTTACGAACGCAGCCCAGCATAAAAGCTTGGTGTCGGACCTGCCAGATCTCCGAACAAGGGTCAGTATACGCAACCAGTCTTGACACGCAACACACTTTGCTAAGTCGAGTGGTATTTCATTCAATATTGACTCACTGACATGTCACGTATTTGAATTTTGCATGTTTTGATATCTTTAAAGAAGCCCTTGACAAAATTGAAAATCCCGTTTCACATGCAAACCATGAATCGGCCGTATTCGTTCGAAAGTCTTGATGATAATCGGCAATCGGTTATAAGTGAGCCCACGTGCTTATTTGACTATCAGACAGAAAAATGTATTTTTTCAAGAAAAAATATTGTGTGATTTAGGTATTCCGATTCACTTGGGTCGCGTCTTTCACAATTGCTAGACTTCGAAGAGTTGTGTTGTAATTCTGGACAAGAGACGCGAATGTTTCTTGGGTACTAGTCTAATAGTTACAAAGGATAAAGCTTCTAAACCAGAGGAGCGGCATTGATTGTCGAGTTAACTATATCTTTGCACGGTTTTTGTCGGTTGCGCCACAATACAAATGCGAAATACACACACATCCAAAGACAAACAGACATTAATTGGATGATAGAGAACCGTTGTTTTCACTACCTTTCTGAAAATAATCCTAATACAGAATGTCGACATTGTATTTGTATATTCAGGCACTAACTATGGTTAATTTCGAAGATCACCATGAGTAAAGAGAAATCGCACATCTTTAGGTTTTGGCGGACCACAGTAAAAGCACAGGAATTACTTTCATACAACAGTCTCCCTCACACATACATATGCAATCGATCTCTGTGCTCCACAGTCTCTACGCCTAAATGCTGTTATGAATTAGTGAAAAATCTTTTACTGAATTTAGTTCTCAATTTTTTAAAACCAGAATTTTGACACAGAGATAAATCATGCACAATCTGGTATAAACGACTATATTTCTGCCAACTTCGAGCATCGTTTTTTATAACAATGTTGAATATCTGTTATAACCACACTTTTTTTCTGGCTTATGGTTCTTGGACAGATGGTTTCCTTTTTTTCCCCTATTCCCTGATTCAAATCCAAACCCGCTTTCCAAATGATTGGCATGTCTGGCGGCCATTGTAGTATGCCTCTGTGCACTTTAGGTAACAAATCATTTAGAAACCAAATATGTTCTCATAAAACTATACACTAAATACTGTCTGGCACTATTCTTAATTTTGTGTGAAACTAAAAATGCACCAGATCAGAGCAAGATGACTTATTGAATAGTCTGTTACCAGTAGTAGCACACTCTTGATACTACGGTGTCGGCAAAATGGTTCAAAGGTGGCCCAGTTGCCAGGCTTCGGCTCCTCACCAACTACTACTAGTGCACTAGAATCAACACAACATTTGGTATCGCGACTGACGGCCTTTTAGTGATGAAAGAGTGGTAATACCGTCCGATTCTAAGAGAGTCCGACCACGACCGGCAGAGGTATTACGAATCTTGAAAAGTGACATTATGTCGGTTTTTTTTGACATTATATAGGTTTTTCCACAAGATGTCAACTTGGCACTAGTTGTTGTGTACTCGTTCCGTAGCTGTATTCCATGGGCAGCATATTCAGTAATAATTTTCTCACATAGCAAATATCACTAATTTTATACACATGCAGACTGATATCAACAATCATCCAAATGTGATCTTCATAGTCTGCTACTCACCCTCACATCTTCTCAGATAATACTCTACAGACTATCTAGGTATTCTTCAACGAACAAGGCATTATGGGGACCTGACTTGCAGCTAGCAGCATGATCAAAGAGCGTGTCGTGTCGTTGAGTCATTCCTCCATAGATGGACGCTCATAGCTGCAAACGCGAAATGTACTGTTTGCACACTAGGAACTACCTAGGCAGCAAGTTGACATATCGTCTTTTTTACGTTTTTTAGGTTTTTAACGTAATAGCCCTCCCTGCCTGTTGGGATGGTTAGACAAACACAATACGATTTTAAAAAAATGGTGAACTCGTCCGTTATTTCACAGCATTCGCAGCCACCAATTTTTGAACTATGCACAAAGGTCTCAATTTTGAATGATAATTAGTAAACATATTCTTTGTTCTTCGAGTTATGTTACATGTATCATTCAGAAGGATCCTGATCTACTGTATAATCAAAAATATACAATTTTCTTGAGCTAAAGTATGAAGCGATGTGCCACTCTTGACTCATTGATCTAAAATAATGTGAGCTATAGCGGTGCGAACACTAACGGCCAACTTTATTAATATGTAATCAGATTCTGAGGTTATTGTACCCAAATAGTGCCCAATTTTGGCTTAGGATAAAATGTTGACAAATCTGAACGCTGTTATAAGTCGTATGAGCGATTCAAAATCGGGAATGAGTCGGTTAAACAAGAGCAAAGGTCCGATCTTAAAAACCAACGAAAAAAGGCGTCAAAAACGATTCAGTCAAACACGCGATACAACACATTTGCACATGAGAGTAATTTGTTCCGAGACTATTAAGTAACAAGCAGGAGCAAAATCATGTGAAAGTTTGCTTAGAATTGAAACTAAATTTATTCGCCTAAAAGAGGCAAGTCAGTGAAATTTAGGAACTTATCGTTGTTTTTTTTATTGTGACAGTATAGTGCAATCAGAGTTCGTTCCGATGGGAACACCTGTAAACTCCAAATATCAATATTACAAAAGCTCATTACAACGGTTGCGAGAATATACTCGTATATGGAGAAAGAGGTCTCAAAAGTGGGTCAACAGTGTTTTCCTTCATCTAGACAATGCACCGTGTTATCGCTTTTGATTTACTAGTTTTTACCCTGACCACATCCACCTTTTTTCTGGATTTAGCACCATCGGACTTCTGACTCTTCCCAAAAATAAAAACCGTGCGTTTTGACACCATTCCCGAGATTGAAAGAGCTACTACAGAGCAGATGAAGGCGCTTCCGAAAGAAGTCTTCCATAATTGCTTCCAATCGTAGAATTGCCGTTGGGATAAGTATATAGCTAGCCAAGGAAAGTAAATAGAAAGGGGTTGACGTAAGCTGAATAATTTGGCCGTAATAAAATTATTCACTTATCATTTTTTAATCACACTTCGTAATTCAAATTCTTAAATTTTCATTTATTTTCATTCAAGAATCCATATACTGCCTGAACATATAACTCCAACTAACAGGCAGGGAAAAAATTTATACAAAAGAAAACTGTAGATGGTACGTGATATGAAACAGACAAAGTTAGCAGTTAAAGAACACCTTCTAAGATTTTCTTGGTGGAAATGAAAACATCAAGTTCACTAACACCCTCACACACCTTACACATAACATAAAGTGGCAAAATAACTAAAAACTTGTTCACGGAACAGGTAAATAAAATTGAATGTTACTGCCATGACGGGTACGTACATCGGGAACACGTAGGAAGATCCTATCTAAAAGAAAAGAACAATCAATAGCAGCTAGTTGATTTTAACAGACAAAATTGACCAATATTCTTAAATAGACCTGACAAAAGTATTAAGAAGCAAAGCTATTGTACAATGTATCCTTGAATTCACCAACTCGCCGAAAAAGACTACTACCGATTTCAAAACTGAAACATGTCGGTTCATCCCTAAACATCATAGTAGAATATACCATTGATTAATGATGTTCAAATCAGTCTGTAACATAAAACTTCCTAAGCCGCACACGTTATTAAAAAGGTTCAAATCGTCAGCATAACGAAAAAAATTATTGTACCTAGAACAGAGCCTTGAGGTACCACTGATGTACCCAAGACATAACTACGCAAATCAACACATTGATCACTAATGTACGAATGAAAAAAAGCTGAAAATCTAGATGTTTTGTAATAGAACGTGATTCATGCGGTCGAAAGTCGGTATACATCAACAAATGTGAAAAGTATGCAACCCCCGTGGCAGCTATTTCTCTCCAAAAACCCCATAAGCACGCCATTGCAGGTAACGGTAAGCCAATAAAATAGTACTTAATGTCGTTAAAGGAATATAATACCAATTAATTTATGTTGGCAATTAAGGAGGTAAATTATCTTTTAAACTATCCGGACACATATTGTGAATTTTACAGCTCTTTTTAGTACTGGGCGAATCAGATATACGAGCGAGACGGTAAAAATTGATGGACAATTTGATCATGCTATAATGGCTGATTCGACTGATTTTACGTGTTACTGGATAATACTGATGGTTGCTCGAATTTATACCATCGCGTCTTGCGAATGCCTTTTCCGTTATATCTGAGCTTACAATCGAGGTTATTTCACATACTTTGCGTACTTTTTATTTGTTGTTTTGTCTTGGCTTGAGATTTTCGTTCTCGAAAGCGAGATACTTTCAGAATCAAATAAATTGTGAGATACTTTTTTGATGTTCTTTTCATGTCCGCCCCAGAGAATCTAATACCGACCCTTTCAACTACAGACCTATACCTCTGCTTTCTGTGATCAACAAGGTGATGGAGAAGTGATTAGCTAGATGCAGTATGATTTGCGGCACGAGCGATCAACGGGGGGACCTCATGGTGTAAATCAGAGGGGGCCAGTGAGATACAAAACTTGAGAAAAGAGCTTATTAACAAAAATGGTCATTTCGATGTTTTTTCGCGCTCTAAGTCTATTTTTCATAGTTTTTGGTGAATAGAGAGGCTACATTAGGAAGTTATATTCTGATAATTATGAAATAAGATATCTGTGCTTCATAGATTTATCTAAAGCATTCGATTCAGTGGATAGAATGTACCTTTGCGGTATACTGAAAAACTACAATGACAACAAAAAATTAATAGGAAACGTATAGCCTATATAAGAATTCCGACAGCAACAAGTAAAAAATTTAAAAATTTTAGTGCACTAGGAGTGAGACAAGGACAAACATTGAGCCCATATCTATTCACAGTATTAATTAATGAAATTATAAAAGAATGCGGAAGTAGAATCAAGAAAACAACGTGGGGCTACTATAATATGGACAGGATAAATATTAACCAGTTTGTGTTCTCAGGTTACCTAGTGCTGTCAGCAAACAAAAAAGAAGTCTTGCAACATAACCTTGAAGTATGGAATGAGGAACTCAGAAAATATAAACTGAAAATAAATATGAACAAAACAAAATGTATGAGTTTTTCTACGGAGCCACAAGACATAGAAATCCGATTAGAACAACAAATAATACAACGAATAACACCGTTTAAATATTTAGAAATAATGGTAACAGTTGAGGCAGAAATAGAAGATAGAGTAAAAGCAACTACAGGATTATACGTCCAATTAAATAAACACCTATTTAACCAACAAGAAATATCTACAAAAACTAAAATAAGGATGTTCAACTCACTGTATATCCCTAGCCTAAGATATGGTGTAGAACAGTGGCAAAAATGCAGACAAGTGAAATGAAACTGTTAATAAGAATGGCAGGTCTGAAGATTCTGGACAATGTCAGAAATGCAGAAATAAGAAGATTAGGTAGATTTGGGTACAACATTAGAAGCCAAATACAAGATTGGCGAAAAGGATCTGGAGAATGGAAAATTAAAAAAAAAAAGGCGAAAGGAACACCAAGAAGGAGGTAGGATGACGAAATACAGGTGTAGACAAATGCATTTGGACTGTAAAGCAGCGAAAGGATTAGCTAAAGACATAACAAAATGGAGATAAAAGATAAGAGACAACTGAAAAAGCGTAGAAGGATTAACGTAAGTAAGTAAAAGTTCTATTTACCATCTGTGCCTGAAAAACTACTAGACAATGCAATGCAAAAGTGTGAATAAGCTAAACTTTATAATAAGAATAGTTATTAGGAAATAAGACAGCACAAAGTGCCATCTATTACCAGAACCTACCACTGCGAAAGCGAAAACATCAAGATGGCACTTTGTGCCTTCTTACTTCGATAAACCATATACTCTGCATAGGGTAGAGCTTTTCAGCTTTCGTTTATTGTCATCCGAGACCAAACCTGCACCATGCCGAGAAGTAGCAGATGGTTAGCCGTCTATATGATCGGAAGTACGAAAGCTATATTACTAATAAGACTAAATTAAATTTAAATCATTTTATACAAATTTAGTGACTACCTGAATATGTAATTCATGACGAGAAAACAGATTTGCTCCGGTATGACATCAACATGCTTGATCCTTTGCAATCCCAGTGATGAAAAAAAAATGTCCCCAATGAATATCAATCTGAAAAATTCTCTTTCTAGATCCTTTGGGCTTGAAGTAGCACAGCAAGTGGCTATAACCGGCCGCGTGGTTGTGGCCGGTGGTCTTCTAGCCATTTTATACTACAATGTGTAGGTAGGCTCTTGTTGTGGACTTCGTGTGTCATTTTTCCCGTCTCCATCTTTGTTTCCTATTTCCGGATGTATGGGCATGTCTACATGTATGTACTCTTGTGGTTGCATATGTGCATCCATTTCGGGCCTGATGAAGTCAACCAGCAGAAATACGTATCGCTCGGGCTACCTATTTTCTGCTCGAATCCACTTTCCTTTTTTTTCGGATTTTGTCCATTATTTTCCTATTTTTTATTATATACCTACCTTTCTCCGTATGATAATTTTCTCTCCCTCTATATATATATATATATATATATATTGCCCTCGACAAAATGAGACATACATATCCCCACCCCTCACAGCCCCCTACCCATCAATCTTCTCTGAAAATGGTCAGGAGCCCCTGAAACATCAAAAAAGAGTATATTTTAGTTTTTCCGTGGTTTTCCCCTGGCTTCGCCGCTACTGGACCCGTTTTCAAAATCAACAAAGCTATTTCACCCCTGGCGTAGTAGTAACTATGTGTGAAAATGGCATAGAAATCTGGGTGACACTTCCCAAGTTAATAGGCCAAGCTTTAGCAGACAGACAAATCGACAGATAGACCGACGGAAATGAGTGGCACTGTTTTTCTTGATGTACATGTCATTTTCATATAACACCTAGAAAACAGTATATCTCATTTTCAAAATATTTCGCCCGTAGGCGTGGAAAGTAAAATTGGTATTCCAGAATGGACCACATGGACAACACTAACAGACGACATTTTAAAGAGATGATTTTTAAACACTGAATGTCAGGGATGATTATTTTCTTTGATAATAAAGTTAACAGGATAAGTTTGATTAATTTTGTTTTATATACTACCTTCAAATTAATCATCGGTTATATTGCGTATGAATGAAACACAATCATAATTTAAATGGTAATATGGTTGACAATATTCATTATAATAAGTATTGAAAGTAAATTTAGTCAAATAAAGTCTGCATTTAATACTTCATTCCCATTCCGATGGTTAAGAACTTGTGCCAATTCAGGATATCTTGACTTAATTCAATTGTGATGTGAGAAAAACAAAATAACGTAAGTCCTGAAAGGTTTAGCACAAACTATTTATCGGATTTCATTAATGAAGGAATTTATTCAGAAACTAACTAGTTATCATAAACTACAACTCAATACTTAACTAAACTATACTATTGAATTATGTGGAGTGGCCCATTCTGCTCTACCAGACGCAACTTTCTTGGAATGTCCTGGACGAAATCTAGATCAAATCTCTCAGATTTTCTTAAATTCTCCGTCTTAATATTGTTCTCTATCTGCTTCCCAACCTCCATGTTAAACGTTTCTAGTCAATAAAGCCCAAAAATCCTCTGTTGGGCGAGCCTGCTGCAAGATTGGAGGATTATCGTTTTTGAGAACAAAATAGGTGGTGTTGTCGAAGCCAGTTTTGGATATCTCTTCAGTAATGACCAAAACATGATATGGACATTAGCATCGTGGACAAAATGAAGGAATTTGGAAAGACAGTTATTAATAGGTTAGGATATATCCTTTTTAGAAGTTGCGCACCAGACAAGGATTTTATCTGCAAATTTTGCTTTATGTTTCTATCTAATATTGTCAGGGCATTCCTTTACGCTGTCTGTATAAAATCCGATATTTTCTTTCATTTCAGAATTACTCAAACAAAATACTTTTCGTCATCTAAAATAATGATTTTTCCATAGGCAAAATATACCCGCCTCAGTTGACGACAGCATCTTGGTATACCAAGGAGTTGCGCTTGAGTATTTGGGACACTTGAGTCTCTTTCGATATTCAAGACCATCACTCCTGAATTTCAACTATATCGAACTCAAAAAAACAACATTTCACAGCATACAAAATACAAAGATCCATAATCATAAATTGTGTAGGAACTTTATTCACTTCTTATAACGAGCAGATATATGCAAAATTCCACATGATTACACCAGAAATTAAAATATTATTCAATACGGTCCAGGAAATAGATAGCATCATAGTTTGATCGAAATGAATAGCTCAAAATCACCATTTAATTACATCCTATACCACGAAACAATTGTTCATAGTCCAGTCCATCATGTCAACATGCCAGTTTGTTCGTTTACATTTCGAAGCTAACTAGGAACCTCAATACCACGTTCCTACATGCTCAAGAAATAACACTTAAACGTCCGCTTGGTAATACTCGTTTCAAGAATACCCAAGATTGTGAATTTCTCCAAAGAAGAGCAGCTTACTCTCCAACTGTGATTACGAAGTTCTCTCTCTCTCTCCCTTTGTCTCTCTCTCTATTGACATGCGAAGAGGGATGGACTAATCATGAACTAGAATGGTCTTTAACTGGATCCCCTAGGAACACAAGAATATAGGAAGACCCAGGCTGACGTGGGGAGAAGTACGGTGATAGATGAAATAAGGCGAATGGAAAAATCCTTACACAGATCAAAACGCTGGAGCAGAACAGCCCACAGTGGCGTTCAATAGAATGACGGAACTATGCACGTCAATTCTTCCAGAACACATGTACTTGACTAACAAGAAGCGGCCTAGCGCTTATCCGGTTTCGATGGGATGGCAGAGTTCTTTCAAAGAGCCATTCGGCTGGTCCAATGAATTCGAATAGATTATAAGGAACCACGCCTATATGTTTACATTGCATTGTTTGTCGCCAAAATATGTCAAGTTTTAGTACTTTTGACTCATTTGACTACCATTGCCTACCGAAGTGTAAAACCTTGTATCTGTTACCGGCGTAGTGTATAATCCGGTAATATATACAATACCTAGGTAATGTATAGAATACCTAAAACGCGTAGGTAATGCATGAAATATTAATTGTTTTATACTTTGCCTAGGTATTCTATACAATACGTAATACTATGCGCAGACGGTAATGTATGTAAAAGACGAGAACAAGGAAGATTTTGTGCACTTCAAAACAATAGTTCCTCATGTGAAAATAAATAATTTTTTCACGTATGTACTTAACTAAAATTTTGAGTACGCAGTAAACCTACTTATTTTCAGAGGAATATTTTGTTTCTTAAGTACATGTAAGAATATTTTTTTTATTTTAAAAAATTTTAGTTTTTTATACGTATTACGTACGTACTTGTGAGCAAAGAAAATTATTATGTTACTTATAGCCAGAATAATTTTTAGTTCCTCGTTAATTTTACTGTGATTTTTACTGTAGTAACAGAAAGATGCTTTCTTGTACCCTTTTCATAAAGCTTATTTTTGAGGAGCACCTTAAGTGTTAATTTTAAATAATATGACTTGTTTCATTTGCCCGTCATTTTCTAGGTATGCCGTTTAACATTCTTAAATTTAGACCAAGATCTATCTGGTAACCAAATAAGTTCGTGCGGTTTTTAGTAGAAAAATATAAATCTTTATTGAGAAACAGTAAGATACTAACCATTTATTCGTCGAAGTCATTACCATCACATTCAATGACCTTTGGCAACGTGGAACCAATTTTTGTATGCCGGTATTGTAGAACTTCCTGGATTTGGAGTCAAAAATTGGGGGACTGCATTTATTACACCATCTCGAGTTGTGAACTGTCGGTGCCTCATACATCCTGCAAGAATATCGCTTTCTTCCGATTGATCAAAGAAAGCTGTTTCTGGATGAGTGATGCTTGTACTCCTTGAAGATGCTCACAATACGTTTGCAGTGATGGTTAGACCCATTTCCAAAATTTCATAATGGACAATTCCAGTTGCTGTCCACCAAACACACAGCAGTACCTTGTTTGGGTGCAAGGAAGCTTTGGGCGTGTGTGGTACCGAATCAGTAGGTGACAACCAATGACCCATTTTTCGTCGCAGGTTAATAACCGATTAAAAAATGGTTCATTAGCGTTGCGTGAAATGTTTGCTGAACAAATGGTAAGACGACTTAATTTGTTATCATTTGTCAGTTCATGTGAGATCCATTTGCTTAACTTGATGAAGATGCAAACGAATAATTTCAGGACTCACTCTCAATATTTCTGCAAGTTCCTGGCACGTTATTCAGGAAGTTGCGTTCACAACTAGTCGAAGATCCTCATTGTACGCGATTCATCGCTCAAACTGAGATCTCCCGAAGAAAATTTTTGTAACCACTTTCGTACCAAGTTTGTACTCATACAGTAAACAACTTCGAATGTTGTTCTATTCGTCGCCATTTTTAATTATTAAAAGTGTATTTATTTTATACATTGCCGGTGGAACAGCAGGTACTCTATACAATCCCTAGGAATTGTATTCGTTATCTAAGTAAAGTTTCTAATGGATAATAATATTCATAATATTTTATACATTGCCTGGGCAACCCAGGTATTCTATATATTGCCTAGGTATTGTATAGAATGCCTGAATTATACAGATTACCGGTAACATATCAACATAATAATAATAATAATACTTATGCAGCGATGAACTCGGAAATCGTTGTGTAACACGGCGTTTGTCTAAACATTGATATAGTTTTTAAATCCGTTAACAACAAATTACTGATTCCTTTTTTAATCTTACTGTTCCTCTGGTACTACTCCAAAAATATAATATTATGTTGCTTAGGTGACGATCAAAACTATATATCAACTTTTCAACAAGGGAATTTTGAAGAATCATCAGATATTTCTAAATATGGCCTCAATTTTCAACAATAAAACTAAGTTGTAACTGTTTTTCGGGATGGGCAGTACTGCACAAAAATATTAACCTTACAAATACTCAACATATTGATACTCACAGTAATGGATATACATATGGTTTATAAATTCGTTATTATTTTTTCACCATAAATCTTATTCACTGTTCCAGTGTTCATCCACACGCATTCAGTAGCACTGTTTATTGTTGTCATTATTTGTCTATTAGATATTATTGCCAAAATAAAAACCTAAAAAAGAATTCACTGCTCCTGATCCTCCAAAATCTATTATTTTTTACTCAATAATCATGCACATATCCGCCATCATTACTTCTCCATTGGATTCCTCTACTGATTTTCAACAACATTCTATGCAAAAGGTATATCCATATTAAATGTAGTAACTTCTGAGGAAATACCTTGAACTTTCTGCGAGGATATCTCTTGATCTCATCTTCAGGGTGAGCTAGCAGTTGAAATTAAACGACTATTTCTTATTTTTCTTCCTTACTCTACCTTTTTCATTATACTAGCAGCACTGTAATCAGTTTCTAGTAAAGGCCACTGGCAGGATCGCCATGTAATATATTTATCTATCTCGGTCCTAGTAATACAACTTGATTTCAGGATGATTCACTTTATTCTGTCTAAAAATGTATATTAATAGGTACTGCAAGGTACCTCGGTCATTCCTCTGCCTAGCGCAGCATTTCCGGTGAATTATATTACTTGCGATACCTAACAAGTTTCTAATAACAATATATTATACCTGTACAGTATCATCTTACCATACTACAGGATAGCTTCGGCACTAAGAGCTTACTTTATTCAGATGCGCTACTGACATTTTGCTCACTAGACCAAGCGAACAAAAAAAAATCGTTTTACCTCCCTCATCCAGAGACACAAGAGTATGCTAGATTTTTTGTACTAAACGTCAAAGTTGTAAAAATCACTTTTTCTCGTATATTCAAATAGTTGTGATCTATTGAAGTGGTCCAAAAAAGTTGTGGGGATTGCAAATGACAAAATGGCTTTTTTCGACGAGCTGATTAGGAACTGTAAATCAATCAAATTGCCTCATATTCAGCTCACTCTTCTGCTAGAGACTATTTAATATTGAAACAGAACATGAATTCGAAGCACTGTAGGTATTTTTATCATTCTTTTGGCCTCTAGAAGTTAAAAAAACCCCTTTTTTCGTCAACGGACGTATTTTTATCAGCTTTTCATTTCACGATTTTCGAAAAAAACTTTTATACGATGCTTGTTCACATTGATAGTATTAGGAAATGTGATATCTTTCTCAATAGGATGTTAAAATAAGTCTCTAGCAAGATAATGTACCCAATATGAGGCCATTTGATTGAACCAAAGACGCTGGCCAGCCCGTCCAAAAATTCTGGTTTAACTCAAAAGATTAGTAACAATTAGAAACTTGCAGAAACCGTAGAACATTCTTTATTGATTTCTTTCAACTTAACCGCAACCGCATTTTCCGGTAAAAAATAAGTAAGGAAGTCGACGATTGCTGACATTTATTTGAAATAATAAATTAACCGATCCAGCAAATTGGTTTTGTGACGTCTCATTTTAAAGGTGTTTTCATTTTTTACATCTTTTTTGGACCTCTTAGACCGATAATTATTAACTATTTCAATATACGCGAAAACAATTTCTACAACTTTGACGCTTAATAAAAAGAAATTACCCTGCAAAAATGTTTGTATCTCTCGACGAGGGACCTTTTCATATACCCTCAAGCATTTAGTTCCATTGCAGAATAGCTTATTAAAGTTTTTTCAAATTCTAGATATCCTGGTTTCTACCCAATTATCTGACAATACCTGTACTATATAAAGAATTACACTTAACGTTTGCCTCTACAAACGACTAGTTCACATGCTTCCTGTGATCAACTGCAATCGCGTACAGTACGGCCATTTGAATTGCTATGGGAATCGGACCGATTTCCAGCCTGTTCGTCATCATAACGTTGTTCCAACACATGGTAATCAACGCCTAATCGTTCCTGTTCTTACGGTCCCACTACCATCAAACGCACGGTATAATCAAAGTGTACAGACACGAGTAGTAGGATCACTCCCCAATCAAGCCAGGTTCTTCCTAAATCAACGTTGAATCAAACATTAGTCGCCGCAGCAATCAGAAGTGTGGGATTTTGCCGAGACTATCCGTCGCTGGAAAAACGTGTTGTCTTTGGACAGTATGGCGGCACCGCTTAAGCCTGAGTTCACACCGTTAGTAATAAGCTTAGCGACAGGTCAACATGTTAGATACTGACGTGGGATTTTTGGTGGTGAGATAATCTGTACAGGTGTATATATAGATATATAAATGAATCGCTATTTTGCGTGGTCACGCCATAACTTGAGAACGACTTTACCGATTTCAATCAGCTTTTTTTAGAAGTTTTCTAATGCTGTATAGAAGGTTCTTACGGAAATAAAAATCAAGAAAATTGCGCAAAAAATTGGGAAATCACTGAAAACCTAATGATTATTTAAGCTACGTGCGTTAGACAGTTTGTTTGAGCATGGAGCACGCACAGCAGAACTAATATCTCAAGTAACAAAAGAGACAGGCGCTCCTCTCCGCCATCTTAATTCCTACAGCTATTGACAGTTAACTACGTGAGAGAAAATTGCTTATGAAAACACGGTGCTTCCGTTTTTGGACTTTTTTTACCTTCCGTACTTTATGATGGCCCCTTCAAAAGAAACTGCAGTGTTGCCTAATTATTATCTTTGTCAGTTAACTCTATGAATAAAAATGGCGGATGAAAATACGTTTCTTTTGCTTAATTAACTTTCACTACTCATTTTGAACTTCACAGACCGCACGCCACAAATTTATATTATCGTTTAACTGTGTTTATCGATGAAAAAATACTGTTTCATTTAATTAGCAGTGCACAGTCCATTCACTGGTTTCCAGAAATGGACCAGGTTCTATACATGTTTTGGCTCATATTTAGCAATACAATAATTGCTTTCAAATGACGTGATTTGGCGCAACAAAATTCATTCCACAAATTGACCCCATTGTTACCACCACCAGAGCCACTACATTCATGGGGTGCAGACATGGGTCAGATTCTATGCATTTTTGACTCATATGAAGCAGTACAATAATTGCTTCCAAATGCGCAACAAAATTCATTCCACATAATTTTATGCCTACTATCAAGGTAAGTTGATGGGGGCATGAAAGTGCTGACAACGTATTTTGCTAACTACATGACGGTACAAACACTTCGCTATACAATTACCTATATTCAATATATTTACCCTTTTATTATTCATTATTCATCCGAGTTCATAGCTAGGACAACGTTTGTCGGGTCAGCTAGTATACTATAAATGTCATTTAAAAAACTGAGGTCTGAGAGTTTTGTTATGATGTAGGTATATTTTCTGGCTAACGAGGGTGTGGCGAAAAGTTATCTGCCTGACAACATAAGACAGATTTTCAATCAAATGACTCGCACTTTAGCCTCAAGTGTTGTCTCGTCTTCCGGATTACCTCTTATATCGCTCTAATGATAGTGTGTGATTTTTTCCCTCTCCATCTTCGTTTCCTCAGGTTACACCCGTATCCGGATGTATGGGCATGTGCATCTACCTTTGTAGTTGCATATGTGCATTCATTTCGGGCCTGATGAAGCCAAACCAGCAGAAATACGTATCGCTCGGGTTACCCATCCTATTTTCTGCTCGAATCCACTTTCCTTTTTTTTGCGGATTTTGCCCATTATTTTGCTATTTTTTGGTAAATACCTTTCTCCGCATTATCATTTTCTCTTTGTAGATCCTTTGGGCTTGAAGTACCACAGCAAGTGGCTATAACCGGCCGCGTGATTGTAGGTAGATCCCGCCTTGAAAATTCGAGGTCTTCTAGCCATTTTATACTACAATATGGAGGTTGGCTCTTGTTGTGGAGTTCGTGTGTGATTTTTTCCCTCTCCATCTTCGTTTCTTCAGGTTACACCCGTATCCGGATATATGGGCATGTGTATCTACTTTTATAATTGCATATCTGCATTCGTTTCGGGCCTGATGAAGCCAACCAGCAGAAATACGTATCGCTCGAGTTACCTATCCTATTTCCTGTTCGAATCCACTTCCCTTCTTTTTGCGGATTTTGCCCATTATTTTCCTATGTTTTTGTTATGATCATGATCATTTTCTCTTTATTTGTATATATATATATAGATATAAGTATATATATATATATATATACGTATATATATATATATATATCAAATATTGTCGATTAGTTGTTAATATCACATAGCATCAAAGTATCCAGGTTGTTTCTGTTCAAGTTATTTTGAATAAATAAGAATTAGTTCACAAATACAACATTCTATAAATATATTTCGTTGGTCCAACTCATATGCGAGAAGGGTCGTTCTTCTGATCAGATGATCGATATACTCTTGAGGAGTCTCCGTCTCAGGCCAAGCACCGTTCCAGTCTGTGGAGTATGGGACAAACGGAGTAATATTATACCCATGATGTCCCAGACGTGTTCAATGAGTGGAACAGCGTAAGATTTAGGGTCCAAGGCAACAACTCGACTTGATTGGATTGAATGGACCAACGTAATTTTGGCTATATGTAGTCGCGCATTATCTGATTGAAAAAGTGGATTGATGAGCCTCTGTATAAAAGGCAAAACATGTGGTTCCTTTACCACCTGAATCACGGCGGTCATTTTACCTCTGACGCATACCAAAGGTAACCTGCTTCTGTAAGGAATAGCCCCCGATGAATCTCGTCTTTTACCTCGCCGCCTTCTCACACCTACACGGTCGTGATCCTTCCCAAATAGAATCTGTGTTCTTCTCAGATACCCTGTTCCTCCAGCTCTTCGTGTTCGAACTTCCTGGTTCCATGCCAGACAACAAAGCTCCACTGTATTCAGACTTCTGTGCTCCCTGGTGGCTATTTGTCTAAAGGAACAACCACACAGAAGCCGACTATTCGCCCCAGTCAAACTGGCTGGGCTGTTAAAGACTGTCTCGTCTTCTCACTCTAGGCTTGATGAACATATTAAAATACCTCTTCACAGCATATTGTAAGAACAGACGAAAATCACTTTATCGATATGGTGGAAAAGCTTATCTTTTTTGGCCCTAACCTAAACAAACATATACTTAAAAATTTTTTGTAGTAAATTAAATATTACTCGGTATTCATGTTTCTATATCACTTAGAGGATTCTCAGCTAATATTTGAGTACTTCATTTTGGAAGGTTTCCACGAGTGGTCCTACTACTCATGACTCTGTATACTTTGATGTGATCAAAGTACGACTTGATATAAATTGTAGGATTGTGCCATGGTTATCTCCCAGGATGCGTTGGAAATAATAGAACATCTCACGAAGGATTTCAAGATTAGCGGAAATCTCAGCCACGCAAATCGGACTACAAAAGTGCTCAATCTATCATTCTGGTCGCGTATAGAGATGGAGAATCTTACGGTAGGAGGAATGAATTTTTTAAAAAAGTCATTTTCAAAGTTTCCATTTTTCAAAAATATCAAAAAGAATTTCTTTGTTAATTTCAAACTTTGCAAAGTTTCCAGTATTTCCATAACGGTTTTCAGCTTTTCAGAATCATCAAAATTTCCATTGGAGCCTTCAAGTTAGATTTGACAAATTAAAAGATTTGTGGATCAAGTCACTCTGTAGCCAGATTCCCATGCATTTTTCCAATTTTGTTTCAGCTAGTGATGAAAGCATCACTGTGGATGGGCAATCGGTTTGTTCCATTTAAAAGTATAAAATATTCAGTGATGGTGACTCAATTGCTGGAGCTTCCGTTTTACGACATTCCAAAGCTGGTGTATCAACATGCACGTCCTCCATTAGTACCGCCTTTGAAGCCTAACGTAAGTTTTCACGATTCACTTTAAGAAAGAAACTTACCAAGATATATAGTGTTGCAAATTCTATGTCAGTTATACGAGCGATGTCTTTTAAGTTTTGCATATGGAAATAAAACAACACGGTAGGTATTTTTAAATGACTTTATTGTTTTTCGAAGTATTCTCCACGAAGATTAATACACAACCTATTTTCGAAGCACTTATTTCACTCGTTTGCTGGCAGATCCAAAACGGCATTTTTGAATGCGTCAACTGCTTCTTCTGGTAAGTGGAACCTTTGACCAGACAGTCTGTTTTTAATTTTCGGGAAAGTAAAGAAATCGTTAGGACTTGGTCCAATAAATCCACGTTTTCTTCCGTTAAATACTGCCTTGTTTTTTGGGCTGTGTGCGAGCTTGCATTGTCTTGGTGGAGGATGATTCTTCTTTCGGGGTTGATTTTTCGAAGCTCGGTGATGGCTTTTGGCACACAAATGGTGGTATACCAATCCGCAGTATCAGTTCTTTGCTCATTAAGAGGAATTGTTGCAATATGACCGACCTGCTTTTGACACAAATGTCGCGACCATCTTTTTTGAAACACTTTGAGAACGGATGACTTTTGTCGGCTTTTCTTCACCTTGGAACACCCAAACAGCCGGCCTGTCGTTTATTTTCTGGTTCATAACAGTAAATCCACGATTCATTATCACTAACAATGCTGTACACATTTTTTGAGTTTCCGGAATTGAAACGGTCAAGCCTTTTTTGACACCAATTAACCCTGGCTGCTTTCTGCCCTTCAGTCAACAGTTGGGGTATCCAACGAGAAACTAATTTTCTTACTCTTAATTCTTCATGTAAAATTTTTTGAATTGAGGTCTTTGATATCTTCAAGGACGCCTCAATCTCGCAATATATCACATGTCTATCTTCAATCATGAGTTTGCGCACAGCATCGACGTTTTCCTGGGTGACTGCCGTTTTTGGTGCACCCACCCTGGGATCATCGCTAAGACTCACCCGTCCACGTTTGAATTCTCCATACCAACGGGAAATTATCGACTGACGTGGCGCTTCGTTGCCGAAAACAGACAGTAACTCAGCAAGGCATTCTTGTTGCGATAATTGTCTCTGAAAGTTGTAATAAATTATGGCGCGAAAATGTTCTCGGTTGAGTTCCATTTTTCTAATGACTTGGTGACACTTAAAAATTCACTGTAGTGAGAACACTGCTTGTATTGTTGGGAAACTTTGAATTTAAGTTTACTAAAGAGTGAGGTAAAGATTCAGTACTGACGTTCGATCCGCGCGGCCTACTATGTTTCTAAATGCAAAACTTAAAAGACATCCCTCGTAAAGACTAAATCAGTATTACCTTCGTGATATACTACACACGATTTCCAAAATGAGACTTACCAAACTTAGTATATTTTCAAAGTAGAATGGGTTGAATTTCTTTTACACGGATTTAACCTCTAATAATGAAACCATTTTTTTCTACGAAACAAGCAAACCGCAAACAATCCATTCAGATATCAATATCACCTATTAAGGAAATGCCTCTTAAATGTGGTGTCCCCCAAGGTAATAACTTGGGCCCACTACTGTTTAATATGTATTTGAACGATATATTTCAAATTAATTATGTCGAAAAAATAAATTTTGTAGATGAAACTGCAATATTATGTAAATGCGATAATTGATCCTATCTGAAAAACATAATTGGAAACGTTTTCATCAAAATTTTACAGTGGTTCAACAACAGACAATTATGCATAAATCATCCAAAATATATGTTTTTACCTTTTGCATATTACTTTAGACACTTACCAAATTATACAAGGCTTTTACCGTAAACAATCAAAAGCTCCAAATCAATATAGCACTAAACATAAAATATCTGGAAATATTCCTAGATTCTCACTTAAAATTTAAGTGTCGAGTTGAGAAGCAGGGCGTCGATAAAGGCAAGCGAGTTGAGTTCGGTTACTAGAAATTATACATAAACGGAGTTAAATGGGCATGGGACCGAAAAAATAATCAGATTAACAGTTCAAAAAAACTTGTAGCAGCCGACCGATAGAATAATTTGGATAAACCAGTAGACTGCCAAAACAGAGCACCAGATAATCGGAAAAATAACGTTTTATGGAACTTGGGAACATAGAACATTAAGAGCTTGGTTGGTGAAGAAGATGAGTTGATTCAAGAATCTATTAAGAATTCTATAGGGATTTTGGGTATCACGGAGACCAAAATTAATGGACAATAAGAATTATCTGATTTATGGTGGAGTAGCACTCATAGAGCTAAAACAGGAACAGCCTGCTTAGTGAATGCACATTGGAAAAATCATTTGAAATCATGGTCTTCTATTAACGAAAACATACTAACACTGCAAGTCAATATCATCATAGGCATACTGACATTAATTGTAGCATATGGACCGAATGAAAATGATGGGGTTGGAAATAAAGAAGAATTTTGTGATCGACTGTAAGAACTGGTGGAAAGAAGCAAAGAAAGAACAATCATCGTGGGTGACTTGCTTAGTATAATAGAAACTGCAGATGAGGAGTCGAATAAAGCAGTTGGAAATTTCGGTGAAACTGTAAAAAACAGTAATGGCAAAATGAAAATACAGTTTTGTCTGGAAAGCTATGTAGAAACATATACTTTTTACCAGCACAAAGATATTCGTACATTTACCAGGAAAGTCAGAAGCACGGTAGAAAGATGACTATATCTTAGTCTAAAAGCAGCACAGGAAGGAGATAAAGGATGTCAGAGTTAAAAGAGGAGCAGAGATAGGAAGGATGATTATGAGCTAATAGCAAACATCAAATTGTCTGATAAAATCATGCTTTATAAACGCCAAAAGGATAGTGATGTGACATACGAAATCATATGCAGAGACATCGTATAATTAGAGTAGATTTACTACTCAATATCTCTGGGAAAATGTCTGGAATATTTAAAGTAAATAGAAATCGTAAACAAACGGCATGGCGGTGCACCGAAATAAAGGAGAAAATACATAAATAAGAAAAAGAGAGCACGGAAGAAATATTTAAGGTCAGGGAACATAGAGACGTATGATTCAAATAAAAACGAGAGGAAGAAGGTAAAAAGCTAGTCCAGAAAGCTAAGCAAATGTCTTGATAGAGTTTTGGAAACTGGTTGGACGATACCGGCAGAGGTAACCAGAAGTTATCCTACAGAACTAATGAGAGGAGAGAAACGGATCTGAAAGGTACATTAAAAACAAGGAAGGAAAACTGCTGTCAAATAAGCACCAAATTAGTCCAATGTTGGAAGGAGTACCTCCAGGATCCCTCAGAAGCACAGTTGGCGAGGCCATTAAAATACTGAAGAATAGGAGGATATAATGGACTATTTCCCTCGTCTTAATTTCTACCAATCACAAATACACAATTTTGAATGACAAATGGTTTCTAGATGGAAAAATTGTATGACAGCACCTGTCAGCAATTTTTTTGAGCTTACCCGCGGCAAGACTTGTCAGCTGTGGGACACCAGAAAATGACGCTAAACGATATTTCTGATTTTATAGTCAATAAATAAGCTATGTGTATGCAGAATAATCTGTTACTCATGAAATAGTCTTGTCAAATACCATTCGAGCATCTAATTTTTTCCTGTGAAAAAAAATCGAAAAAACAATGCCAAGTAATATTGTTTTAACGAAAAGCATTCGTGCAGGTGAAAAAAAAACTCCTCTTCGACTCGGATTTTTGTTGCCACGAACACCTACGCTTCTTGTTAAAATATTACTTAGCAACATTTTTTTTTTTTTTTTTTTTGGAGAAAATAGATGCCCTTATGCCCTTATATTATTGATTAATAAAACCCCAAAAGATTAAGTTAATGGGTAAAATGGCATGGAAAATATTAACGGCGTTGTTCAAGAATATATGAGAATCGGGTGTTACACCTAAGGAATGGGAGCTCATAGCATGGGAGCATGCCAATATTTAAAAAGTGCGAAAATAAGTATTGTCAGAACTATAGAGTATAACTCTATTAAGTGGGTTAGCTAAGGTCTACGAAAGGGAACTGGAAGGTAAATTGATGTTCAGGGAAGGATATAGCGCTCAGAACCATGAGTTAACCATAAAGCAAGTGATCGATAAAACACTGGAAAAGATCTTATAGACTCTGATAGCATTCATTGACTTGAAAAAGACATTTGCCACAACTTCAAAGAAAAAAATTTGGGTAATCTTTGAATAAGGAAAATCAAGGGAACAGCAAGTAGAAGCTTGTACCAAACATGCAGAAATGTGTTATGTTTAGAATCAAAGGTCTAGAGCCAGAAGAATTTATCACAAGCAGGGGTCTCAGGCAGAGCAATGTTTTGAGTCCCACGGACATTGTTGTTATGGACCAGGTGACCAAAGAAACAAGTTCAAAGGTGAAGAAGCTTCAACAAGGATACAGGAACTTAAGACCGGTACTTTGACATCCTGCTGATTTACTGGTGATTTGGCAATTTTCACAAACAACGAGCAGAACTTGATGAATGGAAAAGCTTTTTGGATAGCCAGGAAATTAGAATAAATACAAAAAGCCAAAAGCCATGGTATTTACAAATAAACAGAAAAATATGCAGGTGAGAGAGACGGCGAGATGATGGAGGAAGTGAAATCCTTTAAATACTTAGCTTTGGCAATTCATACCCAAACAAGTCAAAATATGGAAACAAATGACACAGTAGGTGATGCATCGAAACTGTTTAAAGTTCTAAAATAAGATGGTGTTCAAGCTTATAAAGACTTACCCTGATCTCTGGATAGGGCTCTCTCCAAAATACAAAAATGTAAGATACATGCTATAGAGATGAAGTACCTGAGAAAATTTAAAGGAGTTCCAGGGTTGAACAGAATCAGAAGCGAGGTGATGAGAAGAGTTAGAAGTAGAGAAAGTCTTGTACTGGATTAAACAGAACCACTTAAAATGGAAGGATTAAGGGTTGGACATGAGAACCGCATAAAAACTGGCACAAAACGAGAAGAACTGGAGAGAATTTGTAGACAGTATTGCAGTTTGATAAACATATATATATATATATATATTAACTTAAAAGTACCTTCCTACATTACACCAAACTCTGATTGAACCGCATCTAACCTATAGTATATTAACATGCGGGGCTGAATGTACAACACATATTAATAATTTAGGTATTCATTCAAAAACTGTTTCAAAGAGAATATTCAATAAACACAGACTTTATCCTATTAATGAGCTGTATTCAGACGTACAGACATATGACAAAAGACAACTTTGTTTCTAACCGAGTATCATAAATGTATCAACAGGTCATTTTACAAGGTACAGCGTGCGTTGAATCGTGGTTTCAAAACTCCATAAATCTGTGGTGCAGTGGTCGTATATCTATTTAGCACCAATATTTTATGAAATTTGACTCAAGAGTCTGGAAGATTTATGTTTCGGAAAAAGTGGATATGTTCTATGGCAAGAGAGAACTTTCGTAAATCAGTAACAAACATTTGAAATCAACTTTTTACACGTATCCCTAGTTTATAGTATACAGTTGCAACGTAAAATCACTGGTCCATATACATGGAAAGTCTTTTTTGGACCCATTGTGTTACATTTATTTACTCACATTGTTCTATTTTAAGTTTGAGAAAATTATTATTATCATTATATCAAATTGAAGATCTTCTCCAAACATGAAATTCGCACACAAAGTGATGTGGTGTGTGGGAGACCTCACAGTTCATACGCATACTATTGAAAAAGTAATTTTAAAATATCTTTGGATACCTGCAATTCAAAGGAAACCTCGTTTTCTGGGTAAATCAGTCATGCTGCGAGAGTTATTCGCTGAGATTGACAGAATATCCCAACAAGTCCAAAATGCAGGGTAATTCACGAGTCGTGACCAAAAGTGAAACATCATACACAGGACCGCATTTCAAGGAAGGTTTTCTATGTAACATTTTTTCCTCGAGGGTTTCATTTAAAAGATACGGGGTGTTGAAGTTAGGTAAAAAACATTTTGTATTATTTGTTTTCAAAACCGACAACTGGAACGACCTGAGATTTGGTATGTGCATTCACCTAAGTATTGTTCACATTCAAAACTCTTTACTTAAAATCAATGTGCATCAGAGGCGGAGATACAGGGGATTAGTGGCATTATTTTTACAAATAAAAATACTACGCAACTGTTTTTTTTTTTCGAAATGCGCGTTTTTTCGAATTTTACCTACAATTTGCGACAAATAATTACTCTTGTATTTTTTCCTAGAGTGCATTGTTTTCGTAAAAATGAAAAAAAATATCTGTTTTTTATCAAAGGTTTATTTCAATAAATGTTTAAAGATCCATTCTGACGGATACAAGAGCGACATCTTTTTAATAAAGAAAAACGTATTTCGCAAAATTCGTTGTGGCTTGAAGTTGATGAAACTCATTATCTATTATTTTCTGTAACTGACCAAAAGTATTAATTTTTTCAGCATAGACTAGTTGCTTAAAAGCGCCACACAAAAAGAAATCCAGGGAGTTCAAATCAGGAGACCTCGCAGGCCAATATACGGGTCCGATTCAGTCAATCCATCGTTATCTAAACACATTTTCTATGTAGTTCTCTAGAAAAGCTAAGTATGAGTTTGCATTTAAACGTTGTGGCAATAGCTTAATCATATATGCAAATTTCCCCAAAATAATCGTAAAGTCTGGTTTTATTGATGCAAGTTGTTCAAGGGGGTATTTAAAAGATGGACGCATAAAATGGATACACCAATTTTTGGGGAAAGCTTTTCATTCGTCAACAAAGAATAATAAAACCTGTTTTTTTGGGATTCAATCGAAAGTGTTGTCAGGAACCAAAAAACTCTTCAAATAAGATTCGTAGGTATTTATACAGAATGAGACCACATGTAAAAAGATCCGACTAATAATAAAAAAGTTATGGTCGAAATCCGAGGGAAAATGCAGTTTATGCCTCTTGTTGCTACTGCGACGATAATTTTAGCTACTTGAAATTCTTCAAATCCATAGGCTTCATGCGTTTGAATAACCACAACAAAATTGGAGTCGCTTGGTAAAGTAGTTTTTGAGAATTTCTAGGTGTTTATTCCAAAACACTTGTCTTCCGGCGATCACTACTAGTTTACTGAGTAATATACAGGGTTCGTTCAAATGGCATGTTATAGCGAAATACACTAGTTTACCTTGTTGAGATGAATCACAATCCATTCGGAAAGATAATTGTTATTTTTCTGCGAAAAACTAAGGGGATAAACAATTAGAAATTCTCAAAAACTCCAATTTTGTTGTCGTTATTTAGAAGTATAAAGCCTACGAATTTGAAGAATTTCAAGCATTTGCGTGAAACTATCGTCGCATTACCAACAAGTAATCTGCATCTTGACTCTGTTTTCGGCCATAACTTTTTTATTATTAGTTGCATCTTTTTACTTGTGGTCTCATTCTGTGGGTCTCATAAATACCTAAAAATCTTATTTGAAGACTATTTTCGTTCTTGCCAACACTTTCGATTGAATCAACAAAACACTTTTTCTCATTCTTTGTTGTCAAATAAAAATGTTTCCCATAAAAATTGATGTACCCATTTTATGCGTCCATGATTTAAATACCCTTTCAATAACTTGCATCAATAAAACCAGACTTTACAATTATTTCGCAAACCAGGGTATTTTCGTCTAATATTATTAGGCAACAATACAAGCATAAGCAGTTGGCCATTGAAAATGCTGGACCAGACATTTCTAGAAAATCTGTGCTGAAACGAGCAGATTCTTGCAGAACGGGGATTTTCTAACGACCAAATGTTCATTATGAGAATTAAAGGTTCCACTCCTCGTAAAAACCGACTCATCTGACCACAAAACCAAAATACAAATTCAAAACCAAGCCCTCCAGGTTCGAGCACTACCTACACCTTTGAGACTACCTTCATCAAAACGGGTCGCACCGATAGTACTGCGCGAACCAGGAAGGTGGAAGTTTCTATGTCAATCATATGTTTCACTTTGTATTAAAATTGGAAAAGCTGTGGCTATCGATGCCGGAATTAGATTTACGCCTAAGACAGAGTATGATTATAGGAAATTTATACGCTTTCTAAATGAAAACGAAATGGCACACAATACTTTTCCCATCCCTGGAGA
Source organism: Acanthoscelides obtectus (assembly GCA_963669975.1). Lineage (NCBI taxonomy): Eukaryota > Metazoa > Arthropoda > Insecta > Coleoptera > Chrysomelidae > Acanthoscelides > Acanthoscelides obtectus. The sequence continues at coordinate 69,381,745 of CAVLJG010000006.1, forward strand.
AAGAAACATTCACACATTCCTTAAGGGAATAGCATCAACTGCGGAGGAATGTGAAGTGAAGGAAGAGCTGATATCAAGGGGATATAACCCTCTTCATACAATTCGCTCAAAACGGATTGGCGGGAGACCCATGCCTCTTATAGTTGTGGTACTGCCGAAGGTAGCAAAGTTTCATGACATTTTCAATGAGCGTGAACTCATGTACTTGGCTATCTATGTGGAGGTGCAAGGAACTTCTCGACAAATCGGTCAGTGTCATCGCTGTCAGAGATATGGTCAGTCCCAGTCAGAGATAAACCCTTCTCCCAGTCATATTTTACGGCACCTCCCAGGTGTGTGCAGTGCGCCCAAGAGCACCTCGCGCATCTGTGTCCACTTACAGATCAGGATTCCGGAACCTGTGCGAACTGTGGCCAAATTCATCAGGCAAATAGTTTAGGCTGTAAACTTGTCCCCAGAAAAAATATTGAACTTTCACGAGACCGACAGCAGAGAGCGAATTCTCTAAATTCGAACACAACTTATACTGCTGTTGCCTCTTCCAGCAATACAAATTCGGACACTTCACAGTACGGCCCAGTTAATGATTTAGCAACTGTCCTGAAATAACTTGAACAGATTATAGCTCCTCTTCTGCACGCAACGCAAGCCCTGAAGGCTCTATTTCCGCAGCCAGTGACTGTGCCATAAATAGATAATAATAAATAAGCTATACTTCGGCTCAAATACCTAAACATAAAGGACCCCGCTTGGCTCTCTAAATTATAAATATAATTGATTCTATTCCCCTTTTTTACACTTTCTCCTTTTCTTCCTTTCTTAGGTATTCCTTGATCTACTTAATAAGAAATCTCACCTGGCTGGGCTCTGGAAGATTTTGAAGAAAGATAACATCATTCTGCCAGACAAGAGCAAAGGTCCTGCGGGCCGCTCAAATAACAAATGACGAGACGATGACCACAAAACCAAATCAACAAAATCTGTATTTTGATTTTGCATTTGCAACAACCACTCACAAAAATTTCGTCATTGCACTTGCACGGGTTGTAGACATTGCAGATTTTGTCGATGGTAAGGATGTAAAGCTTCCCGATTTAAAATTCTCCACGCAAGACTTTGAGAACATGGTACCTTGGCTGCAATCCGACTAATACTTGTACTAGGATCATCTGCTAAATTAATCACTTCCAGTTCCTCTTGAACAGGACACCATGGCCTCTAGCTCCGGAAAGTTTGGCAATTCCATATTGCCGAAGTATTAGAAATAGTCGCGTAAAAGCATTTGGGGTAGGTTGGAGTCTACGTTGATACTCCCGGAAAGCCGCTAAAGCATTTCCATTACAGAACTCGGACACAAAAATAATATCGAAATACTCATCATTGCTGAATGGCATTTCAAAGCACTCAAAAATGGAGAAAATAAACTTTTGATTTGACTTTTACATAAAAAAATGGTAGTAGTAACGATAACAACCATATAACACATAACCTTGACAAACTATCTCCCAAGAAAGGTCAAGTTGGTATCAAGGCCTTCTATTTTATTTTGAAACTAATTGTATCTCGGCTCTTCATGAATGATCTAATTTGTTTTATTTTTATTTTACGAAGACTGTGCACTCTAGGAAAAAACACAGGAGTAATTTCTTGTAGCAAATTGAAGGTATAATTCAAAAAATTGCGCGTTTCGAAAAAAAAACAGTCGTGTACTAATCCCTGTATCTCCGTAAATGATTCTCATTAATTTTAAGTAGGCTTGAATGTGGACAATACGGAGGTAAATCCACATATCAAATTTTTGTTCATTCCAGTTGACGGTTCTGAATATATTAAAAAATTTTTTTGCATATAAGACTTCCTTAAAAAGCGGTCCTGTGTAAGTTTTATTTTTGGTCACTACGAGTGAATCACCCAGTATAGCTTTAAGGTTTACCGATAACCAAATACGAATTAAGCGCACCGAGTTTCGTTCACTTATAGTTATGGACCACGGAAATATAAATTTTACACTGTGGAGATTTAAAGTTCAAACATTTGAGCAATGTAGAGTTTGAAGAAAAAATCACCAAAATACTTATACAGTGTGTCTGCGAAAGGTGATAAAATCTCGAAACTGGAAATACTACAGACCGAAATAACTGAATTGACCTAAACATACCTCAGCCCAAAAGAAGATAGTTTGCGAGATACAGGGTGTCAAAGTTACAATTTTATTTTCTATTTTTCCTTATTGCCTGAGAAGTATTTCAGATTTTCGCATAAAACTCGGTACAGGGAGGTTTATTTCTAGTATGAGAAACAAGAATCCGTTATTTTTTATGGCCAAGCTTCTAGAGGGCGCCACTTACAGCACTATTTCGGTAAATAACTTATCATAACTTTTTTGTGCTACCCTGTATACAACAACTGACCAAAAATCTTATTTTCTCGTATTTCCATAACAAAAAAGGTTTACTTGTTAGAAGTGTCTGAAGCTGATAGTTTTCAAAATATTTGTATTCAAAGCTTCCAATGCATTATTTGTACCATGATTATAAAACGTTTTTATAACGTAATAATCAAATTGCTTTGGATAATATCTTAGCGTTTTTAACAATAACAAATGAGGATGGCAAAAAAAGTAATAAACGGAAATAATAACTACAAAAATTGTTCCAAATGAGCACCACTTTGCCTAACACACTCTCGAGCTCGACGAACTAATCGTGGAATCACTCTCCAAAGCATTTAGATAAAATAAGATTTTGCTTTTTTTGTATGTTTAGGTCAATTCACATATTTTGGTCTAAAGTATCTTCAGTTACGAGATTTCCCAACCTTTCGCAGACGTAAATTTAAGACAAAAACTCGTTTTTGGTAAATGGAACGCCCAAGAAATGAATCTGTCAGGTACATTAAGAAATGCAAAAAAAATTCTGACATATGGTGATTCGTTATATTTTTTTAGGTAACTTACAGCATAACAGAGTGGAGTCCAACAAGTTTCCCTAATTTTCCTGACGGCAGATGGCTGGTGCATCTTGAATTTTTCAAGGATATGAATAAAGATGTCCTCCTAGCTACCACTGAGTGGTACTTGACAATAACAAATACCATAGAATGGTCTACGACAACTCTGCCTTCTGATGAATGAACAATATAATGGTTTATAATCAATACTGAATACATTTCTTTTATGGAATAAACGCACTTACATGAACCTACGCGATAGTTCCTGTGAATAGGTTTGCTGCTTCAGTATATCCTAGAAGTGCAAATGAAATAAGTACATTTTCAAAAAATACAAACAACCCGACTGCAGTAGATATAAAGAATAAAGATTTGTGCTATCAAGTGGATTCTAGAGACCCCTGATAAGTCAAAATCTATTAAGCTGTCTAAAGCTCATGTTACATGAAATTCAATGTCGAATGTTTTTATTAAAACCTGCCTTTTTGTTTTTATAAAATTTCAGTTTACCCTTTGTCAGTCGCACTGTTGAAGCTATTATAGACTATGAAATAGAAATATCAAACTTGAAATGTTCGATTAAAATCCACCATTTAATTTTTATAAAATCCTAATACTCTTCTACTGTTACTCGCACCACTAAAACGAATCCAAAAATGTCAAAAACCCTCAAGCCCTTGACTTGTAGCCCGTAAAATAGAATTTCGGATACATAGCCAGGCGTAGAAAGCATATCCCTCTTTCTGAGGTAGTCTTGTAAAAAACGATGAGTTTTCAAAGCTGAAATCACACCAAGATATTTTTACACTAGATTCAGAATGCAAAAAAATACTAACAGGATCTGAAGATCTGCAGCTGAAATTTTTTTTTATCCAAATACGATCGTAATCTCAAAAATCAAAAGCATAGATAATTTTGAGGCGCGAAAAATTTATTCTAGATTTTTTCCTGCCTAATACGGATATTTCATTTCCCGGGCCGTTATTAATTTAAAGAAAGAATCGTTTATCTATTTGTTCAAGAATGATTTGCAGATGTTTGAAAGCTAACTTTTTCATGAATTAACAGGGGTTGAAATAACGCACTTCAAAAAGTGCTGAAGCGCAGGGGAGCTCGGCTCAGGATTCAGGAAGATGTGCCGTCTGCAAAATTGAAAAACACTTTTAAATTTATTTCGTGTACTAAGGAGCTTCTAGTACGAAGTACGAGCCCCTTCCCACTTCAGTTGGCCCACTTCAAGATTTGTACCAGAATATGCCTTTATAAACTAAACATGACGAAACTATTTACTTCTAAAACTATTTATTTTCTCAAAAACATTTTAGATACACTCTAGTCATAAAAAATACATATTTGAAATCACTTAGACCTATAACTAATAGAACATCTGAACAAATAAACAATGCGCGAATAAATGCGCGAGGTTAACAAGCAACAATTGAAAGATTACCATTGGGTAACATCACCTTTACTTTTTATTACGGCTGAAATTCTTTGGGGCATAGTGTTAACCAAGTTTTGGTGCAAAACAATCCCATATTTCTTGACGCTTTTATCTCAGTTCGGTGATTGTTCGAGCAGGATGTTGTCGTTGAAACTTTTCCATCTCGTGCCACAAAGTTTCAATAGGTGACAGATCTGGACTGCTAGAAACCCATTTCAAAAGTGGTACATTATTTTCTTCCATCTATTTTATAGCCTTTTTTGAGGTATGGCACCCTGCACCATCTTCCTCAAACACAAAATCTTGGCCGGATGTCAAACATTCTTGCATCACTGGTAAAAGCGATTCTTCTAAAATTGCAAAATATTTGTTTGTATCCACATTTCCATCAGTAAAATGAAGTTTTCCTACTCCTTTTGGTGACATACTGCCCCAGACCATAATGGATGCTGGAAATTTCACTTTTCTCTTCAGACAGTCAACATGGAATGCTTCATTTTTTTACGAATAACTCTACTGCGACTGTCACCAACACAAACTTCGAATCGGGCCTCATCATTCCATTGTATTGCACACCATTGTTGAGGTGTCCATTGTCTATGTTCTTTAGCCCATCTAAGCCAATGTTTCTTTTGCAGTGGAGTTAATAGTGGCTTTTCTGTGGCCTATAAACAAGTTGTGCAACTTTAAGGTTTTTACTTCACTTTTTTTATAAGAAAACTTACCTTGCAAGTGCTAAATCCCAGTTTTTGGACCTCTCTATGAGTTGTGGTACTCGAAATTCTCCTTCCAATAGCGTCACTCCACAGAGCACTTAATAGTAAATAATTGGCACGCCTGTTTTCCACGATTATTCTTCTTAATGCTCTTTGGTCGGCATTTGTGATATTACTTTTTTTCACATCTCGTGGCTTAATATTAACTGAACCAGTTACGTTATATCAGTAACCGAATTTTCTCAGTAATAACCTTTCCTCTACCCATTTAGAAAACCTTAACTACCCAAAACTATTTTAAACGTATTCTGACAGCTGTGATTAATAAAAACAATTATCATGGCTTTTATTTTTCACACCCACCTATGCGTTGTAGACTTATTTTGCATTGAACTGAAAATAGGTTGATATGCTGTAGTTGGTGTTTTCTACTATATATTGTCAAAATATTCATTGTCATATTTTAAACCCTATTATTTGTGTTTGATAAGAAAAAAACTAAGATTTCAATAGTTGAGCCAACTGAAGTTTGAATGGTCTCGTACATACATTAACAACTATTTTTCCGTATTAGTCCACGTAGTGTCTACTCGAAAAAATATTATGAATGAGATTCTGTTTTTCGCATAATCTTGGAATATGGAAGAACAAACATTTTAACATTGCCAAAAGTCATAAATATTTTTGAAACATCCATTAGCAATATTCCAAAGAATTTTAGGAGGTATCGTCAATGTAAATCTTTGTTTTCTGTTTATTAACAATGATACTAGGTCCAGCGATTTTTTGATAGATTTACCAATTCTATTCTACTGAACTTCAGATCTTATGCGAAAGCTACCTTAAAATTTCTCGAATTTTCAAATGATATACTTTTAATATAATTCAACGAAACACAAAGTAGAGCCACTTGACCCCAACCCCGCTCTTCAACTTCTACAATTTTCGATTAGTGGAAATTGGTGCAGCCGTCTGCTGTTAAATTTTTCAAATGGCAGTATTTCATGCCCCCTCCTTCCCAACGCTCCTCAATTTTCAAAACCGACTGGAGCATACACAAGTTTTAAATTACCGGCAAGTTCTGGCTTTTTGGTTTACCGTCTACCGAAAAATATGGCGATCTACCAAAAACAGATCCACTTAACCTGGCAACCCTATAAACAATGTTTAAATAATTTATGACGGAATTTTAGTCTAACAATAGGCCAATTCGTTAAAAAGGCTTCTTTTTGCTTAACACGCCATACTGGGCGAGGAGGTAATGTAATCGCAAAAATTTTCGAAAATGAGGTGTTGAGTTTTTTTGATGTTATATGAGATGTACATACATCACAAAAAAACTCGGATTTGGATCAAATTTTCACATAAGGTTACTACTGTGACAAGGACAAGAAAACTTTGTAGTTTTTGAAAATTGGTCCAGTGGCGGCGAAGGAAAATGCCAAAAACGAAAAAAGTATACTTAAATCGCTGAATCCTTTTTTAACGTTTCAGAGGATATTGGCCATTTTTGAAAAAAAAAATAGTGGTATAAAATTTGGGGATGGGGATTGTGGTACAGAGTCAACCTACTTAACACCATTTTTCAATAAGATTATGCAAAAGAAGCTCATTTTATTATCTTTCCAACCAGATGCGAAGATACTTCCTAAACTGTTATGTATATCAACTTTTTTTTATTTGTTTCAGCAGCATCACCGACTGTGGTCATGAGTTGCTGATTTAAAGATTGAATTACTTCAATAAAAGGGCTTAGTTCAAACTATGAATGCGAAATGTATGTTGCACACCTACGGATTAGCATAGGAATAGTTTCCGTTTAGAAAACTGGAAAACTCTATTTTCAGACCTGTCGTGCAGCAGGTGGGATAATGTGATATTCTAGGAGCTAGTTATAAACTTGAATACAAATGCTCTTTTGCAGTGATGGTGACGTTGTTGTAAGTACTTTATAAGCCCTATTAATAAAAAAACTACATTAGTTACTGCAGTCATTCCCGCTGTAACCAGTGGCCAGTAGTTTCATGGTGGAAGGCCATAGAACGGCTAGGCCCGGTTTTCCTATCCGGAGATCAAAATTTGCAGAAGGTGTTTTGTAAGCAATAGATCTAATCTCCCACCTGTCAAACCAGCGGAACATTAGACGCTGTAATAAGAGTCTAGACTGATATGACAGCAACTATCAATAGTTCTAGTAGTAAGTGCTTGGCATTTTATTCAAAATTACTGTGTAACTAGTTACCTAAAACAGACAATTTTGGTTAAAATGGCGTCAAGTAGATTGACTCTATACTTCCTACGCCTTCGTTGGAGGTTTTACAGAAAAGGAATAAGTCAAGTCGTTTCAAAAAGCGAAATTGAAAAATGATTAGGTAGGTTCACTTATACACTCATTGACACGCCTGGACCATCGTGCTTTTCAATAATGAGATTTCCTTTTCGATATATTTATATTTATTATATTATTATTTATTTTTTGGCTTCAACAACAGTCTCGCTCATATAATATATGTCCTCGGGAGTTATCCCTGTTGTGTAACCATTATTTACGTGATCTCGACCTGTCTATCTGTATGATAACTTTATTGTACAGAGGTCTGTTCTCGTGTCACGTTGGGACTGAGACATATCTCACTGGGCGTGTGTAACATCGGTAACTTCTTAAAAAATTTGGGGTGGGGAGTACCATATATGTGTATGGGTTATTTGTGCAAAAAATAAATTGCGTTTACCGACATATGAAGGGTACCGGGGAATAACGACAATAGTCCATCCGGACTGATTTTGAGAAAATCGGTAATTAAGGTTTATTTACTTGTTGGAAAGTGAAATTGATGAAAAACTAAGTCGTAAAGAATATCTTTGCTAAACAGTGTGTTTATTGGTAAAATCGATTTTACAAAATGAACTTTTACTCAAAACCAGTAACGTAACAAACAAAAGATGGACTTGTGCCACTTTTCCCCTGCTTTACGCGTCTATTGGCGGGTCATCGACATATTCATCACTGCTGCCTTCTGGATGATCAAGACATATTAACTGTTGATAAAATGCCCTGGAATCCGCTCTCTCTAGAAATTTGGTCCGATCCGCAGATCCTTCTATTTCTTACTTTTAATTGGGATTGGGCCCTGGTGAAGTTTTTTCAATGTTCGCCCTTCTCGTTTTTGTTGATCTTTTTGCGTCTTTTTTTTAGATTCTTCCGAATTACCTTATCAAATTTATAGGCCCATGTATGTCGATTTGTGAAAAACTACGCGAGGATTCTGTTTACAAAACTTGAGCATCCTGACTGGTCGGGTTGGAAAAGAGCACTTCGTTGGATAAAACGGCGATAAAGACGTACTCCAATCTTGAAAATCAAAATTTTTGCCACAGTCAATGACTTCAAATGGTGTAGGTTCCACCCGGCAATTTTTCAATTAATCTCTCCAGTCATCCGGTACCTCAGTGTATGCTCTTTGGTTCACGAGACTCATATCTCTATCACACTCGAGGTATAAATGCCCCCTGATCGGAAATATTACTTTCACAGTAGTAAAACGATTTTACTTGGTAACCAAGTAATGCAAAAATCGAATAACTGTAAAGTTTTTATTTTGCCCTGCACAGGAGTCACAGAAAATGGCAAGTTCTTTTACTTCCATAGGCAGGATGTTTTTAAAAAAGTGATACATCATAGAACAGATCGTCAGCTCCTTTCTTAGCAATAGATTCATCGTAGGTATAAAAAATTGAATTTGAGTTTGACAGAATGTGGATGTTAAAAATGATGAAATTTAGTTGCCGCTTATAGTAAACATCATTTGTCGTGATATTTGGACAGGGCAAGTTTTTTTGGTAATGCATCGTGATACTTTTGATAGCGAGGAACTTCGAGGCACGTTTGCGCTAAGTTCTCTTTAGACTGTAAAATCGCTCACTAATTTTTTGATGTAGTGTCTTCTCAAGTATCTTTTTATCCAAACTATTACTTGCTGACTGCCTAGTTTGTTCCATGTGGGAATTTAAGGTAGCGGTGGGTGAAGATATATCAGCTTTTAAGGAATCACAGGTACTACAAGTATGTTTTCGTGGATAACCGAACGATATATTGAAGTTGTTTTCAAAGATTTCTCGGAAGGATTTATAGGAAATCTTGTTTTCAACATTGCCAATAGAATACATTTTGTGCAATTTTGCGATATTTAGATTTCCAGGTAGGTAAACTTTTCGCGAATCTGTCAAACAATAATGAGATTTGCGGCATTTGAGGCTCTTAATAAACTCGGTCATTTTCTGTTTTGTGTTTTCTGAAAGTTTGTGAAGTCATGTGTTGTGTTTTCCACGCATTTGATGGTCGATTTCCCAGTTTCAACTAATGAGTCTCTTATGTACCGAACTCGACGAACTGTAATTCCGTGTAAAGACAAAAACGCCTTACGACAAACTGGAACATCACGTATAATTCCATTTTCAACCAATCGGGCACAATAACTAAATGAAGCATTATTAAGCCTGGACTCTACGCATGGCAGGTAGAACGGTGATAAGACCACTAAGATAAGCGTTTTGTGCATTAGTGTTTCCTAGTTCATTAAATTCACGAAGAAGTCTACAGCGTTCAGGTTCAGGAACAGTAGTAAAACAGCGAAAAACGTTCACAAAAACAATCAGATCCAAGTTCGTGGGTAGTGGCGCGCAACGTGTTCACTACGTCTCTTTGTCTTCCTGTTTTTTTCGTTTTTTCGTTTCTCTGTTTGATGGGTCTGGTTCATTTTCACTTGAAACTGATAGTCATTATCCATCATACACAAAACCAGGATTTATAAACTAAATTAGTGAATATAGTCATTATTGAAAATATCAGCGTATACAACACACGTGGACTCTATTATAGTAAACTAATGGCTGATGCAATAACGAAGCGCCCAAGCGGTACGGCCGATGAACGCCGCCTTTCCATATGGACTGATGCCGTTTTTCCATACACGCGCAGGGACTCATGCCATTCTTCCCCGGCACAGGGAATCTTATAGCTGTTGTTTTGTGAACCTAAGCCCTTTTTACAATTTAAGAAGCTGACTACAAGATAGCATCAGGAAAATGCCATCAAAATAAACTTAAAGCTCAATTTAGCCAAATAATGGACTAATGCCGTTTTTCCCCGGTACCCTTCATATGCTTTCGAATAACCGAGTAATTCTTGTAGGCCACTAAATGACATGATAGTGTTATAAAAGCAATAATTATACTTTGGTTAAAGCCACTCATTGACGGTTTTGTATGAGAGCAGACTCAGCGTAAACTCCAACATATGTAGCATACGAAATTGTTTCGTCTCCTGCTGTAAAGAAATTATCACGTATGGTGGCTAGTTTAGAGCCACTTTCGTCTGATGGCGCTAACAAATATGCTTCTAAGAAGTATTATTTGTAGTGTATATTAATGCATTGAATATATGTGATCATTCTTCAGGAAGCGTTATATTCTAAAGCTCTCAAGAGTTGGCCCCCTGTTCGATCATAAAGGCTTTCCACCCTGTATCTTTTATACCTATCTAATTCTACCACCCTGTCGTGGCATTTGCACATTTATAAAGACTAGACAGGGCAACGCAGATCTGGCGAGAGCAACGACGCGACGTTTGCAGCGAGTGAAAAAGACGAAGAGTGCATCGAGACGGTGTCTGACCGTATAAATCTGTTTGGTGGATGTGGATGGATGGATGGTGCCTTGAAGAGTGGATGGAGTAGATTGCATGAAATCTGCATCTGCATCAGTCTGCGTCTGAGATAGAGGAAGAACGAGTCCACAGTTCGATGCAGACAGTCTGTACGATCTGCTTGAAATGCAAACCCTTTCGCAAAAGCACAGTCGACTGTGCTTTAAGGACGCATGGGCGGTGCGTTTGGAGTAAGACCCACTCAGTTCGTTTATGAAATTAGGAAACTACCATACCGATGGCTTAGTTCTAATACGACGTATCCCACAAAATGTCGAAATCGAGATTTTGATGGATTTCAAATGAAAAATCATGTGACAATTTGTCGTAGCCAACCTGCTAATAAAAACACAATTTTTGCCCATATTCTAATATGTCATATCTAAATCAGCTGTTTTTCGGTTCCAATAAGCTGTATCCCTCAGCATCCACTGCATAAATAACGCTATATATGTTTTTTACAATAAAGCGTTACGCCAGAGTAAGTGTCTAAGAAATCTTATCATAAATGTATACTTCGATTCGAAAACGTCATTTGTTTATTCCTCGGAAGTTTGATTAAAAAGTAAAGATTGGTTACAGCCTATTGGATCTTGTAACTGTTCTGTTGATATACGATAAATTAGAATTAATGTACAAGAATCCCAATGCTAATGAGTCTTCTAGAAGTTTATTTCTATGTTCTTTAACACTTAAGTCGGATTTTTGTCACCCATACTACCATAAAGGGTACTCATGGCTTCAGTCTGTCTTCCACTGACACATAGGCTGCGCTTATTACACTGAGCAGCTGGACTTTAGCGCTATCTTGAATACGCTTCAGCAGGTTGTATTCATTGTCAGTGATTATCAGTTTATTGAAATGATATTCTGCAACATACACAAGGGTTGTGTTTGGGTCGCAGGATCGAACGTTATCGAGTTATTCCAAAGAGTTCGCTCGCTTACGTTTCATCATTAAAAACGTCTGTGAGTTAGAATTCAGATAGATTCACTTGGCGCATTCTATAAAGTGACAAAAACAGCATATTGTTTAATGTCTTGTCCCTATTTGCCACATGGTATAATATAGCGATTATACAGAAGTATCTGGAGAAGGGTCACATTCAAATGGAGTGTGAGGCGCCTTAGAGGGAAAGACATACATTTGCCTACCGATTACATAAACCTAGTTAGAGATGCGATCATTCCATTTGGACGTAGAGTACCCAAACCATTCGTATTTTCTGAATTTCAAAGTACAACTGTAAAAGGTACAGCTCCATAGGTCCAGAAAATAAGAAAAGGTGAACGATTTGAGATCCCTAAGATATGATAGCACTGACCAAATCTACTACAAATCGGAAATCAACGATCCTTATGAAGTCTTATCTCAACGCCAAAAGCAAATTGATATAGCCTATAAGCCCAAACAGCTCTACGAGACTAGGCTTAAGATAACAAAAAAGAAATGGGATCATTTGCAACGATTCAAAAAAGTAATGTCTGAAGATGTAGACTTTTACGATGCACTCCAATATGAAGGAAGTACGGAAGAGATAGAATAAACTAGGAAGTCAATCAACGTCGAAGGACCAGAATAGTCGTCGGCGGACAATGATAAACTAAAAATTGACGGTATAGCAGCTAAGAGGAAAAAGTTTTTAATGGGCTCACTAACAAAATAAAATTTTAAAGTGTTCTAACAGTTCTACAAACTCGAGGAAAGTAGATAAAGTGATTGTATCCATAATTGATAATAAAATGTCAGGGAAACCTAATTAGGAAAATGGCGGTAATCAGAAAAACGCAAAAGATAGTAACAGGTACGAGTATAACATTTGGTCTTGTATAATCATTGCTTATAAAAACTTTATATTTCAGAAAAACAAAGAAGTGCAATAATGATACGGATAAGTCCAAAAGCAAAAAACAAAATTGACTCATCTAAGATTCTCCTACTCTGTTGTTTGTTACCGAACTTGTGACTACTGTAAGAAGTCGCCAGTCTGGATTTGTTTTTATTTTTTATTACAAGATAACAATTGAAGTTGTAATGATCTCATATTTTATGTTTTCCTTTGTTGTTAGCAAATAATAAACGATTATATAACGTTAAAATGCTGTTTCAAACAAAATTATAAGTATTCACACCATATGCAATTAGTTTCCTAATTTTTATATAGAATAAAAAAGACATAACCTACTGTGGAAGACAAACAGGTCGTGTCAAACATAATGATCAAGTACTAATACATCTTAAGCCACTTACAAGGATGGAGTGGTCTCTACTTGTCGATATTTTGTCTAAAACATATAACGCTAATCTCAAATGTGATAATAAAAACATCTAACACCTTCAAATGACAAAGTAATCTTGAGTAAATCGTTTTGTCTTCGTACTGTAAAACTCTCTTTTTGGGGATATACCGTATTAGAACTACGCCGTCGATATGCAGCATATATCAACACCCAACGAATTGATCGATCAAACGAACTTACCTGAAGTGAAGTTCGATCGTAATTATACGAGGGTCCAGTCCGAAGACATCACTTTGTTTATTCACTATGTAGTCCGCCCCTGGAGTACGATCCGCGCACCAAGTTGAAAGACGAGAATCCCCACCTCCTCGCCGCGCCCTGGCCACTCGCGTTGAATCATTTGTTTACAGAAATGGTACTTGCTCGCAACTTGGGAGGGTTGCATATAGGGTGGGGGTGATGTCTTCGGACTGGACCCTCGTATAATTACGATCGAACTTCACTTCAGGTAAGTTCGTTTGATCGATCAATTATACTTTGGGTCCAGTCCGAAGACATCACTTTGTTTATTCACTATGTAGATGTTTAAAGATGAGATAGAGTTGCGAGCGAGTTGATGATATAAAAAATACAAGTATACAAACACAAAAAGGCAAAAACATATATTCTGCATTCTCATAAACAAAAGCAAAAAACAAGGGGTCAATTTTTAACATTTACCCTAATAGTAATATTTTTTCAAAAAACAACTAGAGTACCTAAAGTACGTCACAAACTCTTAAACTGTTCTAACTAATCAGGCATTTATGTCCAAAATGGCATTTGCAAACTCATTGTTGGTTTGTAAAGGACGATTATAAAACTTTGCAAATGTGGAATGTTGCGTCCAACCAACTGTTTTACATATACTATCTACGGAAACGCCTTTTCTTAACGCCGTTGAGGTAGCCGCATGCCTGACTGAATGAGGCGTAAAAAGTGTTGTGTCGACACCCGCCGATGCAAGAGTCTGTTTTACCCATCTGCTTAAAGTGTCTTTGGACGCCCTGGTATGTGGTTTTTTATATGTCACGAATAGAAAATCGTTGTCGGGTTCTCTCAAGCTAGCTGTTCTGTCAATATATTCCTTCAGGATGGTGGCTACGCACAGGAAAGGGTTTTGTTGAAAAACCGGTATATGCAAGGTTGGTTGAGGTTTCCCAATTCGACTGGTTTTAATTGGGTCTGAAATGTTAATGGTAGTTTCGCTGGGACCGTGGGAGGTATGTGAAAGACGAATAAGAGAAATTGTCTGGAGTCTTTCTCCTGTTATTAGAGCTAATAACGTTGTCAATTTTTGTGACAGACTTTGGAGGCTAAGTGGAGATGGTAACTTTTCTAGATAACTTAGGAGAGGTATAGGATCCCAGGTGGCCGAATATTTTGGCCGAGAAGGCCGTAAACGATGAATGCCTTTTTTGAAGCGTCTAATTATAGGATTGGATGCTAAATCAGTTGAGCAAATTAGTGAAAGAGCAGATGTATGAGAATTAAAAGTGCCAGACGTGAGGTTTTTCTTCTTTGTCAACTCTTGCAAGAATGACACCACGTCTTTGATTGTGGGTTTAAAGATCGAAATGTCATTACTAAAGCAAAATTCCCACCACAATTTGTAGGAGCTGTTATATTGCTGCAATGTGGATCTGGAGACTGAGGCGATGATTGTAGAAATAGCAGCTTCCGGCACCTCTCTACTCAAAACCGCTTGCCTGATAACTTCGCTGCTACCAGGGTAAGGGTTTTCGACAGCGGATGTGACCTGGAAACCGCACAAGATAGTAAATCAGGTGAAGGGGGAAAATGAATTTCTTGGTCGATCAATAACTGACGGAAAAGTGGGTACCAAGGTTGTGAAGGCCACCAAGGAACCACCAAAATTCCGACAGCCTTATCCTGAATTATTTTTTGTAAAACTCGGAGAATTAAGGTAAAAGGGGGGAATGCATAAAAATAAAAACTGTTCCAGCGAATTGTAAACGCATCGATATATGTAGATCCTGGATCTCTATGCCAGGAAGCGTATACCTCGCATTTCGCATTGGTATGAGAGGCAAAAAGATCGATCTCTGGTTTTCCGAAGATGTCGGTTAAATGGTCGAAGGCAGTTTGAGATAATGACCATTCCGTTTCAAAATTCAAGCTCCTGGACTCATCGTCTGCTATAGCGTTATCTTTAGATGGGATGTATGATGCAAAAAGCCAGAGATTTCTTTCCTCACACCATTGCCAAATTTGTTTAGCCAGAGAACATAGCTCTGGAAACCGAACACTCCCCATTCTGTTAATGTAAGAAACGGCTGTTGTATTGTCGCATCGAATTAGAATATTGCAATTTTTTAAAAGTTTTGCATAACACTGGATGCCGTAAAATATAGCCCATAATTCCAAATTATTTATATGCAATAGTTTTTGGGAGTCGGACCAGAAACCGTGGGTTCTATCCTGGCCAGAGCAAGCCCCCCATCCTGTTAGCGATGCGTCGGTAAAGATGGTGATATGAAAGGAATCATACCTTATGTCATTGAAAGCTGTTGAAATGTGATCTTTCCACCATGAAATATCGCTCTTTATGTTTTCAGGAATAGCCATACTTGCGTTATAATTTCCATTGTTTTTCTCTAAAGCTAAGAATTTTTCCCTTTCTAGAGATTTGCAATAAAGAAACCCGTATTTCACACCAGGACAAGCCGACACCAAGGTGCCAATGAACCTTGCCCAGTCGCGAATTCTACATCTCGATTGGTTCAAATAATATGAGGCTAACCTGAGGATGTGATTTTTCTTTTCGGCAGGAAGTTCAATTGTTAAATTAACACTATCTATCAGAAAGCCGAGGAATCTTATACGAGTAGTGGGTACCAGAATGCTTTTGCTGTTATTGATGATAAGACCCAATGAGCTTAAAAACCGAATGGTTGTGCTAACATTATTAAGGCAGGATTCATAGGAAACTCCAAAGATTAGAAAATCGTCTAAATAATTGACTGTAGAGATGCCTAAATTGCGGAGAAAAGAGACGACTGGCTTCATAAGCTTTGTGAAACATAACGGAGCTGTACATAACCCAAACGGTAGGCAAGTGAATTGATACAATTGGCCATCAAAGTAGAATTTTAGAAATTGTTGATGGTCGCTGTGGACAGGTACTAAAAAATACGCATCTCTCAAGTCGATTGTGCACATGTACACGTTTTTATGAGTCAATTTTATAGCCGTACGAAGGTCCTCCGTTTTGAAATGCGGGCATTCCACATATTCATTTAACTGTTTCAGGTTTAATATAAATCTTTTTCCCCCGTTGGATTTATCTGCAAGAAAATATGGAGAGATAAATTGATCGGGCCTTGACTCAGATTTGATTATGGCCCCGGACTTCTGCAAGTCGCGTATAGCTACTCGAACTAGCGATGTTTCTGTCGAAGAAAAATTATTTGTGCCCAAAGGTTGACGTAATGGAGGTGTGCATTTAAAGGGAATCCGGTAACCTTGAATCCAGGATAAGACTATCGGATTTGAAGTTAGTTTTGACCAAGAGTTGAGGTAAAATTGTAGCCGACCAGCAAATAGAACTTGTTTTACCTTCAACGTTTTCTGGACTGCTGTTGTCTGTTCGGAGCAAACTGTTTTGAGGAATTGCCCTTGTGCTGCCTCACCTCCCTCTTGCGGTAAGACGGGCGATACCTGTTTAAAGCGCCTACATTCTTTGACGAGTTGCCTCCCCCCCCTCTTCTTTCAGGATTACTGAAAGACCGAGTCACTTGAGAGCTACTGCGTGAGGGGATAGAGGACAAACGTAAGTCCTGTCCGGCCTTCTCCAAAGATTTCAAATTTTTCGCCCGCTCACCTAAATCTGGCCCGAATAAGAACTCCCCTGGTAAGGTGTTTTCAGTCAGTTCTTTAACTGATTTGTTGAGTACTGGGCTGATCAGGTACTTTCTAGTTTTAGAGATGTCGTGAAAGAGTGCCGCCAAGATTCGCGCAGAATCTGTCAAATTCGATAAAATCTTTTCCTTGATATCCTTGGGAATCTGGGTTTCTTCTTCCAAAATGACGTTAAAAGCTTTCCCCATGGCGGTCAGTCCGGTACCAATGTTCAATTGGTACCCGGAATGGGTGGCATCTCTCGTTAAATGAGTAGAAGAGAGAATGGCTTTCACTTCGGGGTTTATCTTCGGAGGGTGTAAAGAGGCACAGTTAGAAGGCACAATGTGTTTTTCTCTAATGATGGTGGTGTCCTCGGTGGAAAGTCCGTTGGCCAAAATGTGGGACCATCGAGAAGCTAAGGCACCGTGTAGTTGGAAGTTAGACCTATTGGCTTTTTTAGGATCTACACCCAGGATATTTAATATGTCTTCCGATAATGGGAGACACTCACCTTCACTAAGCATCAAAACATCCTCCATATCATTTTTCTCAGTTGGTACCGTTCCCAAGTCCGGCCCTGTCAGAATCTGAGCTTCCGCCTCGCACGGAGAACGGCCAGCCGAGTCTACCTGACGCTGTACCTTATCAGATGGGCTGCCTGAGTTTTTCTCTTGACGCAAATATTCCCGTCTCTCTCTACGTCGCCTCGACACGCTCGGTGATCGACTGCGACTGTTACTACTCCTAGAACGTGACCTTGAACGCCTACGGCTGATGCGAGAGCGGGAGCGTCTAAAATGATGAGGTGAATTGGTACGAGACATGGATCTGCTGTGTCGACTCTTTCGGGATAAACTTCTCGAATTAGTGCGAGAACGATAACCACCTGACCTTGCCTCGAGCTCCTCCTGTAAAATGGCCCGAATCATGTCTCTCAAGGAGCTGGGTGAATTGGCCTCCGAAATTCCTGATTTTTCCATGGTTTCTGTTAAACAAGTATAACCATTGGTTAACGTATTCAATCTGGTTGAATACGCCAATCAATTATGTAACAGACTGCTAAGTGGTATCAAAAAGAATAGCCTTGTTGTGAACTTACCTACCTACTCACTGAGCACTATGTACCGAAAAGAGAAATCGCACGCGTTTTCTGAACTGAAGCAGGCCGGGCGACTGCACGGATTGCGCACCAAAAAGCGAATGATTCAACGCGAGTGGCCAGGGCGCGGCGAGGAGGTGGGGATTCTCGTCTTTCAACTTGGTGCGCGGATCGTACTCCAGGGGCGGACTACATAGTGAATAAACAAAGTGATGTCTTCGGACTGGACCCAAAGTATAATTACAATAGATTAGGAGCTAAGCCCATACAAGATGTTTCAGAAAGACGTGCCAATATTCCTAGGGCAGGAAGTACATTCAAAAATAACAAAAAAAGTTTTTTTAAATATGGGACTAAAGCTGCTCCCCTACCGAGATACAGGGTGGTGAACTTTTATTTACAAAATTAATAATAATAACATATATCTACGAAGCTCGTAAAGATACTGAGGTAAGGTTTTAGACGTTCAGTGAGCACATCGTGAGCAATAAACACACAGTGTGCATTTTATAAAATACCATTCAATTTTTCATAAATTTTGTCCCTTGGAGAATCTTTGTCAGGTCACTTGATTTGGAGATATTTACGTTTGGATATTCTGAAAACACCGCAAAGCTTGATACTGGAAACTCTATGCGTCGTGTGAAAAAAGCTATGACACCTCACATTATTTGAATAATATGTACATATGTAGGTACCTCTTACCCTCAATCAGTAGCGTACCATTCATTAAACTTTGTTTATGGTCGCCACTGGTTTGATTTGGTCGTGATGGAAGCTATATCGCACCTCATTACAACAATAACTGAATAATATGTCTTCCTTATCAATCACTAGCAAAGACGCTTATCATTCATTGACCTTTATCCATGCTCGCCACTCGTTTTCAGGGTATACTTCTTCTGGTATTAGGTACCCATGTTAGATTCTTCTTTTTGTTTAAAATCACAACTAGTAAGTATGGAACCAATCAATTTGAGTGAAATGCTTATTATTTTACTTTTGAAATTATCATTTTCTAAAAATTCTTTAGCATTTCGGATTAAGTGAAGATATCATAAGTATGAGGACGAAGTATACAGAAGACTTTCAGCACTGTTCTTACTACACCGCGTACTTTCCTAAGAGTCTTTGTGGCGTAAAACACGGGATTGTGTTGAATCCAAAGGTGGTGACTTCCAACACCTCCTTAAGGTTGGATGTTATAGCATTTATTTAGCATTACTTTTTGTTCCCATTTATAAATTGACTTAAATTTAATAATAACCCCGTAATTTGTACCAAATGTGATGTTTATTGTAGTCGTGTTTAATTCTCAAAAATGAATGTGCCGGCAAAACCAGTGGCGTGCACAGGAAATGCTTAATGAATAGTAAGCTTCCATGGCAAATTGAGTGGTATTTTATAAAATTCACTTCTTTTCTCCGAAAAGGCCAAGGACAGACAATATTTCCTACTAGAGGTCTAGGAACCCCAGTTTCTACGTCCCTGTTTAGTTTGAACAGGGAAACTCTATATGTATTGCTTAGGGTGTGCTCACTGAATGACTAATATTTTAACTCAATGGTCCGAAGATATAAGCGGTTTTTTCAATTTTGTAAATAAAACTTCCTCGCCCTGTATCTTGATAACTTTTTTGTTATTTTTTAATGTACTTTCTACCCTAGAAATATCACCACATCGTTCTGAAACACCATATTGTGTGTACTATTAATATGATACGCCGAGGCAGACGGTTATAAATCCCAAAACAGTCCTTATTTTATCATAGTTCTTTAATATCTTCTAAGTACGTTGCATCTGTATATGATAAACCAACTATATAGAAGTATTTTATAGAAAAAATGAACAAAGTATAGCCTTATTTGTACATGCAGCTAAAGATCACAGATAAAAAGGTTCGTTTTTTAAAATTTAAGAAAAGTTCATATCTCAGAAACGGTGACACTTTTATATAGGTAAGTTTTTGTTATTTGGGAGGTCAGTCCACAGCCTACCTTCTCCTTAAGTTTGTCGTGGTACTTACTGGACACCCTGTATAAACGTGTGTCCTAAAGGGTCTGGTATTTAAGATAAAGGGTTAAAAAAATTAATAATATCTCACTTATAGCAAACTGTCACGAAAATTCGAAAATATGAACAACAGAACACACACACACACAGAACACAGCGTTTTCTAATGACGATCAATATTGATTTGATTTTTCGATATGTAGCCATGCAGCCTATAACACCGTATGAACAGCATTGCCGTAGCTTTTCCTGATATACTCGTATATATAGCCATGCCAGATATCGAGAAACAAAAAAAAAGTTGTATAATTAGTTGCTTAATCCGAAAAAAGCATATTTTATTTAAGTCGTTGATGTATATAATATTATACGTGAGGCTACCCCCAAGGCGCCACTGGAATTCTGAATTAGCTTATAGTTAGTGCTAACTTCAGTATCTTATATTACTGTTAGTTACACTGCAAAAATGTCAACAAAACCGACAGAAGAGATGTTTCAAGAACCATTTTTTTTTAAACTTCGACACCCTGTGTTTTCCAAACGACACTTTTTAGAGCAAATGTTTATTATTAAATTTCTGCTTTAACTTGAGTCAGGAATGCGCCCTTGTGATTACGGCCTATCATTTATAACAACGAAAACACTATAATACCTGAATATTCAAATATTTATATATTTTCTTTCATACTGATCTTTATTCACATAACATGAAGCTGTAAGAAACGGTGTCAAGTAGATTAACTTAGTAACTCCCCCACGCATTGAACATGAACGTTTTCTCTGAAGTACTTGTAGGTCGTTGTTGTTGTAGGCGCACACAAAATTCGTATCAATAATTAAAGGACAGCTTGAAATAAGAAGAGTAAGAACTTTCTGATTTCTAGCTTCCTATTCCAATTTTTTTCGCTACGTCCATAGATAATGAAAATCTACTGATTTCTTAGAATGTCCAAAATAAACAAGTATACAACATAAAGCATACACTGCGAACCAAATTTGTCTAACGGCTTGAGTTCAATGTGTATGAGAGAGAAGTGTGTATAAACACATACAGGGTGTTCATTTGAAAAGCTGCCAGCACGGATTTTTCGAACACCACTGATTAAAAGAAAAAACGCCGAGACATGACAAAAGAATTGTCAAGGGGGACAACTTCTTAACCGAAAACTACTTCACCCCCTTTCACCCTCTGCCCCCCAGGGTCTTCCCCTTAAAACTTTTAAATGACCAGGAATATCGAGTAATAGCTTGTTTGAAAGGACTTTCGAATTCCTTTATTTTGACGTTTGATTTTTAAAATTTCAAGAAAACTAGAAAAATCTTTATTTATCTTGATGTATTCAGATAAAAAAAATACCCGAAAATATCACTTTTTACTCCAATAAGTGTTCAAAATATTGCCCGTTATTGGCCAAACAATGATATAGGGAATGTTCAAATTCCTGACGGACATTTTCAAAAATATTTTTGTGGGATATCATGGCAGCTTTCGATGATTGGTTGACGAAGTTTATCAAATCTTTCAGGTTGGGGAGTAAACATAATAGATTTGAAATGACCCCATAGAAAAAAGTCTAATGGCGCCAAATCAGGATATCTAGCAGCCCATTCTACTATAGGCCCTTTTCGCCCTTTCCATTTATCTGGAAACTCGTCGTTTAGCCGTTACCGAACCGGAAGAACATAGTGAGAGGAACGCCGTCTTGCTGGAAATATATTTCAGCCACATCAAGTACAGGGTTTATATCTTCCTCGATTTGGTTTTCAATGGTTTCAGTGATAAGCGGTTTGATGATATTTTCCAACATATTCAAATAAATGTCTCCATGCGAATTTTCATGAATAAACAATGGCCCAATCACGTTTGTTTCCTGAAATGCCTGCCCATACATTAATTTATTGGGGGTACTGGGTATGCCCTTCTACAAAAGCATGAGGATTTTCATTGCTCCAATACCTGCAGTTATGCTTATTAATAAATCCATAAATACATTTAGATAAAATGTGCATTCATCATTGAAACAGATATTCTTTACATGAATGGTATTGCGTCATTTGTTCACAAAACTCAACTCGCCTATCAAAATCATCTTCGGTTAACTCTTGCAATATTTTCATTTTGAATGGATGAAATTTATGGAGTTTAGTAACTGTGTGTTCAGAACCTAATGAAATACCAGTCGCAGCAACAATTTTGCATAACGAAGGATTTATTCCAAAATGACCCAAAACTTCAACTTGAGCGGCTTCATTCTTAACTCTCTGATGATCACGTTTTTTTATTTGCAACAGATCCAGTTTGAGTAAATTTAGTAACAAAGTCCAAAACATACCTAAGCAAAGTCTTCCCCGGATGTCTGGCGTTAAACGTGGCGGCAGTTTGCCGAACACATTGATTTTGGGCATTTCTACTCTTTCGGCTAGTGTATAAGCCATTTTGAAAGTAAAATATGAATCACTAAATTAATTTTCACTAGCCCAAAATTGTCACAAAGGTAACTGACAGCAAATTAAATTATTTCTTTCTCTTCGCAACGCGTAACTAAACAGGTGTCACAATAAACAGTTCGCCCAGGATATTTGTGTTGTTGATAGAATGCGGAAAAAAATCGGGTTGTTATTTGGTTGGTGTCACGTCTAATCTTCCTAGTTGATTTGGAAAACCCTAACGGGCATCATTTTGAACACTTACTGAAATAAAAAGTGAATTTTTCGTGTGTTTTTGTTGTCTATCTGAACAAATTAAGATAAAGATTTTTCAAATTTTCTCGAAAACGAATTGACTGATTTTAAAAATCAAACGTCAAAATAAAGGACTCAGAACCACCTCTAAACAAGCTATTACTCGATACCCCTTGTCATTTAAAACTTTTAAGTGTGGCCCTGGCGGACCGAGGGTGAAGTAGTTTTTGGTTAAAAAGTTGTCTGCCTTGACAAATCCTTTGACGTGCCTCGGCGTTTTTTCTTTTAGTAAGTGGATTTGATAAATCCGTGTGGAGAAGTTTTCAAATGAACACCTTGTATGTTAGAAAAATATAGAAGCCGGCTAGATAGCGAAGCTCATCACCTCGTTACCTAGCAACGCTGACGCGGCAGTCTGCCGCGTTGCCAATATGTTTCACCAATTCCTTGAATTACGCTGCACGTTGATTCCGAAGGTTGACAAATTGTGCGTTCCTTTATTCTCTACGCCCAAATAATGGTTTTATTTTGAGCGTACACATTTTTGAATTGTGAATTGTGTCGAAACTGTTTAGGATCGATTCCGGGTCAGCTTCTATCTCTTTCTAACATGTGTTCTCTCTCATATACATTGAACTTAAGCTGTCAGAGAAATTTTGTTTTCCCTGTATACAATCACTAGCAGAGCTGATGCAAAACTGGAATTTGTATGTCATGGAATTTGACATAAAATGTTCCAGTACAATAGATATTTTGGTTAGGGAAATAGAATAATGACTTTCAACAAACAATACATTTTTAATTCATTTTGACGTTTACACAAACCTTACAATATATCATTAAGACTGCAACAAATAAATTACTTTGTAACAAGTTGTTAACATTGGCAGTAAATTACATTTTACAATAAATTGTACAATAATAATTATTACTAATAACAAAATGGATGAGTTTATATATTCAAAATGAAAGACGCTAATCGGAATCTAATCCAAGTATGTCTCTGCTTTCTGGTAGTTTATTAAATCGTTCTTGAGTCTTGACCCAAACAGTAGATTTTTCATTTGTTCCTGGAAGAGTTGATGTTTCTGCGCCTATACCTGTCGTCCCCTGGTTTGCTGTAACTTTTATCTGTGAAAAATAAAAAGAAATCGAATGGTTTTTTAATACAAACATGTGCCATTTTAAAAAAAAATCTTTCGTTTTCTACCAAGAGGAGAATCTCTACTTACTGGTTCAACTATTCCTTCATTCTCTTTGCCCAGTGACTCTCCCTCCTTCCAGCCCATTTTCTGCAGCAGTTTGAATCCTTTATTCTCTTTTGAGATTGATCTGCAAAAAGTAGAAACGGTGCATAAATAGAAAATAATATTATTAATTTAGTTAGTAATTGATAAATGCGATACACACAAGTGGCAAAATGACTGAATTTCGAAGCTCAAAGTTTTTTCGAGAAATATAAAATTATAAACTTACTCGTCCACTGAAGCAACCTGAGTCTTCTCATGAGGATTTTGACTTCCCACTGTATCCCTTCGTTTCTGTGCTCTATCAGTATATCCTTCCGCTAGTTTGGAATCCTGATTGTACGGTTTTATACCGCATAGTTTCTTCAGACTTTTCAACTCATTCTTATGCCTCTCAGCTCTATTGTATCTGAATATTATTCTTGGCGCACCTACGCTAAGATCTGAAATGTGATTGAAAATTGAAAATTAGGACCACCAGCAGTCAATGGATTACCTCTTTTATAGCTGTCAGAGTGGAAGAAGGGAATTGCAAGCGGGATATTTTGTAGCTTGTTATGCTACAGAATAATAAAACTAATAATCAACTAAAAGGCAATAGGGAATATGTTTTTTCTTATTTTCTGTCGATTATTTATGTTAATATAATGCCATAAATACATATTCTATTCATGGGAATATCTATAATTATTTTTAATCAAAAATTTAAAACTGCGATCTCAGTGACTTTGATTTAAGCACTGCATTCTTGGCGCGCATCGCGTCATAACCCATCATTTGTCACTCGATTGGTTTGCATGGAGCCTATACAGGGTGTCCAATAACTATCACGACGTACTTAAAGGGAAGGTAGGCTTTGGACTTACCTCTATTAAAGTGTCGCCGTTTTTGAGATATTGAATTTTTTCTTAAATTTCAAAAAAACGAACCTTTTCATCTGTGGTCTTTAGCTGCATGTACAAATAAGGTTATAATTTGTTCATTTTTTCTGTAAAATACTTCTAGATAGTTGCTTTATCATATACAAATGCAATCTAGTTAAAAGATATTAAGGGACCATGAATAAAATAAGAACTGTTTGGGATTTATAACCTGCTGATATTGTTTCCTCAACTTTCATAAAATCATATCAGGAGCAGGTAATGTACCTTTGTACTATTTAGAATGACACTGATCGGTAACCAGTGCAACTTGAATTTAAATCCAATAAGTACATTGTAGTGCGTGTCAGTCACTTACAAAAGCATCTATCACTTTTTTCTATTCCAAATAGTACGTGTGAAGCCTTTCTGAAATCTGTATTCAATGAGCAATCTTTTTATTCAATATAATGCAGTTATAGCCAGTACATTTTTGTTTCACCACAGATGGTCAAAGTTGAGGAAAAATTATCAGAAGATTATATACCCTATGATCAAAAAGTACCGGGAATTTTTAATTTTAGCAAACTGCACATGACTGTAACGGTGATTTTTAGTTTTTTTAGGATGGTACCATCTGAACTGACATACGTGTCAATATTTTAGCGCCAGTGCCTTATTGGTATCTGTCTGGTATCTGTTTACGTCAGTCAACTTTTTAACTTTTGTCGCATTTTGATATGGATCGTTTTGTTGAGTAAAGAGTTTATCTGAAATTTTGTGTTGCTAACACTGATGCATTAACAATGTTGCAAATAGCCTTTAGGGAGTCTGAAATGTCGAAAACTCAGGCATACGAATGGTATAAAGACTTTAAAACTGCTCGTATTGTGGATTTGCCAAGCTCCGCCACCTAACCTATCCACCTTAAACACTGACGAGAACGTCAAAAAAGTGAAGGAAGTGGTGCTCGGAAATCGTCATACCAGCTTGAAAGAGACTGCTACGGCCGGAATTGTGAGCCGTGGGTTTTACACGACGATAACGCGCAGTCTTACCGGGCCAGAATTGTGACTGATTATATTTGATCAAACATCAAATAAATTCCATTGAACAAGCGGATCCACCTGATATGGCTCCGTGCGACTATTTTCTCTTCCCAAAACTGAAATTACCATTTCGGGGTAAGAGATTTCAGTCCATAGATGACATCAAGCAGAATGCGACGAGAGAGCTAAAGGTACCTTTGGCGACTTACCAGCGGTGCACGGGCGAGTGGGTGAAACGCTGGCACATGTCTGTTACTTCAAATGGATGTTATTTTGAAGGCGATAAAATAAATTTGACTGAAAATTAAACCGCTTTCGTTTTATTCTTAAATTCCCGGTACTTTTTGATCATAGGGTAAATCCTAAAATAGTCCTTATCTGATCATGGTTCCTTAATATCTTGTAACTACATTGCATTTGTATACGATAAAGGAACTATCTAAAAGTATTTTATAGAAAAAATGAACAAAGTATAACCTTATTTGTATATGATGAAAAGGTTCGTTTTTTTAAAATTTAAGAAAAAATTCAATATCTCAAAAACGGTGACACTTTTATATAGGTAAGTTTTTGTTATTTGGGAGTTCAGTCCAAAGCCTACCTTCTTCTTAAGTTTGTCGTGGTACTTATTGGACACCCTGTATACCAGGAGAAACTACGGCAATGCTGTTCGTGCTGTAAAGACGACCCCGAAACTTGATGACGGGAGTACCAGTGATGCTTTGATAGGGTTGCCATGTTGGCGCATTTCCCCCAAAGTTGAGGAATTTTTTGAAGAGGGAAATATCACACGTTCCGCGCATAAGAAGCATCCCCCGCTCTTGGATTCAAACCTACCCCCTTCCATTGATTAACTGTAATTAGAGGATTTCTTTTTGAAAAAGGTAACAATTCTGAGGGATTTATGTGCTTGTTCTAAGGAAATTCTGCCCGACCCATCTGGCAACGCTTTGACAGATCCGCCATACGAACACTTTCCTTAGTCGAAGATCCGGCCGCTTGAATCTGCAGGTTTTGTGATTTTTTGTGGAAATATTTTAAGGAGACTGATGCCAAAGCTGGCTCGAAAATAAATAAAAGAGCCAAATGTTTAACCTGCAATATGGATATAGTGCCACTAGTGGCTAGAATATACGCAAGCATATTAAAAATTGTAAACAACTTAAACAAGTAAGTTTGTTAGAAAAACAAAATATTCATATATCAGATAGTTCTGCTACCGACAATGATGATGTTTCTACCGAACCTATTTCCTCAAAGTTGAGTAGCTTGGAGAATTGTGAAAAAGTTACTTTTTTCTACTTGGAGTTCCGTTAAAAGTTGTGAAAACTAAAAACGTATTCTATGTACATTTTCCATGATTTTATATTTTAAAAATGGATTTAAGGATTTTTTAATTTCTTGTTAAATAAGATAGATTGTATACTTTTATAGAAATTTGTTAAGTAACTTAATAATATTATACAAGTAAATACATAGTTATATCATACAATTATTCTGCTGCTTGTAGTGTACTAGTATTAGAGTTCAATGCAGTTTATTAAGTTCACTCGTTCGTTAAGAAACAGATTTTCTCCACTAGTATTAGTTTCCTAGATACATGTTTGATTAATTAATAAAAAATAAAGTATATTTTTAGTATCTGTGTGTTTTAGCCTATGGCCCTTTTAGTTTCGTTTTGCAAAATAAAATCAATTTTAATCGTACTTAAAAAAATATAAAATACTTGAATCATTCACAAACGACAAAAAAACAGTGTTTAAATCATGTTTTAAACAGTTTAAATCAAATTGCTTTAAAACACCTTCATTGTTTTAAACAGTGTTTAAAACACTTGTTTCAAACATTTTGATTAAAACATGACAACCCTGAGGAATACTCATACTTCGGTGAGAAAATACTCGAGGTGGCGAGACGAAACTAAAGAACATATGTCTGGAGCTCTCACAAACAATGGCGCACAGAGGCAGATAGCACATGAATATGTACGAGAGAGAAGGGTGTATAAAATTGATGCCGATACTTTTCGTGTTACCGTCTAAAAACCGCGAAATAAGATTACATTGAAAATCTGGAACATCAAACTGACAGGATCGGACTGATCAATCAACACACGTCGCCTATATCGACGTCACGTCAATAGCGTAGCGTTTCAACATTTTAAATTAAACGCGTATTTTTCAATTTTATAGCGCTCAAGTATAAAGTAAAGGTGAAGACGTCATTCTGTAGCAATGTAAAAAGGGTACTATAAAAGTTTTGCAATATGACTTAACAAACGGACGCAGGAGGCTGCATGTTGAGACACGTCCATGAGTGCATAGTAGCCGTTCGTATTGACAGTGTAAAGTGGGGACTATGGCATAGTGGTCATGTAGTGAGATAAGGGCAGTTTTGCGATATAACTTTACGCGTGGTTTAAGCATATAGAACAGTGCTTAGAAGAAATGACACTTGCATTGAAGAATTATTGTCCTCAACGTACGACTACGAGCCTCTTCCCACTATTGGAATCTTAGTTTTTTTCTTATCAAACACAAATAATAAAAATGTAGCAGGGTGTTATAGGTTTAAAATATTAACAATGAGTATTTTGATAATATATAGTAGAAAACACCAACTTTATCACTCTCTAATCAAATTTGCAGCATAAAAATAACACATGTTGCAATTACAGCATATCAACCTATTTTCATGTCAATGCAAAATAAGTCTATAACGCATAGGTGGCTGTGAAAAATAAAAGCCATGACAATTGTTTTTATTAATCACAGCTGTCAGAATACGTTTAAAATAGTTTTGGGTAGTTAAGGTTTTCAAAATGGGTAGAGAAAAGGTTATTAGTGAGAAAATTCGGTTACTGATAATTAAATTTTTTAATTCTGGGAAATCAAACTCAGAAATTGCAACTTGTTAGACTTATCGCGGTACAGTGTGAGAAATATTGTTAGAAGATATAACGTAACTGGTTCAGTTAATATTAAGCCACGATATGTGAAAAAAAGTAATATCACTAATGCCGACCGAAGAGCATTAAGAAGAATAATCGTGAAAAACAGGCGTGCTAATTATTTACAATTAAGTGCTCTGTGGAGTGACGCTGTTGGAAGGAGAATTTCGATGTCCACAACTCATAGAGCGGCCCACAAACTGGTAGGTAAGTTTTCATATAAAAAAAGTGAAGTAAAAACCCTAAAGTTGCACAACTTGCTTATAGGCCAAAGAAAAGCCACTATCAACTCCACTGCAAAAGAAAAATCGGCTTAGATGGGCTGAAGAACATAGACAATGGACACCTCAACAATGGTGTGCAATACAATGGAGTGATGAGGCCCGTTTCGAAGTTTGTGTTGGTGACAGTCGCAAGTAGAGTTATTAGCAAAAAAAAAATGAAGCATTTCATGTCGACTGTCTGAAGAAAAAAGTGATATGTCCAGCATCCATTATGGTCTGGGGCAGTATGTCATCAAAAGGAGTAGGAAAACTTCATTTTATTGATGGAAATGTGGATACAAACAAATATTCGGCAATTTTACAAGAATCGCTTTTACCAGTGATGGAAGAATGTTTAACATCCGGCCAAGATTTTGTGTTTCAGCAAGATGGTGAAAAAGCTATAAAATGGATGGAAGAAAATAATGAACCACTTTTGAAATTGGTCCAGATCTGTCACCTATTGAAACTTTGTGGCACGAGATGAAAAAGGTTCTACGACAACATCCTGCTCGTACAATCACCGAACTGAGACAAAAGCTTCAAGAAATATGGGATTGTTTTACACCAAATTTTTGCCAAAACTTGGTTAACACTATGCCCCAAAGATGTTCTATTAGTTATAGGTCTAAGTGATTTCAAATATGTATTTTTACGACTAGAGTGTATCTAAAATGTTTTTGAGAAAATAAATAGTTTAGAATAGTTTCGTCATGTTTAGTTTATAAAGGCATATTTTGGTACAAATCTTGAAGTGGGCCAACTGAAGTGGGAAGGGGCTCGAATATTCAGGTGGTACAGAGGGTTCCAAAGGGGGAATTTCACTATGGAGGACGCTGAGAGGGAAGGAAGGCCGCGAATGACAGCAACAATGGAAAACATTACTGCTGTGAGAAACATGCTTGACGAAGACAGGACAGTGACCTACCAACAGATGGAACAGACATTACACCTTTATGCACCAGCAATTCATTCAATTCTGTATGACCATTTACACGAAAGGAAACATTGTTCTCTCAGGGTGCCGCATAGTCTGACGGATGAGCCATCGACTCGTCGTACGACTTGGTGCCGAAAGATGCTGAAAATGTCTGATAAGGGGCAATCTCGGTATGTGAACTGCAGCGTGACAGGTGATGAAACTTCGCTCTATTATTACGATGTGCCGACCAAGGGTCAAAATAAAGTTTGGGACTTTGATGATGAGGACACGCCCGTAGCTGTCAGAAAATCCCTTTCTGTTGAAAAAAAAATGAGAACAGTATTTTTCAAATCGAGCAAGATTGTGGAGAGTGTCTTTTTAGACACACAGAAGGCAGTCACAGCTAAGTGGTACACGGAACAGTGCCTGCCTAAAATCATAGTCTATGAAATACCTCCAGCCAAAGTCCAGAAGGTCAAAAAGTCCCTTGGTACCTCCACCATGACAACGTTCCAGATCACCGCGCCAAAGCCTGAACCGAGTATTTGACAACTACTGGACTAAAACTTATTGAGCACCCTATTTACTGTCCAGATCTTGCTCCCTGCGACTTTGCACTGTTTCCGCATATGAAAATGAAGCTATAAAGAAAACGGTTTTCTAGCGATGAGGACCTGTGTGCCGCACTCCCGGGTGAACCTTGGGAGAGCTGGTTTAAGGACTGGCGGATGGAGAAGTGTATTGAATGTGGTGGAGATTACTTTGAACAAAGTCAATAAATTAGTGTCCTTTGTATAGACTGTAAATAAAAATAACTAAGCGATATTTGAATCACGTGCATATTCCCTATTAAAAATTGTCCCAAAAAACTTACTCTGTTTTTGGAGTAATCCAGGTTCGCAGTGTCCACATGTTTGACTTCCATCATGAATATGGCAAAGTAAAATTGTGGAACCAATCTGGATTTTGCTACCATGTTGAATTTTCGACAGTTCACTTTCTTGCTTTGATGGCGACAACCGTTTTCCATTTAGCAAGGTTCCGTTTCTAGAGCCTGAAACAAACGATATCGCCTATAGAGCCAACCACATATATTCTGAATATGAATATCGTTCTTGATTTTGAATATAATAGATTGAAATTCCCTACGAAAAACATCCGTAATCAGCTGAAATATGAAATATACAGGGTGTTTCAGTTTATTGTTGCATAACTTTAAGATTTGATAGAACTTGAAAATTGGTATACAAGGGTTTTTTGGTACGACAAAACGAACCATGGGCATAGTTTTACTGTAGCCGCTAGAGGGCGCTCTCTACTGTACCTGTAGAGTATTAAAGTGACCGAAAAATTTTTCTTAGTGGAATTTTTTGCTTTTTGAATAAAATTCTTCGCACTTTTCTGCATAAAAAAGCTCTCCTGTGAGTTTTCGTTATAGTTAGCCGTTTTTGAGATATTTCGATTTTTAAGGTTCGATCCATTTTTAATTATTTATGGGAAAATAATATTTTTTTTTTTTAATTTTCGATTTGGGCATTACAAGTAATTAAGATGATCGTTTAGCTTGTGTTTTTAAACACAGCAATAATTCCTAACTCCAAATAAACACAAAAAACAGAATATTAATTTGTTTAATTTTCCAATATTATTTTTAACAAATTAATTATTTACAACTGAAATGCTATTGGATAGTTAGGACAAACATACAAAATCTAAAGTAGTTGCTCGAAATGTAAACCCAATTGTTCAATACACAATTCACATCTACGAATGATGGAACGTGGTATAGCATTATTCAAATAAGGCCTTATGTCATCACATGCATTCCTGATTCTGTCTATTAGCATATCTCTTATGGTTACGGGAGTCTGGAACAATTTTTCTTTTAGAAATCCCCACACAAAGAAATCTAATGGATTTAGGTCAGGGGATCGTGGAGGCCAGGCGACTGGTCCTCCACGGCCGATCCATCTTTCTGGATAATTTTCGTCCAGCCAGTTTCTAACTATTCTCGAATAATGAGCTGGACAACCATCAAGCTGGAACCAGGCCAATCTTCTTAAATCTAACATAACATCATCCCACATATTTGCATGTTCAGCCTTTAAAAATTCCAAGAAGGTCGCAGCATTTAACCTTGCAGGCAAAAGGTAGGGTCCAAATAGTCGATTACGGTAGATACTAATCCACACGTTCACACTAAATTCATGCTGAAAATTTCTTTCCCGAACTGCATGCGGATTTTCATGCGACCAAATATGTTGATTATGAAAATTTACCACTCCACGTCTAGTGAAGCATGACTCATCGGTCCATAAAACGTTATTTAAAAACTCCCTATTATTATCAGTTCTATCAAGAATCCACTGACAAAATGTGATTCTTCGTTCTACGTCCCCTGGCTGTAGTCCTTGCACAGGTTGCAAATGGTAAAGACGTCTATGGTCGTTTCTAAGAACACGGTGAACATGGCTTGCTGAAATTCTCAAGGCACCAGAAACTCTCCTAACACTTGTGGTCGGATCTCTATCAAACTTACGCAGAATCATACGGGTAAATCTGCGCTGACGAACATTTAGGTTTTGATCCCTTTGGAGATTTCCAAAATCATTTTCAATTATTTGCCGATGCACTCTTACAACCACTCAGCGAGTTGGATGTCGTCTGTTTGGAAATCTTCGTGCGTATTCTCTGGCTGCTTCTGCTGCGTTTCCATTTACAAAGCCATACACAAAATGAATATCCGCTAAGTCTTGATTGGAGAATAAAAATGGCATTTTTATAAAACTTTAAAAAAAAACAGGTAAAAGAAACTAAATTTCGTGCATTCACAATTGCAAAAAAATGTTTCAGGTTTCAACAGACAACAAAACTAACTGTCAACTAATTGACGTTTATCTTTATTCTGCTTTCAATTTCAAAAATATTTGCAGGCACAGCCTACTTCTAAAAATTATCGAGATACTGACTTTCTAACGTTATTTTATCATAAATAATTAAAAATGCATCGAACGTTAAAAATCGAAATATTCAAAAACGGCTAACTATAACGAAAATTCACAAGAGAGCTTTTTTATGTTGAAAAGTGCGAAGAATCAGTTTTTTATTCAAAAAGCAAAAAATTGCACTAAGAAAGAATTTTCGGTCATTTTAATAAACTCCAGGTACAGTAGAGAGCGCCCTCTAGCGGCTACAGTAAAACTATGCCCATGGTTCGTTTTTTCGTACCAAAAAAACCCTTGTATACCAATTTTCACTGTTATACATCAAATATTCTTCGAAATATTTAAAAAAACCTATTTTAGAAAGAAAATTTCGGAAGCCACGCATTTTTCGACCCATGTTTATATAGAGTTTATGCATTAATGTTCTATCGAATCTTAAAGTTATGCAACAATAAACTGAAACACCCTGTATAAAGACATATTTTGTACTTGGAAAGGGTTTAACGTTTGTTTGACATTTCTTATTGTGAACCAGATATCTTGAAGAAGTTACAATGTCGTTAAAATGAAGTTTTTTAATGAACGCCTTCAAGTCGTACGCTTAACGTCGGCGATATTCAAACCTATTCTGGACCTAAAATGGATACATTTAAGGCGTTTTGTGCTGCATTACTAATTTCGTATCCTATACGAAATCAAACTAACCTAGGTCAGTAACATAATAACATCCATCCGTCTGGTCATATGTAAACTTGAGATGATGTTTGCTAACGTTCACATCCGGTATAAGAACAGAATGGTGCCCTTCTCTTCCTAAAGTGCCACCATCTCGAGTGATAATGAAGAGTGATCCGACCTTCAATGAAGGCACTTCAGTCGCTTCCACTATAACGCGCATACAAGGTGCTGCTTTTGCTATCTCTGTAAATAAATATATGAATATTATCACGATTTTGTCAATAGAGTCGTTTGGCCAAGTAAAGGATTATTTTAAGTATGTCAATCAATCTTACATAATTTGGAATTAGAAAGAAACCTAGTGTTTGAATAACAAAAATGCGGGGATCAAAAAAGCTCTTGATGTTATTTGAGTTCGGCTAACGTTTCTTTACGTGCTGTATGTAAAGAGTTTTTCAATATCTATGCCAGAAATTTGGCAACATCTTGCTCTGACGTTTCAGGTGGCAAGGTTATCATTCCTCGATGTTTTTGTTCAGTCATAGTCACCATTTTACCATGGAGCGCTACACTGCGCAAGCTCGCGTCGCAATTGCTAAAATATATTATATAACTTCGTGTTCTTTTCGTCAAACTTTTCGCGCGATACGAAATATTTACGGCCGAAGTAATCGTCCAGCGGAGCGAGCAATGCAACGAATTATCGCCAAATTCGAGCAGGACGGTTCGGTTGCAGATCGAGCAGTTCCTGTAAGACGCAGAAAAGCGCGTTCAAGCGAGAATATTGTTGCTGTTGCCGAAAGTGTAGCTGAAGACCCAAACCTTTCGATTAGGCGTCGTGCACAAGCAATTGGCCTTTCTGCGACCTCGACTTGGAGAATTTTACCCAAAGACAAGGGCATCGTACTTTCGCTGATTGGGCTCTGGAACAGTTGGGAGCGGATCCAGATTTTGGCAAAAAAAATCATTTTCACTGATGAAGCACATTTTTTGTTAAACGGCTTCGTGAATAAACAAAATTGTCGTATTTGGGGAGACAGTAATCCACAACAGTATCAAAAGTCTCCGGAAAAACTTAGTCTGAAACGAGAATGTAGAGACGGTGACTGTCAACGGCGCCCGGTATCGGGCCATGATAACTGACTTTTTATGGCCTCAATTGGATGATATGGACCTGACAGACATGTGGTTCCAACAAGACAGCGCAACATGTGTCACACATCGGCCACTACATTGCAGTTGTTACAATAAAAGTTTCTAGGACACGATATTTCCAGAAGAGGCGATGTGGAATGGCCGCCAAGATTGTGTGACTTAACGTCCTTCGACTTTTTTCTCTGGGGTTTCGTTAAGTAGCTGGTTAATGGCAACAAACTAACAACAATTCATCAACTGGAGAACAACATCACTCAAACTATTGGTGAGATCCAGCCTGAGTTATGCGGCAGAGTTTTACAAAATTGGACCTCTCGGATCGAGTACTGAAAACGAAGGCGCGGATGCCATTTGAATGATGTAATTTTTACAATGTAATGGTATTGAATGTACTTTAAGACGCAATTAAAGTTTCCACCATATGTCGCACACAACTTGTTTTATTCAATTTTAAATTTCAGACAGAGTAGAAAACCCTTTTTAGACGTTATGTAACATCATATATGCTTCATTATTCCGATAAAAAGTTTGAAAAGACCCCAGGCATTACAGGCACGTCAAAATTTCAGAATTTACAGGCTGTAACTAGTTTGAGGAACGGTAGGAATATAAACTAAAAGTGTTGAATAAAAAAATTGCGTCAAATAGGTTGACTCTGCATCTTCCATGTAACACTGCCATCATTTCATACAGGATTATGTTTAACGCAAGTTAGCCGCTCTTAAAAAAATTTGCTACAAACATGTACGAGTTTAACAAAAAAATTTATAAGTCAACAAAACATACAATTAGTCCTAATCCCCACTCATTTGACAACTGTGCAATCTAGAGGTTTCTCCCTTGCCCTGCAGGCAGTACCGACCATCTGGCAAAAAAAACTGCTATGTCTAGAGTCGTCACTCGCCAGCCACCCATCGGTCAGACCCCGACGCGCGACGCAGGGATACCCACAGATGCGAGTGTTGAAAATAATTCTGTATCATTCGAAATAATGAAAACCACATTTGTGCGATTCTGATTTTGTCTTTTTTCCTGTATTTTCACCGCCATCAAATCGATTTTAAAAACTACAGCTTATTCGGCTTGTGTTAAAAATTCCATTCATAGACAATAAATCTATAAATCATAATTTCTCAATTTTTCGCGATTACAATAATCCTCACCAGTGCCGTGCAAATTAAAAAAAAAATACAATTTTGGTATTAGCCTACATGAAATGATAAAACAATCCTTTACTCTATCAAACATCTCAACTATCAACCTGAGGTAACTACCACTAGAATCAGATTCATGCTCAGACGACGCATCATCCATATCAGAACTCGCACTGCTGTCAGAACACTCTCCTTCTTCAACATCGTCTTCCCCAGATCCCTCTTGGTTCTCTTTGCACTTCCTCTTTGATTGTTCCTACAAATAATACAACGTGTTACTGAGTGCATACGTACCCAACGCGGTTGAGCGTAGAGTATGTAGTCTCAATCTACTGAAGGACTGCTCTAAGGAGCTCAAGTCACAACTGATTGGATTTACCTGAAACAGAACAAACAAACCAGTATTAATATCAAAATCTGGATCATAAAAAATGTATCAAGCTTTCCAAGAGAATAACTGATTCTGTCTTGAATATAAGATAATGAGTGGGCAAGTTTACAATCATATACAACCTACATGATTGATTTCAAGTCTGAGGTCAAAACTCAAGGTTATTTCTTATAGGTTTATAACCTTGAATAGATCTTATTTCAAGAATGCCTTAGAAAAAAAATTGGGATTATAAAAGCCAGTAGGTGATGAGCTTAGAGTTTAGACATTGACTCAAGGACAATTGACAGTCAAGTTGAGAAATTTAACATGAAAATGTGTTTCAATCAACTAATGTTAAATTCTGACTTCATTCTTCAAGAAAATGTCCTTCAACATCA
Organism: Acanthoscelides obtectus; assembly: GCA_963669975.1. Lineage (NCBI taxonomy): Eukaryota > Metazoa > Arthropoda > Insecta > Coleoptera > Chrysomelidae > Acanthoscelides > Acanthoscelides obtectus. The sequence continues at coordinate 69,418,490 of CAVLJG010000006.1, forward strand.
GGAACAGAGTCATTCCCAAGGTCAGCACTAGTAAATCTAAGCATATAAGTATTTAAGCATGCATCTTATGTCTTGCAGCATGGTGATTTTGGAATACATGTCAATGTTCAATACTAGGACATACTTTTGCAGTCTTTCCTTTGTTTTTACGTTTTTGGTGATTGGTTTTCTTTTCAGGTTGTCGATTATCAGCTACACATACTTGGGAGTGAAACTCATATGACTGTGTATCTTGATTGTAGTTCATGTACGTGCCTGTAGATCCATCATAGTATAATCCATATTCCTACAAAAGATCAATATAATCTTCATAATTAGAAAAAAGTAAATTTACTGAAAACATCATAGCTGGATGATATTAGGTTAGGACCAACAGTATATGTACATAATTCTAAAATATGCAGAGAATAAGACACAACTGAGGATGCAAAAGAAATGGATTTTGATGCAAGATGCTGATCCACCACCTCTACCAACTCTCATGATTTTTCATTCTTCAACTTTAAAAAGCATTGAAGCAGGCATGGAGTCACAGGAGAAAACAATAAAACAAACATCAGAGAAATATATGTCTGAAAGAATTACATTTTATGTGCTTAACAGGAAATTAACACATTATAGGAATTTTAACATCTAGAAAAGGTTTTTTCTAGCATGATATTACAGAAATTATTATAATCATTTAACATCAACAGAAAGTACCCTACCCTTAGGTATAACTAGGAGTAACTTCAAAGAATGTTCCTATCTACGAAGAATTTCTGTTTATTATATCTTATTGAAGTCCAAATCTACTCTAGATTGGCTTCTACTTGCCACTGAACAGGCTAAACAAGATGCTTTCATCCGTCCAACCAAGAAAAGAAGACAGCCAACCATAGAATAGCTGTTCGTGATTCTTAGCTACTCATCAGCATGGTATAGATTTGGTCTCTTATCTCTGGATGAACAAACGAAAGCATCACAATGATAATCTATACTGGAGGTACAGTTTATCAGCATGAGATAGCACAAAGCACCATCTATCGCATCAGAATCGAACCATTGAGGTTCATGCAACACTACTACTAGTTGGAACTGTCATGGATCGCAGTTCCCATTTAATAGCTATGCTGATGAGTCGCTAAGAAGCACAAAACAGCTGGCCAGGGTTGGCGGTCTTCTTTTCTTGGTCAGACGGATGAAAGCATCTTGTTTAACCTACTCTAGATTATTTCTCAACATTGATATGGAATGGCTAGGGTATATTACATGTGCTTTGTGTGATCAGACTACAATTTTAAATATATAAGTATTTCATTCATTTATGTTTTGAACAACTTTGGTGGGTTTTTCTAATTTCAAGAATATTTGCATTATTTTGTATATGCTATTGCCACAAAAAAAATCAGGCACAATATTTCACAAGTTAGTATATCAGAAACACAACATGCAGTACCTAATTGAGGCTTTTTTATTGCTTAATTATTAGTTTTGTATACATAATGACAACTTAGCATCCATTTCAGTATGATAAAAATTGTCTCAATTTTGGCTATGCCCCCTAACATCAATATGATATATTAAACAAAATACTAGTAGTGCCTCTCTAAGTACTAAGTGTTACTCAACTCTCTGAACTTGAATACTTACTGCATTATAGTAATATCCAGTATTATAATCATAATACATTCCAGATGTTTCTTCATAAACAAATCCAGAATTCTGAACGGCCATTTCAGCAGCTTCAGCAATATCTTCTGCTAAGCTTTTTGGTTTTGATTCAACTTCGATTTTCACTTCTTTTTCTGCAACCTCTGATACAGATACTGCCAAAACTGGATGTTCTACATCGGTTTGTGTAAAAGAGTCTTTACAATTCTTTGTTGTTTGTTCATTGAGTTTCTTCCTTAATTTTCGTATCTTCTTTATATGTTTATCAATTAAATGGTGTAGTTTTTTAATATACTCTAAGGCACCAGGTATTTCTGTAAGTCTGTCCTCAAGAACACGACTCATCTTAAGTGTTTCAAAAAAAATATCGTCATCCCTTAAATCCCTAATCTCATTTTCTTTACTGAAAGGCTCAGAAATATGTTTATCAGACGTGTGCCTTTGTTTATGATCATTTTGCTTAAATTTTATCATGTGTTCATCATCCTTAGAAATTGAAATACTGTTATTCTTAGACTCTGAAGGATTTTGTGAGTGATCAGTATCCGTCTTCAAATGAACTTCAGAAAGACTTTCAGCCTTTTTTGGAAACTCTGTATCAATGATTTCATCCATCTCTTCCTTCTCCAGCTTATCTTGACAATGCAAACATTCAGCTCCATTTTCAGAAGTTTTAGGGTTTGGTGTACTTCCAGTTTCTGATATATCCTTGTTTGAAGACCCAGTCGAACCATCGGTAACGTGAGTTGCTTCTACCTCGTTTTCATTCATCTTGCAGGTGTTTTGTATGACTTGATGACATTCAAAAGACACAAATACTAGGATACTGCTCTATTTTTATCTAAACACATTATAGTTTTGGAGACAGCAGGATGTCCCATACATGAAGCCAAACTTTACGAAAACCTGCAAGGCAATGCAAATCCGAAATTTACCAAAATATCAAAAACCCAATAACTAAAACTACTGACAGTACTGACTTATTTGGGAGTTTGGGACCACAAAACAAACTTGTATCTAGACAAGGGTAATGGGATAAATAAACTGACAGAACAGTGGACAGAACAGAAACTACTTTTTTGTTGCGGCGTTGTCAAGTCATAGTTGAGATTCCATACTTTGATTTTTTGTCCAAGATCAACATATTGCAGTGCTGAAGCTAGTTGATTTGATTGATTAATCGGTTAGCAGTAGATGGAACGTGGGGTGGAACAAAGTTGTTACTACGGGGTCAGCAAAAAATTTTCAAACCTTTCTGAAAGAGAGAAAATACTATGAAAATCAAGGAGGCCATAAAGGCGTCCTACAATTATTATAGGAACGACTGACGATACGGGCCTGAATCAAATTGGCCTAGTTGCCTGGTCCTGCCTCCCCACCACCATTACTATCGCTACTCTCTTTACTCAGCGGCCCTATGAACGGCGTTTAAATCTGCCCCTGCTAGCTAAGCACTTTCCAACCTCAATTTCAGCAGCCCGATAGATTCCAACTAATTCAAGATCGTGTTGAGAGCGCCAAATTACCGAAGTATACCATATTTTCAGGTTCTTCCTATTGTAGAAGTTTAAAAAAACCCTGCGTATCTGAGATCTGAGCGAATCCTCATGTCCTTGGGTAAATCGGGGGTGTAGATTCCGAATCCGTAGTCAATTTGACACTATACGTATAGTTCATTTATCGGAGAAAAAATTAAGCCCAAACCTCAACCTCAACCTTCCAGCAGAGTCATTACGTACCTTGAACAGTGACAGTTTATTGCTTTTTTTTGACATTGTGTAGGTTTCTTATGACATCATGTAGGTTTTCCAACAAGACGTCAACTTGTAACTAGCTGCCATTCACTTCATGCTTACTTGTAGCAAGCGCGACACGAACTATTTACAAACTGGCCTACTTCGTCAACAAGATGACATTTTCTAGGTTTTTTTGCCATTATACTATGGATTTTTGGTAACGTAAGAGGGAGACCAGGCAGCTCGACGCTAATTGGTGAATACATACCGTGCGACTAACAAGTTCAGCACAAGTAGGAGAATGGACATCTAGAGGCATTTCTCTATATATTCACCAAAAGTGAGCTGCTCTCAGTGTAATCCCGAAGCCGACATATAACTGAACGAGACGTGGGTTTCAAACTTGAGCATAGCGATCCGGAACGTCCCTCTCCGGGTCGGGCGGCGTAGTTCACCATTTTGCCGAGACATTGCCAGGTTGGAGGTTGACTGTCACCGAAGGTGATTTGGGCGTACAGACATAAATCAAATCCAAGCGAATAACCAAAATTTCTGTGTTATGTGCCGCGGTTATAATATGGTTCAAGGTGACACACGGGTTGATGACGTCAGTTACACGAATCGCTTGAACGCGTTGGTTTTAACCGCGGTTTTGTTGCAAGTTGTTTATTTTAGAAAAGCGCGTATATAATGTCTGATTATTTTTATTATCACTTATAATCGGGGCTTTTTCGTCTACAACTGTGTATGGAAGGTTTAAATAAGAAACCTTTCATAATATTCATGGGAGAAATGTTTCTTTCAGATTTTTTTTTAATGATGGAACCATGGCTTTGTAGCTATGATAACTTTCAATTCTCTAAATTTTTCCGCATGTCAAAGAAAACATTTATTGATTCAGCAGAAATGATGAAAAAAGAAATTAGCAACACCGTATACAGGTGGATATCATCTAGTGACTTTATATGGCCATATTTTAATATTCTTGTGGTATATGGCTACAAAGGATACTTTGTTAAGCATAGGAACTACATTTAAAGTGTCCCCAACAACCGTAATGAGTATAACTAATAAGGTGCTCCACTTTATGGTAAAACTGAAGTCAGCCTGTATCATTTTTCTCAAAAATGAAGCTGAAGTACAATAACAATATCCAATACCCGGCAAAATTCTAACTTGTCACATTTCAAATAATAACCAGAAATATAAAACTACTCTTGAGTTGGGTAAATACCACAATTTTGCGGTGATAACTATGACATATAACAGCTGATTCGTGACGTCACGGATCTTATAACCAAACTGATAACTACACTCGCTTGAACGGATCGGTAAATACCAACCCAAAATGGTAAATACTATTTCCATTTGGTTATCCGCTTGAATTTGATTATAGTCTCAATCCCATAATCTTGCAGGGTCGGCACAGAGCGCTGTAATTATTGAAGGGTCTTGGCTACCCTCATCTCCTTTCCAAGCTTCCTGAGTTGAATCTGGAACTATATTTAATAGGCATATTATCTTTAAATTAACTTTGAGTGGAGAAATTTTACATTCTGAGGGATTCGGTACCGGCTTGGTTAGTTAATAATTCACGCAACCTTGGCCCGCTACAAACAGTTATACTTCCCGTTTCTTAAAATATGTAAACGTGCTGATCACGTTCTGATACGCGCCTGTTATTGTTTTGGATAGACATTAGAACCCACGGAGGACTCAAACAAATCCTGTAAATTACGTAAATAATCATTACAGAGAAAAATCTGGCAACAAGAAATTAAAATGACGGATCAACTTAACCTCCTCTGTCCCCCTGTTAAATACTTATGTGATTTGCAGCATTGCCATGTGTATCAGCAGCTAAATAATAATGTAGTCACTTTCTGTTAAAAACAGATGTTTGGACAACATACTTTCGATATTTCAAACAGATGATACATTATTAAGGGTTTTATGAGTTTAGAATATACTTGGATTTGTATAGAAGAAGTACACATGAAGGTCATTGTAAGATGTGGCAACACAGCATGTACTTAAAAATGTGGGTTATGTGATGATTGTAGTCTTGAAATGAAATCCTGCTTGAACCGTTAAAAATGTTACGAATACAAATTTAAATGCGCGGCGAGTGGTGGCGGAAAGGTGAAATTATTTAACGCTTCCACGTCTTCGGACGGCCGCTCAGTATTCTTTTCAGTTTTGCCTAGTCAAGTCGCACTCGACAACAATGAGTTCTTGCTGGCCAGAGAACGTCGGTATCCTGGCTATGGAATTGATATTCCCTGCCCAATACGTCGACCAAACAGAGCTTGAAACCTTCGATGGAGTCGCACCTGGTAAATACACCATGGGGCTTGGCCAGCAGAAAATGGGCTTTTGTAACGACAGAGAGGACGTACACTCTCTTTGCCTAACTGTGGTTCAAAAGCTCCTGGAGAAGAATAACATTAGACATGAAGAAATTGGAAGACTGGAGGTGGGCACTGAGACTATCCTGGATAAGTCCAAAAGTGTGAAGAGTGTCTTAATGCAGCTGTTTGAGCCTCATGGAGTCACTGATTTGGAAGGGGTCGATTCGACAAATGCTTGTTATGGGGGTACAGCAGCTCTGTTCAACTCTATTGCCTGGGTGGAGTCTTCAAATTGGAATGGAAGGTATGTAGAATACTAGTACAGTAGTTTGATCATGTATTTCACAAATCATGATTATATGGATCAAAACTTGTCAAATAAATCCTTTACTGAAAGAAACTAATATGAATACTAATATAAAATAAGCAGTAACTCAAATACTGCAAATTACTAAAACTAATGATAACATCCAAAATTTGTATAGCAGAAGCCCACAGGTCTCCTCTAAGTTTTAAAGTATTTTTTTACATTGTTAATGATTCTTATTTAAAGTACTATTAGAATTTTATGGTATTATATTGAAAACTTATTTCTTAAACATTTTCCTTATTTTATATTAGTTATTAATAACATTTATCTCAAATATTTGTCTTCATATTTATCAACAAATATCACATAATATGGAACTTAATGGATAAACACTTGCTTTTTTAAATAATTGTGGATTTCAATATTGAACACATATTTTCCCTGAATGTTACATGATGTTAAAATCAGTAAAATACCAGATAAATCAAATAAATAAAAAAATATCCTTTACAAGTAATTGTTATGCTTTTTGATAATACTTAATTTATTTACATTCTTTGTCATAATTCAAAATATATTTTCTTCATTTTTAAATATAACAACATGTCCTTGTCTGTCAGCTTACTTCTGAAATATCTCATTTCATAGGAAGTTGTCTATTGTTCCACTTGACTTCCAATGTCAACTATTTTATTTGTTGTTTCTTTTTTGTATAGATTATATTGCCATCATGTACTTTAGATAAATTGTAAATGATCAAGTTAATTATACATTTTTATATACTTGAGTTTACAAAAAGTACTCACACAGTCATCATTTTCCTTCTGCTTTTTCTCTCAAATAAATCACGTAATACTTTCAGTAGTCAGCATAACATTTAGGTAAATAGTATTGGACCAAAATATAACTAAAAGTTTTGTACCATGTGACGTACCTTCTTATAATAACCTATTATGTTTTTTTTCAAGTTACATCAATGCACCTTTTCTACTTTTTTATTTGAAAACCTCTTGTGTATCAGTAATCTAGCCAAATGCTCATTTCTTGGGTAAATCTGTGCTTAGATTCCAGATCTGATATGTATATAGTTTTTTATCAGGACCTATGCCAAAGTGATCAATATTCTACCGCAAATTCGGTACTATGACACTTCGTCATCTGTTGATGGCCATAATCAAATTTAATGCCCCTAATTTCCTAATTACACCAGGTTTCCCTCACATCTAACAATTGGAGACAGAAATTTAATGTTTGTCCACCAGAGTCTCATATTAATTTAAGGTTTCCAATGAGATGATGGCTTAACTCGGGGGTATTCCGAATTTAACGTCACTTTGATAGGAGCTACAAGGGGTTGGTTCTAAAAGACCAATTTTGTCTCTAAATCGGTCCCGATACACTCCACGATATTTTAATGGTCATAGTCGAATTAAGTAATCTGAATTAGACAAGTGTACAAAGTTTCATCAACTTTTAATAACAGGAGACGAAAATGGAGATTTTGCATAATGATGGGTAATATTTTAAGATTTCCTGATAATCCAAACATGTGCATTTGTAATCTTGTCAACTTGACAGCAAATGCTTTTCTAGTGAAATCTGGTACCTAAATGTTCCCCTTCTGAACTATTGAGAAACATTTTTTGAGAACCATGATGTCAAGTCCCACTATAGATAGACATCTAAAGGCAACATTTAATTTGCATTTAAAAAATATTGAAAATTCTCAATTTATCTTATAAATATGAAGCAAAAATAATTGCATTTAGTTTAGAAAGTTCTTGTTTTCTCTCTTACATAAGAATCCATAGTATGTTATTGCCATGATAGGAAATATCTGTGTGATTCCAATATCACTTAGTTATTTTTATTCAGTATTTATTGAAAATGACACCTCTAAACTTTTTCTATATTTAAGCGCTATAAAATTACGAGTATTAATGAATAAAAAAATAGAATGGAAAATGTCGAAATTCAACACTATTGACATGAAGTCACCATTTGCGACTGTTGGCGCCAACCCTTTATTGATTTGTCAGTTCGATTCAAAGTGGCAGGCTTTTGTTCTCACTGTCATTTATTGTCATCCTGTCAATTTATGTTCGAGCTTTTGAATCTAGTTTCTAGTAATAAAAACAATGTATAACCTATAAATGATTATAAATTGATGGTAATGTATTTTTCACGACTATTCATTACGGTTTGACGTCTACTGAGATGAACAGCTGATCACAAAAGCGTCATCTTTGTATTAGTCTGTAATGTTGATAATAATGAATTTCAGGACCATATTCAGACTGTTGTTCACATATATGGATTATACTTTAAAGTGATTGGGAATTTTGACAATAACATGTACAAAGAACAGAAAAAATGTTTTTTTTTATTAATTACAAGGTAAACCAATAGAACAGGCTGCATTGTCGTTTGAAGTAGCTTTATTTTAACTGTAAAAATAACATAGATATGTGTTTCTTTAACTAATTATCTGTCATCACTGTAACATAGTTCAAATAAAGGTTAAGTATGTGCAGAACCTTTTATAAAAATTTGTAATGAATACAGCTTGTTTGAACAACCCTGATGTAAACGGAATTGATCTTGCACATTACATCAACCAGCAAATTGAATAGTTCACAATCACGAACATGCATTGTTCTAGTTGAGTACACTTCATGACTTCCTGCAATAGTTGTACAAGTTTTCTGAATAAAAGAGTTGGTAGCAATTACAAAATGAATCTGTGGCATACAAAAAAACACATCAAAGTACGGATGTGTCTACAGGCGTTGACGGATCCCACAGAATTATGTATCATTTGTCGATAGGGGAGTTTTGAAATATCACTAGATAATTAGCTGTATAATGGATAGTCGTGAAAAATACCGTATGTCAAAAATTCGACAGTATCCTAACCCAGTTTACAACCAAATGACATACCATAAGTTATGACGTCACAGCGAAGCGCTCCAAAAAAGCGGAGTTTTGAACATTGCAATTTTAAATATTCAATTTAAAATAAATGTAGTCATTAATCAAATTCAAGCGAATAACCAAATGAAAATGGTATTTACCATTTTGGATTGGTATTTCCGATGCATATATGCGAGTGTGGTTGTCAGTTTGGTTATAAGATCCGTGACGTCCTGAATCAGATGTTATATGTCATAGTTATCACCGCAAAATTGTGGTATTTACCCAACTCAGGAGTAGTTTTATATTTCTGGTTATTATTTGAAATATGACAAGTTAGAATTTTTGTGTACTTCAGCTTCATTTTTGCGAAACTTGATACAGGCTGTTTTCAGTTGCAGCACGCAAGTATTAGTTTACTCATTACTGCTGTTGGGGACACTTTAAATCTAGTTCCTATGCTTAACAAAGTATCCTGTGTAGTCATATACCACAAGAATATTAAAATACGGCCTTATAAATTTACTGGATAATGTCCACCACAGTTTAGACAATATCTTTTTTTATCGCTTTTTCCTATCATTTCTGCTAAAACAATAAATGTTCTCTTTGACATGCGGAAAAGTTTAGAGACTTGAAAGTTATCATAGCTAGAAAACCATTGGCCATCGTTCCATCATTAAAAATTATTTTCTGAAAAAAAAAACATTTCTCCCATTAATATTATGAAAGGTTTCGTTATTAAACTTTCCATACACTGTTGTAGATGAAGAAGCACCGATTATTAAATGATAATAAAAATAATCAGAAATTATATACGCGCTTTTCTGAAATAAACAACTTGCAACAAAACCGCGGTTGAAACAAACGCGTTCAAGTGATTCGAGTAGCTGACGTCACCACCCCGTATGACATCTTAAAGCATATTTTAACCGCAGTACATAATACAGAAATTTTGGTTATTCGCTTGAATTTGATTATTTTCATGAATGGAATATATGTTTACGGTACTACTCGTATAGTAACGTAAATGAAATGGGAAGTGAATACAAAAAAAACATGCATATTCCCTATTGCTATGAGATATGAAATCATTACCAAATCTTTTGGAATCACAGGTATGCCTTGGCAGTTGCTGCAGACATAGCAGTCTACGCCAAAGGCCCAGCCAGGCCAACTGGCGGAGCTGGAGCAGTAGCCATGCTCATTGGCCCCAATGCTCCTCTGGTATTCGACAGAGGAATCCGATCGACCTATGTTAAGCACGCTTACGATTTCTACAAGCCAGACTTGTCGTCAGAGTTCCCGGCTTTTGACGGCAAGTTGAGTGTCCAATGTTATCTTAGTGCTGTAGACAATTGCTATCAATCTTATCGTAAGAACGTCGCTAAGAGACTAGGAAAGAACGTGGATCTGAACGATTTTCATGCGGTTATTTTCCATTCTCCTTATGGTAAACTAGTTCAAAAATCACTTGCTCGATTGGATCTCAATGATTACTTACTTACGCCTAAAGAACTCAGGTCGCAGAAATTTCCTGGTCTCGAACAATTTACTAACGTCAAATTAGAAGATTCGTATTTTGATAGAGATGTAGAAAAAGCCTTTTTGACTCATAGCCAAGAAACTTTCGTTGCTAAAACGAAACCATCTTTGTTTATGTCAAGTCAAATCGGCAACATGTATACTCCTAGTGTCTATGGGTGTCTGGCATCTCTACTTATAAGCAAGAACATTTCTGAATTAGCAGGTCATAAAATTTTGGCGTTTTCATATGGCTCAGGCTTTGTGTCTTCCATGTTTTCAATAACCGTCGGTAAAGATACCGAAAGCCTACAAAAAATAGCTGCGAATCTTAGTCAAATTAAATGTTTGTTGAATTCAAGACAGAAAGTACAACCTCACAAATTTGAGGCTGCGCTAGAATTAAAACAAGAAATTGCTCATAAAGCCCCATATACTCCAGTAGGTTGTATCGAGCATTTCTTCCCAGGTACGTACTACTTGACAAAGATAGATGAAAAACGAAGAAGGTTCTATGAAAGGGTACCTGATACCACAAATGGTCACATTTAGTAGAATGAAATCTTTTGTAGGAAATCAGTACAATTCACTTTGAACAATCTAAGTGATGCAGGGTATAGTCTTATACTGGGATTAATATTTTGTACTTAGATTGGGTATATTACTAGCCATTTCTCACTTGAGAAACGAGAATCAAACTTGATTGAGTGAATGTAGTTCTTTTGAACTATGCTCAATGCATGAATATACATTTTTTGAGGTGGTTGTATATATATCTTTGTGCATGACAGGGTGTTTTGCCTGTCTTTACACAAGCTATTGCGAAACGAGTAAATGTCCCTATTTAGTGCTAGAATATTAAACTTTTCTACATAAACTCAAAATATGAAAATAGGATTTTATAAACTGTTTGCTGTTTGCTGTTTCCGTACTAATCCATAATTTCAGGATGCACAAAGTGAATTTTTAAAAGTGTTAGTTCATTTTTCATTTTGTCATAATAAAGAATACCAACTTGTAGTCGCGCCAGTACAGTCTGTTTAGCAGTTTTTGCACTGTTGTATGTAAAAAGTGAAACATTCTTTTTCGGCCGAACAACTTATTTGTATTCAATAAAAAAAACTTTCGACAAATGCTTAATTTGAAAGCAAAATATTTCTGAAAATTCAGTTTTTTCAACTCACTACGTCAATTACACATTTTAGTAGTTTTAATGCACTTGTTTTATCTTATGAAAGTAGTTCATTTTAAGAAGCTCACTCTGTATAATTTTTTAAATTATCATATTAATACTGCTGAGTTCTTTGAGTAATTTTTGGGGATACCAAAGTCAAAGTAGTGAGAGCTGAATTTGATATAAGTGCCTCTCAATAGAAAACATGATTCCAAGTATGTAGAAAGTGAAAGCTTTCATTTTTGTGATTGCAGTATGATGAAAAATGTAAATAATTATAAGTCAAATTATTAACTGGATACACTTGTTATTTCTTATTTAGAATAAGCAGAGTCTACTCCGACAGATTGTTTTATAGATATATGTTTATTCATTTTCAAGAAGAATGTTATATTATGAATTATGAATATATATTGTTGTTTTAATTTACTGGTTGCTGTTGATTTGTATTTACGGTTGGTTCATATTTTGGCTTAATAAATTTTGTGCTTATAATAACAGTTGTTTCGTTTGGTGCAGATTGTGTGACCTCCTATCCATAATATTACAAAGTCAGCTATGACGTATCAGCTAAAAGTGAGAGCGGCCAGCAAGAGATAAAATTAACAAATATTGTTTCATATAACAATCATAGTCTATTACTGGCCAAAAGCTCGTTTATTGACAATGCTATGTGACAAGGAGCATTATGGTGATGCAACACCCAGTTGTTCTTGTTCTGATGAACGGTGGTGAGTCAAATTTAATTCTTCCCCGATCATGCCGACTGTCAACCGACGATCTGAATGCATAAGATTGCGGATTCTGTCGATATGATCATCGGTTGTTGAAGATGTAGTCCTTCCGCTTCGTGGTTCATCTTCAATCGACTCTCCCTTCTGAAAATATCTAAACCACCGAAAAACCTGGGCTCTTGACAAGTATCTCCGTAGGCCTATTTAGCAAGAGTTTCTGTTCCACTTTGTCCGAGTCTGAAGCCCGGCGCCTCGAACGCTACGTTACCAGTCTCATCACTTAACTTATAAACCTCGTATGAGACGCATGGCGCATTGTCCAGACGTGAGCCTAAGAGTTTACTTGCAAGATTCTAGGATCATTACCAATCTGCCTAGAATCTATGTGGCAGCCCCCTTTCCCCTATAGCCCCATGGTACCCATAGTTGTTTTAGTCTTAGGCATTTGCGATGGTTCAAATATAAGGTACACTTTTATCCCGTGTTGTAAAAAACTCCTTTCCGGCATCAACCCAATTCAGGGATGTGGACTTTGGTCGCAGATAATGTTGAATGGAATGTTGTGAGACAATATCAGATGACAAAAAACGTAATGTTCAGACAGGGAGTGCCTGACCCTAAGTGAATGTTGACTCTTGATATTAATTATGACATCATAGTATCATACATATGATCCGCTATGATAATGTTTGCATTTCCATGTTAATTTCGATATATAAATTAGATGGAATCGGTTGTGTAAGTGTGACGGTAAGGCGACGTAGAAATTAATTTGTATAGTCGAAATTCGGTTACCTCGTCTTTTCTCTATCCTCCAAACATATTTAAAAAAGCGCCGAATTCGAACCATCTTCAGGCTATAATAACGTTCAAGACGTACAAGATATTTCTGTCTTCATTTCGTACAGTATGGCATCGACACAAATAAACACTTTTTCTACATTTATAGCCCCTTATTTCAGTCAATTTGATTATTTTAGGTGAATTACGATCTCATGAAAGTCTTGATTTGTAATGTTTATTTGTGGGGGCTGGAACAATACAATAGTAAGGAAATATTAAATTTATTTCAATGCCTCCTAATGGAATTATGTTCTAGTAAATGTTATCGTAAGCGACAGTAATGAAACAATTGCCAATTAATTTAATTTATGGACGTAAAAATAACTAAATCAGTAATTAAACATTTTCAACAATTTGCACTTTTTTACTTCTAGGATTTTTCTTTGTTGTGTTATTGAATTTCAAATGCGCATATGTTTTGAATTGAGCCATTTCACCGCCAAACTGTAATGCCTTATACTATTTCCTCGCAAGGGACGTCCTTTGGGAGGTAAAATGCTTACGCCAAGCGGTCCTGGACTTTGCTGGTTTTACGCGGTCCCATCTTAAACAATGACGGCTTCGCATGGTACAGGACCGCTCAGAATGTTGTAGCAGCACACTATATGATGAATAAAATAAAAAACAAACGAGCTGTCATCTAGAAGACAGATAAACAAAAAGACGACCGTGGTGACCGAAACATCGTATCAGTAAACCTTATTTCAAACTTCTATGGTTTTATTTAGCGGCCAGACATAAATGGAGCACTTATAAAAACAGATCTTTGCCAGTTATCTGTGTGTCAATTTGCTCAGGGCAATATTATTCTAATAATTGGCTTCCTGGTAGGCCGACATGTATGTATGAGCCCCTTCCCACCTCAGTTGGCCCAACTATTGAAATCTTAGTTTTTTCTTATCAAACACAAAAAATAAAAATGTAGCTGGGTGTTATAGGTTTAAAATATTAACAATGAATATTTTGATAATATATAGTAGAAAACACCAACTTTATCACTCCTGAATCAAATTTGCAGCATAAAAATAACATATGTTGCAATTACAGCATATCAACCTATTTTCATTTCAATGCAAAATAAGTCTATAACGCATAGGTTGTAAAAAATAAAAGCCATGACAATTGTTTTTATTACTCACAGCTGTCAGAATACGTTTAAAATAGTTTTGGGTAGTTAAGGTTTTCAAAATGCGTAGAGGAGAGGTTATTAGTGAGAAAATTCGGTTACTGATAATTAAATTTTTTAATTCAAACTCAGGAATTGCAACTTTGTTAGACTTATCGCGGTACAGTGTGAGAAATATTGTTAGAAGATATAACGTAACTGGTACAGTTAATATTAAGCCACGATATGTGAAAAAAATGTCGACCGAAGAGCATTAAGAAGAATAATCGTGAAAAACAGGCGTGCCAATTATTTATAATTAAGTGCTCTGTGGAGTGACGCTGTTGGAAGGAGAATTTCGAGGTCCACAACTCATAGCGAGGCCCACAAACTGAGATTTAGCACTTGCAAGGTAAGTTTTCTTATATATATATATATATATATATATATATATATAAGTGAAGGAAAAACCCTAAAGTTGCACAACTTGTTTATAGGCCAAAGAAAAGCCACTATTAACTCCACTGCAAAAGAAAAATCGGTTTAGATGGGCTAAAGAACATAGACAATGGACACCTCAATAATGGTGTGCAATACAATGGAATGATGAGGCCCGATTCGAAGTTTGTGTCAGTCGCAGTAGAGTTATTCGCAAAAAAAAATGAAGCATTCCATGTTGACTGTCTGAAGAGAAAAGTGAAATTTCCAGCATCCATTATGGTCTGAGGCAGTACGTCATCAAAAGTAGTAGAAAAACTTCATTTTATTGATGGAAATGTGGATACAAACAAATATTTGACAATTTTAGAAGAATCGCTTTTACCAGTGATGGAAGAATGTTTGACATCCGGTCAAGATTTTGTGTTTCAGCAAGATGGTGCAGCGTGCCATACCTCTAAAATGGATGGAAGAAAATAATGTACCACTTTTGAAATGGGTTCCTAGCAGTCCAGATCTGTCACCTATTGAAACTTTGTGGCACGAGATGAAAAAGGTTCTACGACAACATCCTGCTCGTACAATCACCGAACTGAGACAAAAGCTTCAAGAAATATGGGATTGTTTAAGACCAAATTTTTGCCAAAACTTGGTTAACACTATGCCCCAAAGAATTTCAGCCGTAATAAAAAATAAAAGTGATGTTACCCAATGGTAATCTTTCAATTGTTGCTTTGTTAACTTCGCACATTTATTCGCACATTGTTTATTTGTTCAGATGTTCTATTAGTTTTAGGTCTAAGTGATTTCAAATATGCATTTTTTAAGACTAGAGTATATATAAAATGTTTTTGAGAAAATAAATTGTTTTAGAAGTAGTTTAGTTTATAAAGGCATATTTTGGTACAAATCTTGAAGTGGGCCAACTGAAGTGGAAAGGGGCTCGTACGTAGCGCAAAGCTCTCCTCCACTCCTTTGCGGTCCGTGTTACTTGACGTCATTTTCTTAAAGCCTTCTCCCCCCCCCCCACTCATCGGGACGCCATGGCGAGATCGCTAGCATCCGTAGGCATAATAACCTTTTGAAATATATGGCAGCTTCCTGACGTGGCGGCTAGTGGTGACACACGCCAAAATCGATATTTTAACAGATTTGGCTATGGTTGCTGGTGACGTCGCTATAGTGTCGCGCACCTGCATTACGTAACTTAAACCGGTAGTCCATCTGGCAACGTCGCATCTCCCCGATACCTAACTCCGTCAGACGCGGCGGTAATACCAGAACACTTACCAACACCGGCACGCCGCCAGGGACAGAAGAACACAAGTACCAAAAACATTTCTCCGACGTCTTGTTTCAAGGGCAAATGTGTGATATACAGGGTCAGTAAATTGAGTGATGAGTCTGATTTTTTTTTAATTTTTTTAATTCAAATATAATTTTATATTGTCATCCTCACAATAACTTCCTTCTGAAACCACACATCGCTGAAGATATCATCCCACTCCTCATAGCAGATGGCAGTACTGGAACTCGGATTCAGCAATAGCCTTCAGCTGCAGTTTGAATGTTTTCGACAGTTCCAAAATGAGTTTTCCTTCAAGGTAATTTTTCAACTTCGGGAAGTTACAAGGACTCAAGTCGGACAAACAAGAAGGCTGAGGAGCCACAGGAACGTTTCTACGGGCCAAAAACTCCTTTATTGACATTGCTGTGAGGTAAGGAAGCAGTATGGTGATGTAACATCCAGGCCAATTTTACTCTTCTCCGATCATTCTGACTGCCAGCTGACGATCTTGACGCACAAGATCCCGTATTCTGTCGATATTTTCATCGGTTCTTGAAGATGAAGGCCTTCTACATTCGTGGTCCACCTTCAGTCGACTCTCTCCGTTTTGAAAATGCCTTAAGTGTTTCCGTTGCATTATGTCAAAGTCTGAAGCAAAACTTGATAGCATACCGTTGCTCGAAATTGATGTCACTCATTTTTAGAACGCAATAGAAAAAACTGATTCATAAAAAATCGTTACAGACAACTAAGCCCACTCTTCCAGTGTTGCCAGATCGAACGCTACGTCACCAGTCTCATCACTTAATATACAGATCTCGTATGTCTAATAGGTGCATAGAATTGCCGAGGTTGGGAGCATATAAATATACTAACATCAAAAAGTTGAGATAAAAGAAACTCATACCTTTTTCGTCCTCAGCATAGTAACCTTTTATAAAAATTTCATCCAAATCCGAGCAGTACTTTCCAAGTTATAAAGGGACCAGGGATCAACCGACAGACAGACAGACCGACGGAAATCAGTGGCATGGTTTTTCGTGATGCACATATCATATATGTGTAAGATCCAAATAACATAATATCTCATCTCGACAGTGGGCGTGGGAAGTAAAAAGTAAAGTTTTATCGATTTTAATGACATGGTTTTTCCGAGAAAATTGTACTAGATGTCATTCACTTAATGCTCCGGAATAGAACTTAAGACTGAGATCCGTATGTAAAACAGACCAGCCTGTGGGTTGAGCATTCAAACTAACCACCAAGCAAGTCTTTGAAGGAATAAAGCTTATTTTTTTCTAAAATTCAAATCTGTTTACGTTGTAGTATGAAATAGGGGAAACTATGTATGACTTGATTGGTACTCTCGTAACTGCTATGATCCATTCTGAACCGATTTTAAAGATTCTATCAATTTTTAAACAATATATGGAAGTTGAACGTGAACATTCCTGTATAACATCCGTCCCTGAGATTTTACGTAGATTATTTACACTCCTAGCATTAAATGACCGCCGTTATTGACCGTGAACTTGGGCCTACTCTCGCCGTGGCGTTAGCACTTGTTCACCTACTTAAAACAGGCAAATGGAGGTCAAGTCGAACCCTCAGATACACAATATACAGGGTGTTCTACGGCGAAGTGCGGCGTTTGGTTTTTCCGAAAAGTGTTGACCTATTTAGACTTATATACCGATTTTACATTGATATAAATCCAGGGATTTCTTCATGAACTGAGTTCATGGCCAAATTTGAAAAATGTAGAACAGGAATTTGAAGTCAAATAAATCTATGAAGTTCTTCGTAGATGTCTACGCGAACTTAGAACTTGTTCTAATTTTTGCCAAGTTGGACGTCAAGTTCCATGATGTCAGCCTTGTTTTGCTTCCCATTATATTGAACAACTCTGCAATTTAAGTATTGAACTTTGACAGAACTTCAGTAACCAACAATATGATTTCTGTGTATGAGATTCTCCTCAAAATCAAAACCGCAATAGACAAAAAACTTCTAATTATTTCTAGCTAGAATGTGTTGTGTGGTTGGCAGTACTGTGACAGATAATCCAAGAATTTGTCCACTGATGTCAACACCGCAAAACAATCAGAATGACCTTGAAAAGATACATCTTATCTAATATACATACTATAATGTTTTGATGATTAGTTGTTGAATTATAATCGCTCACTGTACAAAGACGCTCAACTTTCACAGCCTGCCAGTCCGCCAGTTTGAAAGATAGTGATTGTATACTCTAGAATTATAAAGTACTCTGAAGAATCTTCAAAAAGAGTATTATATTACCTCCTATTCGACTTGAAAAAATGTTACAAGATGACGCCCATCCACCATCTTGAAATTTTCAACTACCATTTTCACCTTAAAATATACGTTAGTATTTATGCATCACTGCTATATTCCCAAATTTCTGCTCCCAAAGTAGAACCTGTTCAAAAAATAAGTAAGGAGAACATTCCTGAAGTTCAGATTTAGATAGGAATATGATGAAATTACCGTCGACCAGTTCAGTAGTAAGCTCAAATCGCCGATATGCTAGAATAATGGTGTTTTCAGCTACTGAGGCTTGCTTCATGTTAAATAAGGCTTTTGCACAAAATATTCTAGATAATATCCCAAAATTCGATATCACCAGTGGTGGAGTGAACGGCAAAACGAGAACAGGCACTATAGTGTGCTATCTTAATAGCAAAAACACCAATAATGATTTCTTACATGACTACTATTAGTTCTAATTCTACTACCGCTGTAGTTACCGCGTACTTGTTAAACTAAATTAAGGTTATACAGGGTGACTTCGTCGAACGACACGTTTGTGTCGGAAGTACATATAAAACTAAAAAAATCGCAGAACCCAAAAGAAGAATTCTGCCACCAACAGACTCAGAACAGTTGTAGATACCTCATCCTTATGGTATAGCTTGTATTCCCATATTCACCCTGTAGTCCCTTGATTTTTCGCTAAGCTATGCGATAAAGATTTACTCCTATGAGGTCTCTACAACATATATGAGTTTGTTGGTGGCACAATTCTTCATTTGTGTTCTGCCATTTTTTCTTTGTTTCGAGGAATCAACCCTGGTATGCCCAGATTTACCCTGTAGTCCCCTGATTTCCCGCAAAGCTATGCCATAAAGATGTACTCCTACGAGGTCTCTACAACGTACATGAGTCTGTTGGTGGCACAATTCTTCGTTTGGGTTCTACGACTTTTTTCTGCAGTGAAGCCTTGTACGCGCAGAATCACCCTGTAGTCCCCTGATTTTTCCCAAAGCTATGCCATCAAGATGTACCTCTACGAGATATCTACAACATACAAAAGTCTGTTGGTGGCACAAGTCTTCGTTTGGGTTCTGAGATTATTTTCTGTTTTGAGGAATCAGCCCTTGTGACCCCTGTGACATAAACATGTACTTCTACGAGGTCTCTACAACATATATGAGTCTGTTGATGGAACAAGTCTTCGTTTGGGTTCTGCGATTTTTTTAGTTTGATATGTACTCCCGACACAAACGTGTCATTTGTCGAACCCTGTATAACCCTAATTTAGTTTAACATGTATGCGGTAACTACAGCGATAGTACAATTAGGTCTAATTATAGTAGTCATGTAAGAAATCATTATTGGTATTTTTCCTATTAAGATAGCAACTCCACCACTCGTAATATCGAATTTTGGGATATTATCTAGAAAAATTACGGTTGCCAGGATTTGAAATGTATAACGATATACAACTGATTAGCGACATTTTTTTACCATACTTTATTTCATAAGACATCATTTTCATCTGGCTGTCAGAGGCTGAGAGCTTAACACGAATCTAAGAGTAAAGAAAACTAATGACACGGTGAATAGACATTTTGGTTCCAGACCAATAACCATTGATTAACGTATTCTACCCAGTGAACCCCGATAGCATTACATATTTAAAAAATGTTCTGTTAAATATATGTAGCGACAGATTTTTTAATATCTAATAAATATATTTCTTATATATATGAATATTGTAAAAGAAATATTGTATTTGAAATATTTAGAAAACAAATATTTAAGTATGATAAAAATATTATTAAATATATTAAATAAATACTTAATGAATATTTCGTGCTATCGGGGAACATAATGTCGCCATTATTAGGGCACTACTGACGTACGCTGAACAACAGAAATGACGTGGTGATGACGTCATTACATGACGTCATAGTATGTCGTGTAAAAGACCGAATACAAAGACGATCTCGTTCCGAAAGGTCGTTACCACCTCCAACATTTTTTAAGAGCATTTAATTTTAATAAAGAAATAAAAAACACCATTTTATCTCAAACACGTTCCAGACCTCCGATGTCTCAGAATTTGATATTGAAGCAATTTATCAAAATCGCTTTGATTTTTCACAGGAGGCCAAAATACGTCTTGTTTCCTGGATGTCACCCAAGCCTTATTGACTATGACGTAATAAAATCGTCCCTATTTAATTGGTCCACAATGTTAATGTACGTTAAAGACGACGAAGCCATCGTGCTTTCGGTCAACCCCATAGATTTATAAAACGAAATGGCCGAACCACTGCGAACACGCATGGAGCTTGGACACCGGTCGAGCCTTGACCTCACTGCCAAGCACGATTGTGGTTCTTCGCTGATGTTCGGCTGAATGATATATACCGTTCCAAGATTTGAATTTTTACCTGCTCGAGTTTATTGTTATACAGAGGAGTTTGTAATACATTTGTTATTTACGGGAATAAAACACGATGTAAGAAGGAAATTTGAAATATTTGAACACGGAATATTATTATTAGATAACAAAATATTTTTGGACGAAAAATTCCTGATACTTTTAATAAATAACAATAACATGATTATTAGTATTTGGATATCTACCAGTATTTTACCTTACTGTTCATTAAAAGTCTATATTTTCTTTGTAGGTAAGTGTTGATTATTCAGCACTGACTGTCCTAGAAAAGACGTCAAAATGACAGACAGCCTCTTAAAGGACGTCTTGTTAATGTCATAAAAATGGGGTCAATAAAGACGTCATTTTTTAGTCAATGGCGTTTCCGACCAAAAGTGACAGAATAATGACGTCATTTTGGCGTCATCATGTTCACTGGATAGCCTAATTCTACATTCGCGCTTCGAAAAAATATGGAAGATATTAGCATATAACATATATTTGGCTGAAGCGTCATCTATGAAACACCAACTTTTTCTAAGTAGATTTCTAATTTCTTCGAAAAGGAGAAGCAGAGCAGTAACAAATTCTCATAGATGACGGTACGGTATATCATTTCATCTCGGATAATTTTTTTAACGCGGGAGTATAGTATTAGGTTGGCTATCCTCAGGTAGAATACCTTAATCAATGTCCATAACAATGAGTGATTTACCCATGGATAGGCCGTTTTAAACGAAAACAGATTTGTTATGGTGAAAATACGAATTCTTTGCCAGTTTTGAAAGAATATGTTCTTTATTGATCTGCTAATTAGTGGCTTATTGATATGTATCAATGACTTGAGATGGCGGTGCATCCACAAAAAGCTGTTTGATGTGTACTTTGGATCAATGGTACGTAGGACATTGGTTACGTTTAAAAAATTACAGTGAAATTATACCCAAAATCTTATTGACTAACACTACAATATAATTATTTTTACTGAATAAAGCTGTACCCAATTTTCCCCTTCATTGTCTCAATGTTCTACTAAATTCTTCATGACTTTTAGTAGGTACTACTACATGATATTACATGATACTAAAACATTTGTACAACGTCGATACACGCTTAGGAGCTTATTTTTTTTATTTTAATAACTATATTTAAAGTGTAAATTATACCACTTACTACTAATACCTTTACATTTTGTCAATCAAAAACGTGTATTATTTACTTAAACAGGATGCTGAGGTTAAAGGCTAGAAAATAGCAAAACGAATATATTAAGGACAATGCTATATTTGTACACAATTTACATGATAAAGGTGCTTCATGTTAAAACATCTGAGAGAATGCATCAGAAGAGTTGCAATAATTTTTCTTAGCTTTTGGCAAATATCATGTTCTCATACGCCTTCAACTGTTACTGATGCACTGCTGGGCTTTGCTGTGGCCAATAGTATTTCTCCCCCTAAAAAGCAAAAATACGAAATTTTTTTAGCGTGGTACAAAGACGTTTATATGGTTTAAGCAAGAAGTAGGGTTAGTGGTATACATGGTGAAGTGGAGATGTTTGCTTTATGTCTCTGTAACCATGACCAATTGCGGACAGCGCTGTTTCGCACTCTTTAGCAACTCAGCAGTACGGTATGGGTCTAGTCTTGGAGACAGACGAACGAGAAGCGGGTATGATCTTTAGAAAAACAAACAAATATTGTGTGCAAGTAAGTAAAAAATCATATTAATAATATTTTTATTACTTATTATTGAAAATTACTTTTGAATATTGACTTATTAGCATGTCACATCTTTTAATTTTGGATGTTTCATTATCTTTAACATACATAGGGCCAACCCGGGCTCAGCGAACACCACGGGGGTATCCGAATTTCCAGCTTTGCAACCAAATCAGCGTGAGAGACCATTCGTTCAACCTTCTTCAACAACTAATCGACAATCAGTTATACAAGATGTTTCAGAAATACGTGCCAACATTTCTAGGGAAGAAAGTACATTCAAAAAAGTTTTCATGAAATGGGTTTAAAGATGTTCCCCTAGCGAGAGACAGAGTGGTGAGGTTTTGTGTGCAAAACTGAGAATAAAAAATTTATACGGAGCGAGTAAAGATACTGAGTTAAGATTTTAGTAGTGACTACATCATAAGCAATAACTAAATCAGGAACGTAGAAACTGAGGTGCTTGGACCCCTAGTGTAGGAAATAATTTTTTCGCCATTGGTCTTTTCGGAGAAAAGAAGTGCATTTTATAATTTACCATTTTGCATAACATTTGTCACTTAAGGAATTTTTGTCAGTTCACTCATTTTAGAGATATTTAGGTTTGAATATTTGAGGTAAAATCCTAAAGTATCTTTATGAGAAGGTTTAGCTTTCCCTATTCTGAAAACACAGTGACGCTTGATATTGGAAATACTGTATGGGACGTGAAGAAAGCTATAGCACCTCATTACAACTTTAATTGAACAATATGCGTGTCTTATCCTCAATAAACAGCGTATTAGCTTACCATTCATCAAACCTTCATTGTACACGGCACTGGTTTTTCCGGCATATTCATTTTTGAGAGCTAAACACGATAATAACAAACATTACATTTGTTACAAGTTCGTGATTATTTCTAAATTTATAAGGGCTTAATTATAGATTTTTCACATGCCATATATTGTTTCCAATATCAAGATTCACGGTTTTTCCAGAATAGGGGAGGATAAACCTTTTCGTAAGGATACTTTGGGATTTTACCTCAAATATTCATACCTAATTATCTCCAAAACGAGTGATCTAAATTCCTTAATAGACAAAATTTATGGAAAATTGAATGGTATCTTATAAAATGCACTTCTTTTCTCGGAAAAGGCCAGTGGCGTAGAAAGTATTTTCTATTAAGGGCCCAGGTACCCCATTTTCTACGGCAGCAGTTTAGTTTCAGCCGGGAAACTCTGTGTTGTTATTGCCGATGATGTGCTCACTGAACGTCTAACATCCTAACTACGTAACTTTACCCACTGAATAGATATATTTTTTTTATTTCGTAAATATAACTTCATCACCATTTACCTCGGTAGTGGAGCAACTTTTTGTCCATATTTATACGAACTTTTTTTGTTATTTTTGGACGTACTTTCTACCCGATAAATATTGATAAGTCTGTGTGAAACACTCTGTAGAAAAACTGACGTGCTTGTTTGACTAGCAGACAGAAAAATGTATTTAAAAAATTCATTGTGCAAGATAGGAGTTGTGCGTGATAGCGTGACATTGCATTTTGATAGTCTATACGAACATATTTTTACAATATTTAACGTATATCTGAAGTACCTTCTCAGTTGCACAAATGATGATGATTGAGTCAATGGTTTTAATAAGTGATTTCTGGCAAAGCGAATATTTTTTCCATATAGCACATAATTTTAAAAAGAAAACAAATTAAGGGTCTTGGTAATGTTTTTGAAATGACGCATTCAGGATTTAGTGATTTACGTGGATTATTTCTGAACCAGTCATATACCTCCACTCCAGAAAAAAAAAATATTTTGGGAAACTTTGACTTAGGTGGTTTTTGAACTGACGGATGTAATTCATAATATACCTGATGGTTTTATCCTGACGACGATATGCTCTTCATCGTCAATTTCCTTAAGAGGGATATTCGGATGGTACAGATCCTGGTAAGAAAAAAAAACAACATTATTATGTGATTGTTCAATAATTGTAATAACTAAAATTCTATTTTCTGTCTTCAATCACTGTCGTAAAAGGCTACATTACCTGTGTAACTAATTTCATCTATACAGGGTGTTCCATAATTATTGCGACAAAATGATAGGGGTTGTAGAGGGCATAAAAATATGCAATTTTGCCTTATAAACCCCTGTTCGTAAATATGCCGTTTGAGCACTACAGTTAATTTTACCTTAAGAGCTCATAGGAGAAACAAAAAATTCACCAGCTGCAAAATGTTCGTCTAGCACATTTCATGGTCTCACCGGTTTGTAAAAAAAGCCTGCTGTGTTTACATTTTTGTTATCGTACACCCGTACCACCTTTTAAAAGTCCAAGCCATCTGCCGCGTCGACGTTTTTGTCGTTGGTGGCTGCAGCAGGAGTTGAGGCAACCAAACTTTGGTCGCTACGTTTTGTTCACTGACGAGTCCTGTTTTACAAAGGACGGTTATTTTAATAGCCATAACAGTCACATTTGGGATGAAGAAAACCCTCATGCCATAGCCATCCATAGAGACCAACATCAGTTTTCAATTAACATCTGGTGCGGCATTGTGGACGAGCATATCATCGGGCCATATCTGCTTCCACCACGTTTGGATGGGCATGCTTATGGTCGATCCTTACAGCATGTGCTACCGGAACTATTACAAAATGTGCCACTGAATATAAGAGCCAACATGTGGTTTCAACACCATGGCGGCCCAGCCCACTTTTCTTTACAAGTGCGGCAGTATTTGGACGACAAATTTCCAAATAGGTGGATAGGCCGAGGTGGCCCTGTGCCTTGGCCTGCGCGGTCACTTGACCTGACCCCACTGGATTATTTCATCTGGAGCTATCTGAAAGTTTTAGTGTACGAAACTCCTGTTCCCAACCAACAAGAGCTACTGGGAAGGGTGATGGCCGCGTCCGCACATGTTCAGGACATACCGGGGGTATGCCACAGAGTTCGCCGATCATTGAACAATCGTGCACAGCTGTGTATTGAGCAAGGTGGAGGACACTTTGAGCAATTACTGTAGGTAAGCTGTTTCAAGAAACTGATCTTTTTTTTTTGCTGCAGCCCAAACGGCATATTTCCGAACAGGGGTTTATAAGGAAAAATTGTTCATTTTGATGCCCTCTACAACCCCTATCATTTTGTCGCAATAATTATGGAACACCCTGTATATTACCCTTTCTTATTATTATCGTAACTATTTTTAATTACTCTGTGTAGATAAAACAATATTCACCTTTAGTATGAATCCATCTGGACTCTTAATCCCCAGTTGAGACAATGTGAAGTTTAATCTATAAGAATATCCATCAACTCTTCGACTCATAAGAGCTATCGCATAGGAATTAGTATTTTCTTCCTTGGGTAGCACTGGCTTAGTCCATATGTCGATTCTCTCTTTCTAAAAATAAAAAAATACATAGATCAGCACTTTGCGAATAGTGAAATTATTATTCAAGACATGAACTTTGCTTACAAGCAGAAGTGTTTCAATAGAATACAAGATTTCATATAGTTTACCATAGCAGCAAGTCTACGAAAACAACCTTTATTGTCCAGAATAACTATCACAGACTATGCTTTATCATGAGACTCATTCGCTTTTTATTTAAAACTGATTTACCCTAATAACAAATCTTCCCTGTATCCCCAACCGATCCTGGTTGACAGCAATAACATCTTTATTCAAAAGTATGTCCCTAAACTTTGGCTCGATAGTCCTGAGATCCACAGACATTATGAGAGGAGCTGCCATGATAGCCCATATCGCCATTTGAGCCTTGCTTTGTTCGTAGCTAAGTCCGTAGTCTCCAATTATCAACTACAAAAAAGAAATTAAATAATTAGAAATCTTGTTAAAATTTACGAAGGCAGTGTGTGGTACTTTCATGGTAGTGTGAAGTGTGTCGTAACCTAGAAGTAACTAATCAAATAATCCTGAATTTCGTACTTTGATCTATATAAGCAATGACAGGTGTACCTTGTCGATCCCAGAGCCAAAGTAATTTCAGATCCGGAACCCTCGTATTGAATTTATCCAAGAAACGAAAGGATTTTTGAAAAGTTTCGTGAACTATTCATCTGATTTAACATAGAATCGGACTAAAGTAGATTCCATTGACTAAGATACTCTACCTGGAGATAGGCAACCTAATGCCATTTTTCCGTGTCCAAACAGTTATCAGTGATAAAATGAAATACTGTAGCGTCTCTATTCACTATATTTACCATATCTGGATCATTCCAATGTCCTGGACCAGCAAAAGGTGCTAAACGGTCTTGGTTTTCTGCAAACCAATCCACGATGCCTGTGACACTAGCCCATTCATCTTCAATGTCTTTCCAATTTCTCCAGAGGTTGCATGTTTCTTGCAGAGCAGAGTAGTTGGCCTTGGAAAAAAGTATATCAAATTTTGGAAAGATATTTTTATTATGTTGAATGCTCATTGTTATTATGTATCAGAGTGGTCCGTAGGGCCTTCATTAGAGCCTTATATATCTTTATTATTGATAAAAAATGGCGTCAAGCAGGTTGACTCTGCACTTCCTGCGCAACGCCGTCGTCAGTTCTAAAAGGATTAAGTTCAGCGCAATTTAAATCGTCTAAGAAAAACGACAGTTGCGAACAAGTAGACAGAGAAATTAAACAGATCAAGTCAGTCAAACAGGTCCATACAATTAGTCCATAGACCCTCCCTACATGGGAAGGTTGTTCCTTTCCGCGGCTCCGCTGCAGCGAGTTATCGATAATTTCGTTCATAGTTAAATTAGCCAGCAGGACCGGTTTGCCGGGTGGTGAGCTTAGATAGTAGAAGTACGTGGATCGAAAACATCCTTCTGCCATTCTCAATTTTAAAGGCAAATGTGAAATATGGCTAATAGGTGCATACCCTCCCCCAAATTTCAACCTCTACAAAAAAATTTCTGAAAATCATCTGAACCATCTCAAACGTCAAAAAACGAAGTTTGGTCGATCCTTCTTCCACCGTTTTTGTTTTTTGCTCCGTCGTCACTGGATCGATTTTCAAAAACTAAAAAACTTTTTCGTCATTGGCATAGTAGCAACGTTGTGTAAAAATTTCATCAAAATCCGAGCGGTACTTCTCAAGTTATAGACGGGCCAAGAATTAGCGGACAGACAGACATACCTATGGAAATAATTGACACTGTTTTTTGCGATATACATGTCATATAACATCTAACAACACAATCTCTTTTTTAAAAATTTTCGGATTTACAATACTTCCTCGTCCTGTGGCGAAGGAAGTCAAAAATCCCTATGTGTGGACACGACTACAGAATTTGATACTTTTATTTTACTTTTACCTTCACTCCCTGTTCTTCTTGATAGTCTGGCCAACTGCAAGAAAACATAATCGGACGTCCGGTTTTGTTCAAATACTTTTGCATCTCAATGTATCCTAAAAATATCGTTTTGTATTGAGTACTTTTGGTTTGAAATAACTAAAGGCTGTAAGAAAAACATCTTAATTGCTTCATATATACGTCAAAAGAAGTGTATATCTTTGCTTTCCATATATTGAATTTCGATGAGTGAGAAATGACTTATTCGTTCACGAAATTGAATAAACAATATGTCAGAGAAACAACATTGGATGCATGTGTTAATAAGCATCCTCACTTACAAAAGATGGGTGCTTTGAATGAAGACACTTCTAAAATCGATACCTCAAAGTTATACACGGTATTTCTTATGGTTTGGTCTCTCAAACTCTTTCAAAATGCTTTTCTCCTTCTCTATATTGTTTTACCTATTTCAATATTCCTGTAATCAATATGGCATCCATCTAATTTCAAATAGTCCACGCCCCATTCTGCAAATGTATCGGCATCAATTTGTAGATGGTCTTTGCTACCAGGGTAACCTGCACACGTGTAAGTACCGTAGTCGCCGTATATGCCGAATTTCAAGCCTTTTCCATGAATCTGGAAAGAAAAAACGCAATGCAATGTTTGAAATGTCACATTCCCAAGAACTATGATGAAAGACATTCCATTCTACATAATCTGGGTTTAGCTTTACAGTCTTAAAGCCCCTCATGAATACGAACGCTTGCTATGGTGCTCGACGTCACAGCAGTTGTGAAGGTGCCTGCCTGTGTCGAAAAATATGTCAGAGTTTGAAATATTCTAGTCAGATTCTAGTTCACTCACATAGTCTGACAAGTTCTTGATTCCACTTGGAAATCTCTGTGGGTCTGCCTCTAGCCGCCCATTGCCATTTCTTTTCTTGGATGCCCAACAGTCATCTATCATTACATATTCGTATCCAGCGTCCAAATATCCGTCTTCTACCATACGATCAGCCATAGATCTGAACAGTGTTTCACTAAAATGAAGATTATATTTCAAAGAATTCTATTCTGAGACTAGTTTATTCTCGAACGATTCTCAGTAAAGCGGTTTCATTTTAAAGTGAGCGAGAGAGCCACCAAATTTTTCGTAATTTTTTTTATACTCTAGCTACCACGAAGGCCTAAGGTCTAAACACCTATGGGATACCGTGGGGCTATAGGGAGATACAGGGAAAAGTGGGGGCGCCACACGGATTCTAGCGAGGGAACACGTGTGCATGCAGCATGCACTCATTCTGGCCGAGATCCGCCGGGTGGTACCTCCGCGTACGACAGTCAGAGACCGTCTACCACCTACTATTGCAAGGATGTTCTTAACTCTGTTCACAAGGACTACCTCCAGTGTCAAGGTAACACCTGAGGCTCCAATATTGTCCATAGATTCCTCATTGATTTGAAATACAAGAAAATCGTTGCTGGATTACATCCCTCAATTGACCAATTTTTAACTGGAGTTGCGTAACTAATAAGTCTGGGTGGTCTGGTCATAAGTCCGGTCCTCCATGCCATGTAAGTTCATAAGAATTGACCATGTAGACATCAGAGGCAAAACAAAGACGTCGGGTCTAGAAACAATATAACGAAAATTGAATTGAAAAGAAACCCATGTAACGATTATAACCGAATACATTGGGTCGGGTAAACCTAAAGCGGAAACCGTTGCGAAGAAAAATGAAGGGTATTCGAAAGTTCAGCAGTCTCTATGAAGAAGAGGTGGAGGTGTCTATTATTTTAAACAGGTTTTTAAAATTCAAAAACGTTTACATGTACGTTCTAACAATAGATTACGATGAAAATTGTGATCTGCGAGGGAATAAAAGGAAGAAGTAGATAATATTTTAGGATACGTGTAACTTTTGTTAGTATGTTATAACTCTGACCGGTTCTGAATCCTCGACTCAACTTTTATTTACAATAAAGCCGTGGACTTCTGTATCTTTTGAGCCTCATTAAGCTTGCTTGAGCGTCTGTGAAGCCCTTTGATTCGAGTAACAGTGGATCCTAGGCTGTTGCTATATTCGATTCCGCTCAACTAGCGTTGCTGTGTGTGTGTTTATATTTGCACATATCTTGTTTCAAGCATCCGATATTCCAATTTTTGCAGATTTATCAGCTTATCAATATCATTATTAGCCGTTCATTTTTCTTATCGTTAGACTTACCTTATACACTCATCTGGATAATTCTCGCAATCAATCACACACCTAAACCTTTGCCAGTGCATCCAACCCATGGGTGGCGTTAACCCCAGACCATTGTCCAACCCCAACACATTCCCCAGAATACAGACCATAAACACTAAGACTAGGAAATTAGATGTATGATTATTCATGATGCTATTGAGACACTGGCAGACTCACAATACTGCGTTCAACAACAAGTATTATCGCAAAACGATTAGGTACATACGCATCTGGAAAGTACCCACAGTTAAATTTCAACAAAATAGATACATTAGAGCACCACCCACTGAAATCTTATCTCACGGATGGTTTTATTGTAACAGCTTAAACGCCTGTTAACGAAGTGTCCAAGCCCCACAAAACGAGTTATCTGGTCGGGGTCATCACAAAAGAAAAATCATTGCCATTGACCCCGCCGCTCGGTCTGCATGTACTTGACTTGAATTCTAGTTAGTTTTTATCGGATTGTTCAATAGTAACACTTTTTAAAAGGTATCAATGTTATGGTTTTCTTGTCCAGTATCTTAAAGAAGTGTATAATGTTATAATTTAATGTATTTCGCATTACTCCTAAACCCTTAGACGACATTTTTTTGCATCATCAAATACTCTTACTTTCAGCATTGATTACAACATATTCTAATGCTATATTCTTGTGTTATCCATGAGAAAATGAAACACCTTAGCGTCATCTATGAAGATTTGTCACAGCTGTTTCTATATATACTAAGCATATAGGTGCGCCATCTATGAGATGGTGTCCTTTTAAAAGTATATACAGGGTGTTCAAAATAAGGATCCTATGCGGGGGATCTCAATACCTGTAGCAAATACTGCTTAGGTTGAATTAGGAAAAGAAAATAAAAAAAACAAATTTATCTTTAATAACTAAGAAAAGAAATGTAACATGTGATACATCGTTGAATTCGTAGAAAAGATGCTATCAGATTCAGGGTGTACTTTTTACGGACCAATAAATTTGATGACAATTTATGAAAAACAAACGTCAGGCACAACATTTAAGAACACCATTATGTAGTGCCTAAAAAGTTCTAATGAAACAATTTTATTAGTTTTTTGATATTCCGTAAAATAAATTCAGAAAAAATAAAAACGATTTGACTAAATTTTAATTTTTCCCTAATACCTCAGTAAGCCATGAAATATTTACGAGTTTCTAAACGGCATGTAAATACGCCGGAAAGAGTCCAATTTTTTCCTAATTTAATCTAAGCTGTATCTTGGATACCCTTGCATAGTGAACGGAGAAACAGCTATGACAAATTCTCTTAGATGACGCGACGGTATCTCATTTCATCATTGATAATTATTTGGATGCGAAAATATAGCACTACGTTGGCCATCTTCAGGTAAAATATGTTACATTAATCAATACTTTCGGGAAACAAATCATAAAAACCGAGTCTTTACATCCTACTTCTACGAGCACCAACCAGGAGAATTCAAAACTGAATTAGTATGTTGCTGAAAATCTGTAAAATTGGTGACTTTAAGAGTACTTTCTACAAATAATGAGTATTTTTGAGGCTGAGTGTTCTAAAACAACTGTATAAGGAACTACTTTCACTACAAATTTCCAATATTTTCAGCGATAAACTTATTTTATTTTCTTGGTTGGCGCTCGCCACCGTTTGAATAGGTCTACTTTTATACAGTTTTTCATATTATGTTCTGTTGATTTGTATTTTGTTAGAGGCGAACTGGCAAATTACAAGCTTTTATTTAACTTTACCTGTATGTATGTGTGTGACAAATCTTGGAACTGTATTTGCACCAGCTAACCTTAACCAATTGAGCTGAAATTTTGTTCATACTTTTGGTTTGCGTGACAATACAAAATTAATTACCCACCGCCATTTTGAATCCAATCTGGCAGATGATAGAAAATAGTGATTCATCATTTACATAGTAATCCCTATAATATGGGTATATAATGAGAGAACTTGATGAGAGAAACACAATAAGCATTTCAAGTTCAATATGGCAGTCGCTGTAAATTGTCGATTTTCATTTTTTCAGCGACCCCTATGATATGGGTAAATGGGTTTGATGAAGGAAATGCAATAAGCAAATAATTAGCATATTATAAAGGAATCTAATTAAATGGCGATTTATAATTACCATAGTCAGGCATATAGTATGGGTAACAAATGAAAAGGTTTGATGTGGAAACCATAATAATAAGCAAAGTGACGTCAATCTATATCTAATATAGGGGCCGCCGCTGAATGGCGTTCACGCTATGATATGGGTATCAAATAAAACTGCTTAATGGAAGATACGATAAGCAAATAACGTCATTCTAAATTCCATCAGGCGATCGCCGCAAAATATCAATTTATCATCATATTTTTTGATACGGAAGCAGCTGCGCAGTCAGAATTCTAAATGCCGGGATACCGCGGCTCCTATGCAGATCAAAAAGAAATTTTGTTAATCTGATTTTTGAGTTGCCTAAGGCTAGTAGAACTGAGAAAAGCTTCCTCTTGTAGATTGTTCCGAAGTCTCAACACCCTCGGGATAAAGGAGCTGTCGTATCGGCCAGTTACGAAGTTCGACATGGTTAGGATGAGAAGGCAAAGTCAGGCAGGTATGTCTGACAGACACAGCCCGCGGCGGCATCATGGAAGAGAGCTCTGAGGAGCAAAGCCCGTTGGTGTAGAGGCAGAAGGGAGCTAGATCGTCCACGGTCCGCCGGTGGGAAAGGGTTCCGAGACTGTCTGTTAAAGAAGAGTCATCGCCGATCAGTCGGACAACCCTCCTCTAACAGCATCGAGCATAAATAATGTAGTCGGGGTGGCAGCACGCCAAACGTGTGAGCAATACTCGAGGCTATGCCTTATCTGTGCCCTGTACAGAGTGAGAACGTCATGCGGAGAAAAGTACTTCTTAGCCCTAAACAAATAACCTACCTTTTTCCCAGCAACTACCGTCATCGACAAGATGTGTTCGTGCCAGATCAAGTCCTGGCAGAACGCGGCCATCCATCAAAACGTGATAAGCGCTAGGACGCTTTTTATTCGTTAAGGTACAGTAGTGTGTTTTGGAAGCATTATACTGTACAAGATTGTTGCGTCCCCAAGCAATGATGACCTCCAGGTCTCTCGTCAGAGAGGAAGTCGTCGCTAGTCTTTTTTTCCAGCTCAGCGGCAGAGATTGGCTTGTCACTCTGAATTCCTGCATGTTACAGTGCTTTCATCAGCAAAGCTGTGGATTGGGTTGATCGTACAGGAAAGGAGATGAGGAAGAGGAACAGTGTCGGAGCCAAGACCAGTCACTGGGAAACATCCGCATTGACGTTGTGGGATCAATTACGACGGATATCTTGCGGCCAGAGTGAAAGTCAGCCAGCCATCTGCAAAGCTTTTCAGCCCCTAAGTACGAGCGAACGCTTCAACTGCACGACCTGCTGCGTCGGTCTTGTTTGAGCCCAACCAAAGCTCATTATGGGCATTGAAAGCACCGAGGAGAACTACCTCTGCAACGGGGTGATTGATGTTCAGGAAGTCTATCTTGACAGCTAGGGAGTCAAGTAGGTCATTCCAGTTATAGTCTGAGGGAGAGCCACAAAGACAGCAAATAAATATGGGGGATGTTTTGGAGTTGAAGCGAACCCACAGAATGTCCTTCCGGTCTGATTCCAAAGAAACATCTCTGGACCAGGAAAGACAGCTGCGGACAAAAGCCATAACTCCCCCGTTCTTTCTCAGATTGGAGTGCACCTCGTAATCTGGGAAGCTAAGATGGTTAATCGGTGCAGATTCGGAGATTTTTGTCTCCGCCAAGAACAGCATGATGGGACGATTGGATTGCAAGTAGTGATCAACAGCATCAATGTTGCTGTTAATCCCGCAGATGTGCGTGAAATAAGCTTTATTTTCGATGTTTACGTCCGGAATTCTTAGTACTCGAGGGATCCATCATCATTAATTTTTTTGTTGTGGAAGATATGATTAATATCTATCGAAATGTTGTAATAAAAATGAAATAAGAAGTTTTATGGAGTCCCATCAATATAATATATGAAAGTTATACATAAATTATCAAACTAGTTATATGATATCATACGTACTCCTATTTGATTTCTATAACACCAGCGGTTATTGGAAAAATTCTTATTTTAATACTGTTTCTATCAATATACACCGCAGCCATTACCCAAACAATCTGTCTTAAATTTAAAACTCAATAAAATGATCAGAAAATGATATCCTTGTGTTTTCCGGGTCGCGACTTCGTATCTGTTATCAGAATTCGATAAATAATTTACGAAATGATGTAACGGTATATTGGATCTAATACCAAATTTGATAAGAGTTGTACAAGAGTGATTTTTCCCAAAAACGATCCATTTTGTCGATGTAGATTATTTCCACACTCTGTTTATCGCTTGCACAACCACGTTCTCACGGACTTGCCATTTTTACGAAATTTCTTTTGGAGCAACAATAATTGAGTCCCTCCAGTGTTGTCCTTCTCATCTGGGTATGGGTTTTAAGCTGAAGTTTAATTACAGAAACATATTGTGCTTTAATTTTTTCCCATAGTTCTTGTTTTGTCATTTTGGAATGAATTGGTTCAAATTGTATTATCCGTAGACGGCTATAAAAATGTGCTCTGTTTTGCTTTGACAGTGGGCCAGTACCTGGATCAGTCCTAGACTGTTTGCTGGTCCATTTTGCAGTAATGTTTTGTGTTCTGTATGCGAGATATTGACATGTTATTCTGGCCCACCCTATATCAAACTTGTGAGTAGGTTGCGTCCAGGCACACAATTATTTTCGTCATTAACAATATGCGTACTTTTTTAAATATTTCACTCTCTTACTTGATCAGTTTGAGTTTTTGCAGACTATAAAGTGTTGCTTTCCTGTTTTTAGCAGTGAACATTACCCAATTTTTAGTTTTAGGACTTTTTATCGTTTTTTTAAACACTTATTTTATGAAATTTTATTAACTTTTTGAATATAAAAGCGGCGGACCTTTTAATAACTACGAGATGCTTTCAAATCTGCCTTTTTACTTCCCACGCCTGCTGGCGTGGAAATATTGCAATCACGAAGAAAATCGTAAATGAGATATTATGTTTTTTGGATGTTAGGTATATGACATGTACATCACGAAAAACCATGTCACTCATTTCCGTCGGTCTGTCTGTTCGGTAATCCTTGGCCCGTCTATAACTTGAAAAATACCGACTGGATTTGGATGACATTTTTACACAAGGTTACTACTATGCCAAGGACGAAAAAGCTTTGTAGTTGCTGGAAATCGGACCAGTGATGACAGAGAAAAACCAACCACGAAAAACACTAACAATCGTTCAAACTTCCCAAACAGCTCCAGTAATTCTACACACCTATTAAACATACAGTGCAACCTCTTTAATCGGAACATCCAGTAATCGGAACGCAGACAATCGAACGTCATAATCGGAACGAACCTCGCTAATCGGAACGTTGGATCAGCACGTCATTCAAAGTATGAAATTATTTTATAGGAAAAATTTACTTAAAAAGATTAGGGATTTTGAAACCGATATTCCCGAAACTTTAAAAAACATCCATTTAAAAGGCGTTATCTTCTCCTTGGCTAAAGCTTGGTAACATGTCAAGTTGGATTTAATAAAAAAGTCTTAGGCCAAAATGTATTCAGCTAAGAGTGATGATGAGAATGAAATTCTCTTGGCAAGACTATCTGGACAAGTTATAGCAGAAAAAGAACAAAAGAACTAACTGCATTTCAAAATGAACAAATCAGTAAAATTTTGGATGAATCTCTTACAAACAATGAAATTGAAGAGTGGGCTGTTGGTCAAAATGAACTAGGTGATGTACTTCTGACAGATGACGAAATAATTCAAGAAATTGGCGACGATTCAGATAATGAAGAAATTGTAGATATAAAATCGGATTTGGCAAAACATGGACGAGCCTTCGATAACTTGTCTAGAATTGGCATCTCAAAATAATGTGGCAGATAATTGAATAATTTTACTCCAAGAACTTTGCAGCCAGGCACTGGATTTGAAAATTAAAAGTGCCAAACAAAAAAAAATTACAAGTTTTTTTGCTAACATTTCAACAAATGGGGAATAATATGTAAATACCTATACCTATTAAGAGATTGTTCATTACATAACGCATATTCCAAGAAATATGTAGGTATTGTTCGTTGAAAAAAGTGTTATTAATAAAATAACCCATTTTTTTACTTTATTATTATTAAAAATTATGTGCTATTTTTGTTCCTACAGCTAATCGGCCGCTTGCAACAAGGTGTTCCGATTAAAGAGGTTGCACTGTATTTCACTCATCATAGATCTCCCCGTACATTTACCCTTAAAACTTAATACACAAATAATCTGCCTCAGTCGCGTGTCAATACGTGCGCCGTCGTCCGGCTGACGACCGTGCATCACAGTAGGTTGTGTGCTGTATGCTGTAAAAGTCAATATCGTCATCCACGCGAGATTAGTCATAACAACGGTCTGAGCACCCGCAAGAATTTCTCTTAGGGGAAGAGTTGTTTGATCACTTTGTCACGTGCCAATATCACGTAACCTTTTTTTACTATTTTGATCACTTACCAGTAATTTGAATTTCTCTTTATTGATTATAGAGTACCGACTTCTAGGCCAAACCCTTTTTAATGATTTTCTTTTGGTAAATTTCATAGTTTATTGATTGTATAGTTTCACACGTATTACATCTTTCTTTCTCAGCGATTCAGTATTGTGTTGAAATCTTTTGGACACTATAATGTTATAGTATTACTAACGACTAACTCAGAAATTTTATGGCCCTATCAAGATACCTTTTTTTAAAATTTGATTTCCTATCAAGATACCTTCTTTACCTATCGAGATACGTTATTTTCCTATCAAGATACCTTGTTCTAAAATAAAGTTATGGTTGCTCAAAAATCAAAATCATGATCAATGTAATGTAGTAAGCCCAAAAGAAGAGGTGACATGTAGATGTAGGCACTGCCCTATATTTGAATACGTAAAATACCAAACAAAATCAAGTACACTGTAAGAATTTCAGACAACAATAATCAATATATTAATATCTATAAAATACCGAATTAAAATGATATATTTTACCTGTTCACATCAGGTTTTTTTTGTCAAGGGGAAGGGGCGACTTCTAGCAAAATCGGCTGCAATAAACCTACAAGGCAGCTAAAAAACAAAGCTAGAGGACTGTGAATGGTGGTTCTTTGCAATGCCTTCCCACGCTGAAGGTTAGAATCCCATTATAAAATGGACGGGGTAGCACCCAAACCAACACAGATAAACGTAAGGTCCTCAATAAAGGATGCCACTCCATAATCTGGTGTTTGGGACGTTAATATCCTATAATCTGGAAATTATTACCAATGAAACGACCCACGCACAACCAAAACCTCAACGGAAAGAAGAAAA
This sequence comes from Acanthoscelides obtectus, assembly GCA_963669975.1. NCBI lineage: Eukaryota > Metazoa > Arthropoda > Insecta > Coleoptera > Chrysomelidae > Acanthoscelides > Acanthoscelides obtectus. The sequence goes on from CAVLJG010000006.1 coordinate 69,455,993, forward strand.
GAAAAATAGTACTGGGCGAGCCTGTTCACCCAAATCTTTAAACGAGGTATCTTGAAAGGAAAAGAAGGTATCTCGATAGGTAAAGAAGGTATCTTGATAGGACCAAATATCCCTATAAGGCTAGTGCGTAAAGAAATCACAAGGTGGCGCTGGCACCTCTATGAGGGACCAACGATATTTTAAGAGGAAATTTTTTAAATAGTTGTTAGTAATACTATAACATTATAATGTTCAAAAAAATTCAACACAATACTGAATCGCTGGGAAAAAAAGATATAATAAGTGTGAAACTATACAATCAATAAACTATGAAATTTACCTAAAGAAAATCATTAAAAAGTGTTTGGCCTAGGAGTCGGTACTCTATAATCAATAAAGAGAAATTCTGATGACTGGTAAGCTATAAAAATAGTAGAAAAAGGTTACGTGATTTTGACACGTGACAATTTGTTAATGTATGTTCGTAGCTAACTTTTTCTCAGAAGGCTAACATAATCCTTTACGAACTAATGACAGCATTGCGGTGGAAGCACACAGTCAACTTACTTGACGCTATTTTCTATATCCATTATGTGGGAAAGATTCAAGTTAAGATATTTGACACTACATTTTTTTGTAGTCGCAAAAAATAAAACACCGATTTTACAAATATACATTCTATCTTTATTGTCTTCAATATAAATGATATCGCTAAGTCATTTCGTTTATATAAAAATAAAATATACGCATATCTAACAAAACCTACATAGTAGTCAATATAATAAGACTAGACATAGTCATTGCATTTTTATCCAATGTAAAAAAAATACATTATGGTGAATACGATTTTATAAAGAGCTCATCCGCAAAAAGTATAATAAAGACTTTGTGTTTTTATCAGTTTAATCTGTTTTGAAATCAAGTCTCGATTGTAAGACATGCAGTTTAAAATAAAATCTTTTTTCTTTATAAAATTATCGGGATATAATAATTAACTTATGTCAAAATTACATTTCTAAAGTGCGATAATAGTCAACATGAGCCGTAAGTTAAGTTGCAGGTCTATGACGTGACGCAGTAATACCTGAGTAGAATTAAATGTAAATTTGGATAATGTGAAATGAGTGGTTAATTCAAAAAAAAGTTTTGACCCATGTGAAATGCCCGTCTGAGCTAAGAAACCTATTTAATATCTTGCGGATAGAGCTGTCTTTCCCCTTCGCTCAAAAATATGTCTTTTGCCTTATACAACAAAAGCACCCCCAACAATTTTTTCTGCTTCTGCGTCCAAGTTGACGCGGTCCCATAGAACTCTCCTGCCTTCATATTCGTCAGATTCTCCAGCTTCAAGGCACTGATCATCGCTGCTTCCCTAGTGTACGCCTCAACAGGGATGGTGTTTTGGAAAATGTGTAGACAGACCACTCCCAAGTCGTCTCGCCATATGTCCAAGATGGTTTTTAGTTTTTTGCTGTCTGAGTCAAGCTTGCCTTGGCGCCAGAGACCCACGGCTTCATAAAGGTGGGAGTAAGGTCGGGATCTTTTGCCTTTGCCTGCAATAGAAAGTCATCGTTAAGAAATTAAAATATTGCTTTTTGCAACTTCTTTTTGTTCTGGTAGGCTTACTATTGGTTGCATATGCAAACCCTTACACCTAAGCTAAATTTCGCCCAGATAAAAAGACGTTATTATTATTATTATTATTATTAAGATTAGAGAAAAGTATTGAGATTATTTTTTTTTACATAATCGAGAACAACTTTCGTACGCCCTGGTATTATTTGCTTGAGGAAAAGTTACTAAAAACAGATGAGATTCTCATCCCACAAAACTAATTAATTTCACACCTGAACATCTACAGCCATCATGTTGTCACCCTATCTAATTATTTATATTAAATAAATTATATTGCCCTGGTAGTCAGAATTGTTACATCGCCGAGACATCGTTGACCTCAGCTGAGCTGAGCGAGCAGCTTGTAGTGGACTTTATATACAAAACATTTCTATCTTAAGGACAAATATACGATACGATGTGTGAAATGCGCCTAAAAGGCACGACAATTCTTAAGGTTACAATCCTCACCACCAATTTTAACCTCTAAAATTTTTTTCAAAAATGATGATCCTCAGAAACGTGAAACGCGAATTTTGAGCAATTTTTTTTTCGTTTCTAGTCTTTCTTTTGGCCGCCACTGGACCGATTTTCAAAAACTACAAAGATTTTTCATCCGTCATTCTTGACGTAGTAGTAATTTTGCAAAAATATCATCCAAATCCGAGCAATACTATTCAAGTTATAGACGAGCCAACGTTTAGCGGACATACAGACCGACAGCCAGACAGACCGACGAAAATGAGTGACATGGTTTTTCGTGATGTATGTACATGTCATATAATATCTAAAAAATATAATATAACTTCCTCGCTACTAGGCAAGGGAAATAAAAATCTGCCTTAATAGGCAAAACTGTCGCAATATGGGCCATCACGGCTGTGGATGTATGCTAACAAGCCCTTTATCACTAAAACATTGAAATTCTAATGCACGAGGTGTGGCAATTGAGTTCCAAGAATTAGTGATAACAAGGGAAATAACAATAATGAGTTACTCGACAACATCAGGATAGAGATGGAAGGTCCTCCTTTCAGTTTCAGTTCAAAGTTGAAGTCGTGGCACGTTTGGTTCATGTATTTTTCCAGTGCACATTTTCTCGTCGTAAGAGGGGACTACAAGCAACGTGTCGTGATTCGATTTCTAGTAAAATGAGAAAATTGAAGTGGTATATGGAAATGAAGTGCATGTTGAAAACGCGTGTTGCAGTGGTTGAAGCGGCTGAAGAAGATACGTCAATAAGCAAAGCAAAAAAAACACTTTTTGAAAAGACAAATTCTCAGCCATTGTACTTTCGTTGTGCAACAGGTTTTGGCGAAAACAGGTATCCCTACGTTATTGCAGCCACCTATAGCCTCGATATTGCCCACTGCTATTCAGAAGTAGCTGTAATCATACTGTTGAACGGAGTAGCAGCTGATGATCACTAAGGGGATGCTTGCAATCGTGGGACCAACGTCTGAATCATTGTACTGTCCAGATTAAAAATTTGCTCGAAACGTATTCGCTTGGCGGAAATAAGTAGGTGAGGAGTCCGACGATCCAGAAGACCACTACGCCTCTGCTCGACATTCTGCGCAACGCACAGATAATGCACCACCATAATGGTCGACCCATTTAGCAGTCGGGATACTAAGTATTCACAGAGGAGACCAACAATGGATTTATATGCAAATGTGCATAAATCGAAACGGTTGAAATAGACATGTTTGCTTCAAACGTATTTGCGTCTCTTGTATTGACAAATTCTCGCAACTCGTAATTCTCATATTCTCATGTATAAAATAAGAAAATGCGACAAGAAAATGAAATAAAAAACAATGCTGGTGCAACCTTGCAAAAAGTACAAGAGAAAAAAATGATTTCAAAAACATACAAAAAAACGTGATTAAAAAACAAAACAACGTTATTGTATTAGCAAACCCTACGTAGATAGAATAATGGTAATATAATGTAACGAACAGAAAAAAAGTTTCTATAGAAATAGTACTTGATCTCCCTGCCTCGCTGTCCCACCTTTTTTGATATTATACAAATTATGTATTTTAATAAAACTACACTACGTGAAAGTGAGGTGCATTGAAGGTGAATTGCATATTTCTGTTTATTATACTTACCAACATAAAATATAGAAGACAAGAAAATCTTCCAGACATCTTTGGGCTCAAGTAAATCCGATCTACACGGCAGGTTATCCGATATCCTTGGATCGAGCAGCAGGTAAGTGAAGGAAGTTTTATTGATGCCCTCTCTCCATTTTCTGGAGGGTTCAGGTTTAGCGAAATCTTTTGTTACGACTTCTTCTAAGGATTTGAAACTGGCGAGGTCCAAGGTCCACTTCGGGTCACGTAGTGTCTTTTCTAATTCCAGTGAGAAGACTGGAAAGAATAATAATATTGTCGGTTCAAATTAGGTGGAAGAAATTGACCAAAAGGTTCATCGAAGAGATCTTACCGACATTTAAAACTGCTTCGGAAGATTTTCTTCATTAAAACTGAATGTAAAAAAACTGTATACATATGTAGAACATATCAGTTTATTGTTAGTGTTTGACACTTTCATAAAGGAAAATGTCATCAGGAGTAAGTTACTAGGTTTTGAAAGTAGACAATCAGCTATTTCAGTAAACGAACTAACGAACTAAACAAAATGCATGAAAAAAAAGATGGAATCCGTAAAAACTTTATAGTGAAGAAATACTTGTGTTAGGATACGTTCACGCCGAATAGACCGCGATATTTTGATGCCTAAGAGGTCTTTAAATTAAGTGATAAGACTGGCAACGTGGAGTTCGATCTGACAACGCTGGAAGTGAGACAGGGAACATGTGATCCGTCTTCAGTACAAGTTTGAACTCGCTCGAGTCATTTGGTTGTCCCTAACGATTTTTTTTTGTGTTCTAAAAATGAATCACATCAATTTCGAGCAACGGTGTGCTATCAGGTTTTGTTTCAGACTTGGGCACAGTGAAACAGGCCTACGGAAATAATGCTTGGTCAAGAGCCAAGTTTTTCGGTGGTTTAAGGCATTTTCAGAATGGAGAGATACGATTTACGATGAACCACGAAAAGGAAGGCCTTCATATTCAAGAACCGATGAAAATATCAACAGAATCCCGGATCTTGTGCGTTCAGATTGTCGATTGACAGGCATGGCCGAATGATCGGGGAAGAATTAAATTTGATCCACACCACCGTTTATAGATCAAGAACAACTGGGTGTTGCATCACGATAATGCTCCTTGTCAATAAACGAGTTTTTGGCCAGTAAAAACATTCCTGTAGCTTATCAGCCTCCTTATTCGCCTGACTTGAGTCCTTGTGACCTTTTTCTCTTCTCGAAGTTGAAAAATCACCTCAAGAAAACCCATTTTGGGACAGTCGAAAACACTCAAACGGCTGTAACCGACCTAGGCGAAGTATCGGAGTTCCATCACTGCTATGAGTAGAACAACCCTCTCCAGCACTGCGTGGCTCCAGAAGGAAGTATGGGTGATAAAATACAATTGTAATATTTGAATAAAAAATTAAAAAAAAAACTCATCACTTAATTGACAGACCTCGTATAACCAAATGTGACTTTCAGAAGGCGGGCGTTTTTATGCAAAGACATGGTTGGTAAGGTTGTGTCAGTTAAGACTCTCCATTTTAACTGACACTAATACATGATGGATATATTTACCTTTCTTCTGAACAACAGGATTGATGGCAACAACAGGCGCATGCCTTTTCAACTGATACAGTTTCTTCAAGTAAACCTTCTTGGTGGTAACTGTTATAGGTCCAGGTGCGAACCCGTGCGAGGTCAATTCAGCTCTTAATTTGTCCGAATCGTAATCGAAACACTCGGGCAGGGAAGACATTTTGGACGATGTTGTCATTATGGTACCATTGCAATCACTGAAAATAAAGAAAAATCGAACTTAGTTTACGAGGCAGATAAAATGCATGCGTCAGGATCGAGATAAATTGGTATTTGATGAATTATCAGTATATAAACAAAGTATTTCTGATATCGGAAGATAAGAATATTACGGATGCTAGTGATATGGTTCATATTAAGAGAAGACACTTCGTGGGATGTCTTTATAATCCGCCAGTCGGTAACATTTCTTTAGGAGTCATCTACATTATAGTATGAAATCAGATCGCAAACTTATTGTTACATCATCGCGTACTGATAGGATACGATCAAAACTAGTCACATCTTACGTATTTTCGTGATAAGCAACAAACTCGGCAAGTTGATTGTTTAGCATCAAAATAAGATTTGACTAGTTTTTAACATACCATATCAGTGCGCGATGTAACCAAAACATTGCGGTCGGCTCTTGGACTATTAGTGGTTTACAAAAAAAAATAGCGATATGGGCGGACCATCCTTGGTTTGGCAATTCGCTCATAGATGACTCTATGCACCGAGGTGGTGTTTGCACTTTGCAGAAAAAGATTAGAAAACGCTACATTTATGCTGAGCTGAATGGTGTTCAGTTCTTTTGAATTTCAAGATGACCTTCTTTTTTTGTTATTAAACTAAATCGTGTAGTATTCCGCGTAGGGCCCCTAAAGTAAGGCTATGTGATAAATTGCGGGTTTTGGGAATAACTTCTATCGCGAAAAGTGTGTTGAATGAAAATTATAGAGGGTGTTTGAAAAATAGACTGAGATACTTTAGAGGGTGATTCCTTGTTAAAAAATATGAAAAAAATTCCTGTAAACATGGGTCCGGAAATGCAGTTTTCAAGATACATGGGGACACATTTGATTTTTTTTATTAATACCTTAAAATATATTTACTCGATTCTCTTAAAATTTGGCAATATTATTTGTTGTATTAAGAGGCTAATTTAGCCCTATATTGATTAAAATCATTAGGTCCAGTGGCATCCCGAGGGGCACCTTAGCAAATATTATTGGCAAAAAAGTGTATGCCACTGCCTTTTTTTGTAACTTTAGTATTTGTTGTTTAATTAAGCATCTAAAAATACAACTTCATTGCATTTTTTCGTATCTCACTTCATTTTCGAGAAAAAAAAAATAAAAACCATTTCATTGCAAGTCACTGGAAAATGGTTTATTAATTTTTGCTGAAAAACGCTCAAGTGCCTAGGAAAAAAATCATTTCTGCATAGAGGTTTGACATTTGCACATCAGAATTATTCACGTAATTTTGTTTGCGAAATTTCTCTGAAAAGTTGTTTTTTTTTAATTTCATCACCCTGTATCTTGAAAACTCTGCATTTTCGGACCCTTGTTTATAGAAACTTTTTTCATATTTTTTAACAAGGAATCACCATCTAAAATATCTCCGTCTATTTTCCGTGCACCCTGTATATCGCAGGCTGCTAATACATGATAAATCTCCTCACCATGAATAAATGTCCAAACAAAAGTACTTTTGTACACTATAAGTGATGGTCAATAAATGCATCCAAAAAGGATTGTCTATCTAGCAGCACCATTTTTATATCCGACTATATCATCAGCTACTTTGTGAACCCCATGTTTTTGGAGTCATTTTTTATCTCTGACTAATTTCATTTTCACTATCTTCTCTTTATACAACTACTCTTTGGTTTAGATAAGCATGGTGATAACACAAATATGTATTATTATTCTCATTTCCTCAAGTGTATTCTCAAATTACGTAATTATGCAACATGATAAAAGTAAGCTTCAAATTGCGTTCACAAATGACACTGGATTTGAAGAAATTTGGATCTAATGAGTAAAAAATTAGACTAGATAAAGTTTTTGCTGCTCAAAGAACACCAATTTGCGTACAAACATCTTGACCCATACAGAGGAAAACATATTTTCTACACCACTGATTTTTTGAAATTGCATTTTGTAATAAGATACTCGATTTTACAATTGCCTCTTGAATGATGCTTACGTTTGAGGATAAATTGGTCTGAATGCAGGAGGTGCAATACGTTAAAAAACTTAAATCGGTTCTACCTTGAAATAAATATTCAAATTATATGTTATATATAGCGTGTTATCTTAAATCAGTCTCATCAGTGGCATATACATTTACATCACACTGTATCTTAGTGGTGGAACATTTTTGAATGTATGTTCTGTTCTAGAAACATTGCACCCCTTTTTGAATCACACTGTAAAAATTGAAAACCAAATAACTCACCTTGGTGCTTTCAGTAGTCTCTTCTCATACAAAACTATCCCTTCTTCCGTGTCTTCATATCTATATACTTCAGAAACGCTAACAAAACTCTGTTCCGATGAAACTGTGCTCTCACTCTTCCTGTTATTCTGATCCGTCTTCACTTTATTCAACGTACTATTACCACTCAGATCTTCCGTAATCTCAAAAATATTCTTTTCAAACTTATTACTTAACAAGGAGCACGTTTTGAAACTCTCTGTGGTATTCGTACTTCTTCTTTGAGATTCTCTATTTATTTCTTCAATAGTCGTTACTTTAAATGTGCGATTTACCTCATTCTGGTTTTCAGCTACTAAATTCAAAGCTACATTTCTATTTTCCGAGGTGCTTGATTTGTAACCACTACTTTGGCTAGCTATAACATGGGTTACATCTTGCATTGGCTCCACCTCTTTCTCTAAAGGACTTGAAGTCATTCTTTTGGCGCCATTAGACTTATATCCACTCCTACTATTGCCAATAAGCTTCCCAAGGCACTGTTTATTTTCAATACTGTACGATTTATAACCGCTACAAGCCTGTTCTACTTTTATACAAGGTATTGGCTGCGCATCAGCTATTTTAGCTTCATTGCTACAATATTTGTAACTACTACATGCCATATTCTCTTTTTGTTCTCTATTTAAAGAGTCTTTGATCTGTTTGGGACTAGGCACACTGACAATGCCACTTTCAACAGAACTTTCTTTGAAATTGGTGAAATTTGAGTTGACTATATCTAAATCTTGATTCTTGGGAGTTTCCATCTCATTTTCGCTAGAGCTGAATTCTAGCTTTCTACCTGGTTTCATAGTTTTTGACATTCTCCGCCTTTTTGTATAAGCCTTGCGGAAAGTGATATTCAATCGCTTCGACAGCCTATAACTGTCATTGTCAGATTCATCTATGGAACTCTCAAAAGATTGGAAGTTATCTGAACTCCCGTTTGGATCCAAACCATCTAAAAATTTTTCGTAGGTTTCATCTATATGGTTGTTGAACCAATTCATAACAAATTCTTTTGGATTTGATTGAGGCAAATCGCCCAAATTGCAATTTGATGGTGTAATACTGTCAGGTTTGTGGTCTTCTACTATTTCATACTCTCCTATGTGTTGACCGTTGTTGACCAAGATTTTGTCTGTAAAAATAATGTTTACATTAGTACCATGATGTGCAGATATTAATTGTTTCTATCATTTGAATTTTTAAAGAAAGGGTTAGGCAGACTCACATATAGTGTGAAGTATTTTAATAAACAATAGCGGGCCATTTTAGATCTATTAACAGGCAAAAAGAAGGTGGTAGACAAGGACCAGTTGACCGAAGGGTACCACCCGCTAGCTTTTTCCAGGGTGTCTTAAGAATGTCTACATGTTTCCGCACCTAAGCTACGCAGTCGGTTATTTTCTCTATTCCTTCACAACACAGAAATTAATGGTGATCCCTCGATTTCTAAGAATTGCGAACGTAAATCCACTCTATTCTCGGAATGACCGGGTGGAGCGTGGACTCGAGATAACAACATCTTAGCTTCCCAAATTTCGAGGTGTACTCCAATCGGAAGAAGAACGAAGGAGTTGTGGCTTTTGTCCACAGCAGTCTTTCCTACTCCAGAGAAGTTTATTTGGAGAAAGGAATAACATTTTGTGGCTTCGCCTCAACTTCAAAACATCCCCCAAATGTATTTGCAGCCTTTATCACTCTCCCTCGGACAATCACTTGGATGACCTACTTGAAAAGATCGACTTCTTGAACATCAAATACCCTGCTTCAGAGATAGTTCTTCTCGGTGATTTCAATGCCCATAATGAGCTCTGGTTGGGCTCAAACAAGACCGATGCAGCAGGTCGGGATGTTGAAGCCTCCTATTACCCAAGAACTCACCCAGCTGGTGATGAGTCCTACTTTTTTCCGCGTTTCGTCACACGTCAGTAGTCGGATCTCTTTCTGATGACGCATCCTGTCCTGTCTCCCCTGGGTAACTCAGACCACGGTGTTGTGGAGGTTAGGTTTCGGCAGAAACTCGCCCAGGCCGCAATATTTGATATTTCAGACATGCCGAGTGGGAAGGGCTCAGAGACTTTATCTCCACATTTCCTTTGAGAGATATTTGCCTCGCTGACCCGGATGCGACAGCTGTCTGCAAAAATGTTCGACAGCACAGGCGTGAGCTTTGTGAGGGTCAACCAAAGGTGACTTAGATAAAAACCTTGAGGTTCAAAAAATGACATTGGAGGTCGTTCTGAAGGTCATGGCAAACATTTTATCCACTCGAAACCCTACAGCTTTTGTTTGAAATTTTTTTCTAGGATGAGTACTTTGTGTAATATTTAGGTGAGTAGACTAAATGACACCCTGTATAGATTCAAGAATGGTAGCTACATATAGAGCTATACCAAGCACTAGTTATTTCTCATGTTTTTCAAATATTTCGAAATATAAAGTTCAGTTATCTAACTGACATAATGAAGTTAGCAGATTAGAATTTTAAATGACATTATTATTTACCTAGCTTTTTTATCATTATTTACCTAAGGAGAGAAAAGCTACTTCTCAGTGAAGCTTCATCCTCAAAAGAATAATAAATATAGTTATTTAGAAATTTTATTGTCAAACATGCATGGATTATATTGTTATTGATGCATATCCCTCGCTGATGGGTTAAAATATCTCAAAACATGAGTAACTAGAAAAACCAGGTTCTCACGAGGTTGATCTGAAAGCAGCAATTTTATTTCCGGCCATAAAAAATTATTCTAAAAACCAACATCAGTAAACAACATGATCTTTTTATCTTGGGGTTACCTAATTACCAGATTATTTTATGGTTATCTTATATAGTAACACTACTCTTGTGAACATTGAAGAAGTAGTAAACACGGTAGTTTAAAAATAGATTGGCGCCTGAAAAATATATATTTATGCTTTTGTGTATCTCTACGTGATAGATGACGTCTATTGGGATAGCCAATCATGTGGGCAATTTCTGTGCATCCATCCAATAAAATTTTAACTTTCATTCATACTCGTAGTTTCACACGATTTTACTCGCCATCATATGATTGATCAGTATAAAATGTGTACCAAGTTTCATTTCAAAATTCTGGATTTTCATCGTCAAATGGGGCATATATTGCCCCAAATTTTGTATTCCGACGAAGTATCATTATTTTTGCTGCAAAAAGTATATTCCGAGTGATTTTATTTTTTATAAAGAGAAGAAGTGGCCTTAAAACTTCAAACTTCAAACGTCAAATTTCGAGCCAAGTATATAACGTAATAGGTTCTAGAAAGACGCAATGCGCTTTTCCAGGCAGGAGTATTACGTATCATGAAAAGTTACATTATGTCGGTTTTTTAACATTATATCGCTTTTTAGTGACATTATGTAAGTTTTTCTACAACATCTTATCTTAGCACTACATGTTGTATAATTGAGTAAGAAAGTTATTAGTACATTTCACATTAATTGTTATTTCCAGTCATTTAAAGTTTATAGAAATATATTTTAAGATATCAAGTAAAAAATATAAATCAGCGCCTAGATGTGGCACAGCTAATAGATATATTTCACGGGCAGCATATTCAGGAATAATTTTCTCACATGACAAATATTACTGATTTTCTACACATGCAGACCAAAATACACACAAGCATGCGGATGTGACTTGCTACTCTGCCACTCAACCACACATCCTCTCAGAGTACCCAGTATGTCTCAAAAGTTCCCGAACTAAATTCACAAAAAATACAAATTAAAAGATAAACGAATTTATTCACATCAGCCTTCTACTTAGAAACCTTCTCTAGAAATTCACTCGTTTTAGCGCCGGTAGAGTGCGTCGAATGCTCTGGAGAACTCATTTTCTGAGAATGCTTTGAATCTCAATTGAGAGACAAGAACCCAATGTAATTATCAACAACACATGCAACTTCCAGCTTAGACCTCCAGTAATGCCATCTCAGAAGCAGATTTTACATCACATCAGAGCCAAAGATTGATAACAAGCCTCATGACGTTTAGGCAACACGTACAACTAAGTGCTAAGATAACGTCTTGTAGAAAAACCTACATAATGTCAAAACAACCAGCATAAAGTCAAAAAAAAAATCGGCATAATGTCACTTTTCAAGATACGTGATACCCTTGCCGGTCACCACTGTGGCCGCTCGATCCGGCGTCCATGATCTGTGGCCGTTTTTTGTTTTAATTTGCCCTGCATTATGACCTGGAGAATTTGATATTTATCTTTCCTCATTATGTGTCCAAACTATGCTAGCTTTTTGCTTTTATCTGTTCAGATTAGTTTTAGATCTTCATGTATTATTTGCGGTAACACTTCATTTCGACTGATGATAATCTATTATTTCTGTTAGAGTCCACGGCTTCATGCCGTATAGTATAGTCGAAAACACGTAACGCTCCGAGTCCAAGCTTTACATTAAGATGTAGATTGCAAAGAACAGTTTTCATTCTATTGAGGATATCACGCACAAAATGAAAAAAATGGTGCACGAAAAAGAAACATTTCCAGGAAAATGAGGCAAATTTGGAAGACAAAAAAGGATGTCATATTGACAGATTTGAATAATAACCCTATCACCAAAGCGACCCAGCGGTGCTGCAATTTTACCCTGAATGGGAATGGTATGGCTTTGTTAGTTTGAAGGCAGTTTTCACCTGACACCCAGATTTGACTCTTAACATTAAGTTGGCTGAAAGTGCTCAATGTGAATAAGTAAGGCATGAAATGATTTCGTAAACTGAAACATGGGCATATTTACCTAAGTGAAACTGCACGCATCCGTCAGGTCCCTCATCCTTCCTAGCGAAAAGCACCTCATTCTTGTGCTGCACATGTTGCGCCAACAGTCTGAGGCAGTCTCTGTGCTCCTCCTTGTGAGCGTAGTGAATGGGAGTGAGCCTGTTTGAATCTCGGACTTCGGGGTCGCCTCCGCAACCCAACAGTAGCCGCAAGATGTCGTTGCGACCCCAGGCTGCAGCGATGTGAACCGGGGTGAGGCCATCGTCGGACCTTGAAACATGTCATTTTGGAATACTCAATATATAAAATGTAACCTTTAATAATCAGATAAAGAAATCTAGTACTATTATAAATACTAAATTACAGGATGTTAGAGAATATTGTCAAGGACAAATTCAGCACAATGTGAAAAAAAATCAGATAAGTATGAGCCCGGAATTTCCTAGTTTCCATTGTTGAGTACTTAGGTCTAAATACAATTATCTGGCCACATTGCCATGATGTACGAGTATATCTAGGCCACATGTGTACTGAGCATACGAACTAATTGTGAGTTGTCATTGTAAGTGAGATAAAATAAAGTGTGCGTTGACTTGACACTCAGATGGAAACGGACGTGTATTTATTTCAACCGTGTTTTCCCGCATTTCCCAAGTATCCACTGCGAACAATATAAAGAGATACGGGGTGTTTAAACTTTATGTTTGGCAAAAATATGAAAGACCTATTTTGTTTAATCGCTGGGTGGTCGATGACATGACATAGATTTCATCATATAGACACATGCCTATACGCGACTATCAGACCGACGATGTTGCCCTTTTTCTCCACCGCGTGAGCGGCGATCGATCTGGTACGCCCTACTATGCACTTCACTCCTTTTGAATACCACACGATTTACTGTTGAGGCTTCCATTATATTATTCTCAGTTTTCATCAATGGCTTCTTAATTTGAACCTAGCTGATACAAGCTAGTGCTGCGTGAAGTATTGCTCATTTGCTGAATATCGCTTGCAAGCGCAGCTCAGCATTACCTGTTTCACATACGTGACTTCACATACAACAGACAAGGCTCAGCTATACTTCAAGTAGCGCTAGCTCGTAGTAGCTAGTTGCAACTGTACGTAACAAATAATAAAGTACGCCGTAACCGCTAAAGTTACTGAGCTATAACTACCAACAATTTAGATTGACATGTTTGTATCCTGGAAAGGTCATTATTATTATGCACAAATCAAGTACATTAATGTTATTCAATGACTTTTTAAGCTACATATCTGCGTATAATTGTAATGAGTAACTCATGTAATACACATAATTGAGATTCTCGGATGCGTTTTATTTATATCCCGTATCAATGTCCATTATTAATGGACCAACTTGCTATTTATAAATATAGCGTTGAAAAAAATCTTGATTATGACAACCTAATCTAGAAGCCATTCTTCAATATTATAACTGGTTTGGTCCAGATAGTAGTATAGGATCGTCACAGGTCATCTGATTGTACACTACATATATGTGTGTATGTGTTGTAAGAAAATAAATATGAGTGCTTCAATCAGAATCGAAGCTTTCGACTCGCTTGATGACTTATTAACGTTTGTTTCATCATACGATTTCCTTTTTAGACAAAACATTATACGATTATGTATCTATCTATAACGGATCATAAAGTGATAAAAGCGGTAGTTTACTATTTGGAAATACAGTGGAATCCACTCATAATGAACTTGCTTATAATGGAAACCCGTATATAATGGACACAATTTAAGGTCCTATAAATAATTGCATGTAAAATCCTCGGATATTATAGACTCGCTTAAAATAGACCCTCGCTTATTGCGGACTATTTTAATCCATTATTTGCGAGCTATTTTGGTAGTTTCCCGAAGCAGGTTTAGCTGATGCAATCGTTTACGGCGGTTTGGCTTCGCAGTTTGCATTCAAACTTGGCCACCAGTGTTATACTGTATATGTTATAAACATGTCGAAAAGTGCGAAACGTGCATTCACTTTACACGAAAAGTTCACAATAATTAGTGAGCTTGAGCAGGGTTCATCTCAAGCAAATATATGTGCTCGTATGGCTATAAAAAAGTCCACTGTGTCAAATATTTGGAATAACCGTGACAAAATTAAAAATGACTGGAAATCGAATAGTCAAAAGAAAAAAATGCGGCTATCGCTGCATCCCCAAGTCGATGATATGATATTTAAATGGTATCAACAAAAGCGTGCTAATAATTTTCCAATAAGTGGACCTATGCTACAAATAAAGGTTGAATAATTTGGGAAATTGATTGGAGATTACTTCAAATGTAGTTCCGGTTGGCTAGACAGGTTTAAGAAAAGACAACATTGTTTTTGGAAAAATTTGTGGCGAGTCAGCTTCAGTTGACAAGAACGTTACCAATGACTGGATTTCTCAAGTTTGGCCCGTAATATCCAGTGATTATTCGGATGATAACATATTCAATGCAGATGAAACAGGGATATTTTATAGAATGCTACCATTAAAACTCATAAATTAAAAGGTGAAACTTGCAATGGAGGGAAACTATCAAAAGAGCGAATAACTGTTATGATTTGTGCTAGTGCTTCTGGTACTGAAAAACGGAAACTATTGATAATAGATAAGTGAATGAATAGAAATTCATGTTCTAATTTTTTTGATATTCAACGGCAGTGCTGTCAGGGAAATTTAAGACTCCCAGGTGTTTCAAAAATGTTTTCAAAAATTCCCGTAAAATATTTTTACTTACTACTTACAAGTAAAAATATATTACGACGGCCTAACTATAGGAAAACCAACCAAATAACACAAGAAGGACTAAATTTGAGTAATGTGATAAAGAGCAAAGAGTATGCCATTACTAATTTCAAGCATGCACGCGCTGTGGCTCGTTCTAAGAAAGCGTAATCTTGTATTATCCTTGCCTACATAGCACTAATATTGTCGATCAATATTGCTTCAATGTTGTTTATTGATCGTTCAGCGAATATTCGTAACCTTATATTTATCCTATATCACCTACATTTACGAAAATGCAATATTTGGTAATCTCTTTAGGGCTAAATTGGATCAATACGTTATTTTGCGATATTTATTGCAGAATAAACGCTAAAACATCATTTCATGCTACAGTTGTGGACTTTACCTCGCGTACAATAAATATACATTTTCTACAACATTTTCATAATTGGTTGGAACAACATGCAAAGTATGTCTTGCAACCAATATTGGGTTTCAATATTGAGTCAATAAAAGAACAGATATTCTGGCTCAATACTGTAAATCAGCGATTAAACCAATATTTTTTCCATTGATTGTGAAAATAGGTAAAATATGACATACACCCAATATTGAAAATTGATGTTGAGCTAAAATAAAAAGAAGTTTTGCTTTAATAATGTAAATAAACATTGAAACAATATTTTCATAATTGCTTGGGACAATATACAAATCCTCATGCAATCAATATTGATTGTAATATTGAGTGAATAAAGGCAGGACATATTGGTTTGATATTCCAAATCAATATTGTACCAATATATCCAAATGTTCATATTTTTTCTTGCACCAATATTGGAAAATTAGTTTGAGTCAATATATCCGTAATATTTTTTCTATATCGGGTCAATACACGTGTGCTATTTGGGATATTATGATCTTGAGGAAATTTTCAAAAATCCCATCGTATCTGTGATCCAAGATTCACTTCCTCAGAAAATCGGGTGCGTCGAATATGAGAGTGATATCAAATTAACGCTAGGAATGTGGAGCGGAGAGATTCTGAATGCGCTTCTCATAGCGAGGGGGAACGGAATTCCCACCATCAAGATACAGAAATATTGTAAACAATGTAGGTTTCCCATTCTCTACATCATTTTTTTTTCGAAGAGTTTGTTGAAAGATAAGTCACTTACCTGACGTTTGGATTTCCCCCATTTTGCAATATGAAACGAGTGACTTTGAGAGCAAAATCAGTACAGTCACTGCCAATGGTTAGGTGGAAGGATGAGATGCCTTTATTAGGCAATATCAAATTCGGATCTGCTCCTTTTTCACATATTAGGGATTTCACGGCACTGTAAATAAATCACCTTGTTTTAAGATAGTACTATTACGATTTTATAACTATACAGACAAACATGATGTAATATAAATTATTCACTTCAAGATATGCAAGATCAAGTACTTGAAAAGGAGAATAACCAATAGAAACTGGGCGTACTAATACCTTCCACAGCTTTTCTAAAAGATTTTGATATCAATTATAAAAGTTTCATAAACTCAATAAGCATCAACAGCTACCAGAAAGGTAATACAATGTAGGCACTCTTTCTATGTATAATATCATATTATTTTATGAATCCCTCTATTTTCAGCAAAATAATATGTTCCTATCGTCCTTAAATCATTAATGTTTCATGATTCCTACAAGTTTTCCCTGCTATTTAAAATGATAATGACTCGGGGAAGGACTCTTCTAATGAGAAAACGTTAAAGAATACAGTAAAAGAAACCATTGGTTTCAAGCGTAATTGGCGTGTCATAGGACCGTCCAGGCTGTTGTTGGTATAAAGAGTATAGTTGTGGCAAAAATCAATGAATTGCCCCTGAAAGACAGATAAATATACAATATATAGTCATTGTTACAGTAGCCGACACTTTAGTAAACCGTCAACCCAACATGTGGGCCTTCACTCTCGACAGCCTGAAAACATGAAAATGTAATAAAATCACTCCCACTTTCTGATAATTACTCTGTTCCCTTGTTTATAAGAATTGATCCTCAGGAATCTCATGCTTTATGAAATATCTGTCAAATAATGTGGTTTAAACATTGGCTCAAATATTTTCAAAGATTTTCTTCATTACAGTAAAAGAAAGGATGGTTTTATTCATTACTATTTGGCTTGATTCTCGTATATTGCATATATTTGTGGTTTCAAAGAAAAAACAGTTCTTGAAGAGCCTTAATATGCATAAGTATTTACTCATAAAATATTCCTGAGCAGCTAAATGATATTACAACTTTTGGCAATAATTATAGCTCAAGGACATCATGTAAGTGTAAACGCATCAAATTTGATCTGCATATCTTGCCAAATCGTAAATATTTTCTATTGCATCTCGAATTCTGAGAACTCAAAAATGTACACAAAGTGTGCAAACTGGAGCCACTGCCGGCGACAAGAATCTTAAACAATTTTTATCAGAATGACCTCCAGATATCCCTTTTCCTGAAATTAAACAATCTCATTGGTCTATCTATAAAAATTTATTGATCTGGACAAAGTCCATTTTGAGAAAATGAGCGCACATTGTGTAACTCATATTGGAATGTTTGTAGTAAGAGAAGGCAAATACAAAAATTTTTGAAATAGGTGGTTTACTTGATGAAATAGTACCAATATTCCTTATTGAGTGGATTCAGGAAAGAACAGCTATTTTTTGACCCATCCGTAAGTCAGAAAGTACTACTATGAATTTTAATGAAAGAGACTGCTAATACAGAAATGAAGAATATTTGTTTTTTTTAAATAGGTCAAAGGCACCAGAGTTACCACTCAAACTGAATTTTACAAATTTCAAAATTTCTGCTCATTCTCTAAAAATTTTTTTGGAGAAGTTAAATTTGGGAGTTGGGGTAAGACAGTTGTAATATTTGGCAGTGGAGAAGTATAATGGAAATATAAAAGATATTTTCCTTATGCAACATTCAAGCAGTCTAAAGATCAAAACTGATCAATAATCAAAACTATTTTTTTACCTAGAAAGGTAAGCTGAAAAATAAATGAAAACTTTAAAGTAAAGCATTTGTTGAAATTTTTGGGAAACTAATGTCAAAAATATTATACCCAGAATACAAAATTTTCTCAAACTTCAGCAAAAGTTGAGTAACCATACTTTCAAGTTCTTTATTTTGACTGTACACTGGTTATCTAAAAAATAATCATATTTAAGTTTTTACAACTTTGATTTGTCACAGAAGCTCCATCAGTATACTTAAAACATGCCTCAACTAAAATTTCCATTTTTGCCACTTTATATCAGATAAAAGAGATTATACAATTTTGATGAAAGATATTGGTTGAAGTACAGCTGATTTAACAAGAAAAGAAAAATGTTTCAAGAAATTGAAAAACATTTGGTATAATAAACAATTTGTATTTGTCATATATTATCATATTAAGCATGGAATTATCTGTTTAAGTCCAAATCATCTAGAAATATAAGGAAAGGGGATTTCCATACTAATCTAGAAAACTTGGCTTACTAGCCAATGTCCACACTTGTTTAAAACCTTTAAATGATGAATTGAAGTTCTATTGTTTGGTTTCGCAATATCGTTTCCTCAATTTTTTGTTATAAAAAGTGGCTCTCTAACACAGTAGTGAAAAAAAGTGAATGTTTGTTATTTTGACAAATTTCTACCTAGATTACTGTAGGTACCCTCAAGAAAATTGACTGGTGATATACAGTGAAACAATTTAAGTGGAAAACGAATAATACACTTACGCAAAATTATTGTCGTCTATAGAATCGTAGAGCAAAGACGCTAAATAAAACTCTCTCCTGTTTTGGCCCTTATATATGCTCATTGTCACATAACAGGCCAACAAAAAATGTATTCGGCTTTTAATTTAACTGTCTTAACACTTTTAATTCAATTCACAAAACAATTATCTCAGACAATCGATAAAAACCGATTGTTTCAAAGCAAACTACAATTGCAAGCTCACTGTACACCAAGCACAACAGTTCACAAATAAATGTAAACAAATTTTGGAGGTTAGGTTTTTAAACCTCCTGCATGGACATTTTGAATGACGCATGCTCAGATCAACTTTATAGTCAAGGTGTCTTAGTCGAAGCATTTGGATATTTTTTTACGTTTTTATCCGACTGCCACAGAGGGAGGGATATGTTTTTCACGCGGGTTTACATACATAGATATGTACCTATATGTATAAAAAAAATCTATTTCACGGGCTACAGACCAGATTTTTTGACATAATATGAGGTGCCGTTGGATTCGTCTTAGAAGCGCGAGTGACACAGGCTGTATTAAAGTTCTATAAAAGATAGCCGTTTTTGAATAAAAAAAAACAACATTGGAATTACCATTTCACAGGTTACTAGAGCTTAAACGGCTTGATCCATTTTAATAAGTATGAGGTCCAAATTTGTCTTGACAGTGCGAGTGTCTCAGGCAGGTTATACTAAACTTTTATAAAATCAAAACGGCAAATCCTAATAAAAAATTTCAAGTTTAAAATGTTTATGGGAATTTTCATTTCATGGACTACAGCTTAAACGATTTGATGGATTTTCACATACGTTGTGTCTCTAGATTTGTCTTGACAGTGTGAGTGACATTGGGTGTTCAAAAAATTCGTAACATTAAAATGGCGGATTGAACATTAAAATTTCTATTTCACGGGCTACACCCCAAACGGCTTGATGAATTTAAGAATTCGATAAGTTTTTGGGCAACGTCATAACGTATCTGGAATTCGAGGAAGCAGAAAAAAATTGTATAGGGATCTTAGGAATTGAATTAGAATACGCTTTTTCAAACAGCCCGTTTTTGTTTGGTAATTTCCGGAGTTCATAATCATTTCTCTTTTTATATAGTCTAATAAATAACTTGTAATTCGGTCGAATTAATTTGTATATACATATGATTTTATTGGGTCGGAAACACACACACAAACGATAACAGTCTTAACACTGCGGATTGCCGGGTAATAAGAGGGTCTATTAAACTTGGCTGAACTGGGTTTAGAAACTCGTGCATCGTCCCTGACCCTACAAATAGGATTGGCCTACCAAAGAGAAAACCAGGAGCAGTTCCAAGTATCGAAAAAAGCATCTCGAAGTGCCTCAAGATATTTTGGAAATGCACTAGCAGATTTGACTTAATGTATATTCGAATCTCATTTATTCAGTCAAAAAAAAAACAGCGCAAAACGGTCGAATACACGGCCCAGCGGCCTACAAATTCCTAGGCAGGCAGCAAGAAGCAAACAGAAGCAGTGATCAAATCCCATGTTTGTACAAATTTCAACCAAAATCTTGGTATCTTATTTTATTTTTTATACAGGGTGACTTTGAAGTTGAGTCATTAATTTTCAGATAATGATTGTAGAAGGAAGATAAACCAAAATATGTGTGTAAAAATAAAAAAAAATAAAAAAAATTTTTTACCTTGTTTTATATAGTATCCTCCCGACAAGTATTTCAGGGCGGACCTGTATTTGATCGTGAGGTCCCCTGTGAGGTCTTAAGTCACCTGATTCACGAGCCCGTTGTACTACATTAAAAAAGGCACGAGGGGTTGGTTGCACTCGATTGGGAAACCGATAAACATGTGCCATTTTTTATTTCGTTTGAGCCACGCAACAGGCACCACTATTCACACGCGTTACCGACTGACACTGACTGTATGTATACAACTGAATAAAATAATTGTAAAAACATCGTTCCAAATTCTTTCTCTTTTTTGTTTCCGATGCGATGAACCGATAAGGCGGATTATATCCGTTGTTGCCAAACACGAGCACATGATATTATTATTGAGACAGGGCGGTACTCAATACCAGAAAAATGGTAAAGGAAAAAAACATTTCTTTTGATCAGATCTACTCACTGTTAAAATAAATGACTCAACTTCGAAGTCACCCTGTATAGTTCCAGTAACACATCAGTCTAGATGACTCAGGCTATAACAGTGATATGGGGCTTTCTAAAGGCTGTAATCTAATTAAATTTAAACATGAATAATTATCAATAAAACCAAAGTTCTCTGGCGTCTATATCGCGTGGATTCGGAAGTGATTGCAAATCAAAAATTTAATACAAAACGTCCATGTTGCGTCATACGTCTACACAAAAAGATAAGTACAATTTATATTTGGGTGATATAAATAGCACATAGCATTTTGTATTGTGTATAATCAAATCCAAGCGAATAACCAAAATTTCTATGTTATGTACCGCGGTTATAATATGGTTCAAGATGACACACGGGTTGATGACGTCAGTTACACGAATCGCTTGAACGCGTTGGTTTTAACCGCAGTTTTGTTGCAAGTTGTTTATTTTAGAAAAGCGCGTATATAGTCTCTGATTATTTTTATTATCACTTAATAATCGGTGCTTTTTCGTCTACAACTGTATATGGAAAGTTTAAATAAGAAACCTTTCATAATATTCATGGGAGAAATGTTTTTTCAGATTTTTTTTAATGATGGAACCATGGCTTTGTAGCTATGATAACTTTCAATTCTCTAAATTTTTCCGCATGTCAAAGAAAACATTTATTGATTCAGCAGAAATGATGAAAAAAGAAATTAGCAAAACCGTATACAGGTGGATATCATCTAGTGAGTTTATATGGCCATATTTTAATATTTTTGTGGTATATGGCTACACAGGATACTTTGTTAAGCATAGGAACTACATTTAAAGTGTCCCCAACAACCGTAATGAGTATAACTAATAAGGTGCTCCACTTTATGGTAAAACTGAAGTCAGCCTGTATCATTTTTCTCAAAAATGAAGCTTAAGTACAATAACAATATCCAATACCCGGCAAAATTCTAACTTGTCACATTTCAAACAATAACCAGAAATATAAAACTACTCTTGAGTTGGGTAAATACCACAATTTTGCGGTGATAACTATGACATATAACAGCTGATTCGTGACGTCACGGATCTTATAACCAAACTGATAACTACACTCGCTTGAACGGATTGGTAAATACCAACCCAAAATGGTAAATACCATTTCCATTTGGTTATCCGCTTGAATTTGATTTATATCTTGGATATTTTGATGTTCACGTTGATTTATTTTATATATACGAGTAGCTAACTGACAACTGCGGCATATCAAACGCTAAAAGAGTAAAGTATGAGTATTCCTAATCATGATTGAAACGGACAAAAAGCAGGGTAGTAATAAAAAACGCGAGATCATATTATAAAACATTGTAAGACAGAGGATATAAAAACTGTTGAATTGTACTCATAGATTTTATATAAAAACGTTAAATTGAACCAACTTTATCCCGACCGTGATTACAGAAATTACAAAAATGCCATTGCCGACTTATTTTTATATATTACGTCAGCTATTATTGTCTGATTTTGTAGTACTATTGATGAGAAATTCTGAAACGTGTATGTATCTACAAATTGCAGACAATGTTACTAAGATATAGCGACGATTTAGCCGAAAAATATAGCCGTACCATATGCTGCGATCATAATAGCTGGGCTATAGTTGTCATAGATATAGCCAAATATTATTAGTAATAAAGTGTAATGCCTATTACACAGTTCCCTTTTATGTATTTCTTATAATGACGTCTTGGTTTCCGTGCACTTTGAATTAGGGATGGACAAACTATGCCTTGAATGCACATCAACAGTTCCTGACCCTTTACTCTTTCCATATTATTTACTCACTCATGCGGTGTTTTGATGTACCGTACAAATAAAGTATCATTACTAACTCTATTTACAGGTGGCACGACTTTTCTTAGTACTATTATTTGTAAACTCTAATTATCGCAATCGAAAAAACGCAGTTTTCCAATGTTTCCAACGTAACATCACGAATTTTTATATATGATATCTGAGAATCGCGCATCTCGTATCAATGAACAATGAATGATATATATGTAAATAAAACCAATACGTGAATTTTATGCCTTATTGCTCTAAAGATGAACTTCCGCAGCTTTTGGATGAAATTTTTATATTTTTTCAGAGTTTGTAGTTTACGGGCGGTAAGCTCTGGTTACATAACATATATGACAATAGCCGAAGTTATAACTACCATAGATCAATAGATAGCGGCACATGATAATTATAGCTTCTACAGCCTCCAGTAAATTCAATGTGGTCGAATTTACCAAACTCCAGCTATCCTGTAGAAAATATGGAGTAAACTTTGGATTGCTTTGGAGCGTCAGCTACAATAATTTGGATGGGCGACCAGCCAGGACTCATTATACAACAGGAGTTTTTTTACCCGTGATTAACTGGTTTCGCCCTTTCTCTTCTGGCAAAAAAGGAAATATATCACGGTATATAATTATTTTTGAAGGGCTTACAGAAATAAGCTCTTTACCAAAAAAAGTTCTTTTTAATACGTCAGTTGTAAGTTTTTGAAAAGAAATTTCCATTCCCACTCGGAACTTTAAAATCTGTAGCTTGAATATTACCAATTTTATAGCCATTTAAAATGCGTCCGACCCTAAGGATCTACCCCACAGAAAATTGATGTTAGGTATACTCTAGGAGTCGTAGGATCAAGTTGACGTCAAATATTCGTAATCTACACAGCAGAGTTATCCATGAAGCAGGTTTTCATCCAGACCGCAGATTCGCATGGGGTTTTGAAAATCGTATACAAGAAAGCGTAAATATTTCTTGTAGGGTAAAATTTCCATATTCACTTCCAGTTGTTGCAAATGAATAAAACTTAGCGCAGTTAAGTAATTTAAGGCGTGGATTTCACAGTCAAAAAATTCTAATGGGACCAAATTTGATGAAGAATATGGGTCGCTTGTGATACCCCGTGTTCCCGACATCCAATTAAATTTAAGAATTATATCTTTATTCTATTTATAGCATTATGAATGAGAACAAGTAGCTAGATCCATGAACGCACAAATCGTGATAAAGCACACTTATTATTCCCACCGCACCCCAAAACTGTATCGTTTCGGATCCTGCCTTAATTTAACAATTTATTTTTTATGAACAGTTAATGAAACACTAGGCCATTCTGAATAATACCAATA
The DNA here is from genome assembly GCA_963669975.1 of Acanthoscelides obtectus. Classification (NCBI taxonomy): domain Eukaryota; kingdom Metazoa; phylum Arthropoda; class Insecta; order Coleoptera; family Chrysomelidae; genus Acanthoscelides; species Acanthoscelides obtectus. The sequence goes on from CAVLJG010000006.1 coordinate 69,480,356, forward strand.
ATCTACTAACAAGGTGGAATGTCAAGTGATCGTTTCCATTATGAGGGTGTCCAAGCCCCAACTACCCCTATGTATGGTAATGGAACCTAAATAGATTTGATTTATTTTAACCATGAATGGATATAGTCCATTCATCGAGCACAGTGTATTTTTTGCTTTTCAGACGTCATGTTAACCTAGCATACGATATACATTAAAGCATTTATAGTATTTATACATTATTATGATTATTAGTTTGCTTTTTCTCGTAATGAAAATCTGCACTGTCTCTTGATCCATCGCGTTTTAGTTCTGCTGCACAATATTAAAAAATCAGATGTTGGAAAATAACTTTACTGACGTTTCGTCTGCCACTGAATCCTTTTCAGGGAGTACAAGCAGATTCAAATTAATACAGTGTACCTTTGACGAATTATTTAAAAATTAAGGTCTTAGAGCTTCGAAAATTATGTGATATCCATACCGATTTGATTATCGTGTTATGATACATCGGGAAATAATAAAAAAATATCTAAAAATAATTTTATTTACATAAATAAAGTACATTTATAAAATCAACAGACGTTCAGTTTATCCTAATTACAATGCTGATCAAACATCATGTATCACACAAATTCAAATAAAACAATTTTGTAAACATATTTATGAATAAATTAAAAAAATAAATTGTTTTAGTGAACACAATAAACAAAATGATACAAATTCAGGTTGGAAAAATAAATTTATAATTCATACGTTTTCCATTTTTTAGATTTAAGTCGTATTTAACTAAATTCTATAAAACTTGATAAAAAATCATTATTTTGTCTTGGGAACCCACACTGGAGCTGCTACAGCCCCAATATTCACCCTTTCTACCGAGATAATTTCTTCGGCTACATTTTCCGTGTTGTAAAACTTGTGCAATTCCTCTATGGCCTTATCCTCCATCTAAAAAGAAAATGATGTTATCAATGGGGGAGTCACTTTGGAACTTGGGGTAACATAAAATCACACTGTCGGATTCCTCCGGCGAGACTTACAGATTTAAAAAGATTCTCTTTCAATGCACCAATTTCAAATACGTTAGTTACTTCCTACGCCATTGGCGTGGAAGTATTGTAATCGCAATAAAAATTCGAAAATGATATATTGTTTTTTGGATGTTATATAACATGTCTGGCTATAGATTGATTCCTCTAACATTTTTATATGACCTTCAGAAGAAAAAGTTGTGTATAAAAGTTATACTGTCGAAAATGAATTTTATCATGTAATTACTTTTTTGTTTGCAAGGTCTCACAGCAAAGTGCTAATGAGTAAAGTTGGAACGGAACACCCTATATATTTTCAGGGAGAATGATAGTCCCTCTTTTCTTAATCAAAATAATACAGGTCATCCCAACGAAAATGGAAAGTAGTTTTATGAGCAAACTGGAAAATATATCAAAAATCTGTTTCCTTGATATGTTACTACAGCATATTTTAAAATTTCTTTAATTTCGAATTTCAAATACGTTTTTTTCTTCCTATGTCACTGGCGCGGACGTATTGTAATCGCAATAAAAATTCGAAAATGAAATATTGTTTTTTGGATGTTATATAACATGTACGGAGTGTAAGGCTATAAATTGACTCCTCTAACATGTCCTGCCAGAAGAAAAAGTTGTATACAAAAGTTATGGGGTCTAAAGGTGTCTCAGAAAAGTGTTAATGAATAAAGTTTGGATTGGAACACCCTGTATATTTTCAGCGAAAATGATAGTCACTTTTTTCTGAGCAAACTGGAAAATATATAAAAAATCTGTTTTCTTGATATGTTACCAGGGCATTTTTTAAAATTGTTTTAATTTCGAATTTCAAATACGTTTTTTACTTCCTACGCCACTGGCGAGGAAGTATTGAAATCGCAATAAAAATTCGAAAATGAGATATTATTTTTTGGATCTTATATAACATGTACGGAGTGTCGGGATATAAATTGGTTGCTCTCACTTTTTTATATGACCTTCCAGAAGATAAAGTTGCATATAAAAGTTGTACGGCCTAATTCTAATATGAAGATTTTTATGTATTTTTTGTATACCAGATGTCTCAGAAACTGCTACTAAATAAAGTTTTTCAGGGAAAATGATAGTCCCTTTTTTCTTAATCGAAATATATACAGGGTGTCCCATCGGAAATGGAAAGTATTTTTATGAACAAACTGGAAAAATCTATTCTCTTGATTTGTTACTGGTGCATATTTTCAAATTATTTTAATTTATACACCTACATAGCTTCATGCCATAGCAAACATGTATTTTTTAAATACAATACCCTATATTTTATTGCATATTCGGATAGACCTCCTAAAAACAAGAAGTTTGGTATCCTATATAACATATGGTTCCAATTGTCAAATGTTTAGATATTCAGTGGGATGTCTGAAAAAATGCCCACTTTTGACGGCTCGCAGCACCGCCAATTTTGATGATATTTAGATCAATTTTAGTTCACAAAAATTTTATATATGGTTTATCATACTATTTCCATTAATTTCGACAAAAACTCACGTTTTTGTGTTATTTAATCAATGTGTATCTGAGGTCGAACCAGTTTGTAGTGTCCGGCCGAAACTAATATTTCAGGCGAAACCGACATTTCGGTCCAATTTTAGTTTCTCCTGAAACCGAAACTTCCAACTGAAGAGTGTGATATGAGAGGTTGGGAGGTTAGATAGTAATGTATAATGTAAGATAAAACAAACTTCGTCTTTATCAATTAATATTAGAAGTAATAATGGCAGTCTAACATAAAAAAAACAAAGTCTATACAATATGTAATAATCAGTCATTTTTAAATATTATTAAGACTTAAGTGAAAAAACTGAAACAGTACTACATTTTTTCTTGAAACACAAAATAAATAATGCCTTTTTGTTTCCAAAATTTTGTAAAACAAAAATAAAAACTCATGGCATGTTGCACTAAAAATATTAGTTTAGACGGAAACATAGATTATTTTGCAGATTTCCACTGGACAAGCACTTAAACCCCGTTTAAAATTTTGTGAACTGTGTTTAACTTACATGATCAATTTTTGGAGTTTAGGTTAATTTTAATTCATTTTTAGTCTTCATGAATGATAATGATTTTATTAGTCATGATATTATTTTAAACGATGATTTGGGTATCCTTGAACAAATTTCAAGAAAAATTATTCAAAAACCAAAAACAAGCACTATTTCCATGAAATTAGTAACTTTCATTTTTGGGGAAACTTTGTATAGCTTTGAATATTCTGACTGGAATTGTGCCTAAACTGGAATTCCCCAATAATTTGTGAGTTATCTTCTATCTTGAATTACATAAAAAAATCTTACAAAACTCAAAGTCAATGTTGGTGCAACAGGCCATCAGAACGTAATCTAATAATCATAATTGAACAGTCTGATATATGACATGAATAACCATTTTTCAACATTTTCTTCTAGCAAATTTGACATTTGGTCGGAATAAATTTGCCCGAAGGCGCGCGAAAACATACGAACGTAGTTTCGGTTTCACTTTCGGCGGATTTTCTGCCAAAACCGAAAGTAAATCGAAACTCTCATTTTGGACCGAAACTGGCCGAAACCGAAAGTTCGGTTGGACAATACCAGTTTGCATCGAGCTGCCTATGTAATCTGGTTTAGGACTGGAAAACAATATATGAGTAAATGACACACAAACCTCAAGTTTTTGACTGAAGTAATAAAAAGAAGTTTAACAAACCATATATGTATTGGAATCCATTCCATTTAAAATAATACACATTTATTCGATAGCACTTTAATTAGAAGATGTATACAAAAAAAATATATGAAATATATATCGTAGAATACCCATTAAGTTTTATATCCAACTTTTTCTTCTAGGTCATATAAAAAAAGGGGGGGGGGTCAATTTATACCCTTGTACATCACGAAAAAGCTTGTAACTCATTCTCGTCGGTCTCTCTGTGCGCTAATACCAGGGAATTTTCACACAAGGTTACTACTATGCCAAGAATGAAAAAGCTTTGTAGTTTTTTGAAAATATGTATAGTGGTAGCGGAGCTAGGGACAAAAATCGTTTAAAAAAATGTGGGAATTAAACATTTGGGATTGGGGTAGAGGACGTATCTCAATTTCTTTATTTAGTTTAGTATTTAAAAAAAAATCTTACCTGTGTAAATAGCAGAAGCTTACTGGTAATCTTCATAAGATTTTCTTTTTGCTTCCTTTCATCAGATATAATGTCATTTATAGTAGATTTCTTCGGAGTTATATTATCAGTTATATCAGGAATGGGTTTCCAGGGATTTTTGGGGTGTTCTGAAGAAGATAGATATAAGAAATTAAATATCCGAAAACGCATTTACAGTAGCGGACAAACGTTTGGAAACAAATATTAACATTAGTATGAACTATTTCATATATCTAAATCAAATTTGTGAAGGAACAGATAATATAAATATTAAAGTCTACCTTTGGCTGCCGTACTAATACAATGTTTATCTTATCAATATTCAAATTCTCTGAAAATAAAAACCTGCGTTTTTTTTCAAATACCACAGTTTTTGTAACGACCACAGTATGGAAACATTTCAGTTTTGCCGTATTTATTCGTTCTGCAATTCTCTGATGTTGCGTGCGGTAAATACTAACATCAGTGAGAATGCCAAATTAAAAGAATTTTTATAAGATTTAAGAGACAAAGTAATTGAATTATCCAGAAGTGGTGTCAGAAATGTTGGAATTTCTCAAAGCTTAAAAATGATAAAGTTACGATTGCGAAAATTATTAGTAAATATCAAGAATACGGATCACGAGCAACGCGGTCCACGTGCGGAAGACCGAAAAAAAATAACGATTATTTTTTTTAACGCTACATTAAATGTTTGTCTCATGAAGATCCGCGAATGCCAGCCGCACGGATTTTCGAAATAATCGTAGAAGAGGGTGCCGAGAATCCTTTTGTCAAAACAGTGCAGAGACGCTTGGTGGATTTTGGGCTTTTTGATAGACGTCCAGTGCAAAAGCCTCAAAAGCAGATTTAAATTGTTTGGAGCTGACGGTATGGCATATGTGAGACGTCCAATATGAAAAAGATTCGACAAAAAGTATCAGTAGCCGAAAGTTAAGCACGGTGGCGGCAACATCATGGTTTGGGGCTGTTTTTCTAGTTCTGGAACGGGTCTAATTGTTAAAATTTTTGGAAAAATGCATCAAAAACTTTACAAAGATATAGTGAACACATGATCCCTTTTGCTTGAAGAAGAAATGCCTTTACGATGGGCATTCCAGCAAGACAATGACCCCAAGCATACCTCAAATTCGTAAAGGACTGGTTAAGGCTAAACAATTTTAATGATACATGGCCTTCGCAGTCCCCTGACCTAAACCCTATAGAACATCTCCGGGAGCATGTTAAAAGACAACTGACAAGAAACACTTTTAAAAATAGGAAATATTTATTTTATCATATAAAAAAGATTTGGCACAATATCCCAACAGACGTCAAAATTGGTGTCTTCTAAGCGCAGCAGATGCCAGGCAGTGTTGAATGCTAAAGGCTATGCTACCAAATATTAGCCAAACAATATTTTTTAAATCTTTTTGTAGAGTTATTGTAGTTAATTTTGTAATAAAAAATATGTTTCCATACTTTTGTCGACTCATTTTTGGCCATAAAACAATATGAAGGTTATTTAATACTAGTCTGTAGTACCACAGCTAACAGAAATTGTCATTAGTATACTCAAAACTGTAAGCAAACTATAAGAGTAAAAGAATAGCCCTTAATAATAAAGAATAAAAAATTAGCGCACCTTTTAAAAATTACTAAGAATGTTTCCAATCTTTTGTCCGCCACTGTATATATGTATTTTTACTCTAACAATTATTGCGAGTCGTTTTTGTGAAATAAAATTATTTCTTCATAGGTATGAAATATGAGTATGAGTACTGATCTCAAATTGAAGTTGCGTAAAAGATAAATATGGATAAGTGGTTGTATTTATGGGTCGGCCTAAGATTGAAATAGACTTCAGAATATTCAAATTGCATGTCTCAGATTTGCTTGTGGGGTGAGAAAATTTGAGCAAGTGACACATAAATATCGTGAATTGACCGTTTAAAAAATAACACAACACAAGGTAATCATAACGCAATCTCCTCCATACCTGTCAACCAAATTTGTCAGACACTCGAATATTAATCAAGGAAATACAAAAAAATAAATCTCTTGGTTATCCTTAGATGTTCAACATCTCTATTTGAAAGATCTTACATATTTATATATAGGGTGGCCCAACGAAAAGGTCGCACCCCCATTTGTGACTCTCCTGGTATATTTTTGGAAAAACGCTCAGACACGTCAGTTTTGATTTCTAGGGGGACTTCTTTTCATCTATAGCCATACAATACAGGGTGATCAAAAGTTAAGATATTCCGTTACACTTTAGATTTTTTAATGGAAATCCCCATTTTTTAGATTTTCCATGAAGTTTTTAGTAACTTTTGTATAATTAAGTTTATACCTATCTTCAATCGTTGTGAAGCCAGTTGAGTTAATATTAAAATTCGACTAAATTAATACTGATAACAATAGAATGCACGGCAAAAATGATAATCATGGATACCAGCAAGAACATTTAGCATCAGTCAGTGTCATCGTATGTCATAGAAAAACTTTCATTTCAAATTGTTAAGTTACCTTCCTAGTTGAGATAAATATTCAAGAAAGGGTAGAAATAATTAAACTGTATTACCAAAACCGGAGCATAGCAAGAGCCCGGTTGTTTAAGTATGTGGCTGAGTTTATAAGAAAAATATGAATAAACTGGATCTGTGTCAAATATTCGCCGTAATCGCCATCGAAAAAATCGACCAGATAGAAATGAAACCGCAGGAATAGCAGTTTTGGAACACGTAGCACTTGACAATACCCAAAGCACTCATGGACTGGTTACTTATACATGATTTACATGCTCAACAATACAAAGAATTTTGAACGACAATAAATTTCACCCGTACAAGATAAAACTTGTCCATGAGCTTAATGAAGACGATTTTGATAGGAGGTTGGAGTTTTGCGAATTAATGTCCAAACGTTTAATCAACAATGCATGTCTGATATTTGATATTTGTTTTTCGGATGAGTATACGTTCCATTTACGTGGTTTTGTAAATAGACATAATTGTCGATATTGGACTGACTCGAATCCACATTTGTTTCGAGAGGTACAATCGCAGAAAATAAATGTCTGGGCCGGCATTTTCGGAAATCATATTGTAGGAAACTTGACGGGCGAGACGTAGTTGGACATGATAGAAAATACAATGGAGCCACGAATTACTGAAATAATAGAAAATGACGTTAATTACAATGAAAATTACATTAATTTCCAACAAGATGGTGCACCGCCGTACTATGTGCCTCCAGTACGACAGTTTTTGGTTACCCATTTCCCGAATCAGTGGATCGGCAGACCGGGGGCTTTTGAAAAGTAAAGTTTTTAGTACGAAGCCAGATTCCATTCAAGATCTTCGTCAGCGGATTACGGCTCAATGTAGACAAATAACTCAAGACATGCTTGAAAATGTGAGGAATAGATTCGAATACAATCTCTATTATTGCGTGGATGTAAATGGACTTATTACCAAATTGACCTACCTCTTTATTGCAAATTAATTTTTACTTAAACTTTAATGTGCGTGTATGCTGTAAGCTGTTTTTTGTTTTTTTTAATACTAGGAGACTTGTTTTTAATTTCAAAGTAAAGCTTGCTACTATGGGAACTATATTGATTATTATTTTTACGATATAATTCCTTTTTATCACAATTTCTAGAATTTTATTATAAACTCAAATGGCTTCACAACGATTGAAGATAGGTATAAACTTTATTATACAAAAGTTACCAAAAGCTTCATGGAGAATCTAAAAATTGAAGAATGGGGGCTTCCATTTAAAAATTTAAGTGTAACACAATATCTTATTTTTGATCACCCTGTATTGTACGGCTATATCGGAAAAGTCGTCCCCCTAGAAATCAAAATTGACTACTACTCGTCGTTGCTTCTCAAGGCGGTCCGGAGGACCTTAGCCTTTAGGTCATAGTCACTGTAATGTCTGTCGTCAGTCTGTCAGGTCTGGTGGCCCAGAAACCAGACAAGTTTAGGGGAAATGGGAGAGGAAGAAAGAAAGGAAGGAAATAGGAGCGAGAAGAGAAAGAAAAGGAATTGTTTTATGTAAATATTTAATGTGTGATAGATCTAAGAACTCTTACATTGTAGTATATAAATTGTTTGACTTGTCCTGAACTGAATTTTGGGTCTTTGGTTTTTAAAAACTATACTATAGGTCTAGACATGAATTAAATTTTGTTCACAGTGCGAGTCGCGGCCTGGAATGTTTGCGTATCTCCTCGACTGTGTAATCCACTGCTACACGCAACAAAGGGTTGCTGTGCGATTCCGCAAAGCAGGCTGTCTATTATACTCAGCCATCTATAGGCTGCGGAAAGATCGTTTGTGTTATCGCTTATCAGAGGAGTAATAATTTCTTGGAGTGACTTGAGCGCGGTCGCCAGGTCTACTTGTTGAGAGTTCAAAGCAGCAGGAGCTGCGGCTGAAGTGGCAGGAGCTGAAGGCTTGGCTGTCATTTCAGCATAAGATTTAATGCGCCTTTCGGCTATAACCTGTAGGTTCCTCTTAGAAGTGAACCTGCACGTTGGACTGTTGACAGGATGCCCGTCCCCGCAGTTTGCGTACCTCCTGTCTTGTTCGGGGGCACAAATGGGTTAAGTGGTTCTGTGCACATTTTACACATTTGGGTGGCGCTGTACAGTAAAACTGGGCGTGCCCATACCTCTGGCAGTGGTGACACTGGCCAATGAGTTCATTATTCTTTTGAACCTCAACCTTAATTGAGAGGCCTAATAGTTCTTTTTCATTGAATAATTCATGTGATTTTTCGATTTTAGGCAGTATCACCACTACCAACGGCATGGGAGTGCCCTCCACTGCGTTTTAATCTGATCAGATGTAAAGGGGTATATCCTTTCTGGTTCAGCTCCTGCTTTATCTTTTCCTCGTTGAGTGACGCGGGGATACCGCGTAGGACAGCATGTATGTTTCTTTCCGATGGCAGAGGAAAGGTATGATGAGCAATATTTTGCTCTTTGAAATGCCGAATTATCTTTCTGTAATCGTCCTCGGTTTTGGGGATGATTCTAGTCCCCGCGTCAATCGCTACCGCACGATCTATCTTAATCCCTAGACTAATAAATTGATAATTGACGTTTCTCCACTTTTCTGGTTCCCTCAGCACGACCGGAGTGATGCGCCTTGGTTGAAGCTGCTGCGCCGCTGTGCTGGCAGAACCAGAAGGTGCAGCTCTAGTATAGGTCTGTGTATGTGAAATAGTTATGTGCGATGTATCAATGAGTGGATGAGTGTTAATTTGTGAAATATGTGTTATGTAGGAGCAGATTGAGTCGGTAAAGGAGGGAAGTCTTCTGTCGCATGTCTAGCCGTTGTTTGTCTTTTCCTTTGTATGGCTGGCATTTTCATCTTGTTTTCCAATTTTGGATGCAGTTCTGGTAGAGTCTGCATTGCTGGAGGAGGACAGACCATCCTCCGACCCTTCCGGGTCCACGTCCATTTTTTTCTCTCGCCTGCTGCTCTATCTGGTGGGACTGCTTTTCAGTGATAGTCGTCAGCATCTGGTAGAGTTGCTGCTGTCATCTGGCATAGCTGGGTTTTCATCTTGTTTTCCAATTTTAGCTGCAGTTCTGCTAGAGTCTGCATTGCTGCCTTGTCCATTTTTTCTCTCGCCTTTTATTCAGAAAAATTAAAAACTTTCGCGGAAGGAAGTTTTTGACGTTTACAAGGCTTACAGGGCTGTCAAAATTGACGTGTCCGACCGTTTTTCAATAAATATACCAGGAGAATCACAAAAAGGGGTGCGATCTTTTCGTTGGGCCACCATGTATAGCTATTGAATCATACAAAGCATTGCCTTGCTACTCCATAAAAAAAAGATTGCAGCACTTTATCTCTGATTATATCGCACCGTAAGTAGGCCGTGCGATTTGTTACAGAGTTTTTGTTTTTGTTTGTAAATAGGTTGAAAAACGTTTTTTAGCGACACTTCGCCTTTTTATTCTTTGTATAAATAGAGCCGGACCATTATGATTATAAATATTTTTGTGTAAAGTCTGTGAGGCAGTACAAGTTAAGGATCTATAGACACTAACGAAGCGTGTTGTTGAGGTAAACAGTACTTCGTCCTTCCAATATACAGGGTGTCCCAGAAATAACACTCCAGAGTGACACGGTAGATTGGCTTCAGATCAATCAGATAAAATCGACATGACCTTACTAAAAGTTTTCTAGTTTTCGATATATTGCCACTTTTAGGTTTTTTCAAAAAATCACTACTTTTGCTCCTTTTTGCCTGATATGGCTATTAAGAACTTTTAAGCTATGAGGTTTTTCCTGGGCTACCATTAATAGTTGATTGAGACGACTGAGTATTCATTTCATTCAAAAATAGCACGTTATGCTAAAAAAAAATTGCATTTTGATTCAATGTGAAAAAAAGTTTGAATAATTACTGTGAAAAAAAATGTACCAGACTGAATCTGCAAATGATCTTGAATATTAGCATATTTAGTGCTCTTTTAAAAGTAGTATAACATTTGTAGGTTCTTTGTACTAAAAATTGAATAATTCCCAGTTTTGTCATTGAAGTCGTAATACTTGCGAAATACTACAAATAAAAAATAAGTGCAGCAGTCTTTTGTATCCAAATCACTAAGGAATGAAACGACCTAAACAGCAAAAGGGCTAAATAACACGTGTGTAGCACTAACAAAAGGAGCAGTACTAAATTAACCGTGCGCATGCGGTACCACCTCTGTTCTTCAATGTGACATAATGATACCGACCGTACAATGAATGTGAGAGCGAGACAGTTAATGACATGTTTAGGTCTTTACATTACTTAGTGATTTGGATACAAAAGACGGCTGCATTAAATAGGTTACTTTTTGTTAAGATCATTTGCCGATTCAGTCAGGTACATTTTTTTCACAGTAATTAGTCAAACTTTAGCAAAGGTTTTCAGATTAAAACAAAATGTATTAATGGTAGCCGAGGAAAAAACTCATAAGTTAGAAGTTCTTAATAGCCATAACAGGCAAAAAAGGGGCAAAAAGTAGTGATTTTTTGAAAAAACCTAAAAGCGGGAATATCTCGAAAACTAGAAAACTTTTACGAAGGTCATGTTGATTTTATATGATTGATCTGAAGCCAATCTGCCTCCCGTGTCACTCTAGCGTGTTATTTCTAGGACACCCTATAGTTTTATCCTAAAAACAAATGGAACTAATAGACGAGGGCACCAGAGAATATTTTAGAATTAATCTACACATACCTTGAGCTGGCGGACTTTGAGCAATGCTCTCGGAAGACAACCTTTTCCGTTGCTTTTGTGACAACTTAGACAACTTATGCTTCGAATCTGTCCTTTGAGGGGGACTCTTACTGTGTAGTGCAATATTCCCTACCGGTCTAGGAGGACTACTCAATTGAGGAAAATCATGAAAATCGTTAAAAGAAGCTCCTAGCTCAGAAGAGCTGCCCAGGACTGTGTAGTCGGATTCTATACCTTCGTTCTCGACAATTTCTGTAATAAAGAACATTAATTCGAAAATATTGAATTAATAGAAGAAAACGTGTATTTGTTCTTCTCGTTCTTGTGATAGAATCAGGATAAAAATTTGAAAACTTCCCACCACGGATTTTTCGAAAACCACTGATTAACACGTTCGCTGCGACCTGCCTCGCGCCTCGCTCACGGTAGCGGCTAAACGATTTTAGGCGCTGCACAAGCGAAGCGCGGATTCGCGTCGTAAGCCTATTGGATGTGCGTTGTGTAATTGAAAATTATTTCATATATACATTTTCTTCTTCTATCTGGTTTTTTTTTCGTGCAGTAACACGAAACATATCTTGAAACCCTATTAAAGATTTTTCTTTAATTAATTTCAGACCAGACTATAAAATACAAAAACAAATATTCAGTAAAACAAGTTTATTATGGAAAAGAACAAAATAATGATATTCAAATAGAAGCTTAGAATAATAACAAAATAATGTGAAATAATGTGTGGGCAGGAAAAATCATCACTCGTTTCAGACATATTTCCATCAGACTGCTCACTTCCATCTGAACTGGGAACATAATTGTCTGAGTCACTTAGATTCTCGATTTCACTCCCCGAATTTGCAAGAATATCATACAGTTCTTTTTCTGTAAGCCCTTTATTACGGTTACAATACGTTTTCACTCGTTTTGGTCGTGAACAACCTGCTTCCACATCATCCGCCATTGCGCAATGTAAAAATAAACGAAACTTGATCCTACGCGTAAAATAGTCCAAAAAGATGTTCAATATGTAGGCAACCAAACATAAAGCGAGTGCGGTACAAACTGACAACACCACAGTCTTGTGAGTTTATATCAGCCAGAAGCGCGGATCCGCGCCCGCCGCCTTTCGTTAAACATCGGTCGGACGTAGATCAGCGTCGTTCGCAGTGAACGTGTTAAAAGAAAAAACGCCGAGACACGTCAAAAGACAACTTTTTAACCAAAAATTACTTCATTTTACCCTCGGCCCCCTAGGGTCATTCCCTTAAAACAATTTAAATGACAAGGGGAATCAAGTAATAGCTTGTTTGAAAGGTCTTTCGGAGTCCTTTACTTTGACGTTTGATTATTTTAAATCACTCGGTTCGTTTTCGGGAAAATTGAACAAATCTTCACTTATCTTTATTTATCCAGATAGAAAACAAAAAAACACGAAAATATCACTTATTACTTCAATAGGTGTTCAAAAGGTTGCCAGTTGGGGTTTGCTAAATCTACAATTAGTTTATAATTTAATACGGTAACTACCAATATAAACATTAATTCGGAAGATCAGACGTGGCAACAACCAAATAACAACCGGAATTTTTTTCCACATTTTTTTCATCAAGACAGATATCCTGTGCGAACTGTATTTATTGTTATACCTGTTTAGTTATTTGTTGCTGAGTGAAAGAAAGAATTTAATTTGTTGTCAGTTACTTTTATGACAATGGGGTAGTGAAAATTAATTTACTGATTCAGATTTTACTTCCAAAATGGTTTACACACTAGCTGAATGAGTGGAAATGATTCTAATATATGCAGACATCCGGGGAAGATAACTTCGCATAGGTATGTTTACTAAATTTACTCAAACTGGATTTGTTGCAAATAAAAAACGTGATTATCGGAGAGTTTTGGATGCGCTCAAGTTAAGGTTTTGGCTGATTTGGGCATAAATCCTAATACTTCATTACGCAAAACTGTTGCTGCTACTGATATTTTATTAGGCTCTCTATACACAGTTACTAAACTCCATAAATTTCATCTATTCAAAATGAAAATATTGCAAGAGTTAACCGAAGACGAGTTGAGTTTTGTGAACAAATAACTGCAGCGATTAATGACAATACCATTCATGTAAACTGCAGGTATTGGAGCAATGAAAATCCTCATGCTTTTGTAGAAGGGCATACCAAATACCACGAAAAAAATAATGTATGGGCAGGCGTTTTAGGAAACAAAGTGTTTGGGCCACTGTTTATTAATGGAAATTTGAATAGAGACATTTATTTGGATATATTGGAAAATACCATCAATCTGCTTATCACTGAAACCATTGAAAACCAAATCGAAGAGGATGGAAACCCTACAGGTTTACTTGATGAGGCTGAAATATATTTCCAGCAAGACGGCGCTCCTCCTCACTATGTTCTTCCGGTTCGCCAATGGCCAGATCCAGATAAATGGATAAGGTGAAGAGGGCCTATAGAATGGCTTGCTAGATCTCCTGATTTGACGCCATTAGAATTTTTTCTATGGGGCCATTTGAAATCTATTGTGTTTACTCCCCAACCTGAAAGTTAAGATGAACTTCGTCAACACATCATCGAAGGCTGCCATGATATCCCACAACATGTTTTTGAAAATGTCCGTCAGGAATTTGAACATCGCCTATATCATTGTCTAGCCAATAACAAGCATTTCGAACACTTATTAAAATAAAAAGTAATATTTTCGTGTATTTTTGTTTTCTGTCTGAACAAATTAAGATAAATAAAGATTTTATAATTTTCTTGAAAACCAATCGACCTATTTAAAAAAATCAAACGCCAAAATAAAGGACTTCAAAAGACCTTTCAAACAAGCTATTACTCGATACTTCTTGACATTTAAAATTTTCATGGGGATGACCCTGAAGGGCAGAAGGTGAAAGGGGGTGAAGTAGTTTTTGGTTAAAAAGTTGTCTCCCTTGACAAATCGTTTGACGTGTCTCGGCGTTTTCTTTTAATCAGTGGTTTCCGATAAATCCGTGGTGGGAAGTTTTGAAGTTATGCAAGAAAATACTTCAGGATATCTTAGTAGTACTGATAATGCCTTTACTACTTCGAAAACGTGCTCCAATAGGTACTTCAGGATTGTGTTTTCGAACAAAACAATTCTCAGAAGTATGGGAGTTATTTATTCATAAATGTGTATTCTTAGCGGATGCCTTGATCGCCAGACTTTGCGAATAGTGTATTTCAGTCTGTTTCTTAGTTACATTACATATGCCTCAATGCTCTGGAGAAACTCGGTGGCCTCTGGCAAATTCTTCATCTTGCAAAAAGTCGCTCTAGCCAAATATGTAACCTCTGCAGAAATACACACCCATGTACCATGTAATGTTAATTATGAATCCGTACTCGCGTCTGACTATAACTAAGAATAAAATACCTAACCTTAACGTAGCTTGTCCTTTTTTTTGCAACAGCCCATCTGAAGGATTATTCTTAATACATACTTTTCGTCCGATTGTTTCATGCTGTGTATAGAAATGACCTGATAACAATGTTATTAGATTCTTTTTTAACAAATAATAGTACAGCTCTAAAGTTCTAAAATGGTATGTGATTTACTCAACTTACTGAAAATGAGGTTTCATGAAAATCAAAGATTTTTCGAAGAGAAAAAGTGATAAGAATAATCACCCGCTCAATCTTAATATAAAAGTGGAAATTTGACGTACAATTTCAGAGCTATAATAATAGTTACGATTGAAAAAAACTGCATAACAACAAACACACCACACCATGAAATAAACAGATGGAAAGGATTTAGAATACTGCACCAAACAGGAAGTTGAAAAAAGGGACATGCGACCTTAACTTGTATAATTTATTCGTCTATGCAAAAATTGGGGTAAAAAATCCCGAACTACCTATGATTGTACCATTTGTTGCTTGAATCATGCCATACTGAGAATGGTAGTGGTAACATTCTGTATGTAGTAAGTTTATAAATACCTGTTGCTAAAACGATAGACTTTAGTCTATTAGGAATATTACAAGTGATACTCCTAATATCCAAAGTAACCTCAGCAGTTTCAGGTACATCAGGAAACTGTATCACAGAATCGGGGTGATCACTAAAACTAGAGTTCCTCTTCTCAGAAGTACTGGATTTATGTGACCTCCTTTTCTTCTCCTTTTGACTTGTTTTCGTGGTGCTACATGACTGAACTTGCTCGTCCAGAGATACAGGGAAGGCGCTAGCTATTGATAATACTATTTCGTCGCTTACAGCAGTAGAGTACGGAGTTATAACACGGCACCACACCTGAAACATTGAAATTTCGTAGCCGTATTTTTATTTCAAAAGAGACTATCTTTTAAACGTTATCGATTTGTCTCTCTGTTAGTCAGATAGGTTCGACACGTACGAATATCAAAAAATATCCATACAAACATGCATCTGGAAATTGTCCGCTTCCACGGTATCTCTCTTCATATTTAGAGAAAAATCGTGTGCCACTGGATCTTGCACTAGTTACGAACTTTTCTCAAAGCCATACTGTTCCGGTTTGACAATCATCTCATTAAGTTATTCGTTATGTCAAATAGATTACTATTTTTTAAACACGATAAATAGATTAATATACGAGGGGCATTCTGTATATATTGAGATGTGCATTAACTATACTAGTTAAAACCGGAAACAGTGCACTATCAGAAAGAGCAATTCTTCATTAGTAAGTCGCCGCAGTCGGTTCATTTGCAAGCGTATTACAGTGCACGTGGTGTAAACAAAATTTAAGACGAAATATGGAGTTGTCTCGAGAGAGTTATCGCGCTGTGATTTACTATGACTTTAAAGTCGGTTTAACTGAACACCAATGTATCGAACGGTTACAACAGGCATTTGGTAATGAAGCTCCGTTCCGGGCAAGTGTGTTTCGCTGGTATACCGTACTGGTAGGTCATGTTCTAGTGTTACTCCAGAAAACACTGCTAATGTTCGGCTGCTAATTGAAGAAGATTCTCGCTGCAAATATGCGACTATAGAGGCAACTCTTGGGGTAGGATCCGCAACAGTGCACACCATTTTGAATGATCATCTTCATTCAAAAAAAGTTGTTGCAGAGGTGCAAACCTGCATCACGACAATGCCTCTAGCCACACTGCCCATCTAACTGTAGACTTTTTACGCCAGCACCACACCAAAATGCTAGAACATCCGCCTTATTTGCCAGATTTGGCAATGTGTGACTTCCGGCTCTTCAACAATTTGAAAAAAATTCTGCTTGGTCGAAACTTTTCGTCCGAATAGGAAATCGATCAAGCAATTAATCAGTTTTAATGAAGGCATTCCAAAATCTGACTGGCTAGAGCATTTCATTTGTGGAAGGTCAGGTTACAGAAGTGCATTGATGCTGGAAGAGAATATTTAGAACATAAGCAAACTATTTTTCGAAAAATAGTTTTTAGGTTTCGTGTATCTCAAAATATCTAGCTTGGCCCTCGTACTAGCCGGTAGACACAAGAAAATTCAGGATACAGTCTTCCAGGAGAATCAATATGGATTTAACGTCCCCCCCCCCCAAAATTCATTTTAAGATATAACTAGAAAGATCGATGAATATAACTTTAAAATATGTGGATCTCAAGAAAATGTATTGTAGCACTCATACAAGGTATAATATGGGTTATGCACTAGAATATTTTTGAGTTCATGGCCGAATATATTTGAATTGTTGACTCTTTTGATAGCATTAGGGAAGCACATGTAAATTTTCAGACGATTATAAATTAGTGAACCCTTTGCAAGTGATTTAGGTACTATTAATTTAAAGTCCTGTTTTCGCCTAATAACGTAACTTATATTTAATGTTTCAAATTTGGATTTATTTAAAAAAATAAAAGCTGCTGTTTTTAAAATTAACAATCCTAGGACAGGAATTATTTTAAGATTTAGTTGTAAACGGTGGCGAATATGTAGCTGACTAGTTTGTATCTTGAATATTTGTGAAATGAAATAAAATACGTCCATTTTTTCATCTTAATATTTTATTGAAACTTAGAAATTATGTATGAAAAATAATATCAGACAAATGTCCGCATCTAGAAGCCGCGCAAACCAACGAAGTCGGACTAGGCTAGAAGAAGCCAAGCCCATATGATGTTAAAGATTGTTTGTTAGCAACATCAACAGATTACTGTTTACACAAAATTTGACCTTGAACGAAAATGGTATATTTTTCCCCGGGTAGACATCTGCTTTTATCGCGCTTAAACTGCTTGTTAAATAACATGCAACACTTCACCATCTTCGAGAATAGCCCAAAATGCTATATATACCACTGAAATGTTTCAAACGCCTCAGAATCTGTGAAAATATCAGGGAAAACTCACGTAAACATGACAATATGAACAAAATAAAGCTTCCCCTCAATTTCAGCAGCAGTATAAAACACCAGAAATCAGCCCAGCTGTTCTTAATTTGCCACCACAGCGTTGCCACGTTTAGTAGGCATATATCAGTTTTTCAGGAAATATCACTAGAATATAACAATACATATTTCTTAATTGTCCTCGGTGCTTATTTAAGATGTATTTTGAGTACGAATCCAGAATAAGAATAGCTCAAGACGCTTTCGGAAATCGCTATGATGTTTATTTTGTAGCTATGATGACACTGCATCAACATTATAATATGAAATATATTCGGGTACTGAAACCAAAGACGTTCTTTTCGGTGCAGGTGTTGCAAACAATTTATAACTGTACATACACATGAGTTGTTCTATTTGAAAATAGATATTATTGGAGACAAACTAATACTCTTTATTTAGTTATCACCACCTATAACATTTTACGATTATTTTTGCACTGTTCAGTGCTATCGTCTATTGATTGCGTGAAGGCAGTTGTTGATTTTGAACAAGATATGACAACACCGCAGAAAACTCCTAGCCACTCAAGTTTGTGTGTCGCTCTAAATGCTTGATAAAAACAAATCCTTTGTTTACGTCTTCTACCTAAGTATTCGAATTCGTTGGCGCAAACCTGATCTCTCTTGATTACATTTCCATCACTTTTTGGTAGGTTTCGGAAGGAATATTTTCAATCGCTTCCGTAATATTGTTCTACAGTATTTGGTTTTCTGGCAACCCTATTTTTCAAAAATCCCCATAAAAAAGTCAGGAGCCGTTAAATTCGGTGACCTTGGTGACTACTTGACATCACCAAATCGAGAAATTAGACGTTCTGGAAATATTGTTCGCAAAATGTTTTGCAGGTTAAATTGTTGGATTTGAGGAGCCAGAAAGTTTTGCACCATATCACGGTAGCGCTCGCCAGTGACAGTAAGTGATTACCTGCAGTGCCTTCAAAGAAGTAAGATGCAATGACACCTCCATACCAAACACCGCGCCAAACTTGACGAGGATGTAGTGGACGTTGATGGATGACACGAGCGTTCTCTACTGCCCAGATACGGCAATTCTGCTTATTAACAAATCCGTTCATATCGAAGTGGGCTTCATCGCTCATTATCAACTACCAACAAAGATCGTTATTTTGGGTATTAAGCTGCAATATTGCATGACTGTATTGTCAACGACTTTCATTATTGTCCCTAGGCTGTAGTTCTTGGGTTAACTGAACTTTGTACGGCCGCAAATGCAAGTATTTGATTAAAATAGTGCATAATGACGTGCGACGAATACCCAGTTCTTGAGAACGATGTCTGGTAGACGTCTCAGGGCGCTTTCACGAACTCTATTGATATTTTCCGGAGTACGAACAGTTCGAACACGGTCCGACCTTGGCAAGTCTTTAACTTCACCTGTTTGTTCAAATTTCCGCATCAACTGATTAATGGGGTTGACACTGGGCACATTATTTTGACCGAAATCTTGTCGTAGCTCCCGAATCGTTGCAACAATCGACTCATAAGTAAAACGTTTTAACAATACTGACGCGTATGACCTGTATAACTAATAGATTGACTCTGAAGTATAATATATTAGAAAGATTCGCTAAACGTAATCAGGATTCCAATATGAAACAGTTTTAAACAAATTGTCATCCTGGCAACGGAGTTGAATTTTTTAATTTGCCTATTTTGGTTAGCCTATAGGTAATGACATATTATTTCCACACTCACCTGTTCTTTCTCCTGAAAATAAAAATCCGACAAGTCACTCAGAAGATCATCCTCGAGTTCATCTAACATCCTCGACTCCAAAAACGCCGCCATATTCAAAATAATAAATTTCATGCAACAATACTTCAGCTTCTGAGCATTATACGAATGCGCAAAGGCAAGAATATTAACAGCGTTCTTCAAAGTGATCAGATTGGACAGCAACAATTCGCACTGTTCCTTTAGTCTGACAACGAACAGTTGATCTGCCAGGATGAGCACTCTGAAGAGGTGTTCCATTTCTTTATTTTGAAGGCTGGATAAAGTATCTGTGTAGAGATACTCGAGTAGGGCGTCTGCGGTACTTTTGGGGAAGGGTAGAGTTACTTCACTTGTTTTATGCTGAAAAAAATAGCGTCAAGAAAAATGACTCCATACTTCCCACGTCTTTGAAACAATTTCCATGAATAAAATGGCTTCAGACTGCAGCAATGAGCCTTATTGGAAACTGGTGTAAACCTGTTTGTCAACAATGTTTGATAACTCCACAGGAAAAGTTTATATAAATATGTGTCCTAAAAATGTCTGGTTTCCAAGATATACTAACTGACATATAAAATGCCACAGCCGGAATTCTTTATTGAATTTTGATAAAAACTTGTAAACATATTTGCTATCATGGAAGTATACGGTGATAAAATGTCGAAGGCCATACTTTTTCTGTAAAGGCTTTTTTCGTCATATCAGGATCCGAACAATATGAACATGTTTACTTAATATTCAGTGATTTTTTCTGTGTTGGTTCCATTTGTTGAGAAGACATCAAATTATCCTAATCCAATCAATGCCGCGACGACTTAACGAATATGTAGCTAATAGAGGAAGGAGCTTCAATACATTATTAACATTGAGGAGGGATGCCTCAGCTATCTTGCGAAATTTCGAGTTAAAATTTTAATCACTTTCTATTTATCCGTCGACCTAAACCTTGTAAAAAAGTATGCTCAAAATTACAGCACTCCTAGTCGGTGTTGCATTTTCTATGTAATTCAGTATATAAGGTTGAAGAGGTTCGGCAAGGAAAGAAGGTAGTAAGACCTTGAAGATGAGTTGCGCGGGGAGACGAGCATGAGCTTCGGCAGGAGCAGGAGCACGGATATCGTCGCTCAGCCCCACGGACGTACTAACATTGTTTTTAAACCTTATTTTATTTTATTTCGAATTGTACACTATCAGTTGTAAATCGGCCTCTACCTTAGTAAATAAAGTGATATCGCAGTAACACCGTCTTCCTATCCATGAACCTGAGAGAGCTAGCTCGGGAACTATTTCAAGGTGTAGAAAATTTAAAAAAACTTGGTCTTTATTTATATCTCAAAGATCCTTGTAACGATCATGTTGAATTTTGGCAGTGATGTTAATTGCAATAAGATCTCAACTTAGCACTAACTAAAAGATAATTATGAATTTCGTTAGCGTCTCGGGGGACAGTCTAACGGAAGATATTGACAAATCATGTACAGTGCTAACTTTCAAAAGATATATATATATATATATATATTTTTTTTTTCGGATATAACAGCTTTTTTGTCTCTTGGTATCTCTTCATATGCTACTTTCTGAGGAAAATTATATGATACATTTGATCAAATGTCGAAAAACCATTAAAATCAGATCAAATTAGGGAATGTTGGTATGAAATTTTTTTGATCTCCGCGAAAGTTTGCTATTATTTTTCCTCTATCAAAAACAAATTTTCTCCAATCTTCCACACCCTGTATCTTGGAGAGCAGACACATGAGTACTTGAATTTGGTTTAGCAATGTAATGTTGTAATTTCAGTTTATCAATAAGTACTGCTGTGTAGTCAAGAATACACCCACTAGATAAAGTAAACAAAATTGTTTTGGTTCAGACATTCTGTCCACAAATCCACATTTTTTAGTTTAAAAAAACCCTATTAGTTCAGCGTAGTATTTTCGCATCAGCCCAGAAATTCTTGATTCGGATTTTTTGCATAACCTTATTCAAAAAGGACCCCTCTTAACGAATTTTTGCAATCTCAAAATTTCGCCAATGATTGTTTAAACTTGCTCCGGTCAAAGGGTCTTGAATAAAAACAGGTGTTTTAGAAGTTTTCTCTAAAGTTAGTCAGCGGAGGGGCGGCCAGCAGCTACATCTCTCTCGTACTCACATAGAATAAACTTTGAGCGCGCGATTGTCTAACAAATAAAAGTTTACAATAATAATACCCCCTAAAATTCTTTGCAATTCCTTTAATGTATTTAGGTACAATGGCAAAATTAAAATTCGTTTTTACATACCTACTGTTTTTCAGGGTTGAAAATGGCATATCATGTCCCTGTATCCAGAAAACTATCAACTTTACAGGAAAGTTTGGCAGGAACGAAAAAACCCTTCATATACTCGTAAGATTCTTAGGTATTTATGACACCTACAAAACCTGACAACACGTAAAAAGATCCGACTAATAGCAACAAAGTTATGGCCGAAAACCGAGGCAAACTGCAGGTTTTGCAACTTGTTGCGACGATGGTTTCTCGCAGATATTTGTAATTCTTCAAGTTCGTAGGATTCGTACTTCTAAATAACCACAACAATATTGGAGTAGATTGGTCAAGTAGTTTTTGAGAATTTCTAATTGTTTATCCTAAAACACCTGTTTTCTGGCCATCACTATTAGGTTATCGAACAATATATAGGGTTAGATCAAAGGGCATTTTATAGCAAAATACACTAGTTTAGCTTGCCGACCGATATGAATCGCAAACCATTCCGGTTACTTGTATGCAAAAAAGGATGGGTTGCGTTTTTTCTTCGAAACAAATTCAAAGATTTCATATTTGTGAGTAATTCGCAACAAAAGATGATAGACACATCCGCCTTGTTTTAAAATGTGTATAGTAACGTATGTTTTTCGAACATCGTAGCGCATTTGTTCAATTACTCACAAATACGAAATGTTTAAATTTGTTTTTAGTCGGATCCTTTTACGTACGGTCTCATTTTGTAGGTCTGATAAATACCTAGGAATCTTGTATGACAAGTTTTTTCGTTTCTATCAACACTTTCGATTGAATCCCAAAAAACACGTTTTCTCATTCCTTGTTGTCAAATAAAAAGTTTTCCCAAAACAATTGGTGTACCCATTTTATGCGCCAAGCTCTAAATACCCCTTGAACAACGTGCACCAATAAAACCAGACTTTACAATTATTTTGGGGAAATTGGCTAATATAATTAGTCTATTAACTGATGCGAAAGAAGCAATATTTAGAATTTTCTTAAAAAAATTGTCCAATCAATTTTTGTCGCAGTTTTGGGCCTGGCAACATGCATATTAGTTAAAAGCGCGCGTTTTGGAATGAGATTATGGAAAAAATCCGATGTGCAGAGACCACCTGGACTATGTGATTTGTACGAAACTTTAAACACAAAAAAATACTTACCCCACTCCACCTTGTAGAAAACATATTGTTGAAATACTCCAACCTGGCAGAAAGTATACATTTATGTGCCTTCAAACTCTTGTCATCCTTACATTTCACTGTCACATCATATAGTTCCTGATGAGCATTCAGATCAAATTTCAAAGGTTTATTATGATAATTGCAGTTGTATTTATGTTTTACAATGAATCCTTCCATATCCAATGTGTTCAGTGTTTTTTGCAACTCTGAACATTCCAGTCTTTTTGCCATTTCGTGTAGCATTCGGACCGGGTTTTTTAAATTCTTCGGTTCCTTTTCTTCGTTTTCTTTATTTTCTTTGTTCTTTTTATAGAACTCATAAGCTGATATCTCATTAAATTTGAATCCATTTTCTTCCTCTAGCTTCGCTATTTCCTCAATTTTTTCATCTTTTTGCTTCACAATGCACAACTTCCTCAACTTTGTATTTTTAACTTCACAGCATTTTGTGAGTTCACAATCTCCAGTGTACACAAAATGCAAAAACTCCCAAAATATTTCTGGCTTTCCTACATCCAAAACAATTTCTTTCTGCTTTTTTTCTTCCATCAGTCTTGCCAGGTAAGGACTGCAACTGGCTATTATGTATTTGTGGGCGGGGAATTTTTCGCTATCAATTTTAAAAATTATGTCATGAATGTCATCAGTTTCATCTGCTTCCTCAAGGCATAATTCCAGGTTTTGTTTGACTTCTGATGGTGCCATTTCGGGAAATTCGAAGTTCCTATATGGATATGCCTATAATAAAAAAATCGTATTAGGAATAAAAAATTGAGAATCATTTAAAAATAGTTAATATATTTCAAAATCTCCTACAAATCATGAAGAATTTTTCAACTAGATTCGAAAATGATTAGTTGTATTTAAAAAGCTGCACAATCAAGCATAACTAGAATCCTAGTTCAAAATCATTCAAACATGAATCTGAGCAGACAAACTGAGATTTATTTTTTTGATTTCTCAGATTTTACCTGCCACAAGGTATAACAAATTATTAGAAACACACTATACAGCAGTGGCGACGCGTGACTTTTCCTACACTGTTACCAAAACCAGATGTGAAAAATCTTATTAAAAAAGTTTATTTTGAACCTCCCAACTATAAGTTTTTATTTATCTTAGGTATTTTATTTAAACTATTTTTAAATTAAGGTAAACATTCCTGGACTGAGCGTCTGGAGCACTTGATATAACTCATCGTCTTATGCTGACTAATCCAAGCCGTCCGAAAAAACAACGTCAACGTTTCAAGATGTTCGGAAAATTTTTGATCTTTTTGGGCAATGAATGTTAGCAATTCCCTATAATTTCCTCTACTGTCAGAGTCATTCACTTCAAAATGAACGGTAATTCTTGTTTTGCCAAAAAACATACGGTGTCTAGAAGTGTGCTGCCTAAAAGCTTGGTTAAGACAACTTTCGATTCTTTTTTTGCCAAACTGAATTAAATTGTCTACACCTCTCGCGGAGAAATTTCATGTCTCCTCTTTAAAGCCCTCAATCTATTTAAATCGTTGACTCCGCTGCTGGTCCACCCATTTTTTTCTGTATAAAACAGAAGACATCGCCAACAATACAATGTTTTTTGCAACCACATAACCAAGAGTTTCCATATACCAACTTAATTTAAAATATCAAACTACGTTTTTTATTTCTTTTTACAATTATCTAAAATAGGTGTTGGTCTTCCATTTTTAATGATCTCCTTTTTTTCTTAAAAATTATACAAGGAGAATGACTTTTCAAGTGTTGATCGATTACGCAGCGACACTCATCCATGTTTAATTGCACGCACACTACAGCCAGTAACCAAAACAGCTACTAACGAGTGAGAAGTGAGTAACCAAATCAAAAAACAGTAACAAGCCCACATAATAGTCGCAGCGCCCCACGCAGTCGGGCGACCGCGATCAGACACTAGCCAGTACCGACGGTCCCCGACGGACTACCAAGTGTATCCATAAATGAAAATGGTAACAACCGACAACCAAGTCGAGGCGAGTCAGCGTCATCGTGTTCGCAAAACCTATACACTATAGGGCGCATTATTTTCCTGGGGCTAATTTGCTATTTACTGAATTACTATTACATATCGCTGTTGGTGAACAAATAAATGAAATTATTTCACAGTACTTAGTCATAACATATTTATTTTTGAGATTTTTAACTGTTACCAATGGTAACAATGGTTACATGGACGCTTCGCCACTGCTATACTACAGGGTATTCCTTAATGATATGCGAATATTTAAGGGTGTAAATCTACATGAAAAATTAATGTTAGTTTGCTTCATAAACTATGGTCCAAAAATGTTTCCTTACAAAAACTCGGGGTGTTTAAGGAAAAAAATGGATATTAATTAATATTTTCAGAACCGCTTCAGATATTTCACTGATATTTAGTACGTAGTGAAAGTTAATAAAGTTTCATATTTTTCAATGCAAAAATAATTTTTAGCTTTAACATTGGCGTGCGTACAGGTATTGACTTCGATATTTTCGAAGAAAAAAATGGTACGTCAATGGATTTTTACCAAATAAAAATTATTTTTGAATTCCCCGTTCAATTTAAAACAAATGATCTTTCTTGAATTGTTTTCCTTCGATGCGCCATTTTTGATTAAAACAATAAAAACCGTTCTATTGTCTAACTTGCAAAATTATTATTAATTTAATTGGAAAAATTAAACACAGGGGTAATGAACAACAACAGCTGACAACATAAACATAACATTAAAGCCAACGAAATGATTACAAAAATTGTTGAAAATGGCCCCCTTCACTTAGTATCCATGCATCCGCCCTCCTTCTCATGGAATTGCGCACTCGTTGAAATATCCCTGGAGTGTTTTTTATTCTATCACAAGCTGAAACTATTCTTTCTCTTAATTCCTCTACAGTATTAATGGAACTTGTGTACACTAGTGTCTTAAGATAGCCTCACAAAAGAAATCTAAACTGTTGAGGTCTGGGGACATTGGTGGCCATTCTTGGGGTCCACCGCGGCCAATCCAACAATGGATAAACAGTTTGTAAATAATTACGAACCGCTACTCTGAAATGCGCTGGTGCACCATCACGGATGTACCACATATTGTTTCTTATTACTAACGGAACATCATCAAACAGCAAAAGCAACTGTTGTTGAAGAAAATTGAGGTAAGTCTGTCCGTCAAGTCGCCCCGACAAGAAGAATAGGCCAATAAGTGGTTGCCAATAATTCCTGCCCTTACGTTAACCGAAAATTGATGTTGGAAATGGGTTTCGGTTACGGCATAGGGATTTTCTTGTGCCCACAAATGATTATTGTGAAAATTCTGAATGGCATTTCGCGAAAAATTTGCTTCGTCCGTGAACACAATCATTGATTCAAATTGCGGATTTTGTGTAATTTTTTGAAGATACCACTGACGAAAGGTCACACGCCTTGGAAAATCAATGGGACGTAATGCCTGTACACTTAAAATATGGTAAAAATATAACAAAAAATCCACTTAAATTCTCCTGACAATTTGATGACAACAGAACGGTATTTATTTTTTACTCAAAAATGGCGCATCGAAAAAAAAAACAATAGAAGAAGGATCATTTGTTATAAATTGAATGGGGAACCCAAAATAATTTTTATTTGGCAAAAAACCATTGACGTACCATTTTTTTCTTAAAAAATATCGACGTCAATACCCGTACGCACGCCACTGTTAAAGCTAAAAATTATTTTTGCAATGCAAAAATATGCAACTTTATATTATCTGAAGCGGTTCTG
The DNA here is from genome assembly GCA_963669975.1 of Acanthoscelides obtectus. Lineage (NCBI taxonomy): Eukaryota > Metazoa > Arthropoda > Insecta > Coleoptera > Chrysomelidae > Acanthoscelides > Acanthoscelides obtectus. The sequence continues at coordinate 69,507,140 of CAVLJG010000006.1, forward strand.
AAAATATTAATTAATTTCCATTTTGTTCATAAAACTTCAACACCCCGAATTTTTGTAAGGAAACATTTTTGGGCCATAGTTTATAGAGCAAATTAACATTGATTTTTCATGTAGATTCGCACCCTCAAATATTCGCATATCATTAAGGAACACCCTGTGTATGAAAAAAATAGTTACCAACCTGTATAACACAGTAATCCTTTCCTTTAGGGTCACTTTGAATGCATAAAGCTCTATGTATCTTCGAGACCTTTTGTAACGTGATCATGATACAGTCATCCTTTTCTAAGAATTTATGGAATGCACTTTTTTCTATAACTTTTTGTGGCTTTTCAGCTGGACTAGCCTTCTTTTTTCTTGGTTTCATGACACCTTTGAAAGCTTCACCATAATCAGTTACCAACAAAAGCTCATTCAGGTTCAGATGGATTTGCCTAGCTATCACGGCACGGTTTATTGAATACATACACCTGTCAAAGAAAAAAGAAATAAATTCATAAACGATAAATCTGTTTGATAATGAGGAAGTTTCCTATTTTTTAAAACGTACTTAAAATGATACTCTAAGTGAAGTACAGTACTGAAAACAAACTATCCAGAAGTTTTGTATTTGGAGAATAATCTTGCTGGAGCGTGTGACTGAGTGATGACGTCACATTACACCAGCTACCATCGCTGCGGACGCTTTGCGCTATTTACAAAAGTTGTTCTCTTTTGTATTTACGATTACAAATACTGTTTAAAAAATCCCATTAGAGGCCCCTCTATTAGGAATAGTAGCATGTTTATCAGACACCCAGTTAAGAAGTGTCGATTTGGCTACAGATGACTGAAACTTTGGCAATTATACGATATAAAACTGTAATTTGAACGCAATCGACAATTATTTGCAAACATGGCCGTCATACTAGATCCGTCGCGACGTTTTGATTTTTCTAGAATCTATAATGAAACTTAATTTTGACGGCGATTAAACCATTTTTCGCAAACATAGCCGCGTTATTTCGATTTTTGAACAATCGATATCAAATTTGTTATTACTGGCCCTAAAAACATCTAAAACCTAAATTCTTTTGCAAAGATGTATACCATATTAAATCCACCGTTTTGGTCCTTGACAGATGGATATCATATGCATTATCAGCGACCTGGAAAACGTAGAAATCATTGTTTTTCAATAAAATTTGGTGAATTTAATTTTGGCCATATCTTACTTTTGAACCACTGTGGCAATCATGACCGAACCTCGACACGCGAAGGCACTCGACTACAGCACCCAACACAGAACATGTTATAACTTCCTTAGTTATCGGAATAACTCTTCCAGATTTCTCAAAGATGCCACTTATGTACTTATTTGCAATAAAACTAGCAGTATTTGTGACTATAGAAAACTATTCGTTAACGGAAAATATTTTCTATTCTCTACTATCTAATTAATGAGAGTGAAAAGGTAATACCCATATTACACCTTCTGCTTTCAAGACTTGATAGAGGGCAACTGATCCAAAGAAAAACTAGAAATAAGCATTATGAGTATAGAAAAATCAACATCCAGAGGTCGCGACAAGTGGAGCTGCCAACTGACCTATGATTATCCCCATTTTAATATTACTACCATATGCTTTAGTATTGTTCCTGTAGTAAGATCAGCTACTCTTGAAAACACAAAATGCTAAAAAAATCGTATGCCAGTATTGTGATGTTCTTACCTACAAAGTTGAGGATCGCTCTCTTGCCAGAGCAATACATTGCCTGTACTGATTAAAATGGCCACTTTTAGTTCCTTGCTGTATTCTTTCGAAATTTCATGAGAGAGCAAATTGAAGTCCAGTTTGCCTCCAACAATAGTGATCTGAACTACATCCAGTTGCTTTGAAGCAATTTTTCGGCACAAGTATTCGTGTAATACGTATACATCGCCTTTCTTAGTATGTACTGCAGTTGCGCCGGTACTTGCAACAACCTTTTGAGAAAGGAAAAAATCGTTACCCAATAAGTAGTAATATCGATTAACATATTCCAGCAGAAGGTACTCAATGGAAGCGACTTTGCTACCGCTAGGCCGCGCTTGTGTGGTTGGGAGCCAAGCTGTTAAACGCAGGTGGGAAAAAGATATATCTGATAGAGAGGTAACCTATTTTTCATGTTTTGAGGTAAACAGCTGATCAGCTACTCTATGCGTTTACCATCGTTTATGCCCGCAGCTTAACTAGCGCGTTGCCCATTCCTAACTGTCCATATTCCCCTCATTTGAAGTCTCTGTTAACCAATTAAACTTAAAACTTTGAGCTATCTACGTGTCGACCAGTCTTTCGGCTCCAGCAGTGCCACTTCTTCAACTAATGTCGCAGGTTATGTAATTCAGAGAATAAAAAACCTTAACCATAACTACAAAAAAGGCTGACGGGTAATTTTTCCTTGGAAGGTTAATGCCATGTTTAAGAATAAACAATTCTTTCTGGAAGAAAAATCTCTAAGTGATTTATTGCTATCTCTTCTTGGCAGCATGGCTGTTACAATGGAAATTGTGTGTGAGCATCAAAATCCAAGTACAGCATAGGGTCGGGCATCTTCCTGGAGAATAAGCAGATCAATGATTTCCCATGGTAGGTGGTAGACGGGCTCAGACAGACGAACTTGGCGGTACTACACGGCGGATCACTTGGTATGAATCAATAAAGAATAAAAAAATCCCCATCTCTATACATAAATGTGAATGTCTGTCCAGTTTGTCAGCATTACGTTTAATCCACGATACGGAGAGGTATAAAAAATTCTGCATTTACTAACTGATACCCGAGGAAGATTATAGGCATAGTTCTATGTGTGAACCCCAACCAATAATTGGTCGCGACAAGTACTAAATTCTGCCATCGTCCTAATAAACCTGTGACCGTCAAGCGATAAAGATGTTTTGTTTTGCACTAGCTGTTAGCCGCGACTTCGTACGTTGTTTTTAAGTAATGCTATAAACTTCCCATCACGTGTTGTATTTTTGATGGCATTAGCAAATTGGCAGCCAACTTGCATGCTTGGCAAATTTGGTTACTTTATAAGTGGTGCCATCTACATGCTTTGCGGGCAAAATCGCGGGGCAGAAAGCCAGTCCTTTATAAAAATCACCTGAAATATGGGAAATCGTTAAACCAACTGACTCTTGGGTATTGTAAGGTGCTCGTGTCGAAAATGTAGTGTGATATTTCCAATTTTAGTCAAAGACTGCTTTAACCAGTTTTCAAAAAAGTAGGCGTGTTAGAATTTCAATTTTGGAACACTCCAAAAAGCAATACTTCCTAATCTATGCCCAAGATGGAACATTAATTGTACGCGTCTAAGCTTCTGTAAGATATTTACCTGTGATATAGTAACTTCTCCAACAATATTCACCACCTTCGGCATAAGTATGAATTGTTGATCCTTCCCTTTACCACCCTCCTTATGTCCCAACTGACCCGCGTTTAGCCCCCAGGTGTACAGTGCTTCTGGTCCCCAGATCACCGAATGGTATGGGCCAGCGCACACACCAGCCACTTCTTTAGACACCTTTTTGATGGGTTTGGGCACCAGGCATCTTTCAGGCGGTGGCATCTGCCCCAGTACCTTGTACGTGTTCAGGCCGCACGTGTAGATCTTAAATGAAACACAGTTGGTTTGTTTTAGGGGGCATCAGGTTACACTTTGGGATTCGGTTCTAAAGGTACATGTAACAGAATAAGTGTGATCACTGCTTCTATAATATTTTCAATCAACTGATAAGAGTGTGTAGGAATTAGAAGTGTAGAAAGTTCTAAAATATAGGTCTTCTTTGAAGAATATCAATATCATACAAGAACGGGATCAAGAAGGTTAACTTTTAAGCTTAATGCATAAAGCATGCATGAAACATGTTAAATCAAAAAAAATATATTGGGCATAAAGCTATTGAATGTTAGATCACTAGAAATAGAAGTAAAAATCCTGAAGTCTGTAGACAGACAAGATATTCAGTTGTCTACTTTATGTCCTCAAGCAATACTATGTTTGGTTGTTTGGTATTATAAAGGATATCAGATCAGACCAATAATTACAATGGGATTTCTAATATATACTCTCCCAGCTTGGCGAAAATTCAAAATTTTCAGTTTTGCTGATACAATTGAGAATTACTCAAATAGAAATAACTGTATCAATTACATTTTCCTGATTTATCAAATGTAATGTAAAGTACTAATGTGAAGCTTCTGTGTTTGTTAAGCTGCCCACATATGTTCTTTGGGGTTTATAGACACTTTTGCTCTGTGTTGAAATTTGGCAAATTTGAAAAACATACTGATTCTGAAGATTGCTTCTGAATTGCCCTTTGTGACTTAATGTGTCTGACAACAGCAGACTATTTCTTTGTTCTGTAGATTTCAGTCATTATAGTCAATATGTCTCCTTTTTTGAAGCTCAAAATCAATTTTTTCCTTACATTTCCATCTGAGCATAGAAAGATACTGTGGTATCTGGAAATAGCTGCTTGGATACATGAGATAATTTCTCCTTTTTGATTGGACTGGAACATAATATTGTGAGGAATTACAGCAGATTTCTCATCACCTAAGCCTAGCCTACCTCCTTGGCCATGTCCACAAGAATAAGCTTTACCTGAAATAAATAAGAAAGATATTTTATAATAAAACATTTACCAAACATTAGATATGTTTCAGGAAAGTGCATTTCCCAAGTTCTTCTACAAAATCAAGTTGGTTGTTGTAGATAATTGCAAATTTTTAAGAAACACAAGAGGTATGTGGTCATTTTGCTTTTTTGAGTAAGTAATTGAGGGGAAGCTTGATAGCCCAAAGTTTGAAGTTTCTGTGATGGAATCAAAGTATCAAATATCTACATTTTCTCTAGAGATGGAATAATGTTCAAGGGGAATGTGTACTCTATTTTTTAGCTGCAGAGATTACAAAAACATACAGATTTTGACATATACTATACATATACATACCAGATGCAGTGACAATGACAGTGTGAAATTGATCCACACAAATCTGCTGAACCTGCTCACCAAGATGCTCTTTATGAAAAATGTCCAGCATCTCAGGAGTAAGCCTTGCTTGCTGAGGACCTAACAGATTGTTTGTGTTGGAGCCCCAGCAATACAGTTCACCAACTATAACACTTCTATCAGGCTTCAACCCATCCTTCATAGCATGTTCGAGCACTGTTAAGCTATCATTGTCACACTCTGTGATTGAGGCTCCAAGTTTCATCAGCTCTATAGCTACATTGATTTTGCCATAAAATATGCTTCTATGGAGTGGGGTATAGCCAGATTCAATGTCTCTTGGGATTATTTCAGCATGCCGACATTTAACTAACCATCTCACCTAAAATATAATTATTTCTGTATCAGCAAGTAGGTTCATTATGCTTTCTACAGGTATAAGTATTATGAAAATTCTAACCTTTTGCCAAGTAACATAAACAACAGTACCCAAAATTTTATTGTAAAGCACATTCAGCTTGCTGAGATATTTTTATTTTCATGAAATTCATCTGACAAATACAATTTTGTAAATTGTTAGTATATTTAATCTTAATTTTCTTATGAATCTCAGAATATTGTGGTTGTTTGTTCATGAGGTAATAATTTTGTGTGTATATTGCTAGACAAATAATTCATTCATAAAGTGCCAGTAATAAAAATAAACCATCTACTGTATCTTCAAATGAACTACCTTGAAGGTTGATTTAACAATAATGTAGGGTGAATGTGCCAGTAACCTTGACATTAGCAGTAGTCAGACAAATATTATTATTGGTAAAAACTGAATATCTGAAACCCTAAACTTGCAGGTGATTGGCACCAGATTTATCACCTAATTTGTGACAGTTTACAAAAATTTCATATCCACAGTTGTCATATTCACAACAGTTTTAGTGCTTCAAAAACAGAATGCATTTGAGTCCTCAATTTTTGTCCGTTGTGTAGTAAGTGACATAAACTTCTAAGGCAAGTGGAATCGTCAGCTGACAATATATAAATATATAAATGCTGTTCCATATGCTGAAGACATTCACAATTCATGAAATAAAAATTTATCTAAATATGTTATTTTAACATTTTGACATCAAATTGGAGTGGCTGCTGACTGATCATCATGCTAGTCAAAATCCAATAGTCAGACAAGCGTTCAACTACTGGAATGGTGTGGTTGTTAACAATTTTCTTCTCTGTCTAATCATACAGACTATCAGACTTCTCTCTTAGAATTCATGAAACCAAAACATAACTGAAGCCCCAGTCAGTGTACAGAGATCAAAAGGAAACAAATAATGCAGATAATGGCCAGTGATATTGTGTCTGACTACTGGACTGAACTAATTTTCATAGCATCCCATTTTCCCGCCATTTGTTCACGAGACTGTGAATTAACATTTCACACTTCCCTCCAGTATGGATACCAAGAAAAAGATAAATTGCATATATACTGTGAAGGCAGGTCAAAGAAGCTGTGAAAAATGTTGGGAAATTGCTTGGAATATGTAACAGTATGGTAGTTTAAAGTCAACTGTGTAGAGCCAGATTAAAGGAAAAAATTACTTTGTTGTTCATTTTTATATAGTTTTTATGTATATTTGATAAAACTACCCATATATTAAATGGATTCAGTATAAATGCGTTTAATTAATTTTCCTCATAGTCTTAATGACAATTGATATGAAATTTCTATTCTACTATTACAAATTCTTAAATACGGTTCTGTCTAAAGCCTGTCAATCAAATACTGTCCAACAATTTTAAACTAGATGGCCAACTAGTGTAGCACTTTCTGTCCAAGTACTGGCAAAATAGCACCTTTTCATTTTTTTATAAAATTACAATATCTATGGGCAATATATTTAATGTTAGCGAAAAATTAACAACATTACATCTAAAAACATTCGTTTTAGTTACCTTAAACACAAAATTCGTAATTCCACATCGTATTCCTTTTTTGTCTAAGCTGTCCGACCACTGGCATATTCACCCTAACTGAATATTATAATCAGTGATTTTATCAAGCCATATCAACAACTACTTACTATGCCCAGTCTTCCACAAGATGCTGCTACCTGTAGAGCAGTTCTTCCATCAGAATCTACCACAGATTCACATCGACAACATGTATATGCTAGGAAAGAGCAAAGATCAGAGTCAGAAATGCCTCTTTTTGTAATAGCTGCAGTGATTATATCCCCATGTTGAGAAGACCGACATTGGTTTGTGCATTCCTGCTCACTAGAAACGTTGGTCATATCTAAAAGTTATCATCTGGTGAACAATTATTCTTGAGCATTCGTAGAGTGTTAGGACTCAGTCCTTTTTTTTTCTTGGGTTTGTGATAATCTATTTTAAAAATACCAAAAATCTATTAGACTTTCACATATTACAGTAGCTCACCTAAAAGATTGGAAATGAATTGACTCTTGGATAACGGTATTTTATATCGTCAGTAGTCACAATGCTGATGATTTTTTAATTTTACTTTTATTGCACAATATTGAAAATTTTGGATTAAAATTCTGCAAAATCCTGACGTGTACTTTGAAGGTTGACCTTTGACATCTCAAAGTTGACATGTTGACAATAGACTGACAAGACAAGTTCGACAGAATATCTAGACTACATGATTACAGATAACTATCTTATATACATAAGATTTCGTAGCAGTCATTGCAAGATTTGTTCATAGATGTCGCGAAGTGTAGCTCATTGACTGAGTCAAAATGCAATAGGTGCCAGCTGAGGTAGGTACCTGTGGCTTGATTCTAAATAAATTTCGACCGTTGAAATTGATTTCGGTAACGCCTTGTGACGATAATTTTGACATGATTATATTGATCTTCTATATTCAAATTATCATGGCAGAGTCAAAATTATCATAGCTAATCAAGTATATCGTTACAAGGCGCCATCGAAATCAATTTCAACCGTCGAAACTCATTCATAATCAATCCACTGGTCTATACAGCCACTGTACTGATCTACTGACTGAACTAAAAATAAAACATACCTGTTTGACCGGTTGATTCAAAAACAGAAGATATCTATCTCTGACAGAACAATTACGGTTAGTACTTCAGTTTTTGGTAGCCAAAATTGGAGTATATTGGTCAAGTAGTTTTTTGAGAATTTCTAATTGTTTATCTCAAAACACTTGTTTTCCGGCCATGACTACTAGTTAATTGAGCAATATACAAGGTTCATTCAAAGAGCATTTAATAGCAAAATACACGCGTTAATCTTGATGATATGAATCACAAACCATTGCGAAAGATAAATGTTACTTTTATGCAAAAACGAAGGCTACGTTTGTTTCTTATAAACAAATTAATTCAAACATTTCGTATTTGTGAGTAATTGAACAAAAGCGCTACGATATTCGAAAACGTTACTATACACACTTTAAAACAAAGCGGATGTGTCTATCATATTTTGTTGCAAATTACTCCCAAAAACGAAATGTTTGAATTTGTTTAGAAGAAAAAACGCAACCCATCCCCTTTTTCATAAAAATAACATTTATCTGCCGAAATGGTTTGCGATTCATATTGGTAAGGTAACCTAGTGTATTTTGTATTTTGCTATAAGATGCCATTTGAACTAGTCCTGTATATTGCTCATAAAACTAGTAGTGATGGCCTGAAAAAAGGTGACTTGGACTAAACAATTAGAAATTCTCAGAAACTACTTGAGCAATCTGCTCCAATTTTGTTGTGGTTATTTAGAAGTACGATTCCTATGAACTTGAAGAATTTCAAGTATCTGGGGGAAACCATCGTCGAATTACCAATAAGTGCCAAAACCTGCAGTTTGCCTCGATTTACAACCATAACTTTTTTGCTATTTGTCAGATGTTTTTATGTGTGTTCTCATTTTGTGGGTTTCATAAATACCTAAAAATCTTATTGAAAGGGTTTTTTCGTTCCTGCCAACACTTTCGATTGAATCCCAAATATCACGTTTTCTCATTCTTTGTGGTCAAATAAAAAGTTTTTCCACAAAAATTGGTGTACCCATTTTATGCATCCATGTTTTAAATACCCCCTTGAACAACTTGCAGCAATAAAACCAGACTTTACGATTATTTCGCAAGCCAGCGGTATTTTCATCTAATATGATTAGACTGAAAGTCCCACAACATGCTGAGTCGTCATTCCGATATTTAAGATAACAGTACGCGAAATCAGCATAGTCCAGCACCATCTGAGGTAGGCATTTCCGTTCCCAAAACAAGAAGGACGTCTTGCCCTCAACAACGACAAGCGTGTATGAGGCTATCTGCCGTTTTTCAATGTACCAGATACGTCACTCTCGTCCATCGTCCAGAAAACACCAAAAGCCCTCCAAGGAACGAGAAAACTCACCCAGGACTGGTGTCCTAACACATCGGTTTCAGATATTACACTAAGGACGGATTTCATCTATTTTTCTCAATTTTCATCTATTTCTATATCTATGTCTGACCATTCAGCTAAGTAAGCAACTTCGCCATCAAGCTCCCGAATATCTTAGCCCTTAGACCGCAATACATGGGGCAACAGCCCAGAAAGTGGAGCGAAGTTTCGTCGTTCTCCCTGCACACGGAGCAGGTTTTGGATTTCCCTTTACCCCTTAAAAGGGATGTGTCTGTTCAGTCGGCAGTGGCCCTTACCAAAAAGCTGAGTGATTCCCTACCCCTATCCACTAGCCAGTGCGTCCGACGTTTGTTGGGGCCCGCTACGAACCTCTTGGCTTGTCTGCAGTCATCTATCTCTCGCCACGCTTTTTCCAGGACCGTATAGCCTAGGGTTTCCCAACCACTGTTTTTGTTGAGGCTTCCCGGACTATAAATTATATTTTCCTGTCCCCCTTTACGTTTTCAATAAATATAAAAAAACGCACATTATATAGATTCAAAGACTTTTATTTGAATTCTAATAAAGAAACTTTAAAAGTTTAAATAAACTAATAAATGCTTGTCATCGAAAAATTTGAAAAAAATAAGAGTAGGTACTAAAGAGACACTTGAGATTGCATGTTCTGTACCAGTTGGTTGATTCTAGGTTCTGTTTTTGCCAGAGCTATCATCAGGTCGCTATCGACATCAACACGTTTTCGCTGTTTAGTTTTAGTTAAAAATAGAGCAGAAAAGACTGTCTCACATAAGTAAGTTGAAGAAAAACGATCTAGTAAGTATTCGTAAAGCAAGAGAGGCAAGTGTCGAATTACCAGGCAACCTTTTGATCCAAAATTTCTCTAATGTTAAAAGATGGAAGTCATCTTTCATGGACGAATCAACCTTCATTTCTGGAAATTCTTCCTCAACTTCTTCTGGTAATTGTGACACATCGACAACAAATGGATTTCTTGTCATGTGCCATATTGGTGACTCTGAATTGATGTCGCGATAGTCTCGGCGAAATTCGTCTTCCAGCGATTGCACATGTGTTTTTATGTCAGCTTTTAAATTTGCGTCCAGTATGTTATTTTTAATTGCTTCGAACAGCCGAGAAAAAAGATATAACATTTTCAGAAGATACTTTTTGATTCCAAAGTTGAAAGTTTGATATAAACCCCTGAATATAATTATCATTGCTTATTATAGTGTTGTTTCTGCCCTGAAGTTCCAAGTATAGCTGATTCAAGGAGTCAAATATGTCAGTTAAATAAGCCAACCTCCATTGGAATGTGTCATGCTTGAACATTGTCAAGAAATCGTGTTTTTCTTTGAACTCAAGAAAAAGAATTACCTCTTCTTTCAATTCATAAATGCGAGCTAACATGTTGCCTTTGGGCAGCCAGCGTACTTCTGTATGGAACAGAAGAACTTTGTGATCAGAATCGAGATCCTCGCAAAGTAAAGTAAATCACCGACAGGTTAAAGCGCTGCTCTTGATGTAGTTTACAATCCTTATATCCGAGTCCAACGTCTGGCATAATTTCTGTGGCAATGTTTTGGAAGCCAAAGTTTGCCAATGAATAACACAATGTGTACCAACCATTGCGGGATTTTTTCCTTGAGCTTTTTAGCTAAGCCCGATCGTACACTTATCATTGCAGGTGTGCCATCTGTGCAAGGTCCAGTGAGTTTCTTCCAATCCAAATCATTTTTTTCAACAAAATTTAATATTGAATTAAATATATCTTCAGATGTAGTACCTGCTGTCAAAACTCTTCTTGAATGATATCTCCGCCGATGTAACGAACATAAACTAGTAACTATGCACAATTAACGATGTTGGTGGATTCATCGCAACTAATGGCAAAAAATGGCGATAATTTTACTTTCTTAATCATTTGTGACTTTATGTATGCTGCAATGTCATCGATTCTACGCATGACTATGTTATTCGAAAGAGAAATAGACTTGATCTTTTGCTCTGCATCTTCTCCTAAAACTATCTGCGTGGCTTTTAGGACATATGGCTTTATTAATTCTTCACAGATAGTATGAGGTTTCTTTTGCGTTGCTATCATAAAAGCTATTTCAAATGAAGCTTTGAGATGCTGCGATACACCTGTGTGATAACTTCCCGATTTATCCAATCTCATCCGCTTGAGTGATTCTGCTTTAGAAGAAAAAGACTCTTTCATCTTCAAAACCAGAGTAGGATGTTGTTGCTTCAAATGCCTTTCAAGGCGATTGGGCCTCATTACTTAAAACTTTCATACATATCACGCACTGAGGTAATTGTAACGCGTCTTTTTCTATGAAGGTAAATCCAAACTTAACGTAATCTTCGGAAAACTTTCCTTTTTTCGCTGTCATTTTACACCTGTAACAATAAAACAAATAAGTAATAAATAAATAAGCAAAATACCTAGATGTAATTACTAATTATATGCCCATTACTTTATCTTAATAACGTAATGTATTCAACAGTATATTGGCCACCGAGAGATCTATATTATTGCAGGCAGGTTGAAATTATAATAGCAATTTTAAATACATTTTGAATCAATATTAGGTATTTAAAGTTCGTCGTTTCAAAATTATTTCGCCACGTTGGTTTGATTGTGATGTAGTAAAAAAGTCCCAGTGGCCGATCTATGATGAACGCGTCGCCACTCAATCAACAAGTTAGTAAATTAAATAAAAATTGTAACTGAAGTTTGTAAATACACAAACTTACCTCTTAACAGTGAGACACAATAATTCGACACACTCAAACAGATTTCTTAACAAAACATGTACATCAAAAAGTCAAATTTTTCGCAAGTTTGTGTGAATGAATGTCACAGATGCTCATCCGCGCCTGGTAGGTACACAATTATTGTTTTCTAAGTGATTAAAGTCAAGAGGTGCGCGGCGGGGGTGCGCGCGGGTTTCATGTTGTGACTTGTCGACACTTGTATAAACTGCGATTGACGACGACTGGTTTTGAAACAACGGTTGACAGAAGAAGTGAATATGATATCTAGTTTCTAATTTTATGCGTGTAAATTAAACATTACATTGTAATGTTATTTGTTTATTTATTTGTTTTCAAATTTCCAAATTCCAAATTTCAAGATGGCACCATGCAAAACCACCACAGCCCAGGACCAGGGGTAGGTATTCTCGTTCCTCAAAGAAAAAAGAAAGATGTCTAGCCCTCCAAAACGACAAGCGAGTATGAGGCTATCGTTTTTTTAAGTACCAGATACGTAAATCTCGTCCATCATCTCCAAACTGCCAAAAACCCTCCAAAAAATACGAGAACCCTCCCAGAACTGGTGTCTGAACACACTGGTATCAGATGTTATCCTATGGACGAAATTCTTTTTTTGATTCCATTTTCATTTATCTCAAATACATCACTTACTTGAGATGTACGCAAAGCTAGAAATTAGTTGCGCATTCACTATTTCTTATTCCTCCTGGACATTACATATACAAATTTGCTGAATTTCAAAAAGGAGAGAGATAAGAAAAGAAAATCTCTGGTTGGTGAAGTATATTACAATCAACAGGTGAGAAAATATGTAGCAGACAGCAATATTTATGAAACGTAAAAAAGCTATAACATTTAAAGGGTGTTTCAATAAGGACGCAATATTCCAAGGTTCTATTAAACATGGTATTTCGCAAGAAACGACTGAAATATTCATTGGATTATAGAATTATGTATGAAACAGCACATCAGGTAAATGGCTGTCACGGCTCTGCTGGCACATGCGCACTCTTTTAATAAAATTTGTGGAAACATTTTTGAACACATGTTGTGGTATCTCGTTGATACAGCGTTTGATTTCAGCTTTCAATGCTTCGGTGGTTGCAGGATTGTTGGCATAAACTTGTGACTTCAGATAACCCCAAAGCCAAAAGTCCAAAGGTGTTAAATCGCAAGAGCGTGGCGGTCAATTCTGTTCACCAAACCGGGAGATGACTCGACCAGGAGCAAACTGGTGCAAAACTGCCAGTGTTTCATAAGTAGTATGGAATGTGGCACCATCCTGCTGGAACCATATGTCTTTAAGAGCCATGTCTCTAATTGTGGTACAAAAAACTGAGTAATCAGTGAACGATAAAGTTCGCCATTCGCTAGTCGTGCTTAAAGAAAAATGGTCCAATAATTCCTCCAGACCATAGTGCACACCAAACAGTCACAAGTTTTGGATGCATAGCTTTCTCATGCATTACTCGTGGATTCTCTGTGCCTCAAATGCGGCAGTTTTGTCTATTGACGAAGCCATCGCTAAAAATGATTTGTCTACAAAATCACCACTCACATACTGTTGGCCAAGGATCCAGGAGTCAATTGGACTTTGTAGGCATTCAGGTGTACATTTTTCCTTAGAATACGCTGGAGGGTGGCTGTTTTAATGTCCATATTCTTGGGCGCAAGGACGAATCGACGACCCTGGACTCTCGGCTATATTTTCGCGAACTGCTCTGACATTTTACTTCTGAACGATCGCTGCGAGCTCATCTCGTATGTCTCAAATCATTAACAGAACCAGTACTTTCAAATTTTTGTATTATTCTTTTCACAGTGGATGGGGTAGGAACATTCCCCGATAGTACGAAATATTCATTAAATACCTATTTAATATTTAATAATATTTCTTTTCTTAAACAAATATTTAATAACTATTTGTAATATAATATTTTTATTAAATATTTATCCAATATCTTTTAAATATTCTAAATACAATATTTCTTTTATAATATTCATTAAATATTTACTTTTCAATCAATGAAAAATATTAAATCTCCAGTTTTTAGAAAATATTCTTTAATTATTTTCGGCTTCGGCGCATATGCGTGTGACCTCTACAGTATATTCAGATAAGAGATAGACCGGATGTAAACAAAAGGTTCGGGTGATTTTCACGCTAACGCCGCCGTCTAGACGTAAAACAGGAGCCCTCATTGGTCAATTCGCAATTAAATGCCTATGCCGAGCGGCAGAGCAGTCGTATCAAGGCAGAGTCACATTCAGGTTCAGACGTGTTACGTATCTCGTGTGCATCATTGCAATTTGATATTTCTTTGGACGGACTTTGGACTTTGGAGGAAAACGCAGTAATTGTGTTGGATAATGCGCCTTATCATTCTCGAAGAATGAAGAAGGTCCCAACAACGGCTTCAAGGAAAGTTGATGTTCAAAATTGGCTCCGCTCGAAAAATATCAACTATGAAGAAGCAATGCTGAAAGTACAATTATTAAGAATTGTCAAGGATCACAAGGCGGAATATGAAAAATACGCCATTGACGAAATGGCAGCAAGTCAAAATAAAACTGTGCTCCGTTTACCTCCATACCATTGCGAGCTCAATCCCATTGAGCTCATATGGGCAGAGGTTAAAAATTATATAGCTAAGCACAATACAACTTTTAAATTTTGTGACCTCAAAGGACTTTTCAAAGAAGCACTAGAATTAATAACAGCGCAAAAATGGGAAAACTGTATTAAGCACGTGAAAGACAAAGTTGAAAAGAGAATGTGGGAACTGGACAATATTTTAGAGGAACAAGTCGAGCCATTCATTATTGACGTTGGTGCTTCAGGCAGTAGCGATGATGAAAGCTCATCAAGCTCATCTTTCCAATAAAAGATGTCGTTCATCAAATTCGGTAAGTTATAAGTAATTATAAAGCTACTGTATTTTTTAATTAATTATTGACATTTTTGAACCCATTTTGGCAAAACCTATTCAAGAATCTACTTTCTGACAATGTTCAAGCATGCACATTTTTTTACGTTTTGAACGTTTTAATTTGGTTACATATTTACCTAGAAATCAAAAAATATACTAATCAATATTCTAAAAGCAATTTTAAGAGATATACCATTATTTTTAATTTAGGCTAATTTAAACGCCATTTTGAGATTATATTCGACTGTATTTCACCAAACATCAGGCGGCATCCGAAGCTGGAAATCGAAGCGAAAATTTTGAAACCCTTATGTATATTTACATCATTATATATTTCTTACCCCACCCCCACATGATCCTATATCCATCACCAATCGTATACACATCGAATTGTGCTAATTTACTACAAAGTTACGCAAAGCAGCATCTACTACCTAAAATATGTACTGCGTGACTCTTAATACGTCCCTGCCGAATGTTACAGCGTTCGATGATCACGTGGTCTTGTTTATGTCCGGTCTATCTCTTATCTGAATATACTGTAGAGACTAATGGGATAATAGCAAGTCGGCCTGGGACCACCGGTTTGCCGGCAGCCATTTTACCTGTGACTTTCACTATGATAGCGTGCTTCCTGTGTATCTCCAAGTGGTTCATTATTTGAGTGTTTTTTTTTGTGGAAATGGGAAAAGGATAAGTTTTTTGATAATTACATAGCTTAATTTATCTGACTAGTAAACATTATTGTGCCAGTTGAGTATAAGACCATAAATAACTAGCCTTAAAGTGTACTACTAAAAAAGTCACATTTCAACAAAATCAATAAGTGTTACTCAACGGATCAAGTTGTGCCCATGGACATTTTTCCTCAAGATATCTAAAATCACATACTACATTTTCTTAAAAATTAACCAAATCTCGAATTCATAGCATAACATGTGGGGTCCTTTTAGGTGCATTATAGAGCTGCTTTTCAGTGACCCAGTTGAGCTACTCGGAGTACTTAACTCACCATGCTCAGCACCAATAAATACACTGGAAAGCAGCTCATGTATTCAATAATACTTCATAATTAGTAAGTTTTTTTTTTCAGAGGAGTGGACTTGCAAGATGCAGAAGAGGCTTAGAATGTTTTTTTGATAATATTTTTCTAGAAAATTGAACCATTATATCTAGAATGAATTTTCTTTATAAACCTAATTTTATATAAGCATTCCTACAGGTTTTGCTAAAATAAGCAATGAAGAATTTTCTATCTACACTGAAAATATGTATCAGATGAATGCTTGAAAACCCATACATATTTACGAAAAATATTAGATACTTCATCAAAATATACAATTGATATTTAAAAATCTTTCCTCATATATTTTCTGAATATTTGGAAAAAAATATCGCAAAAATATATGAATTATATATACTACAAACATCTATAATGAATGTTTTATAATTATATAAGAAATATATTTATGTCGCTACAAATATTTAACAAACATTTTTTAAAAATATTTAATAAATATTTAATGCTATCGGGGTTATTCCGATCGAATATTAGCTGCACTTTTCGAATCGTGCCAATTAAACTTTCACCACTTTGGTAATAATTTTTATCACTTAGGATACTAATGATTCATTTTCATAAGCTCCCGTCTGTCTGCTATCGATCTGTCATGTCACAATCATTATGACATTATGACTGACAAAATGGCGCTAAATTTAAATATTGTGTTCTTATTGATACACCCTTCACATTATTTTTTATTACCAGTGATTTAAATTTTATAGAAATTCATTTTGCGATGTCAAGTAGAAAGTACAAATCCATCCGAATCTTAAGATGACACCATGCAAAACCACCCTAGTCTAGGACCACCTGGGGTAGGTATTCTCGTTCCCCAAAGAAGGAAAAAAGACATCTAGCCCTCCAAAACGACAAGCGAGTATGGTTTTTTAATGTACCAGATACGTCACTGTCGTCCATCGTCCCAAAAATGCTAAAAGCCCTCCAAAAAGTGCGAGAGCCCTCCCACAACTGGTGTCTTAACACACCGGTTTCAGATGTTACACTATGGTTGAAATTCATATTTTTGATTCAGTTTTCATTTATCTCTATATCTAACATTTACTTACTCATTTCCACTGTAATGTTATTTTGTGGACCGATAATTGTATTAATCTGACTTCCATTATTTTCTTTCATATACGCAGTATTACAACTCCGGAGCACAACAGCATTTTCCCAGGCTCTCTCTTTCCCAATATAACCGACGGCGCTCAGCTTCGACGACCGACGGCACAGCGACAGCATCCAACAGCTGATCGGCCGCCGCGTCGCTGGGCGTCCCGACGCCCCATCCCATCTCTCAGTCTCAGCTCGATCGCGGTTAGCCACGGACTTTATTCCCGTCGGGCCGACTCTTTTTTCGTCTCTCATACGCACCTCACTCCACGGCACAGAGTATCGTTGAGGTTAATTATGTTGATCCAAGCCGGGTGATCGTCTACTTGTTCTTCTGACAAAATATGTAAGTGTGAATTGTGATACAGAATCACACGATCGAAATTACTGGTTTCAAGAAATATTTTATCTAATTTTCCAGCTACTATAGAATAAGTTGCTGTTGTAACATAATTTTTGAATTAAAACTTCTCATGTAACACTTGAATCTTATCCTGTCAAACGGGCACACTATATCAAGGAAGACCCCTTACTACTGACCCTTTCGAATTTTGTGTTCTCAAGAAGGTGATCTGTTATATTCGCAGTATCTGGGAACTACTAAATTTTTTGTAACGTCATCTCTAAAGATTTTTTAACCGCCAAATACCGAAATAATTCAAGCTTTTGATAAATGTGGAGATAATTTAGTCCAGCTCCGTTTGAACTATACAGGGTGCCCGTAAAGTTGGGATTTTCCTTTACATGTCTAACAGATCTTCAAAAAATAAGCTTTTTTCTTAGTAGTCACAAAATCAATCAAATCTGAGCCAAACCTAATCTGTCCCGATCAGATAAGAAGTGAGAAGGCACAACGCATGTCAGTACTCAGCCCAAACACCAGTAGCGTAGGTAAACCAATCGGTTCAAAAAACCAAAATTGCACACTCGTACAGCAACATCGATCATTTCGACAGGATTTCAACTTATGGTGTCTTCAAAATGCTACTGAAGCTTCACGGGTGTATGCAGATCACTTTCCCAAATGGCATCATTCAGGCTCGCATAGACTTGTATACCTTGACCAAACAGCTAGGGATGCATGGTCATTTGCAGGAATATCGAGGTGATCGAGACCTAGACAACCCCAAATGGTGCAAACTGAGGACGTAGATATTGAACCTTGTAGAAGAAAATCCTGCAGAAGTATTTCAACAAGTAACTAGACAAGTCTCGGAGATTGAAGTGTGGCTAAAATCGGCATGATGATGATGTACCCCTTTGTACAAGTTAAGTATGTTTCAATAAGAGTGCAGTGGCTGTTGCACCATCAAAGTAATCGGTGGCTGAAGATACCTATACACAATACCTATATATACAATACCTTTCTAACTAGACATTTCACCAAGTCCAAACTTTCAGGACACCCTGTAACTAGTAAATAGAAAAAGAGTTGTAATAAACTGTTATACTTTTAGATGATGCTGTGGTTTTTCATTATATTTCGGATAATTTTATGGAAGTATCTTGAAAGGTGATATTATGTCGGTTTTTTAACATTATATAGGTTTTTTGTGACATTACTCGTATGTAGGTTCTTCTACAATATGTCAAATTAGAACTAGCTGTTGTTCACTTGATGCGCAACCATTCTGTAGCTATCTGTGTTGAATAAACGTCATGACTCTTCCTGTCAGAGATGGCATTATTGTAGGTGTAAGCTGTAAGTTATATGCTATAGCTGAAAGGAAACGTTAGTGCATAGGTGCAGTTAGGATTTGAGCGCTAATAATCTGTGTTGATGATAATTCTGTCTGAAATACATTTATTTGAGATGTAAGCAAAAATAGAAATTAGTTGCCCATCCGCTTTTTCTTATGCATTCTGGAAATTACATATGCAAATTTGCTGAATTTCAAAAATGAGAGAGATAAGAAAAAAAATCGCTGAGTGGTGAAGTATATTACAACCAACAGGTGAGAAAATATGCCACAAACAAGAATTTTATGAAATATAAAAACGTTATAACATTTACATTATTTTGTATTTCCAGCTATTTAAATTTTATAGAAATTTACTTTGCGATGTCAAGTAGAAAATACAAATCAGCGCCTAGATGTGAGGCACTGTATTGCTTCTGAAAGCTTTTGATAACGCAAAAAACAGGGAAAACCGTATACCCTATTTCACGAGTACCCATGACGGTAGAATGACAGCTGATTATCTAGTAATATCTCAAAATTCCCCATATCGGCACAGCACACATAGTTCTGTTCGTATTTTGGTTCGGTTTTTTGTGCGCTATGTATTCATTTTGTACTTGCTAACAAAGTTCATTTGCGTACAAAAAATAAAACGCTACAAACAAGTTTTACGAGATTGATACTCGATTCATTATTGCCAACGTCGCAGACTAACATAAGAATGTCACTTGCTGATCAGCTGTTCACCTCAGTAGACGTCAAAGCGTGATTGATATTCGCGAAATAAGGTGTAATTTATAACTTTGAACATAACCTCTCTTCAGCAAGGACAACACAAATAACCCGTCTGGTAGAGCTAATAGATATACTTGATGGGCAGCATATTCAGTAATAATTTTCTAACATAGCAAATATCACTGAACACGCAGATCAATACACACAATCATCCAGATGCGATCTTGCTTCTCAGAGATATACGCTACAGATTATAGATTCGGAATTCTGCAACCAACAAAGCATACTGGAAAACTGACCTGCAGCTGGTCGTTGAGCGTGTCGTTCAGTCATTCCTCCACAGATGACGCTTTTGGTGACGCTCATAGCGCTCATAGCGAGCAATAGCACACTAGCTATTTAGTCAGCTAGTTGACATTTTGTAATTTTTTTGATATTATTTAAGTTTCTTACGTAATAACCCTGCGGGAATATAGCATCAGGTTTGCTATTTTCGGGTTGAATACGTGTATTCAGTGGTCTTACTCCGCGGCGATTCCACTCGTGCCCGTCCATGATGTATTCCTAAACAGAACCGAGATCGTCACTAAAAATAATGTTATACCATTCCTCATCCCGATTGTAGGAGAAAGACATAATGTAAAGCCTTCACTTGGCAGTTATTTGCACCATACTGTACAGTTACGGTTTAGGGTGCCATTAAATAGAGGACGTGTGACGGCGCAAGTATATATCCACGAAATACTGGAACCCCATTTTTTGTAATTACATAACCGTATTCTCCATCAAGATAATGGCCGTCCCCATAGTCCCCATATTGCTAGAGTAGATTCACGAAGACTAGAGATAGGAGGTTACACTACGTAAGGGTTACACGTATTCGTATGAAGCCAATCCTGACGCGAATGATGTTGTGGCTGTCGGAAATGGCGTAGAGCGTCTACGCATAAAAAAAATGTAAAAAAATCAACACCACCTACCACAATCTTGTTGTTTACAGTCATGACGACAGCCATTTGACAGCAATAGAGAGATGTGCCTTATGCGCAGCACCTGAAATGCATTTACTGCGCTCACTCTACTCACCATGAGTAGTACATCAATAACGGTCAAATCAACCTCTTTCGTTGGCCACCTAGATCTCCTGACCATTCGCCAATTGAACATTCTCTCTATTTTTCAGTGACCTATGAGCAGGTTATTATTTAGATTATATTTTTAATGAATATTGATTAGCTCGCTATGATCATACCATCCTCAAAGAAGAAGAACACCTGTGCCAAGACATCGTTTTCATAGTATAGGGAACAACAATGTAATCTCTATTTCTCTAGGCTCAACCGAGTCGTCACTTCTCACGGCACGCTAGATATCTCGCCGCTCGGCTCGCTTGACTTTCCAAACAACTTCTAATAATAATACTCGTCGACCACTAGCACTTGCCAAAAAATTTATATGATGCCCGACATAGTACACCCATCACAACCACTTTTCCTTTTGGTTCATATTAGCTAGATAAAATTTTATAAGATACAGTTCGGGCTTTTTTATACTCAAGCAGTTGCGCAGGCAAAAACCTAAATACCAGGGCACCACGACTGCTATAAGGAGCTTGAAGATGTCTTTGTAATCCGATTTTAAAGTTAGCAGAACTGGAAAAATCTCCTTAGGCACTCTAGGCAAGGAGCGGTGGTACTGGCCAGTTTTCGATGTGAGAAGTTCGACACAGTTGGGATGGGAGGCAGAAGCCTGGCGGGGCCGCCTGGCAGGCTCAACGCGCAGCTTCATCATGTAGGAGAGCTCTGAGGAGCAAAATCCGTTGCATAGCGGTAGAAGCGAGCCAGATTGCCGACTGCATGTCCGTTAGAGAAGTGTCATTGATCAATCGAACAGCGCTGCTCTGGACAGCATCGAGTATGGACAATATAGTCAGGGCGGCATAATCCCAAACATGGGAACAATACTCGTGGCTAGGTCTTACCAGGGATTTGAACAGAGTAAGGAGGTTGTGCGAAGGAAAGTACTTCCTAGTCCTAAAGAAATGACCTAGCTTTTTACCATCAGCGGTAGCGATTGGCTAGATGTGATCATGCCAAATCAAGTCACCGGACGAGCGCTAGGGCGCTTTCTCATTTTAAAAGTGTTTTCAACTATTTTGATCAATACTTCAATCAAACTATGAATATACGCAAAAAATGTTTAGCTTTGATGTTTAATAAATCATTAATTCAGCAAGTTTTATTATTTTTCGAAATAGAAAACCTACTACTTTACCTTAAAAAGTATAGTTGGTTTTTTATATGTATTATATGAGGTATTGTCAGATTTGTCTTAGCAAATGATACAATTTTTTTTCTTGGTTTTTATTTTTTAAGTGCAATAGCATGATAATTCACCGTGCTGAACTGAACATAAGAAAGGCGTATGGAGGGATATGAAACGAGCATTTGCAAATATTTCCTAAACTACTGATTTACGGCGTAGATAACCTTTCACAAAACTGTTCTTATTTCTATATATATTATTAAGATGATGAAATTGTAAAAGCAGGGGGTTTCTATTTGAAAAAAAAATGATTGGGCATTTTTTACAATTTAATTTCCATCAGATTTTTTTGTCTACCCTGTATTATTGACTATCAAAATATCGAATTAAGCTGATTAAAGTAGACCCTTCTATAAGGAAGTCGTTCAACAAAGACAAAAATATACGAAAAATGTATAGAGGTGCATTTGAGATTTTTTACTCAAAATTTGTTTTTTCGCAAAATGGGTTTGAGTTATGTATAATAATAACATTCATTAATAATACATATTAATTTTGAAGAAGGTGATGCACTAAAATTTGAAATTAAAGAATCGAAATGGGGTAGTGTTTCCTTGAGGTATTTTTTAACTCAACCAAAAACTGAATTGACAATAATGAATAAGAACAGAGTCGTACTATAATAAAGTAATACACGGGATTTGTGACCATTGCCTAATGGTGTTTAAATCTATACAATTAACAAAGTTTAAATTCAAGTCATTTAATATAAAATCATAATGCCAATATGACATAAATCGTTTGGTCATTCTTATACCAGCTGGATTTTTGAAAATTGATCTCATTATTATCAGGTAGAGGAATTGGATAGAAGAATTTTTTTTCTTGAAATTCATTAGACGATGTTCATTTGTTGTGAGAGACTGACTATTTCTTGTTGCTAACTTGTTAACGTCTTAAAATTTTTGTAGTTTATTGTAGATACTCTCGTTTTTTTTTCAATAAGATCTTTAGTATATAGATTCTAAGATTTTCTAGATTCAATTTTCCGTTTTCCTTATAAACACTGACTTATTTGGTCATATTTTATAAAACCAAGGCAATAACGGAAACAAAAATTTTGAAGTCGCTGTAGCTTGATCTTACCACTTTGCAGCAAAGCGGGTCCATATACATACAGGGTGTTCATTTTTATCGAAAACCACTGCTTGAAAGGAAAAATGCAGAGACACTTCACAAGATTTGTGGCCCTCACGGTCATACCCTTAAACATTTTAAATGACAAGGAGTATCGAGTAGTAGCTTGTTTGAAAGGTCTTTCGAAGTCCTTTATTTTGTCGATTGATTTCTAAAATCAGTCGATTCGTTTTCTAGAAAATCAGAAAAATCTTTATCTTAATTTGTTCAGGTAGAAAAGAATAACACGAAAATATCACTTTTTATTTCAATAAGTGTTCAAAATGTTGCCCGTTAGGGTTTGACAAATCTACAATTCGATTATAATTTAAAACGGAAACTACTAACATAAACAGCAATTCGGAAGATTTTACGTGGTAACAACCAAATAACAAACCGAATTTTTTTCCGCAATATTTTCATCAACACATAAATCCTGGCGAACTGTATTGATTGTTATAGCTATCTAGATATTTGTTGCTAAGGGAAAAAAGAATTTAATTTGTTGTCAGTTACCTTTGTGGCAATCTGGGCATAGTGAAAATTAATTTATAGAGTCAGATTTTACTTCCAAAATGGTTAACACAGTATCCGAAAGCGTGGAAAAGATTCTAATTTATGGTGCCCAAAATCAATGTGCTCGGCAAACACGTTTAACGCCAGATATCCGGGAAAGATAACTGTGCATAGGTATGTTTTGCACGACGAGTTTCCAGATAAATGGATAGGGCGAATAGGGTCTATACAATGGCCTGCTAAATCTCCTGATTTGACGCCATTAGACTTTTTTCTATTGGGCTATTTGAAATCTATTGTGTTTACTCCCCAACCTGAAAGAACTTCGTCAACTCATCATCGAAAGGTGCCGTGATATCCCACAACATGTTTTTGAAAATGTCCGTCAGGAATTTGAACATCGCCTATATCATTAATTGGCCAATAACGGACTACATTTTGAACACTTATTGAAACAAAAAGTGATATTTTCGCGTGGTTTTGTTTTTTATCTGAACAAATTAAGATAAATAAAGATTTTTCTGATTTTCTGGAAACGAATCGACTGATTTGAAAAAATCAAACGTCAAAATGAAGGAACTCGAAAGACCTTTCAAGCAAGCTATTACTCGACACCCCTTGTCATTTAAAATTTTTAAGGGAATGACCCTGGGGGGCCGCGGGTGAAGTAGTTTTTGGTTAAAAAAGTTGTCCCCCTTAACAAACCTTGTGACGTGACTCGGCGTTTTTTCTTTTAATCAGTGGTTTTCGATAAATCCGTGGTGGGAAGTTTTCAAATAAACACCCCGTATAAAGCTTCACATAGTAAATCACACAAGGATAACGTTAAGTTACTATTTAGTAAATGTCGTTGGGGATATTATTTTTTGAGGATAACATAAGATGTTGAACATAACTCCTTTATATGATGGTCGAATTTTAATTCATTATAGTTACATCACAGTTACAATAATTGAGAAAGGAACGTTATTGATGTCAAGCTAATATAGATTTTCACTTTCTGCTATAATCTGTTTCTGCTTTGGTCCAAAAATCATAACTTTTGATGTACAGGCATTCAGTGGTTACTTATGAGCAGCCGAAATATGATTTAGGTACCTGTATTTACAATCTAGCATAGATTTCAAAAATTGAATACCATATAAGGTTTCCCACTTACAATAGGAGACATCATTTTGGAAATGTCAGCCGCATTCCTCACATGAGTTATACTATAACCTCAAGTTTTCTAATTATCCAACGTCAACTTTTCGAGTAATCGATCGCTGCAGTTCTACTTGGGACACTATGTATGTACGATTTGAGCGAGGGAGACGGATGGTTGAAAGTATTTACTGTAGTTTTATTGTGACTTGTCAAAACCGTGGATAGACCTATACCCTATACGTTGATTTTGTAGATATTGAGTTGAAGCTATACTAGTACCTAACAAAATTTTGCCTTCTATTAAAGATACTCAATACCCTCCAATTTGTTTCTAATTTGCACTCTTTACGTTAGGGCTTTGGATGTTGTTGACTCCAAGATCGAAGAGTGAACGGAATAACAAGGTTATCACCCTCCGCTATCATCTTTATCCGATATAGCAGATTTCAATAATGAGATTTGAAACACAATATCGTTGGAGTCTGGGAGTTGGATTACTTGCCACGTGACACGATGAAAAATGGAGCTGTAAATAGAACTCGGGAGAGAAACTGTATATTGCTCTTTGATGGGGCTCCTACTTTATTTGTTACTTTCCAACGGAACAAGCAACAAAATTGCATTTTTAAAGCTGAAACAGGTTTCAGGCATTTTCCAAGGGTAATGCAGTTTATCCTAGCTTCTTCGTTCGTATACTGGAAAAACACGTATTTAAAAGACGTTCCTTGAAGATTGAGTGCCATCTGAGGATGATCTCACCTTGCATTTTAAACAAACAAAAACGCTCTCTTGAGGGAGGATTTAACATTAAGTTGATATCACAGATTTTCAAAATTTGTAGATTTAAGAAATATTTCGATTCACACGATTTTCGACATTTTAAAAATTCTCTAAGAAACCAAATTTTATAAATATTCAAATATCGAAATTCTACACAGTTTTTAATATTTCCAAAGATTTCAAATGCTCAAGCTTATGTTAGGACCAGTCGCATAAAAAGTATTCCCCTCAATCTTCATATCTAGATAGAAATTTTCACTTAAAGCTCATCTGGTTCACGTAATTGGAATCCTTGTAGATATGCTAATTATATCGAGCCGAAAGTTCAACGGTTGCAATGAAAATTATTTCCCACGAGGCGGCGTAATGGAAAAAGTTGATCGGAAACCAGCTTTTCCGACCGATTCGGCTAGCCAGTAACTTTTCTAAATGAGCATTTTCACTATGCAAACCACGTCGCTTTCAATTTTCGATTACGATTTGACCTTTGCCGATTCGGATAAATATTCAAATATAGACATCTGCATCATTCGCTTATTAATCAAGGGGTAATAGTTTCCCAGAAAACCAGAAATTTGTTCATGTTCAGATAACTCGGGAGCTGAACATCACGGTTCGATTAGTGACAGGCAGTATGGTTTCCGGTACCAGTGATCAATGGGGGCCCTCCTAGCATACGTCACGCAACTGCAGAGTGAACTTATATAATCATATGGAGAGGCTCTTGATATAACGAAAGCTTTCGATCAGTTGTGGCAAGCTGCCCATTCATTCTACGGCCACCCAGAGAAGGTTTGCAGATGTGTGGCTGACGTACTAGTTGATGAGTTCTGCTCTTCATCCCACAACGTCAACGCAAGTGCTTCCCCCGTCTACCCCGAATAACAGCACTCTGCCAAGCCGATTTCTGCTGGTGAGCTGGAGAGAAAAAGGCTAGCAGCGACTTCCTCTCTGACGGAAGATCTGTAGATTATCACTGCTTGGGGACGCAACAATCTGATACAGTTTAATGCTTCCAAAAGTCAGTACTGTACCTTGACCAACAAGAAGCGCACTAGCGCTCATCTGTGAAAAATATAGGATATTTATTCAGGGCTAAAAAATTGTTTCTTTACATAACCTCCTTAATCTGTACAAGGCCCAGATAAGACCTAGTCCGAGTACTGCTCGCATGTCTGAGGTGCTGCCGCCCCGACGACATTATCCATGCTCGATGTTGTTTAGTGGAGGGTTGTCCGACTAATCGATGGCTCTTCTCTATCGGACAATCTCGGGAACCTTTCGCATATACAGGCGCTCATCTATCGTATGTCAACGGGCTCCTCTATGTTGCCGCCGCACGATAGTCATATGGCAGCCCAAAAATCGAATTAAAGGAGCTGCGGTGTCTCGGTATTTAGTCCTGCGCAGCTGGTACCGCACAAATATATACGATACAGAACTTTCATTAATAACTTATAAAACGAAGGGGTGCATTTTTCCAATCTTTGTATTGTTTATGACAGTATATGCAGGGTTTGTGAAAACACATGCAGTCTACAGACACTCGCTCCTAAGATGTAGAGAATGTCAGACTGCTTAGCAGTTACAGAATCATGATATTTCTCCAAATTCTTGATATAGAAGGATTAAGGAAGAGGCCATATTCGCAGTTCGCAGACAATTTTTTGGTGTATAAAGAACCAAGGAGATAAAGTGAGAACTAGCAATCTCATGAGATTGATTTTTATTTCTATACTTTACGATAACAAATTTGACATATCCAATGGAATTATGTATTTGGGGAGAGATTTCTTGGGGTCCTCCTACGCAACACTCCAATGTAATAAGAAAAACTTTATTGGCTATAAATCATTGTGAAGCTATGCTATCAGACCCAATAAAACGATTTTTCACCGATATCCTCTGTTGAATCGCTACAAGGACAGTTTCTAACAGATAATTGCGAGGTCACGGAAAAAACATTGAGTTGCTCCGAATAATATTATTTGGTTTACCATTGGAAATAAGAAAAAATGGCGTCAAGTAGGTTGACTCTGCACTTCCTACGCAACCCCGCCATTAGTTCATAAAAGATTAGTCACCAAAGAATCATAGGTAAACTTCTTACAATGGTTTCAAATCTTCACCTTATTCGGCTTAATCCGGTGCACCGCAAGGCTCAAATTTAGGTCCTCTTCTCTTCCTTTATTTTATCAATGACCTCCCTAAGTGCTTAACCTATCCTTCTCTGTTTTTTGCCGATGGTTTAAAAATATATCCTCAGATTAACAGCATTGATGACTGTCTAATCTTGCAAGCTGACCTGAATCATATATTTGAATGGTGTTCAACTAATAAATTATTTTTGAATGTTAGCAAATGCAAAACCTGTTCTTTTACCAGGAAACGAATCCAGTAGCTTTTGATTACACACTGGAAGGTGTCAGTTTGAAATTGAAAGTGTACAGAGGAGATTTCTTAAATACTTGACTTTCAAATCAGATGGTGTTTATCCCAATTGTGGGACTCTCCAATCAGCGATGTTGCTCAGATTTGAAATGCATCTTCATGAGCTGAGAAGAGTTTGTAATACTTTAAAATTTCTTTACAAACTCGTACACAGTGATGTCGATTCTTCAGCTTTATTAGCTTAAATTGATTTTCATGTACCGTCTCGCATTTCCAGAAGATTTCTCGCTGTTTACCCAAATTCTAATGTTATGATTAAGTCACCCGTGTACTTTAGGTGCTCCAGCTTTAACACAACAGCTGATAATTGTGACATTCATCATGATAAAGTCAAAGATATATTAGCTGTATTCAGCGACTACTATTATTCAATTTATAACATTTAAGGCATGTAGGTGAGTAGGTGTAGCTATTCATTTTTTTCTTTTATTTTTTTTCAGAAACTGGGCGAGCTATGATTGTAGTTAAAAATACTGGAACGTCAAATTGTATTCAATTATATTGTCCTTTAAATGGATGTATCTGTTCTGCAATAAATTTCTTATTATTATTATTATTATTATTATTATTATTATTTATATTATTATTATTATTATTATCAGAAGATTAAGTTCAGCGCAATTTAAATTCTCTGAAGAACAAGTCAGTTACTAACATGTACAATAGCGAAATTAAACGGATTAAGTCAATCAAACAGGCCGATACAATTAGTCCGTAGACATTCTTTCTCTGCTTTACCGGTAGTTACTGTCCATTAGGCAACGTTGTCCCTTTCCACATCTGCGCGGCCTTGCTGCAGCAAATTATTTTTCATTTCGGTCCGTGTATATGTTTTTTGCCTGACAGTACAGACATATTGGTCAACCGGACCGGTTCGCCGAGCGGCTAGCTCAGGTAGCAGGAGTACGCTGATCGCAAACCTTTCCCTATCATTTTGTTTCAGAGGCATATGTACGGGGAAATCTATGATGTGTAGAATATGACTAAGAGTTGCATAGAATTACCGGGGCTAGGAGCGTATAAATAGACTGAGATCAAAAAAAATTCATATACCTTCACCAACCTGCTACAACCCCCTACCCCAGAATTTCAACCCCTACAAAAATGTTATACCTGAAAATGATCAGGCCCATTTGAAACTTCAAATAGCAATTTCATTTCCTTTATCCTCTGCTGCCACTGAACCGATTTTCAAACACTACAAAGCTTTTTCGGCCTTGACATAGGAGCAACGTTGTACGGAAATACCATCAAAATCCGAGCGGTACTTTTCAAGTTATCAAGGTTCAGCGGCCAGATAGACAGACAGACAGTGAGACAGACACACTGATAGATCGACGGAAATGAGTGACCTGGTTTTACATGTCATATACATCCAGAAAGCACGACATCTCATTTTCAAAATTTGGTAATGGGCGGGAAATCAGCTGTGGAATTGATTTAAATGTATTGGTTTTTTTGCTTTAAATAATGCTTGAACTGTTTCGTCAAACAAATCAAATGAGAATCCATAGCAACAGATATACCAGAAATGACAGGATTGATAATTTCTCTCTTTAGGAATAGTGAATATTATGTGATTCAGATATCCGTTATTTATTTTTGTAAAAATGGGAAAAATACGGCATTTAAAATATGGCATGACAGGCTTACAAACTGATACTACGACACAAGGTCTAAGGTCCCACGGACCGTTCTGACAACCGACGATGACTTGACATTGTTTGACAGCGAGTGTGCTACTACGAGCCACGATAATTTCGTCGCCAAGACAACTTCGGAAAAATAGCAAAAAGGTGCTTGTTTACTTTCAAAACTTGACAGCAAATTAATCAAATATACAGAGTGTTTCAGTTTATTGTTGCATAACTTTGAGATTCGATAGAAC
Organism: Acanthoscelides obtectus; assembly: GCA_963669975.1. Taxonomy (NCBI): domain Eukaryota; kingdom Metazoa; phylum Arthropoda; class Insecta; order Coleoptera; family Chrysomelidae; genus Acanthoscelides; species Acanthoscelides obtectus. The sequence continues at coordinate 69,537,041 of CAVLJG010000006.1, forward strand.
TTTTAAAATCAATGCATAAAGCCTATATAAACATGGGTCGAAAAATGCGTGGCTTCCGAAATTTACTTTCTAAAATAGTTTTTTTTAAATATTTCGAACAATATTTGATGTATAACAGTGAAAATTGGTATACAAGGATTTTTTGGTACGACAAAACGAACCATGGGCATACTTTTACTGTAGCCGCTAGAGGGCGCTCTCTACTGTACCTGTAGTGTATTAAAATGACCAAAAAATTTTTCTTAGTGCAATGTTTTGCTTTTTGAATAAAAAAACTGATTCTTCGTACTTTTCAACATAAAAAAGCTCTCCTATGAGTTTTCGTTATAGTAAGCCGTTTTTGAGATATTTCGATTTTTAAGGTTCGATGCATTTTTAATTAGCAGCAATAATTCCTAACTGCGAATAAACACAAAAAACAGAATATTAATTTGTTTAATTTTCCAATATTATTTTTAACAAATTAATTGAATATTGGATGCTATTGGATAGTTAGGACAAACATACAAAATCTAAAGTAGTTGCTCGAAATGCAAACCCAATTGTTCAATACACAATTCACACCTACGAATGATCGAACGTGGTATAGCATTATTCAAATAAGGCCTTATTTCATCACATGCATTCCTGATTCTGTCTATTAGTATATCTCTTGTGGTTACGGGAGTCTGGTATACTTTCTCTTTTAGAAATCCCCACACAAAGAAATCTAATGGATTTAGGTCAAGGGATCGTGGAGGTTAGGCGACTGGTCCTCCACGGCCGATCCATCTTTCTGGATAATTTTCGTCCAGCCAGTTTCTAAATATTCTCGAATAATGAGCTGGACAACCATCAAGCCAATCTTCTTAAATCTAACATAACATCATCCCACATATTTGCATGTTCAGCCATTAAAAATTCCAAGAAGGTCGCAGCATTTAACCTTGCAGGAAAAAGGTTGGGTCCAAATAGTCGATTACGGTAGATACCAATCCACACGTTCACACTAAATTCATGCTGAAAATTTCTTTCCTGAACTGCATGCGGATTTTCATGCGACCAAATATGTTGATTATGAAAATTTACCACTCCAAAGAAACTAAATTTCGTGCATTCACAATTGCAAAAAAACGTTTCAGGTTTCAACAGACAACAAAACCAACTGTCAACTAATTGACGTTTAACCTTATTCTGCTTTCGATTTCAAAAATATTTGTAGGCACAGCCTACTTCTAAAAATTATCGAGATACTGACTTTTTAACGTTATTTTATCATAAAGATTTAAAAACGCAGTGAACCTTAAAAATCGAAATATCTCAAAAACGGCTAACTATAACGAGAATTCACAAGAAAGATTTTTTATGTTGAAAAGTGCGAAGAATCAGTTTTTTTATTCAAAAAAGCAAAAAATTGCACTAAGAAAAAATTATCGGTCATTTTAATACACTACAGGTACAGTAGAGAGCGCACTCTAGCGGCTACAGTAAAACTATGCCCATGGTTCGTTTTTTCGTACCAAAAAACCCTTGTATATCAATTTTCACTGTTATACATCAAATTTTGTTCGAAATATTTAGAAAAAACTATTTTAGAAAGTAAATTTAAACACCCTGTATTTCGGAAGCCACGCATTTTTCGACCCATGTTTATATAGACTTTATGCATTAATTTTAAAAGTTCTATCGAATCTTAAAGTTATGCAACAATAAACTGAAACACCCTGTATAGTAAGCCGAAAAACCATGAGTTGTAACATCACTGCGAAGCGAGCGAAAAATGTGGCATTTGAATCAACGTCATTGGCATTGTACTTTCAGATATTCGATTAAAGAAAGATACAGACATTTTCATGAATGAAATGTGAATTTAAGGTATTACATTAAGGCAAATAATTGACAGGAAATACAAAAAAAACATGCATATTTCTTATACATTTATTTTTTAAAGCTATGAGTAAGGGAATATTTTCCAAATTTTCATTTGAAGGGTACCAGGGAATAACGACAATAGTCCACCCGGACTGATTTTGAGAAAATCGGTAATTAAGATTTACTTACTTGTTGGAAAGTAAATTGATGAAAAAATAAGTCGCAAAGAATATCTTTGCTAAACAGTGTGTTAATTGGTAAAATAGATTTTACAAAATGAACTTTTACTCAAAACTAGTAGCGTAACTAACAAAAGATGATGTTCAACTCTGAACTCGTGCCACTTTTCCCCTGCTTTAAGCGTCTATTGGCGGGTCATCGACATAGTCATCACTACTGTCTTCTGGATGATCAAGAGATATTAACTGTTGATAAAATGTCCTGGAATCTGCTCTCTCTAGAAATTTGGTCAGATCCTGCAGATCCTTCCATTTCTTACTTTTAATTGGGATTGGGCTCTGGTAAAGTTTTCTCAATGTTTCCACTTTTCGTTTTTGTTGATCTTTTTGCGTCATTTTTAGATCCTTCCGAATTACCTTATCAGATTTAGAACTAGCATATAGACCCATGTATGTCGATTTGTGAAAAACTACGCAAGGATTCTGTTTACAAAACTTGAGCATCCTGACTGGCCGGGTTGGAAAGGGGCACTTCGTTGGATAAAACTGCGATGAAAACGTACTCCAATCTTCAAAATCACCATTTTTGCCACAATCAATGACTTCAAATGGTGTAGGTTTCACACGGCAATTTTTCAATTCACCTCCCCAGTCATCCGGTACCTCAGTGTATGCTCTTTGGTTCACGAGACTCATATCTCTATCACACTCGAGGTATGAATGCCCCCTGATCGGGAATATTACTATCACAGTAGTCAAATGCTTTTTTATGGTAACCAAGTAATGCAAAAACCGAGTAACTGTAAAGTTTTTATTTTGCCCTGCACAGGAGTCACAGAAAATGGCAAGTTCTTTTACTTCCATTGGCAGGATGTTACAAAAAAAGTGTTACAGCATAGAACAGGCATCGTCAGCTCCTTTCTTAGCAATAGATTCATCGTAGGTATAAAAGATTTGAGTTTGATAGAATGTGGATGTTAAATCTGAAAATTTAGTTGCCGCTTTTAGTAAACATCGATTGACGTGATATATGGACAGGGCAAGTTTTCTTGGTAATCCATCGTGATACTTTCGATAGCGGGGAACTTCGATGCACGTTTTCGGTAAGTTCTCTTTAGACTTTAAAATCGCTCACTCCTTTTTTGATGTCGTGTCTTCTCAAGTATCTTTTTTTCCAAACTATTACTTGCTTACTGCCTAGTTTGTTCCATGTGGCAATTTAAGGTAGCGTGAAGATATATCAGCTTTTAAAGAATCACACGTACTACAAGTATCTTTTCGTGGATAACCGAAATATTTCTCGGAAGTATATAGGAAATCTTGTTTTCAACATTGCCAATAGTTTGTGTAATTTTGCGATATTTAGATTTTCAGGTAGGTAAACTTTTTGCGAATCTGCCAAAGAATAATCAGATTTGCGGCATTTGAGGCTCTTAATAAACTCGGTCACTTTCTGTTTTGTGTTTTCTGAAAGTTTGTGAAGTCGTATGTTGTGTTTTCCACGCATATCGATGGGCGATTTCCTAGTTGCGACTAATGAGTCTCTTATGTACCGAACGCCGTAATTCCGTGTTAAGACAGAAAAGCCTTAAGACAAACTGGAAGATCACGTATAGCATTATTAAGCCTCGACTCTGCTTCATTTTTTCGAGGGCGTCTGCGCATGACAGGAAGAACAGTGCTAAGACCACTAAGATAAGCATTATCTGCATTAGTGTGTCCTGGTTCATTAAATTTACGAAGAAGTCTACAGCGTTCAGGTTCCAGAACAGTAGTAAAACAGCGAAAACGCACACAAAAACAATCAGATCCAAGCTCGTGGGTAGTGGAGCGCAACGTTTCATTACGTCTCTTTGTCTTCTTGTTTTTTTGCGTTTTTTCGTTTCTCTGTTTGATGGGCCTGGTTCATTTTCACTTGAAACTGAATAGTCACTATCCATTATATACAAGACCCGTATTATAAACATAGTCAATATTCAAAATATCAGCGTATACAACTCACGTGGACTGTAATAGTGAATGCCAGTCTTCCCCGGCACAGGGAATCTTATAGCTCTTGTTTTGTGAACCTAAGCCCTTTTCATAATTTAAGAAGCTGATTACAAGATAGCATCAGGAAAATGCCACCAAAATAAACTGAATGCTCAATTTAGCCAAATAATCTACTAATGCCGTTTTTCCCCGGTACCCTTCATTTCGAAGGAGTGTATTTCACTTTTTCTATAACCGAGAAGTGGTTGAACCCACCTCCCAATGTTCAAATGTAACATTTCGGCGCCAAAGCTGTGACGTAATAAGTTCCAGCGTGACGTAGGTTCTACCACGTCCTCTCCTTAGAAGGTGACTTTATTTTTGCCAGAGAGGTTAGGCTTCTGTGTGAGAAAAATACCTCCATTATCTTATGCTGACAGTTGACATGAGATGACTATGTTCTATCCGTATATGGAATAAAAGTCAAATTACATTGACTGATTTCTTCATCGGAAACTAAAGAAGACTTAAGGGTCACATTTATACGTACTTTGAGTATTAAATAATGTTTGAGGGACGATCTCTCCTTGGATTTCAAACATACAATAACTCTTCCTTGAAGATCGTTGTGAGGATTCAACATCTGCATTCCACAGAAATCTGTGACAGTTGCTATAGCAGATATTCAAAATTTTAGATTTTAAATAAGATAGAAAATTTGGAAATTTTAAAAATCATGACGTGTGTTGGTGGGGGCGTATGCACTTTCATATACTGAGAGATATAATGCGCGAGGAATATAATGTACGAGATCAATGATCGTCTTCTCCATCGAGATCTGTATAGATTTTTTCACTACTATGATATATCGCTGTATTCAATTTGATTAGATCTTGAAAAATAGCACATATGAGAAGTTATGGCCGGCAACGCTGTTAAAATAATGCAATGTCTGCCCCACACCTTGAACGGGTGCCTTTTATAGATAACCTTTAATCCCAAAATCCTATCCTTAAACTTATTCATGTTTTATATATCCATTAAACCTGAAACATTTCCACTGTAGTCATAATGTATTATTAACGACTTTCCCACATCAAAGAGGATCTTGAACTTGTTGTTTTCTGTGACATGGATATTCGATTTGCTATTCTCCGAAAAACTATTGACCTAAAGTGAATTGAGAGTATGTCATTGTAGAAAATAAAGCATTATTATTAGTCATCATCGCCTTTATTTCGGTTTGGCATTCTGTGTATTGACGTGAATTGGCAGATTTTTAGTACTAATCCTTTCGTATTTATCGAGATTCATAAAGGGTGTCCCAAGAGGTATTTCAAGATTTTGTTTTTAAATAAAATCGACAATTTTAATTTATAAGAGTTACGTTTCATAAATACTATATACCAAGAGGCTTTTCTCCTCAGAACTCTATCCCATGACTGACCCTTCTGTCTGCCATATTAATTATATCGACCTTCATCCATCCAGAAGTGGCCGGTACGACTGCTTCTTTGTTATCAGGATATGAAATTGTTGTACAATCTGCCTGAGCAGGTCTTCCCAGTTCTGCTAACGTTAGGCAGCTCAAAAGTCGAATAAACAAGGTGTCTTTGAGCTCCTTACAGCAGTATGTGCCTCGCTATTTAGTTTTCTGGTAATGCCGCATCGACAGAAGGAAATAATTTGCCAAAGTGTTTTTACCAGTAAATATTCTTCTTGGTAACCTCTTGATACAGTTAGGAAGTAGTTGAAACATATCTATCACATTTAGCTGCATATGAATTATAACTGATGCCATTGACAAATTCGAAAGAATCATTAAGATATCTTGATATTTATACAGGGTATTCCTTAATGATATGCGAATATTTAAGGGTGTGGATCTACATGAAAAATTAATGTTAGTTTGCTTTATAAAGTATGGTCCAATAATGTTTCCTCACAATAACTCGGGGTGTTGAAGTTTTAGGAAAAAAATTCTCCGTTCAATTTAAAACAAACTATCTCTCTTGAATTGTTTTATTGGTTTCCTTCGATGCGCCATTTTTGAGTAAAAAACCGTTCTATTGTCTAACTTGCAAAATTATTATTTTAACTGGAAAAATTAAACACATTAGAGGTAATGAACAACAACAACACCCGACAACATAAACATAACAGTAAAGCCAACGAAATGATTACAAAAATTGTTGAAAATGGCCCCCTTCACTTAGTATGCATGCTTCCGCCCTCCTTCTCATGGAATTGCGCACTCGTTGAAATATCCCTGGAGTGTTTTTTATTCTCACAAGCTGAAACTATTCTTTCTCTTAATTCCTCTATGGTGTTAATGGCACTTGTGTACACTAGTGTCCTAAGATAGCCCCACAAAAAGAAATCTAAACTGCTGAGGTCTGGGGCCATTCTTGGGGCTCATCGCGGCCAATCCAGCAATTTGGATAAACAGTTTGTAAATAATTACGAACCGCTACTCTGAAATGCGCTGGTGCACCATCATGGATGTATCACATATTGTTTCTTATTACTAAAGGAGCATCATCAAACAGCAAAGGCAACTGTTGTTGAAGAAAATTGAGGTAAGTCTGTCCGTCAAGTCGTCCCGGCAAGCAGAATGGGCCAATAAAGTGGTTGCCAATAATTCCTGCCCATACGTTAACCGAAAATTGATGTTGTAAATGGGTTTCGGTTACGGCATAGGGATTTTCTTCTGCTCACAAATGATTATTGTGGAAATTATGAATGGCATTTCGAGAAAAATTAGCTTCGTCCGTGAACACAATCATTGATTCAAATTGCGGATTTTGTGTAATTTATTGAAGATACCACTGACAAAAGGTCACACGTCTTGGAAAATCAATAGGAAATAATGCCTATACTCTTAAAATATGGTAAGGATATAACAAAAAATCCACTAAAATTCTCCAAACAATTTGATGGCAAATATTTAAGTGTCTAGCGATCTTCCTCGTTCTCGTTTCAGGACGTTCTCCGACTTCGTGCAGCTCTGCTTCCTCAATTTCAGGTGTTCTCACTCTTAGATGTCTACCTTCAGATGCTCCTTTTCGGGCAGAAGCAGTTTCAACAAGGCGACGATGAATGTTAGAAAAGGTTCGAATATCTGGCAAAGCACGATCGGGATATCTCTGGTGATTGATCCGTCTGGCTTGCTCACCATTATCGTCGGCAAGGCCATATACGAAATGCATTTCCGCCATTTCTGCATTTGAATAATTCACAATTATTAACAAGATTGTAAAAACTAAATAATGAAAAAGATGTCACTGCGAACAGATTTGAATAACAGAGACTTGTCAGGTGTCAAAAGCCATTGACATATTCCAGAGCAACTAGATATTTATCGCTAAATTACATTCTTCAATTATGACATTAATTTTCTCGGACAATAGAACGCATTTATTTTTTTACTTAAAAATGGCGTATCGAAGAAAAACAATTCAGGGAAGATCATTTATTTTAAATTGGACGGGATATTCAAAAATAATTTTTATTTGACAAAAAACCATTGGCGTACCATTTTTATCGTAAAAATATCGCACGACACTGTTAAATCTAAAAATTATTTTTGCATTGAAAAATATGCAACTTTATTAACTTTCACTATGTACTAAATATCAGTGAAATATCTGAAGCGGTTCTGAAAATATTAATTAATTTTCATTTTTTCCTAAAACTTCAACACCCCGAGTTTTTGTAAGGAAACATTTTTGGACGATATTTTATGAAGCAAACTAACATTAATTTTTCATATAGACTCACACCCTTAAATATTCGCATATCATTAAGGTACACCCTGTATATAAGTTATGGTACGTTGCAGCTCACCGCACCCAATTCCATCAATAACTTGAGAAATGCTTTGTGCCACCTCATTAATCGTCAGTGGATTCATTGAATAGATGTTATCCTCATAAAAAATATCAAGCGGGGTTAGATTGAGTGATCCTTCAAACCTTTGAACACTAACATCGCCAAAAATCATGCGGCCATCAGGGAACCGTGTTTGTGACAGTTCTGAAGTTTACCTTATCATCAGACACACGGCTCTTTCTGGTTGAAAAAATATTGTTAAAGTGCATATTATCTAGTTGGGCCTCGAAAACTCCATATTTGTGGTAACTCTCGCCATGGTAATTTTCATGAGCAAAAGGGTGAGTTTTCTTATTCAATTTGTACAATTCTGAAGCACCCCTCTGTTATAAATCGATGCATAATTAAATTCACGCGTCTCTAAATGACTTATGTGCAATATCAAATTATTTATTTGGGCCGTTAACACGAGTAGATAGCGCTCAATTTGAGTCCCGCAGTACGTACCTATATATTGATACCGAGGACAATGAGTTTGTGGACGTGTCATTCGTGCACTCGCTCTAATACGCGTGTTTCTCTCTTTATCTCAATAGTACACGTTAAATACGGGACCTCAATTGTTTCCTGCCGAGTCTATGTATTCAGATTTGGTTTGCAAATCTAATAACTCATAGACGTAACATCCGCATACCTTTTACAAACATATCGATCTCTAAGCCATCACTCAGCCCGGTTTATTTTGACAGTATAAATCTATCGAACGCAGTTGCGAAATTCCAATAAATATTTTGAGTATACAGACCGGCCGGTGCGGCGGGCAAATCCATCAAAAAATAGTTATAGATGAAAAAACAGAGTCGGTGAGCAACGAACAAGCTGTGACCACCGAGCGACTGGTTTAAAAATAGAGCATTTCGACCGGATGCTGTATAAATAATTTTTGATTGGAATGAAGCCTGAGCTATCGGGCTGATTGTAGTGCTTATAGCTCAAAAGAGCACATTCTAATAGGGAAAAATCATTTGACTTGATACATCTTAGTACCTATAGGGTGAGTGATTCAGGAGTACTCTTTTTCGAATAGAAAAATATAAAAACAATCACCTTCTTCGGGTTAAATATATTATCTAAAAAAAGTATTAATGATATTCAATTTTTGAAGAAAATCTCTTTCAAATGTGAGTTTATACTGCTGAATAGCAATAGCCATGGAATAACTGAGTCAGTTTGTCGGCAGTTTTCACTTGTCTGTTAGATTTGGTTTTATGATGATTAATATTGCGAACTTTAAAAGCTATTCCATGGCTACTGCTATTCCATCTTTGAATTCCGAATTTTAATGACGTATCTGAGCATTTCAAGAGGTATTTGGCAACTATTATCGCCTGAAGGCAGTGGTATCTTCAAGGACAAGTCCAGTAATCCACTAGGTATTGCCTGTTCCAAAGAGAGACCCAGTTTCGGATTCCCGGACAAAGTGGAGTACCAAGTAATGAGTGAGCAGAGTTTCTACTTAGGCCTGGGCCAGGGGCTTCTGCTTCGGTCCCAAGTCTGGGTTGGGTATACGCATGTGCCAGCGCGGTGTCGCACTGAGAGAACGGGCATATAAGGATCTGGAAAATGCTGCAAGTAGGCCAACAGCTTTATAGCTGGCCATGAAAAACGTTGGACGCGCAGGCTAATGCACAAAGATAGAAAATCGCTCAATCTGTTAGTGGGAGTTGTCACCGACCACCGTAGACTGAACAAGCACATGTACCCTCAAAATGATGAGAAGAGATTCTATCTGTCCCATGTGCTGGGAGGACGGTAAGTCAGCGATCCACATGGCGATTCATCATTTCTGTACTAACTCCGATTATATGGGTATCAAATGAAAGCGCTTGATGAGAGAACACATAAGTAAATATAAAGCAAAAAATTCGGAAGACTTGAAGATAACATGTGATTTAAGTAGTATCGTATATTGGTTCAGATCTTGCTTACTAACCAATAACTACGACAAAACATATTTTATGAAGTTTTCATCCTATCCCAAACACGTACCGGCATGCGAACAGCTAAATATCAGAACCATGAAGATAAAGTATTTAGGAGCGCTTAGAGATGCACACCTTCTTTGGGACACTCACATTGAACATTTATTGACAAAACTGAGATTTCTCATCTATAAAATTAGACACCTTGAGCATTACCTAACACTACAGCAACTTAGAATGATATATTACACATAATCGAAAGTCACATCAATTATTATGGTATAATAGTTTAGCGATCTGCTAACAAGACTCATATGGATCAGCTGGAGAAAATACAGAAACTTATACTCATGACAATATATACTCGACCAATGAATAACCCTAGCGATATGATCTATCTATAATATAAACAGATTCAAAACCGACGAACGTAAGGAATTGGATACTGTCAAAAAATCGGTCATTGTTTCATAATCCCATTAATATAAAGAACAGCTATCTAAAATAATGGATCAAAATACGTAACTATGACAAATCTGATCTCCGATTGAGACATTAATAGGTAAAATCGATGATGTGAAATAGACAAGATGAATCCTAAATGTACTTACCAGCCCATAATCTCATAAAATCAATCACTGTTCGTTTCTACTAATGTGTCTTCTCAAATAATCGCCAGCTGCCAACGCAGGGCAAGCTCCAGTAATATGTTCGATGGCTTCGCCCGCCTGGTTGCACTTCCTACATTCATCTGGGACGTTGTATTTGAGAATATGTTTTTTCATAGTTCTTTGTTTTTATTACTTATGTTATGAGTTATGAACCCTTCCGTTGTTGGATGGAGATATCCCTTTCTCAAATAGGTGAATGATGAAGCTTTATCTATGTTGTCACCTCTCAGTTGGCATGGGTAACGGCCATGGAGACTTTTCTCCTCCCAGCATTCTCTACTCCTAGTATTCGATTCCGAGGCGTATTGACTTGAGGTTGCCGAAAGCACAAAGGGGTAAATGAGTCATCTGCCTCCACTACAGCAGCTATCTTAGGACTTAGATGGTTATTAAAGTAACTTTGTAATTTGGATAGCTGAGACTTGCAGAGTTGTGTTATGTTGAGCAATCCGCGGTTCCCTTGTGCGCGAGGGAGGTACAGCCGTTCGGTTGATGCCTTTGGGTGGTGACAATGGAACTTTGTGAGCTTTACACAAGTGATTCTGTCTAGCTCTTCAAGGTCTGTATTACTCCATTTCACAGTACCGAACGAATATGTAAGTGAACTTATTGCCCAACTGTTGATTGCTTTGAAAAGATTCTGCGAGTTTAATTTGGTGTTGAGTAGTTTTGTAAGCCGATGGATGTACTTTTCTCTATAGATTGACATCATAGCAGAATGACATACTTTGGTGCATCCCCAGGTACTTATATGGTTTGTCTTCTGCTAGAGGCGTTTTCTAAATTTTCTTCCAAAAGAGTTGGGTTACCTTTACTTATAGTGACAGTGGCGCACTTATCTAACCCAAATTTCATTCCTTTATCATTGCTGAATATACTTGTCGTTCGCACTAGAGAAGCACGATGTTGCTTCGACTCGGCGTATAGGTTGAGGTCATCCATATATAACAGATGGTTGAATCTGGTAGGCTCACTCACATCGAGCCTATACCCGAACTTGGAATTATTCTGCAGTGATGACAGTGGGTTCAGGGCTAGATAGAACCACATGGGGCTGAGAGAATCACCCTGGAATATATCTCTGGGTATGCGCACGTCTCCTATGTCCTCCGAATTAACTCTTAAAGAGGTTCCAAAGTTCATCATCAGCTGGGAAAATAGGTTTATGATGCGGATGTCTACTTTATATATATCCAGCACCTTTAAAAGCCAATTATGTGGCACGGAATCAAACGCCTTAGAGTAGTCGATGTAGCAGACATGGAGATTTCTCTTATCTTTACACACATGCTTCGTAATAACGGAATCAATTATAAGTTGCTCTTTGCATCCGAAAGAACCACGGACACACCCCTTCTGTTCTGCAGCAATGATATTGTTGCTTTCAGAGTGACTATATAATATTTGGTCATTCAAAAGTATTGTTAGTAGTTTATAAAACACAGAGAGACATGTAATAGGTCTATAGTTTTTCTGATCCTCAGGATTGCCCTTTTTAAATATAAGAAGTGTTATTCCTTTCGTCAAGAAGTTAGGTAATATCTCCGGGTTGGTGATTGCTTTAGAAAGTGATCGAGCCAATGCAGCATGTATGCTTAGGAACTTCTTGAGCCAAAAGTTCTGAATATTGTCGGGTCCCGGCGCCTTCCAATCAGTAGCATTTTTTAGCACTCTACTTACGTCATCTTGAGAGAATATTGCAACGCTCATTGGGCTTACCGTAGCTGCCTTCACTACTTCTTTGATCCAAGGCGCTTTACTGCAACAACAATTCGGCTGGCAGCTAATTTCTCGACTTTAAATTATGTGAAGCCACACGTAATCAAAAACTCACTAACCACACCCATAACCACCATGATATTTGTGATTTTTGTTTAATGGTAGATATTACCCGATACACTTGATTATTTTATTTTTTCTACGCTTTTAAAAAACGGGGGGGGGGTCGTAAATTGATTTGAGGGGCAACACAATGGCATTATTTGTAAGAATTTGTATCAAAATATATAGGAAAATGGCCAATTTTAACGTACTAAAAGCAACAGCGTTTAATAAAGTTGATAACCTATTTCAGGGATTAAAAAGGACAATGCATGGTTTTTTTATTTTTCAAATTACTTTAACAGATTATATTCTAGGACACTGAGGCCATACACTCTTTAGAATTTATAAATTAATTGTAATGCTTTGTAGTTCCAAAGCTCGATCATAAAAATTGGCTACTACGTCAATGGTTATCCAAGCTACACGAAACAACGACCAAAATTGGTAGTATTACTCAATGGATAATTTATGAATGAACAGCAGTTGCGTGTACGTCATTTACATTTCTTTTTAGAGAATTTGGAATGGTGCCATTTGAAGCTTTGAAACACGGACTTGCTTATAAATATTGTTCTGTGGATACCCTTTGTCATTGGCTCCATTCAGGAAATGAATGTCATTCAGATCAAAGGCTTGATATTTCTATTTGGAAAAAAATGTTTGCATATGAAAATATATACGATACTCGAAATATTTGGGTAGGCTGGAAAAACAATTCTAGTCGAGGGATGTAGTGTGTTCATGAAAATAACTCAAACCTCTGCTTGTGGTGCACAAATAACACGAAAGCATTGTTATAACCTGTTATATTATACATATTGGATGTACGAGTATTCTAGCAGTATTTAACGGAGTATCCGGTCAAAACGAACACCTTAAGCATTCAGCTAGTATCAAAGAAATTTCAAATTAAAATAAAAAAAAACATATGAATTGGTTCTTAATTTAACCGTCTTCAAAAGATTAACAATAATTCTTAGTTAATTGCATCCATCAAGAGCATAGACAACAAAAAACCAGAAACGCATAATGTCTACTTTGACCGGACCCGTATAGTCTAATCATATTAGACGAAAATATCCCTGGTTTGCGAAGTAATCGTAAAGTCTGGCTTCATTGCTGCAAAATGTTCAAGGGGGTATTTAAAACATGGACGCATAAAATGGGTGCACCAATTTTTGTGGGAAAACTTTTTTAAGATTTTTAGGTATTTATGAGATCTACAAAATGAGACTATACGTGAAAGGATCCAACTAATATAATAGGAAAAAAGTTATGGCCGAAAACAACTTAGGCAGCAGCGGTGGCTCCAGCAGTAGACTGTTCGGTCTCCTAATCAGTCGCCGTGCGCTATACGGGTTCGAATCCCATCCCAAGAGAAATTTTTCTCTTGGCTGTGAATGTTGTGATTATCCGTAGGTGGTAGATGGTCTCTGACTGTCGAACGTAGAGGTACCACCCGGCGGATCTCGTTGGCAGGGCCAGCATGTGTGCATGTTGCATGCACACGTGTTAACTCGCCAGAATCCGTGTGGCGTTCCTCCTTTCCCCTGTATCCCCGTATAGCCTCACGGTACTCCATTGGTTCCTAGGCCTTAGGCCTTCGTGGTAGTTGGAGTATAAAAAAAACTGCAGGTTTTGGCACTTGTTGGTAATGCAACGATGGCTTCTCGCAGATGCTTGAAATTCTTCAAATTCGTAGAATTCATACTTAACCACAACAAAATTGGGAGTAGATTGGTCGTGTAGTTTTTAAGAATTTCCAATTGTTTATCCCAAAACACCTGTTTTCCGGCCATCACTACTGGTTTATTGAGCAATATACAGGGTCAGTTCAAAGGACATTTTATAGCGCTATATACACTACTTTACCTTGCTGATGTGAATCGCAAGCCATTCCGGAAGATAAATGTTGTTTTTATGCAAAAAAGGATGGGTTACGTTTTTTCTTCTAAACAAATTCAAACATTTCGTATTTGTGAGTAATTCGCAACAAAGGATGATAGACATATCCGCTTTGTTTTAAAATGTGTATAGTAACCTTCGTTTTTCGCATAAAGATAACATTTATTTTTCGGAATGGTTTGTGATTTATATCGGCAAGGTAAACACGTGTATTTTGCATTTAAATGATCTTTAAACGAACCTTGTATATTGTTCAATAGAGTGATAGCCGGAAAACAGGTGCTTTGGGATAAACAATTAGATGATGATCGTATTTGAATTCAGCGCCCCAAATTGCCTAAGACTAGGAGTATCTTTCACTTGTATCCACGTGTTTGTCTATGACTTGAAGGGCTTGGGTAACAAGCGACCTAAGCAGCATATGACGTTTCTTACTTAGTTTCGATTGATATGCTACATAAGTTTACATTTGGAGGACCAAAGATATAGTATAAAATAGCTGTAGTATTTATTTTATAAGCATATGATTTGGGTGTCCATTTTTAGGCTTGAAACAGCACACTCCAATGAATTTCACGGACTTCTTATCTACGATAAACTTCGCGCAGGCAAATTGGTAAAAGTTCTGTTTTCCCATTAGAGCTGTGTCAGATGCGTTCCTGAAGATAAAACTGTACTTTTGCACTCAACGATAGTTATTTTGAATGAAGATCATGATGTAATTCTGACGAATAGGTTGTTTGAAATTATTTCCTAGTAGTATTTCGAATCTAATATAAAAAATAGTTTTCCTACATAAGCCACATCTGTAACGGCAATAAAAGCATAAGCCGCAAATGTATTTATTCCCCTGAGTTACCCACTCAGAGTCACTATCAAAAAACTACTCGACCAACATACTCCAATGTTGTTGTTGTTATCGAGAAGTACGAATCCTACAAATTTGAAGAATTTCAAGTAGTTGCGTGAAATTATCGTCGCATTACCAACAAGTACCTAAACCTGCATTTTGCCTCGTTTTTCGGCCATAACATTTTTGCTATCAGTCGGATCTTTTTACGTGTGGTCTTATTTTTGAGGGCCTCATAAGTATCTAAAAATCTTAAATGAAAAGTTTTTTCGTTCCTGTCAACACTTTCGATTGAATCCCAAAACGTTTTCTCATTCTTTGTTGTCAAATAAAAAGCTTTCCGACAAAACTTGGTGTACCCATTTTATGCGTCCATGTTTTATATACCCCTTTGAACAATTTGCACCACTAAAACCAGACTTAACAATTATTTCGGGGAAATTTGCTAATATGATTAGACTAGTAGGGAAAAGTGATCACTTATGACAATTTTTTTTTATACTCCAACTACCACGAAGGCCTAAGGCCTAAACACCCATTGGGTACCCTGGGGCTATGGGGGGATGCAGGGGAAAGGGGGGACGCCACACGGACTCTGGCGAGGGAACACGTGTGCATGCAACATGCACACATTCTGGCTCCGCCTACGAGATCCGCCGGGTGGTACCTCCACGTTCGACAGTCAGAGACCGTCTACCACCTATGGCTTGGAACATAATTTCGAACAACAATGAATAATCCAATGATCTGAAGATTATTTATGACACCACTGAGAGTATGGTAGATGGTGATCATTTCTATTAATTCGCAGTTTTGCGCAAATTAATTGAGATTTTTTGACCGGCACCCTGTATTTGTTTTTTTTTCGTATTTATATACTATCTGCACCCAGACTACAAATTCTAGATTCCCTAACAACAAAATATGGGCGAATATCCACTTTACCCTATCGATTTTGTCCGAAGTCACTTTCTTTTCAACAAAAATTATTGATTCGATCCTATCATTTGTATTTCTATGAAAATACCGAGCGTTTCAAATTCGATGCTCACTATTGAGATATCGGAAACGGTACGAGATAGTCAATTAAACGGGGGCGATATTACGCATTTGCGTAACTAAAAAAATGGTACTTGGAAACTTTCTCAACACCGAGTATTTTTCGAGATGGTCGAAAGAAACGGAATTTTTTCAACATCGTTTTTATTTTTCCTGACCCTATTGAAGATGGGATTTCAAAATAAAAAGTACATTGACATTAATACTGGTTGTCTTCTGCAAGATGTGATAATTAGAATTTTGATATGACATTTCGTCTCTTGGCCTCGATCATTAACTTTATTTTTCCTTTTAGCAGCCATTTTGCACATGATAAATTCGGATTCCAATGATACATTGACATTGCCAAACCTTAAGTTGTTTGAAACAATTAGAATTACCTAAGTGGGACTTGGAATTATCAGATAGTTGGTTGTTTCATAATATCGTCAACTAAGTTCCTTAAGTTTTTATGAACTAGGCATAGGTGAACAGTACCTATTTCCGTTCAAATGTCTAAAAAGTTAAGCTCTTCCTATAGTTGGTCAGTTCGTCTCAGCTCATCGAATAAAGGAAGCATAATACTAAAACCCTTTCGTATCACTTAAGGGTAGTATTGAAACATTAAAAACATTATTATTGTATGTAAGTGATAGACACATTGTAAAATAAATAAAAGCCGTGACGATGCTGCAGCCTCCTAAACATATTTCATATCCGTCATTTCTAAGCCGATGTACACATTTTGCATTAAAATACTATTAATCTGTGGCTAAGGTGTCACGTAGAGCGCCTCCATCGTGTTAAAAGAACGCTTGTTATATTCGATAAATCGGCAAATTATTTCAATGTTCTTTAGATTCGCTTTTCAAAGCTTTGGTGATTTAATTGGATAAACATGTAATAAACTGCCAATCTCAAAGCCAGCTATGAGAATATTAGTTTTTTTCAAATAACTCAGGCTTGATAACTATCTGTGATATATCATACCTTTTTGAAATCAGAATTAAAAACTGTATTCACCTACGCAAATATCCAATATGGCATACATAATAAAAGTCAAATTAAAATCATAATTGTAAAAGAGAATTGGTGCAATGTTATTGTACTTTTTACTTTGAAACATGATCTCAAATAAAGTCAGGAAGAAATAAACACGATTTTGAAAAACGTCTGTTTGTTTCGTCTATCTCCGGAATTGCAAAGCTTTCTCAGTTCTATTTTCTTAGTTACCTAAACGCGCAGCTTTGTTTATTATAACCGACCTCGTATCTCTTACAGTTTCCGAGATCACAATGGTGAGCGTCGAATTTGAAACACCCGGAATAAGTAAGATAAGTAAAACCCTTCATATACATATGAAATTAGAATTATAAGCGCAATATCTATCTTGTAAAAATCATTCAATCACATTTTGCTTGTCTGGTATCCACACAAGTATGTGGATTGTCAATTGGGAGAACTTCGAAGGAACATACTGTGCACTTTTTCGCGGTAACCAATTGATGGATTGGATGTTAATTGGTAAATTCGCTTTGTCCATTCATCTTGATTACCATTCTTTATGTTACAATTGCCCAAAACAGTACTCAGTGCTTTACCTGACTGATTCTCTTACTATAACTCTACGAAAGTGAGTCCCTCTAGTTGACTTTTAATATTTTCTGAGCTGCGACTGTGACCTCACTTCACCGAATTAAATCGAGTTTATGTTACAATTTGCGATTACAGCTCTGACAAATAAGTCGTCGGGAGATTCAAGAATCTTCCAGAATTTATTTCCGTTCCCCCTTCTCCCTCTCTGTCTCGAGTGGTCTACAAATTGGAAAAAGTAAACATGCTGAAACGAGTCCAGTGGCCCGTATCCTAATTATTGCTGTCTTCGCGATTTACAGGGTAATTCCAGATGTTTTGGTCCTTGTCTGGATCGAGCTTGGAATGTTCTCTGGCTGTTATCTCTATAAAACTTTGTTAGATAATATGTGCAACAACACGAATGAAGTTGGATGTATGTCATAGACTGGAAATGTGAGGAAAATCTATATAAATTAAAATCTCAAAAATCTTTGTGTATGAAAAGTTTTATTTTCCAATTTTTTTTTAGCGAGGAAGAATTGTAATCTGCGAAAAGGCATGTAACTCATTTCCGTCAGTCTGTCTGTGTGTTGGTCTATCCGCTAATCTTTGGACCGTCTATACCTTGGGCAGTACTGCTCGTATTTGGATGAAATTTTCACATAAAGTTACTACTATGCCGAGGAATATTGCCTTTGAATATTGGCCCAGTGGCGGCGGAACTAGATGCAACACACGAAAAAAAATAATGTTCACTCGAGCTTTGTTCATTTTCAGAAGAAAATTTGTAGAGGTTGAAAGTCGGACGTTGTAGGATATATCTAATTTTGTTGGTAACAAAATATTTATACGCTTCCCTTCTCTGTGTTTTTAGGCACCAATAACTACATACTTCACACATCAAATATTTTCCCGTACATTTGCACTTATAAATATTTACTGAGGCGACACGCTGTCGGTCCGGACGATGCGATGTAACGTCGACTTTCAAAAGTCAAAGTCTGCCTTGCGTCTGATAGCACCGCCGCAGGTATGATATAGTTTCATGACTGGTGCTTATAATGTGTTTGACTGGTGTGATCCAGCAGCGTCGCCAAATGGTCGATATTTAGTGCAGTGAAGAAATTAGCTTTAGCGTTTTTGAATGGATGGAGACCTTAGACTATGTACTAATTTTACGAGGGTATGAGCCTATTTAGCTGACTTAACCGATTTATTTTTTTGTTATACATGTTTGTAGCTAGCTGAAATGGACTAACTTGGGCCGAACATAATCTTATATGAACCAATGACAGCATTGCGTGAAAGTGCAGAGTCAAGTTACTTGACGCCATTTTTTCCTAGGTAAATTCGGCTTGTAAGTGTCACTACGGCACTACGGCCCTAAGACGCGTTAAAATTCAGGAAGACGATGAATTGCCTAAATAGGATTTAATGCATTTAATTTTTGCCTTTTGTACATGATATCATCACAAATATTGATCAAAATGCCTTCCTCCAACCTGAATACACTGCTAAACCTTAGCTCAAAAATACAGAATATCCCAAGTAAGTTGTGAAATTAGCAGACAATGAGCTGCTTCATAAATATTATCAACTATACATTTCTTCAGCATTTGTAAACTAGGCATAGCCAAACAGTCCCTATTTCCGATTTTAATGATGGGATATTGTATATGATGTCATCGATTGACATTATAAAACTTCAAATGTATAAAAAAGTAATCTTCATATGGTCTTGACTCATCGAGAAAAGAACAACATGATAAGAAAACTTTTCCATATTAGTCAAGGGTAGTAGGTACTGAAAACAGTGGTTGAATGAGATCTTGTTACTTGATGTCCCTGTCACAATAACCAATTGTATATAACGTTGTTTCATGCTTATTTTCAGTCAGTACGGTAAAGGTCTAGTCACTGGAGACAGACAACGGAAAGCAAGCAAGTGAATATGGAATACGACGTGACACTATCACCTATTGAAAATGATTTAAAAAAAACGTATAGCAACAATTCAGAGTAAACAAAGTCCTCAACCAGGTTGCAAGCTGCCAAACATATTCCAAATGGGCCATATCTAAACCGCAACGTACACATAATATTAATTACGGTGTGAGGTGTGATATGGCCTCCAATGCTGGTATAATCGATAAGTAGTCAAAATATCTGAAGGTGCTTTAAACTATGAACATATTAGCTTTTGAAATTACTGAGGTTTGGCAATGTCAATGCAGAATAGATTATACATATTTAGAATCTGAATTAAAAACCCTATTTCACCTGCCCAATATGGCGTCCGTAAGAAAAAATAAAGTTGATTATCGAAGACAAAAGAGATCATTAAGTCATACTTAAATTCTAGTTAGTATCAATGTGCACCTTATTTTGAAATTCCAAATAAATTCGAAAAGAAAAATGAAAACCATTTTGGGAAAAACTGCATGCGCAACTTTGTCCCGATTTAACAGATTTCATATCTCTTACCGTTTCCGAGATCCCATTGGTGAGAGTTGAAGTTAAAACACCCGCTATACAGTTTTGTCCATAAATAGTACCAGGTACTTTGGATCACTCTGTATATAAGTGAGTAATGGTGATGAACCGCATTAATAGCCGGTGTTCCCATATAAATAGAATATCGGGAGCACCGCGCATCGGTTGCACTTGACCACAAAACAACAGACTTGACCTAAATCATTGAAATTATCCTGCGCTCTGCCAACCGATTTAATTCGTCGAAAATTCGTTTTTAATCGACCCTGCTTCATGCTGCATTTAACGCAACGTATGCTAGTAATACAGACTGCTTTATATCTGCACTAGGTCTATATTGCTATGGAATGGTAAAAGCCCTCAAGTTGTATTTCACGTATAGTGTTCTAGAGAAATGATTATGGTATTCTTTGCAATGTTGTGACTTATGCTGGATGAGTATTTGTTTCACAAAATTTATCAATCATAGAACAGATATGGAGACATTATTAATAACGGTTCACATTTTGATAATGTAATCTACCTATATGTCGTGACCATAACGTAGACGCAGAGTTGACCATCTCATGAAATAGTCGATCCAACTAAGTTGCGTATTTAGGTAACAAAATGTCGCTCAGAAAATTTCGAAATTCAAAGTGGAGAGGAGATAAACGATTTTTCCCAAAATCATTTCAATTTTTTTCTGGTTCCATTCGCAGAGGGATTTCAAAATAAATCGCTTATTAGCATTGCCAATTTTCCTCCTATACAAGATGGTATAATTAGAATTTCAGTATGACCTTTCGTCTCTAGTGGATCTCTGCACAGGATAAATTCGAATTTCAAAAATGTATAATATGAGATACAAGCCAGCCTTTCAGAAGCTTTCTCACACCATGCCACCTAGCCTATAAATTGTCTCTATAATAGAGTATTTTTTTGAGGTACAACTGATTTTGGGGAATCATTTCCTTGGGGGTGAAAATGAATTTATAAACATATTTTTTTATCTGCCAGCCTTTCAGAAGCTTTCTCACACCATGTCACCTAGCCTATAAATTGTCTCTATAATAGAGTATTTTTTTGAGGTGCAACTGATTTTGGGGAATCATTTCCTTGGGGGTGAAAATTAATTTATAAATATATTTTTTTATTTGCCAGCCTTTCACAAGCTTTCTCACACCATGCCCCCTAGCCTATAAACTGTCTCTATTATAGAGTATTTTTTGAGGTACAACTGATTTTGGGGAATCATTTCCTTGGTGGTGAAAATGAATTTATAAACATATTTTTTTATCTGCCAGCCTTTCAGAAGCTTTCTCACACCATGCCACCTAGCCTATAAATTGTCTCTATAATAGAGTATTTTTTTGAGGTGCAACTGATTTTGGGGAATCATTTCCTTGGGGGTGAAAATTAATTTATAAATATATTTTTTTATCTGCCAGCCTTTCAGAAGCTTTCTCACACCATGCCACCTAGCCCAAGAATTGTCTCTGTAATAGAGTATTTTTTTGAGATATAAATCATTTTGGGGAATAATTTTTTTGGGGGTGAAAATGAAGTTTTATTTATATTCTTTATCTACCACCCCTTTAGAGATTTTCTCAGCATATGCTATTTAGCTCATTAATTACTTTCAATACCATATATACAATAATCCGTAAGTGAAAATTCGAAGAAAGGTTTTGGGTTAACTCTTGCTCCTGCGAATTATTTAATTAGGGTGGAAAATGATTCTTCCTATAGGGGTGCTTATTCCCGTGCATATATATTTATTGTTGCGAGCTGTTAGCTGTATCCTTCACAATCACAGTATGGTCGAGGATGTCGACGCCACTGGTCATTCGGGTATATACGAAGATACTAACTGGACTATAAATAATTCCTAAACCTGAATAATGGTAATGATTTCTCATTTGGCACCAGCTACCTGTTACGCAGGCCAAACGTCAACGTCGACCGAATATATTTTTTCGCCGGCCGAATTGAATTGGAAATATTTTCACAACATACATCATGTTTCATGTATATTTGCTCGCTTTCGTGTTTATTACAATTTTATGATACACACCCAGCATGGAATTCGATATTGGGTACACATCAATATTGGTTTGTTTTCAATGCATTATAGATGTGACGGTGCATAAATACTATCCAAATGTTTTAACAATAAAGTGTGGAAATCGGTAGTTTAAAATATGATGAATGTGACCAGCAAAAGGATTGCTTTTCAAGTTGAGCATTCACCATTTTATTGAGTCTCCTATTTTATATTGCAATAGCAAAGTAGACAGAAACTAATACCAAAGTGCCACTCGTAACTGCCTTACGTTAGTAGAAGTAAAAAAGTATCTTAAAGCATATTGTACTAGAATCAGTACATACTAGGAATAAAAGATGTGCCATATCGTTTTCAATGTTAACTGTCTTGTAGAGACTGAGAACTTGAGAATGGTTCCCGAATTTACTCAGAGATTTTGAACATTTCAGCTTCACCGATTTCTTTCTGATTTTGCGTACGATTTTGTTAATTCCAATGATCTACTCATGATTTTCATTATAGTATTATTGCTAGGAAACTGTGATTTCGTGTACTTAGTATAGTTTAGTAACTTCGTACTTTGTCATATGAATAGCAGGTTTGATTTAGTTCTTGGACCGACTCAATAATTTCTCATGCTAGTGCCTGTTGTAGTCCGTTATTGTCTGATTTTCAATCCATCCTCAAGTCTGATTCGGTTTTTGTCCAGTTTCTGCTGATTTGGGGGTTAAGAAACTGTTTTGGAGCGTCAAATGTTTTGTAGAAATATCAGCCTCGGTTTTTCGATAGTCTTCATATGTTTGATCACACACCATCTCGAATAACATTTTTAGGGGGTTAAAACTGTTCGTGAGCAAAAAAACCAATGTAATTTATATCACCGCGAGGGAAGTACTGATTCAATCTACTTGACTGCATTTTACTTGCTACGCGGCAGGCGGTGAAGTATTGTAATTACGAAAAAATTCTAAAATGGGATATCGCGTTTTTTGGATGATACAGTTATACCTATGACATGTCTTTCAAGAAAAACTACATCATCCATTTCTGTCTGTCGCTCTGTCCGCTTATCCTTAACGTGTATATAACTTAGAGAGTACCTTTCGGATTATGATCA
This sequence comes from Acanthoscelides obtectus, assembly GCA_963669975.1. Classification (NCBI taxonomy): domain Eukaryota; kingdom Metazoa; phylum Arthropoda; class Insecta; order Coleoptera; family Chrysomelidae; genus Acanthoscelides; species Acanthoscelides obtectus. Next base: position 69,560,354 of record CAVLJG010000006.1, read on the forward strand.
AATTTTCCCATAAGGTTACTACTATGCCAAGGACAAAACATGATTTTAGGTTTTTAAAATCGGTCCAGCAGCGGCGAAGCCTGTGTCAAAAACAGAAAACAAAATAAAAATCGCTCAAACTTCGTTTTTTGACCTTTCAGAGGCGGATGGGGATTGTAGGGAGTGGAGGAGGGTATATCTAAGCAGCTAATTATTTCAAATAATATATTAAAACATTTAAAACTTTTTTTTTCAAACTGTCAAACTTACAAGTTTCTGATATTTAAGGTTAAACATATCCAAGCATACAGCTAAAGCAAATGAACTTTTCACTTTCCTAAAATATCATTATCAGATTCGTCGCACAGTCTATACTATCTGTGGATATTTTATATCTATTTGTATGTTACCTTCATTTCATCTGGAACATTTGTAATTGTAATTGAAAATAAATAAATATTATTATTATCATCATTTTTGACGTTGGTATATTTATACGACTCCGATCCCCGTAATTCTATTTAACTCTTTATAGATTTTCCTGTCCATTTACCCTTAAAACGGAATGTTGAAGAAATATTCCCACCAGTCGCGTGTCTGGCAATACGTGCGCCGCGGTTCGGCGATGCCAGAAGGGAGGTTCATTTTTCGCCAAGAAGTGTGTGAAGCGTACTTGATTCCAAAAATTTTTGAAAACCGGAAAAGGCAAATTTTCTCAGGGTAGACCAAATCCTAAAAAGCTCTGAAATTGTACACAAAAGAATGCTAGATATCTTAATTCACTCAATCAACATTTATTTATATAAGGTAAAGTCGGGCAATAAGACCGTGTTAGTGGAAAATATTTTATATTAATGAAACTAAAAACGGCTGTAACATAAAATAAACACTTATGCATTTCTCAACATTTGCTTATTACACAAAATAAAACTTATTTCTTTAATATATTTTTTTAATAACAAAAAACTGAGTACCTGCATATTGACCTTAATATCAGACCAGGCTCGTATTAAGGCCATCACAGTAAAATAAGGGCGTGTAATAAGGCCGGATACTTAGGACATACATTGGGGGCAAATAAAATCTTCTGTGTCTTCGAAGGTTAGTTAGCCCAACACATTCTTCATGCACCCATGTCCCACAAGATGCACAAACTCTCATATCACCGAAGTGGTCATGGTTGCAAACTGTACACATCCAACTTTCTTGTGATTCAGCACAGCTGGTACTTGGAACACTGAAGGACTTTCTTGCAGTTTGCTCGCCTTTTTTTTGGGGAATTGTGTTCCTCAAACACTTGCCTCTTCACCTCTTGGGCGCGATAGTTGAACGCCTTTTTACGTGTTGATACCGTTTTGGATTTCATATCTGCTGTGATAAGAACCTCAGAAAAAGAATTCTCTTGTGCTGTTTTCTTCACAAAATTAGACAAGGGTATAAGATCTTCGGGATCCCATTCAATGTATCCTACTCTAATTTCTCTTTCTTGTTCTGTGGAGCGGTTGTCTATTTCATTAGTCATCGAATGGTCATTTCTGCCACCCTCCAGACGATTACTTGGAAAACTTGGTGCAAACACGTGTTCGGGAATAGCATGTTTATTATAGGGATATATCCCAGTCGCCCTGAAGCCACTACAGATATCGCTCATCGTCATACTTTTTCCCACACGGGTTTAAAAACATCTGAGAATCGCTCTTTATTTAGTGTTCTATTGGGACGTTGGTCCCAGTAATTAAGCAATTCTTGATCCCACTGAGATTCAAACGGGCGAAAAACAGACACGGCGATGGGTTGGAGCTGGTGTGTGGTATTGGAAGGGAAACAAAAGAGTTCTATGCCTAAGGACTCTGCTTTGTCCGCAATGGATACGTCTAAATGACTCGATGCACCGTCGAATATTAGAATCGTGGGAGGGGCAGACATAAATATGGCGAAGTGGTTCAACCACGTTAAAAATGTGCCAGTCGTCATGCTACCTTTGGGTGTCATGCAAAGCTCTGATCCAGCAGGAAATCCATTAGTATATGTAGGTTTCTGTCGCTGACCTTTTAAAAGTATCATTGGGGGCACCACTTGACCAAGGATATTCGCACAAGCCACAAAGGTAACATTCTCTCCATGTTCTGGCGCGACTAGGTGTACCCTTCTTGATCCTTTCTCTGCTAGCACACGTTGTTGGTGTCAGTCTACATCCCTTCTCGTCCATGTTGTAGAACTTTTCAGCTCGGTGTTTTAAACTTGTTCTATCTAAGAGACTACCCAATTTAGTAAAGTAATCATCGACAATGTAGCGGTTCAATTTTTCAGCACGCGCCGGATTCAGTTGCTGAGCTTTCTTTTGTGATATGTTGGGATGGCGCTTTAAAAAGGAACGATACCATTCCTTGCCTGCCAACTGCGATACTTATTAAATTTATGTAGGACACCAAGTGTTTGACAAAATTTGAAAACGTTACGACGCAGACTTTTTGACGTGAGAGGAAAACCTTTCTTAGCAAACCGAATGATTTTAACCACCAAATCGTTTTCTTATTGTGTGCTTAAAAGGGGTTTTGCACCTAAAGAACGTTTTGATAAACCAGATTTCAAGTGGTTTCTTATCGTGCGACTCGGAATGCCACAACGTCGTGCTACCGTTTCTTGCGAATTTCCTTCTCCTAACAACTGTAAAGCTTCTGCCATCGTTTCCTCTGTCCACTGAGTCCAAATGCCTCGATTTTTCATTCCCATATCTGCTAAATCAGAAGTATCTAATTTTACACATTATTTTATAGCCTTATTATCTGTCCTACTAATAGCAAACTTATTACCTGGTCAATGTGTTTGAAATATTTTAGGTTATGAATCTTCTATTAATGCACGAAGTACATTTATCTATTAAACATTTTGTTAATATCCATAAAACACAAGCAAACAGACGGTAATAAATATGCACTTGTTTTTCTGTAAATATAACCTACTTTTTGCCGACGATTCTTATAACCTTAGGAAAATCTCTCCCATAAAACAATCAACGACATACACAGAGCTTCTGGCGGACAAACCGTTAACTGAATTCAATGAGCTAATATTCACATACCTGTTAACAGATGGCACTGTATGTACCAGTATTTAATTTACTTGTGATCGGCTTTCGGTCTTGTTACCTGTCCGGCCTTTTACCCGACGGTACCTTATACATACTTAGCATTACAGAGTTACTTTATTTATTAAAAAAAACTTTCAATACATAGCAGTTCGAGTCCGTCAGTTTCCGCTGGGGTCTCCGAAAGTGACTAATACTAGTCTCTAGCATTTCCTGTTGCAAAGTTGCTACCAAGATGTGGTAGAGATCCTTACCGAGCGTTTCCCAAAGTTGTGTTGATGGGCAATAATGACTTTATACGCTTTCTTCAACCAGACGTCGAGTGAGTTAAAGCCTATCCGACTTATCCTTGGTAGAAGTTGCACAGTTCGAGAATCCAAAAGGAGAACGATGCACGCTTCAATTACTCGCACCCTCACATCAACGTTGTCATATGATTTCCAACTGTTTTAGCTTTTCGTAGCGGAGCGTTGATGTGAGATCGTGCCTCTGGTCTCTTGTCAAGCTCAACTTTAAGGTATCTTATTCCTTCGCGTACTGGTACTCTCTCATTTTAATAAGATTTTGGTGTTACCGTGCAAAACTGAACCGGATACTGTCCTACATTACAGTTCAGTCCCCGCTTAGGTATTGTAATAGCTTATTAATTCGCGCGCGGTCCAGTCAGTCCTTATTATATGAGCCTGATTTACTAAACTTGATCCATCTAACTTTTTATTACACATGTCCGTAGCTAAACTTGTTCTCAGAGGGGTTGACTTTATGAACTGATGATGGAGTTGCATAGGGAGTGCAGATTCAACATACTTGACGCCATTTTTTGTGCACGAGGATATGAGTTTTTTGTATTTAATGAATATTTGTTGTTTCAGATGAACATGTCTTGCCTTAATTTCCCGCCGCACCTCCGCTACTGACCGCTCGATCATAGGCGGGGCCGGTGTCGGCATGTCGAGCCAGCCTACAGGCGATGCCAGCGCCATGGCGTCGTCCGCTGGCAAGTCGCAGTACTCATCATCGTACCACTCTTCGTCGGGTACCACCCATAAAAGCAAACACAGGTAGGGATGGATTACTTCATTTTTTTTATCTTATTCTCTTCTTCAAAAAGATGTCAAATCATTAAAACCGAGACTTTTCCCTTCTTAGGTATTTGGACGTCAATTCATGGCCATTTCAATGGCAAACTTTAAGCGTTCCCAGTACCTCCATATATTACTTAGTTCTCGCATAACTCATTCGTTTTTTTGCGATACAAAAAAGACATTTGGGCATATGAAAGTAAAGTCTTTATTGAAGAGAAACGCTATTTATGATTATTTAAAAAAAATTGTGGGAATAATGTATCGAGTTCAAAATTGTACATTCTTATATTAAATGTGATTAGTAATAAGACAAGATATCGAAAAAATGAAAAAAGCATTTTCTAGAGCATCATTTTCTCTAAGATCTGCTTTTATTGCATAGCTGTATCTCCAGAGTTAACTTAGAGAACCTTATAAAAGCAAGATGCATTCAATGCCTTCTTCTGACTAAATGCTTAAGTTGATATTGGCTGTCAAGCAGTGATGCCAACTGTTCAAAAATGTTCGCTTCAAGCGTACTACAAAATACCTTGAAATCTCACAAATTCAAACTAAGAAACTCCTTTGCAAAGAAATGAACACTATCGCATAAAATAAATAATACCTTTTATCCCTATAAAATCCCATTTTTTAATATTTTGCCCCTAAATTTGAAGAAAAACTCAACTTAGGGACAATTGGCGTCAATAATTTTATCTAGGGACATGGGGATATTCAAGCGATATATTAATGTATTGAATGAGTCCGTTTAAGCAAAGATAAGCATCTTCTATTGGTGATGAATTAAACGTTTCTTGAGAATATCAAGTTTATCTCAGACTGTTGCCGGATATTATAGGATTTTTTTTTTTTTTTATTTAGCATACCGCTTCGACCTAAAGGTCATTAGCGGGGAGTAGGTTAAATTTTGTACATAAATCTAGATGCTTTAAGAAAATTGGAAATGTTTATAATATTACACTGTGGTCCTATAATGTCAGCCAGTGTTCCGTTTAGTTTATACATAAACCTATATACTTCTAGCACTGGGCACTCAATTAGTAGGTGTTTCACTGTTAACTGCACGTCACAGATTTCACATAGGGGCACAGGTTCTTGAGACAGCAGGTATCCGTGGGTAGCTCGTGTGTGTCCTAGCCTTAGTCGTGTGATGATGGTCTGGATTTTGCGGTTGTTGGTGACGGTTTGCCATGGCATCAACTTAGACTTGAGTTCAAGTAATTTGGATGGTTTACTCTGCCACAGATTGTTCCAGTTCTGGATGATTTTCGATTTTAAATGAGCCCTTACATCATACTCTGGTACTTTGACAATATATCTAGTAGCGTTGTTGGCAGCGTCTTTTGCTTTGCGATCTGCTAGCTCATTTCCTGGAATTCCAACGTGTGATGGAACCCATAGGAAAACAATTCTTTTGTGCATTGCAATATCTTTCATTTCATCCCGAATTCTTTGAGCTATGGCGTTCTTGCTGTACATAGTGCTAATTAACTTAAGCGAATTCAATGAGTCGGATATAATTAACCAATTATTTGCGGAGTTACCTTTAATATACTTGATGGCTTCAAATATTGCATAGAGTTCACCCGTAAGGACTGTGGCTGTCTCTGGCAGCTTACATTCTATAATGGATGTTGGTGTTATGACTGCAGCGCCAACGTGCATTTGTAATTTTGAGGCATCTGTATATATTTCACTGTAGTTACCATATTGATTGCGGATTTCTGAGAATTTCTGGTATATAATTTCTTTTGGTGTTTCCTCTTTGCATAGTTTTGTCAGTGTGCTGTTGATAACAGGTATCTGAATGCTCCAAGGTGGGTTAGTTGTCTGAGTGGTGGTGATAGTAGGAGGAAGTACAGGCATACGTAGTTGATTTAGATACTGTTTATTCTGTAGTTGAAACTTGAGGCAATTTGGCGGTTGACAGATGTGTGACTAAATCCTGGTATAGATGGGTTAGATGCAAGTTTAGTTGCGTATTGTAGACTCAGGACTTGTCTTCTAACATATAGGGGAGCTTCTCCAGACTCACAGTATAAACTGTCAATGGGTGTGGTTCTGAAGGCTCCTAATATCAGGCGTAGTGCAGAATTATGTAGAACGTCTAGAGGTTTCAATACTGTTGATTTTGCCGAGCTATATGCTATGCAGCCATAATCTATTTTCGATCTCACTAGTGCACGATATATACTTAAAAGGGTTTTTCCATCTGCACCCCAGTGTCTATTGGCTAGGTATCGTAACATGTTGAGTCCTTTCTGACAAGATTGAATTAGATAAGTAATATGACTCCTCCAGGTCAGACGTTGATCAAATATAATCCCAAGGAACTTTATTTCTTGATGTGTTTTCAGGTCTACATTTGATAAGCGTAGAGTTGGTTGTGTATGAGTTGACTTTTTAGAGAATATAATGCATTGTGTTTTGTCAGGAGAGAATGTCAGGCCATTTTTATTAGACCAGTGCTCCATTTGATTTAACGTTGATTGGAGCAACGATGTAGTAGTTGTCATATTTTTGCCTTTAACATATACAATCATGTCATCAGCATAAAGGCGAGTTTGGAGAGGCTTTTTTATATTCGCCACGATGTCATTAATGGCTACCAGGAAAAGTGTTGGGCTGATAATAGATCCTTGGGGTAGGCCGTTGATCTGCGTTTCAGCATCTGATAGTACACCATTGGCACGAACTTGGTATTTTCTGTTGTCAAGAAAATTTTGTATGAATGCTAGAATGTGTCCATCGTAGCCCCAGTTTTTTAGTTTGATGAGTACGTCAAATTTCCATACGGTATCAAATGCCTTATTGACATCAAAGTAAATGGCTGCACAATGCTGCCGTTCAGAGAATGCCTCTTGTATGTAAGATTCTAGGTCTACGATATTATCCAATGTAGATCTGTTTGATCTGAATCCGCCCTGTTCGTGCGCCAGCTGCTTTTTGCTTTCCAAGTTCCACAATAATCTCCGGTTAACAATTTTTTCTAATAGCTTGCACATTGAACACGTTAATGAAATTGGTCTATAGGATTCTGGAACCTGGGGTGGTGCGTTTGGTTTTAGAATCGGTATAACTGTGGCTTTCCTCCATTCGTTTGGAAAAACTTGCTTAGTCCATATTATATTGTAAATTTTTAAAAGTATGCTCATCGCTGAATGTGAGAGGTGCTTTAGGAAAATTGTTGGTATATCATCAGGTCCAGGTGATGTGTTCTTCAATGTAAGAAGTGCCTCGGTTAGTTCCTGTTCTGTAATGGGGTTATTTATTGAATGAAGGGTTTCGCTAATGGGAATTGTTCTATCTGTGTTTCTCTTGTAATTAAGGAATGCTGCGCTATAATTTTGGTCACTGGAATTTTTGAAATATGTTTTGGATAAGGTGTTAGCTATGTCTCTGCTTTGAGTGAAAGTGTGAAATCCTTTCTTTATCGACCTAATGACTGAATGTGATTTTTTTCCAGACATGCTTTTGATTTTCTTCCAGACTGTGGATACATTGGTGGCATTATTGATGGTTGAAACAAATTTTTGCCATGATAATTTTTGTTCCCTTTTTAAAACAAGTCTTGCCTTTGCACGTTTGTGTTTGAAGTCAGTTAGGTTTTCAACTGTTTTATATCTTCTCATTTTATTCAGAGCTTGCTTGCTTTCTCCTACTGCATGTTCGCATTTTTCGTTCCACCAAGGGACTGGATTCCTTCTCCGTATCACCCTAGTTTTGCCTATGTTTTGGTAAGCAGCTTCTTTGATTAGATTCATAAAGCTTTGAACGGTAGCATCGACGTCATCTGTGATCTCAAAAGTGTTTAGGTTATTATCGATATAAGCAGAAAAAGAGGGCCAGTTGGCTTTTTTTAAATTCCATTTTTCTCTTGGTTGTATATCTGTAATTTCTTTGTTTATATCTTGTATTATTATTGGGAAATGGTCACTCCCATACAAATCGTCCGCGACATTCCATTGTAAATGTGTAATCAGATTAGAGGAGCACATGCTAAGATCAATTGCAGAAAAGCGTCCAGAGGCTGAATCGAATCTTGTACTGCTACCATCATTCAGTAGAATCATGTTAGCATGGTCAATTATATTTTTTATAATATTTCCCCGCGTGTCATTTTTGTATGAATTCCATATGTGACTGTGAGCATTGAAATCTCCTAATATTATCCGTGGTGATGGTATTTGTTGCAGTAATGACTCAAGCTCATTTTCTTCTAAATAATAATTGGGAGGTATATATATGTTACATATGTTGATCTTTGTATCTGATTCGACGGTAATGGCTACAGCTTCTAGATTTGTGGTAAGGGTTATAGGTTTGGCTAATATATCTGATTTTATGTATATTGCGACTCCACCGCTAGCTGTAGTTCTTTCACGGTGTTTGAAAAATCCAGTGTACTGTTTTGGTGTATGCGATTTGGTTTCGTGGAAGTGTGTCTCTTGTAGGCATATAATGTCTGGGTTGAAATCGGAAATTAATTTTAGTAACATATTTAAATGGATATAAGGATATTATAGGATTTGCTTTCCCGTTGTTCTCGTTGTTGAAAACAAAGATTGAGGTGACGAGGCGCGACAATAGCAGGAGCGGCAGTTGGTTCCGATGTTTGGACCTTCACACTTCTCATCCTTGGCTTACTTAAGAAAGGGAACTGAAGACGCGCCCTTGACTGACCTCAAGGTGACGCTGGGTACTGGGTAGCCTTAAACAAGTCGACCAAAAGACGCACCACATGACTTGTAGGTTTTTGAGGTCGCTGAGCCTACATTAATCGTCTACGAGGGCATTTGAAGGCCACCTCAAAATTGCTTCCAGGACAGATTCAAATTAATCTGAATTCAGAATTTTAAGGTTGCCTCGAAGTCACTTGAAGGGAAAATTGAAAAAAGTCGTCATTCGTGTCCAACTACATTTCATAGGTTTTTAAAGTAGCTTAAACTAAATGCGATGTGAGTTTACCTTCATGAGCGCATTTGAAGGTCACTTGGATAATATGTTAAGGACAAAGCTCAAAGTAACGAGGAATGCGATCAGTCTATCTCAAACACCTCTTATATGGGTTTCATTCAACTTAGTACAAATTTTACATTGATATGACCCCAAAACAACCCAAAAAAGGACTCCTAGAATCAAATTGATTCGACGACCCCAAAACATGTATGACATATTGTGGGACTCGATAAGTCAACATCATTTGAAATCGTCCTTGAAGTGACCTTGACGTGATATTCAAATGCGCGCTAGCTACAAGCTAATGTCGATCTTGAATTCAGCGGAACTTGAAAATTTATATAACAGATGGGTTGATTTCGCTATTCCGTTCTTTGAGAGTTTCACATCAAAGTTGCTTTGACATAACTTTGAAATGGCTTCGCAGAGAAAAGTTACATTGGGTTCGATTTCGATTTTCTCTTTGATGAATTTTCATCTAAATTTAATATAAGGGTGCCATTTAAAAGTTTTTTTTTCATGATAGGTCACGGTCTACCACACGTCATCATCACACAAGTGCTGACAAGCCGAAGAAGAAAAGGCACATAAGCGCGACAAATTCTTTCGCTTCTATACCTGGCGCCATCAAACTGTCGATGCTCAACAGTGGACTTTTGCCCACCAGCAGATTCAATGGTAAGTATAATTTCAACAGCAAGCTTCAAAACGTTCAAACTACGAAGTTCGTGGTTAGAGGCTCTCTCTGCACCACGGTCAGTGTTGGACACTATAATTTTTAAAATATGGATTTCGTATTTTTATACATTCCAAGATTTCTGAAGGACTAGAAGACCTTCAAATTATCAACGCATTTAAAAGTGTTTATTCCCAGCATAATTGTCACTTTTTCTAAATTTAGATTCCAGAATACTTCGGGAATTGTGACGTGCCTGGTACGCCCAAACAAGTATTGCATTTTTTTTTGAGGTTAGTATATTAATACACCTCCAACCAGGATAATTCTACGGACCTACGAGTATAATATATTTTACACATCATAGATTTATTCATATCTTTGCTTAGAAAAATTATTTTCTCCTCTTAAGACGGAATAAAGTGAACAATCTTACGGAACCAGTTTATTTTTTACGGAGATTGTTCCCGACCCATTTGTATCGCTGGGCTTTCCAGTATACGAGGCAAATTGCATTTGTATATATGCCGGTAGTAATGTAGTGGTAGTTACTTCTTGTGTATGATGGTGCAGATTAGGGTTCTTCCATCCTCCTGGGTGAGAATTGCAGTTTTATCAGAGTTATACTTCCAACTACCGGTAGGGCAGGAAAACAATGTCTATGGGCCTGTTTGACTGACTTGATCCATTTAATTTAAGGGGTTTAACTTGTGCTGAACTTGATTCTTTATGAACTGATGGTGTCGTTGCATAAGAAGTGCTTAGTCAACCTATTTTATGCCATTTTTTTGCTCTGTACTGTGAAAAAGGCCACCAAGGCGGATGGAGAGTTAGCACAAACTCGATTCTACATGTGGTTTCTTTTAACGGCCAGAAAACATGGAGAATGAGCTCTATTGTGGTTTATTTCTGTTAGCATTGTGTGCCTTTCTGCGCATGGAAAATACAACATTGTATACGCGTATGAAATTGTAATTGTCTACGTCTTGATGTTCGTGTATAATGTAAGCGTTTTTGACAATGTATACAATAACATATAATACGTAGTTCAATTAGGTCATTCGCATATATGCGATGCCAGTAAAAGATATTAAAGGTTATAGTTTTAAGCTGGAATTAGAACCGACTTCAGGGCATGTACGGCTAATTTAGAGTGATCTATTTTCGCAATCCAAAATACAAGAAATTTTATTACGTTGTAAGGTGGTAAACTAGAGCGTCGATAGCTGCATAAATACGACAGCATTTAACTTACCTGTGCGATTTCAAACGACATGTAACTGAATTAGATAACTTATTTTACAGACATAGCACTCGATGGAATATTTTGTACCATCTTTGGATATTAGTTTATAATTGTTATTATTTTTCGCGTGCAGCTGTGTTACAATATTTTATATTTACAATATTTATCTATTTACCTAACTGCAAATGAAACAATGTAAGTAAATAAATATAAAACAATGGGTCCAAAGAAGGCATTGGCTGTACATGAATTTTAGGTTGCAACTCTGAAATAGACATCATGGATAAGTAAAAAAAAATACAGATCCGAATTTCAAAATTTAATTTCAAATGTTTGTTACTAATTAATGATAATATATATTTTTTCCTAAAATAATTTGCGATACAAATTTTTAATGCTTTTTGGTAAAATTTCATAAGGTTGGTGCCAAATACGACCGCTGCATCACGTTTTATATGGTCTTGGAACTAAGGCACTGTGTATCTTATAAAATGATCATGACTATTTTTTTATTGATATTGATAAATATATCATAATGGGTGATAGCGTGTAAGTCATGAAGTTGCCTCATGACATACACCTGTATGTGTGAAAACAGTTTATTAGTCGGATAAAGTCTGCGCTTATTGACTAGTCTTTTAAAGAGTTTTTTGAGAAATATCTAAATTATATGTCGTCGCCTGAATGCAGAACTATTGTATGTCCAAATTCTTCATTTTTCAGATTTCAACACGACATTGTAGGTCATAGTCACCTACATTGCATGCAGAGGTATTGTAGGTCCCTGCGCAAGCGTTCCCCCACCACTGGTCTTGAACGATATTTTGGCGTAATAGCTTGAGGCGCGTCATTTCGCTGCAGAACTATGATAAGAGCAAATGATCACTTACAGAACGACTGTAAGTCGAACGTCAGCAACAAATATAAGTCTACTTTCACGGACTAGTCATATTTTTTTTCCGGTAAAGCATTCTATATCCAAAATTTCTCAGAAATGTTAGGCAAGGCACAAACACGAAAAATAGCTCTCCTGTACAATATGCATTTTGTGACTTAGAATACTTCTGCATTCAAGCGACGATGTATGGAATGAACATGTAGCCCTCCCATACTAATATACCATAGGTTAAATGTGGTTCAATCGATGTATGGTATACTAATAATATAAGGTACTTTTCTGTCAAATTCTTCTCAGGTATTTAATTTTATGTTTTATATGTCACAAAATCGAACTTTTTCTAAAATACAAAAAATATGAATATTAATGTGGTTTTGAATAATTTATGCTAAGTTTTCTGTTGTTAAACCACTGTGTAATTTTGATGAAGTCGTTATCACTTATATGTTTCAGATGACACCAATCATCACCTTTATATAAAATTGAAGTATCATCTGCAAAGCTTATTTTGTCCATACAAGCGGTTTGAAATAGATCGTTCAAATATGTATTAAACACATTTCAGAGACATTTCCTTACTAAGTGATTTTGATACCTGAACGGATTGTTGGCGGTTGGATAGATAATTTTCGATAACAGGTGCATTTTCCCCTAAAACCAGCCCTCTTCAATGTATTTAACAGTATAGTTTATGGTTTACTGTACCGAAAACTTTCCTTAATTCAACAAAAATGCAAATGGAATAAGTGTTGTTTTCTATATCTTGATATATTTAATTTACTGTTTGTTATTTACTGAAGTAGAGTTTCCACCTGTAAATCCATATTCATCTTCGTTTAAAACTTTGTATTTTTTTTTGTTCTTATACTTGCCGGCACGGGTATCACGTATCTTGAAAAGTGACATTATGCCGATTTTTTTTTGACATTATGCTGTTTTTTTTGACATTATCTATGTTTTTCTACAAGATATAAACTTAGCACTTAGTTGTACGTATTGCCTAAACGTCATGAGGCTTGTTATCAATCATTGGCTCTAATGTGATGTAAAATCTGTTTCTGAGATGGCATTACTGGAGGTCCATGCTATAAGTTGTATGTGTTGATGATAATTACATTGGGCTCTTGTATCAAATACACTTAATTGAGATTCAAAGCTAGAAATTAGTTGCACATCCACTTTTCCTTAACCAATTCTGGAAATTACATATACAAATTTGCTGAATTTTGAATATATGAGAGATAAGAAATAAATATACTCACTGTACACTGTCGAATTACAAGCCATATATATGTTAACAGTAATTACATACAACGTGGGCGCGGTGATGATTTCCCGTAATTCACATCAGTTTTTCGTGATTTATAACTTTGAACACAACCTCTTTTTAGAAAGCACAACATAAAAATAACCTGTCGGCACAGCCAATAGATTTACTTCATTGGCAGCATATTCAGTAATGATTTTCTCACACAGCAAATATCACTTATTTTATTCACATGCAGACCAATACACATAATCATCCAGATGCGATCTTGCTATTCAACCAACTTTCTTCTCCTAGATAAAAACTACAGACAAGAGCCATTTGGCCTCACAAAATATATGCAGCCAATAATGCGTTTAGTTTAGTTGAGTGATTCCTCCTTAGATGGACGTTCACAACAATCCTAGTGAGACAACGTGGAATGACTGTTTGCGCCCTAAGAACTACCTAGTTTGCAAGATGACATCTTATAGGTTTTTGTTGACGTTTTATTGGTTTTTTACATGATATCCATGCCGTTCACTTATGTTTTGACGTTTGCGAGTAAACCTAATCACACTTCTTCTTTTCTACACATTGTCTTCACTATTGCATACAGATATATTTCTCATTATATACGTATTGCTTACATTGTGCACTCTTTGTATGCATTGTCAATGCTTTGATCTAGACTAAAATATACGCGTAAACGTCCATCACTGGTGCCTAGTTTACACCTCGTCTACATAATAATAGACGCGTGCCACATGAGCAACTGTGAAATTGCCATTTCTCCTAGCTACTTGATTAAAATGTAATAATCAAGCAAGTATATAAAGTGCAGGCCATCAGGTATACTCATATAAACATTTCCGTGACACCCGCACGGTAAAAATAGATCGTTGCTGGCACACATTTTTCTCACGGTTATTGGAAACGTATGACCCGAACCCAGACTGAACATACGTTATACGTGACTTTCATATGCTTTCATGTTTACGTAATTCACACATGTTTAAGCGCGTATTTTGTGCTACACCTTTGGCCTGTTGATAAAAGATTATGAAGGTACAAAGCGGACAATCTCAAAAGAGGGCTGGAAAGCCATTTATAAGTTGAGGCTAGGTGCATTTTAGCACTTTCTATTCTATCTTTTTCAATTTTCTAAGTTCAGCATCTCTTAATTTGACTATTAAAATATGCATGGTATTAAGAAAAAAGTTAATTATTTTACTGTAACGCCCTCATAACTGGAACACCCTCGCACATTGTCCAGAAGATTCGACAGGTGTCCAGAAACATTTACGCTTAGGCAACCGGAGTAACGTGGCTGTGCGTGCGCGATTTCGGCCTCATGGAGGAGTTTTAGTTCACTTTAGGGAGCTAATGCCAACTTCGAGAGCGTTCGATAAGTATAGTGAATATATACATGTAGTATAAGATAATAAAATACAGTCAGACCGACAACGGGCGAAGAATCAGTAACAGCGCCATAATCCAGTCAACAGGGTTATACATTTTAATAAATTAGTTCTGTTATAAATTAGTGTGTCAGTAATAAATTAGACTTTGGACAGCAAAAACGGTGGTTTCTTTACAATACAGTGAAACTGTTACAACTAATATGGAAAAATAAGAGTTACCACCCCTTAGGGTTCGGCCTAGTTTTTGACCTTAAATAATAATTGGTAATGGAGATGAACGCTTATCGCTTCTTTAGTTTTTTGCACGTAACTCACACTGACCGTTTTTTGAAAAGTACTGAGCTCTTCACTTCCCACGCCACTGACGAGGAAGTATTGTAATTGCGAAAAATTTCGAAAATAAAATGTTATGTTTTTTGATGTTAAATGACGTCTACACCACGATGTTACTCATTTGCATCGGTCTGTCTGTCTGTCCGCTAATACTTGCCCTGTATTTATTTGCTGAGAGCCTAGAACGCATATTATTATTTAGGGACAGTTCGATAGTCTGACTTCAAATTTATCAAATCTGCCTATTTTTTGTCTTGTTAATACGATGATGACTGGTGTAAGTCAAGTTTTATGTTATATAGTTCACAAATATACTCAATCATAAAGGAGTCATAATAGATCCTTCGAATTATCCTGTAACATACGTTTTGATTGACTGGAAACTAAGGTAGTACTAAGATTCACGATGACTTAGATAAGACTTGAAAAAGGTTACTAATTCAGGATAAAAAACCCATTCATTAAGTTTAGTAAGTAGTGGTGCTTTGGAAAGGTCACTGTACACTACATGAAGTTGTGCACCATCATCAGAAGCAAATTGAGTATTCCCCATTAAATTAGTTGTTGTAGACCTCCCTGGAAGAAATCCATGTTCGTTCGGAACCAACGTTCCTGTAACATGACAATAGTATTCAATATAATCCTTTATTAGCTCATGACAGCATTACACGGGACGTGCAAAGTCATCCTATTTGACGCCATGCTTCATTTATCGCGTCTTATTCTACTACAGAGTATTCTTAATGTGCCTCTTGTTTATCCAACTACATCGATGTTACCTAACTTTTCGATAACATGTAACTTTATTTGCGTAGTTCTTGTTTGGCAATTACCCTATATCACGTTGCGCGAATATTCAAACTACGAGTTTAAAACAAGTTAACCTCCATCAAAGCAAATTAGCGTTGACCTTTGAATATTCATCCCTGCGGCTAATTGACCGAATGATTTTATCGTGTGATTTACGTACATTAAAAATATAGCGTAGGGTGGTTAGATTTCGTGACCACACGCAATAAACAGGATTTATCGGTGACACTTAATCGGTTGGTAGGTGATATTTGTACAGCATAAGAAAACTAAGCTCTTTTATAGCGTCATGATAATACCCAAGCGACATACTTCGTGAACCCTAAGCGATTTACACTAAGTCGCAAGACCATTAAGACAAAGCGATGCGAAGAGAACCGCGGCGACATTTGTCATTTGCATACGCGTGACACGTCGCTTCACTTCGCGTCGCTCCGATGTGCTAGTTTTCATTTGATAATATGGTTTTCCTATGACTTAGGGTATATATAAGCATTGAGGGCTAAGTCATCATCATCATGAAATTCGCATTCCTGCTGGAATGATTGCCGCCATCTTTGGGCTCTTCTGGTCTATTAGATGCGGGGAACCAATCCGCATGTTCTAATTGATTTTCTTCTACAGCTTTTCTGTTCTTGAAGAGTTTTCTCCAGTTTCTGATACCTAATGTTTCTATGTTTATTCTTACTTGATCGTCCCATCTCACGTTTGGTCTTGCTCTTGATCTGGCTCCCGCAGATTTCCATCTTGTAATTTTCTTAATCAGTAAATCATTGCCTCTCCTTTCAATATGTCCTGCCCGCCTTAATCTTTGGGATTTCATAAATCTTACTATGTCTTCTTGATTCAAAATTAAGACAAGGCGATGCGAAGAGAACCGCGGCGACATTAGTCATTTGCATACGCGTGACACGTCACTTCACTTCGCGTCGCTCCGATGTGCTGGTTTTAATTTGATAATATGGTTTTCCTATGACTTAGGATATGTATAAGCATTGAGAGCTAGGCCATCATCATCATGGCATTCGCATTTCTGCTGGAATGATTGCCGCCATCTTTGGGCTCTTCTGGTCTATTAGATGCGGGGAACCAATCCGCATGTTCTCATTGATTTGCTTCTACAGCTTTTCTGTTCTTGAAGAGTTTTCTCCAGTTTCTGATAGCTAATGTTTCTATGTCTAATCTTACTTGATCGTCCCATCTCACTTTTGGTCTTGCTCTTGATCTGGCTCCCGCAGATTTCCATCTTGTAATTTTCTTAATCAGTGAATCATTGCCTCTCCTTTCAATATGTCCTGCCCGCTTTAATCTTTGGGATTTCATAAATCTTACTATGTCTTCTTGATTCAAAATAGTCATAATCTCTTCATTTCTTAGTGGTCGAAGTCCTTCATTATAATCCTTCACTGGTCCCATTATATCCTGCGTATGATCTTGCGCTGTAGTACTCGTAATCTCTCTTGATCGTTCATTGTAAGGCACATGGTCTCTGCCCCGTATGTAATAACTGGCCTGATTGCAGCGTTGTACATTCTTAATTTGTTTTTTTTACTTATGATTTTGTCCCTCAGTAGCCTGTAAAATTTCCAGTACGTTCTGCGCGTATTCGTTCTGTGATTTCCTCTGCCCTCTTTTTCCTGTCGGTCACTGAAACTCCTAAGTATTTAAATTGGAACACTCTTTCAAAACGGTACTCCCCGATGTTAATTTCTTTGATGTTGATAGCTTTTCCTCTCGCTACCATTAAGAATTTTGTTTTCTCTTGTTTGATTTCTAGGCCTCTTTCCTTCCCCTCGACAACTAGTTTCAGGAGAGCTTCCTCCAAGCTATTTTTGATTCCTGTGGCCGTAATAGCTCCTTCGACGACTATATTGAAAAGTGTGGATGATAATGGGTATCCTTGTCCTACTCCTTTCTCGATGAGCATTTCTTCTGTTAACCTTTTCCTTGATAGTATTCTTGCTCGCGATCCTTCCATTGTCATATTTACCAGTCTCATTAGCTTTTCCGGGATATTTAAGTTTCTCATTTCAACTGCTATTTTCTTACGTGAGATGCTGTCAAAGACCTGCTTGAAATCTATGAAGATGATATGTACATCTGTGTCATATTCGTAGCATTTTTCAGTTATCTGCCTAACTGTGTGTATGGCATCTATCATCGACTTTCCCTTTCTAAAACCTTGTTGATATGCCCCGTAATAGTTTAGCTTCTGCCTGATATGAGTTGAGAGCATTTTATATGCTACGTTTAGTAAGGTTATTCCCCTGTAGCTACTACATAATGTTGAGTCTTCTTTTTTAAATAACGGGATTATCTATCCTAAGCTCCACTGTTCAGGTATTCGTTCCTCTTGCCATATTGTAATTATTAGTGTGTATAATTCATTCCACAGTTTTTCCCTCCCATTTGGATTAGTTCAGCTACGATGTCATCTGGCCCTGGAGATTTCCTCTTTTTCATGGATTTTACTATATTTAAGTCTTGTTGATCGATGTTACTAATAAATTTCTAGACCCTATAGTTATTTCTTATGAGCTTGAACAGTTTGGAGTTATTGTTACTATTGCTCTCAGTCTCTTGCATTATTCTATCAACCCAATCATTTTTCTTTGTTTTGCAACATTTTTCGGCTCCTTTCTTTTTTCTCTATAACCTTATAGATCTGCTTCTGCTTTTGTTGATAGCCACCTTTTTCATGCCTCGTTTTTCCTTTAACCCTATCTTCACATCATTCGTCAAACCACTATTTTTCTACTTTATTTTTCTCTCCTCCCTATTGTTTCCTCAGCCGCTATCAGCATTGTTGCTCTCAGGCTTTCCCAGGTTTCCTCAGTTTCATTTGCTTTTCTTTCTTCTAACTGGTTATTTATCCTTCCTACATATTGTTGATTGGTGTTTCCCCTATTCAGTTTTTCCAGGTCCCACTTCTTCCTCAGTTTGCTTGTTCTGTCCTGCTTGATTATTCTCATTTTTAGTTTTCCAATAACAAAAAAGTGATCGGTATCTGCAAGATCTTAAATCATCACCGATTCTCATCAATTTCTTAGAAACAAGAATAGGGTCGATCTGGTTTCCTTTATCCTTTCTCGGTATCCTCCAAGTTGTCTTATGCTCCTTTTCGTGCTTGAACTTTGAGCTTGCTAAGAAAGTGTTTGTTATTGCTGCTAGGTTGCAGAGTTTTCCCATTGTCGTTTGTTTCTTCGTCTAGAGTCTCCTTCCCCGCTACTTCCTTGTTGTACTCTTCCTTTCCAATTTTGGCGTTGAAATCTCCGAATACTATCAATATATCTCTTTTGGGTATATCTTCGCAAATGTTTTCTAGCCTCTCATAATAGTAAGTTTTTTCTTCCTCAGGTGTACCCTCCGTCGGTGTGTATGCGTTTATTAAGGAGAGAGCTAAATAGCCAGCCAAATACAGCACCGAGTACGGTTTTTGTATACCAGGAGATGGCAACCCTACGTGCTGGTGACGCCTCAGCGTGTTATGTCCAAGCAACAGTCACACCACTCTTCTTTAGCACTAGAGTCTGAAATAAGCCTCTGCGCCTGACGGATTGGTACTTATACCTGTATATTTCAGAAAGTCTTGTCTAGACATCCACTTCTCCGTTATCTCCCTAACCCTTTGCGCGGGCACACCTAGGGCTGGCGTAGGTCCAAGAAGCCTGCCTTTTGACCCGGCTCTCACGAGTGCTACCGCGATATCACTTACCCTAGCCCCAGCCTGTCCTGATACGTGCACTAACGATACCAGATACCTTGCTGTTAAACTATTCAGAGCCTTTCCACATTGCAACACAAAGCTTGAAGTAACTTCGCACTTCACTTAGTTCCTTGATTGCGGCCTGGCTATCGGAGCAGATTGTTATTCCTACCCATTCCAGAATACGGGAAGAACAAGACAGAAATGCATAAATTTTCTCCTGAAAAACTGTAGTGTATCTTCTGAGAGGCAGTGAGTGTGAAAATGCAAACTATACGAATAACGTTTGCTTCCCCATCGGCCAAGCGCTGTGCGGACGGTAAACATGCGGCATTGACAACAAATGGAGTGCAATTTCAGAGCGGTTATCACGAACACGACGTTTAGATAACGACCTAGCTCTCCGTTTAACATTTCCTCGTCATGCTATCTTTAACGATAACGATTTATTAACGTATTCTATCTGAAGATAGCCAATCATATAGATAAAAAGGGATCTGTAAGATACTAGCGCCATCGTGAGACGGTATTTGCGTTTGCTACAATTTCGTAGATGGAGATAGGATCTTCAATTCGGTCTGTCTTATGACTATTTTAATTGGGTATCTCCAGATCAAATGCGCTAATCAATGCCTGAAAATTAAGTAGACATTAGAGAGGCCAAAAAGGGATTGAAGAGCCTAGCTCTATCTATGAGTAGCAGAACCAAACACTTTGAAATTTTTTAAAATAGATTCATAAATTCATTGTCGTGTTCTGCTACTAACTCATAGATGGCGGTAGTATCTTTCAGATCCCTTTCGGAATGTGGTAATGACGGCAGCTTAATATTTGTGCAGAATCGATTAAACTGTGTTATCAAACTCTCTCATCATCTATTCGGGGATGTTGTATTATGTATTCGCACATACCTAAAATCTCATATTTCATCACCATGCCAACTTTAACGATACCGACTGATTAGCGTAGCCTATATGAAGATAGCCAATTATCTATATATATATATATATATATATATATATATATATATATATAAAGAGGGATCTGTAAGATACTAGCGCCATAGTGAGACAGTATTTGGTTCTGCTGCAATTTCGTAGACGGGGATAGGATCTTCAAGTCGGTCTATCTTATCACTATTTTAGTTGGGTATCTCCATATGAAATAAGCTAGTAAATGCCTGAAAATTAAGTAGACAATAAAAAGGCCAAAAAGGTATTGAAGATCCTAGCACTATCTATGAGACAGTAGCAGAACCAAACACTTTAACTTTTTTCAAAACAAATTCATAAATTAATTGTTATGTTCGGCTACTAACTCATGGGTGGCGCTAGTATCTTTCATATCCCTTTTGAAATATGGTAATGACGGTAGCTTAATCTTTGTGAAGGATAGATTAAACTGTGTTATCAAACTTTCTCATCATCTATTCGGGGATGCTGTATTATGCATTCGAACATACCTAAAATCTGATATTGGTAACTCGTTTAAAGGTCTCAATGGCATGTAGCAATACGACAGAGTACCAATGCCGTATCATTAGCAGAATATACCAAGCTATTATGATTACACTAACTAATTTTAATCCCATCAAAGGACCTGGAGGGTTATTTGCCAAAGGAGTAAAGTTAAAAGTGATCAATTTTTAGAAAAAATGCGTTTAAAAATGTGTCAGACTTTGTTGTAAATTGAAATATTACTATAACAGCATCGTGCATAAGTCGTGAAAGGTGCAACAATAAGCATTGATTAACGTGTTTTACCTTAAGATATCCAACCTAATGCTCTACCTCTATTCCCGCGTCCAAAAACTTATCCGAGGTAAAATGAGATACCGAAGCGTCATCTATAAGAATTTGTTACAGCTGTTTCTCTATTTACTAAATATACCTTGAAAAGGTTAGTGTATTATCGATATATGCATACACAGGCATATACAGGGTGGGCCATCCATGTGTGGACGGAATATTACTCATAAACAAATACATTTTGGGAAAATCTCTTTATTGGATGTCATACATGTATAACATGCCATTAATAGATTTCCCCAAGATGTATTTATTTATGAGTAATATTCCGCCCACACATGGATGGGCCACCCTGTACATGACTACAGCATTATGAAACACTAACCTTTTCAAAGTATACACAGTAACTAGAGAAACAGCTGTGACAAATTCTTACAGCAAGGATGTAGAATTAGGCTGGATATCTTCAGGTGGAATACGATAATCAGTGCAAAAAGTAGGTTTAAACGCTCACGGTCGCTTCAGAAGTTTCGCTAAAAACTGAAGTTTGTTGACCTTTATCGTGGGTAGTCGCGGAAACTTGCGATTGTAAATTCTTTATGTGAAATATACGAAGCGAGAACTAACAAGTAATTTTTTAGGTGAATTGAAAGTACTCCGCTGGTTAGTTTGCTACGACTAAAGATGAAATTTCTGTAGTAGTAAATAAAAGTTTCTGTATACAATTTCAGCACAGGTCGCTATAACTCTCTAAAAACTTTATATTATCTGTTTTTATGAGCCTCTTATATTTCTTTGTCAATTTTTTTGGCGAAATTAGGTATAAACATTTCTGTATTCTGGCTACGGCGCCGCAGTTTATGGTAAATATTTGAAGGTTAGAATATGTGATACTGTCAAAACCTGAAACTTCTGGAAGTTCTCCTGCCGATGTTCGAGTAGTAAAACTCTCGAATGCTTAGATAGCAAAATGACCGAATTCCAGAATGCATTAGTAATCCTTGAATACATAATCTACGGTAATAGCTGTTAAAATAAGCAACATCTCGCATTTCAGCCTTCGCGAACAGGAATTTGCTCGTTCGTAAATTCGTTTTAACGAGTATCGTTTATAGGTGCAAAGTATGCATAAATAAACATGCTTAGAGCTTGTAAAATATGTACAGAGACAGTAAAACCATTTTACAAACATTGCATCAGTTTTCTCGACGATCTCATTTCGTCTCATACATTAAAATGGCGGGATAAACCATCAAAATTATGCTTGGTATACGGCCTGACGATGATGCGTACCACTCAAAGCTAAGATCAACGGCCACAGATTACTTTATGCCCTAGGGTGGTAAAGTACATTTAGCATTCGCAGCCATTAAATCAATCAATGCTCAACCACGAACACTGTCCGTATTTATTTGCTCTCAGGCAACAGCTTCACCAATCAACACCCCGTGATATAGTGCCGACAATTTTTTATGTCCACTTCAGAACTAAACTGAACTTTTCACTTACCTTAACGCCAAGCGTACATAAAGTATCTCGGGCATAATAAACTTTTTTCACTACCAACCCGAGATATCACTATTATTGTCCGCAATGAGCAATTGAGCAGTCCCTCTATTAGGTAAATAATGATGTGATTATTTCATACATGTCATTATTTTTCAAGTACTTTCTACCAAAAAATCCCTCAAGTTTTGGAAAAATATGAAAGTCTGATGGGGCTTAGTAGGGCTGTATGGTAGATGTTCCCGTAATTCGCATTGGAACTAGTCCAGTTGTGTCTGTGTTCTTACCTTTGTCGTAAGCTGCTCTATGAAATGATTGTGATTATTAGCTGGGGCGATTTGAAAAGTTTTAGTGACGTGGATTTAGTTTGTGAATATTTATATTCTGAGTTCTATAGAATTCTTGATTGTTGTGTTCCTAAAGTTAGAATAACTTATAATAATATGTATCCTCCTTGGTACAACAGCCATATCATTAGAACTCTCAAACAAAAAATGGTGGCATTCAAGACTTTCAGACGCACTGGGAATACTTATTATATAGAAAAATTGACTTCGCTCAGAGATAAAGCAACCTGTGGCTGTTTCATATCGTCGCTATATTCACTCTTTAGAGTGTGAAATATCCAACAGCTTCGGCAAATTCTGGTCTTTTGTTAATAGAAAAATAAACTGCACTGGTATTGCAAAGGATATGCTGTTCAATGGGCTGGGGTTGAATACCTAATGATGTAGTTGGCGCATTTGCGGAACACTTTAGTTGGAGTTACAATACTCCAACAGCTCAATCTGACTTTTACTGACTACCATTTCACTGCTACACTAGCTATGCCTAGTATACAGAAAATCGATGTGCTACAGGCGCTCTGCAAGAAAATTAAGCCAAAAATAACTGCAGGGCCTGATAAAATACCTGCATTTTTTGTGAGAGAGAGATTGTGCTTCCATTTTAGCATATCCACTCATGATTATTTTCAATCTCTATCTGAAAAATAATCACTTTCCATCTATTTGGCAGTTTTCTAGGGTAACTCCTGCTTTTAAACAAGGTGTTATGTAGAACACTATCGGGTTATCAGTAATTTCCCTAAAACATTCGAAATAGCGATACAAACTGTGCTATATTTCCATGTAAGCAGGTATATCTCCGTCAGTCAACACGGTTTCATGAAGGGCAGGTCCACAGTTACTAACTTGCTACATCTTACTCAATATGTGAATCAATCGATAGACAACTTCAAACGGGTGCGATATATACTGATTTCTCTAAAATGTTTGATAGTTTAGACTTAGACCATAACATCCTACTCAATAAGTTATCTAGATTTGGTCTTTCAGATGCATTGTTGCGATTTTTCAGATCTTATTTATTTCATAGGAAACAGTATGGACATAAGTCAAGCGAATACCTTGTAATGTCCAGTGTTCCTCAACGATCTAATTTGGGACCTCTGTTATTTATTATGGTCTTAAATGATATTTCTGAAGTTATCGATGTCGTTTTTCTTATGTATATATTGACGATATGAAACTTTTCTGTAGAGTCTCTAATATTGACGATTGTCATCGCTTGCAATGCAACATTGCAAGGGTTTACATCTGGTGTCGTGAAAACAGACTGATTTTGAATGCTGCTAAGTGTCACGTTTTTTCGTTTACTTTGGAAACAGGGGTAATGATGTATGAATATAGAATCTATTGGTGACAGGAAACTTGACAGACCTAATAGAATTAATGACTTGGGAGTCACATTTGACAGAAAACTTTCCTTCTCCTATCACATCGAAAATGCTGTTGTGGCTGGTTTTATTGTAAGAAATACTGGTGATTTTCATAACTCCTTTACACTGAAAATACTGTACTATGCTTATGTAAGATCTAAGCTTGAGTCTGTGTCCCTGGTATGGTATCCTCATCATCAAATATATGTTGACCGCTTAGAGTCCGTTCAAAGAAAGTTTTTAAAATACCTCTCATACAAAGCTGACGGGATATATCCTGCTATTGGCTTTCCTCATAGTGAGTTGATGGTGAGACACAAAATCTATAATTTAGAGAGCAGACGCAAGAAGAATTCACTTAAGTTCACTCACAAGCTCATCCATGGCATTATTGACTCCAGTGTCATCTTAGAACAACTTAACTTCTTAATTCCTAGATTAGCGTCACGAACTAGTTTAACTTTTTACTGAGCCAGGCCTAGGACTGACATACTTAAGTTTTCCCCTATCTATATAATGTGCCGTAATTATAATTCAGTTAATAGCAGTTTGAGATATATTTTCGTTTTGTGCGACTTTGGGAGACATTAATGCTTATTTTCGTTAATGCTTGCCAGTGTGATTGTTGAGTGCTGGGTAGGTAAAGCTACAACGCTTTTTCCTCGCAGTTCTGTTTTGAGGTTTTTTGCAGCGTTTTAGATTTCTCTACGTATATCCACTACATGCATTTGTTTATATTTTCATGTTTATCCATCCTGTAATTGGCTATGGTTGTTGGATGTTGCTGAATAAATAAATAAATAAATGGATCAAATGAATATAATGGATTTTTTCGAAAATATCTCTCTAACTAGCAAGTGTCAGAAAGAACTCCAATCACCATATTAAATCAAGAAATTCTCTGGAAATCAACTGGTTTAGCTGCAAAAACATATTTTTTCACCTGATCCGGAGATCAAAACCTACGATCCGGATCATCAATGACCAATTATAAAGCGTTTTCTTAAAGCTGCATCGCAAATTGGTCAAAAGGAGACAAGTATCATAGACACACCTTGTAGATGATAGAACCAAAGTAAAAGCCAACATAAACACCCGAGAAAATTGAAAAAAGGGATATAACAGTTGTTAGTTAGGTGTAGAGTTCGGCAAACTCGTTAATTATCTTCCATTATCGTATGTTTTTGCTGCTGTACCTAATCCGCATGTCGTCCTTCAAAGTAAATAGAGACGTTTCTGAGTTGCAATCATTTCAAACACCTTTACCTGACAGAGACGAATGTAGGCTTTATTAGATTTTAGAAAAAATGGTAGAAATCAAATAAGAAATTATACAACAAAAAAAAGGCCTATCGCCTTTCTTGTGCTTCTTTGTCGGATAGAGGTTTGTATTCGAATTCAGATTCAGATAATATCGATTCTGGGCCTCGGCTCGACGCCTGACAACTTTATTTTATTATTATTATATATTGTACTACCTAATTACTGTATTAAAACCACTACCTTGAACAACATTCATCATAAACCCGAAAAGAACTCAGTATCACATTTAAAATAAGACCGCACTAATCGTAGCGGTTCTTGAAATTACTCTTTTCGTAAATGAATTTTCTGAATAAGGTGCGAAGTATTTCCCACCAAGCCGCACCCAGCAGCGAGTTGTCATTTTTCGTACATCGTGAGATCGATAGTTAAGTTACTATCGAACTTGATCAACATACAACAATCACATATTTCTTTCATGCTTGTAACAAATTGAGATAGCAAGCTCCCGTAAGTTTATGTATTGATTAACATATGTTCCTCATGTCACCCTAATCAACACTTGTGCATATTTGCAAACGCCCCATCTCTAGTATTCGTTTTTCCTTTCTACTCTTGACAGTTGATACATTTGTAGTGCTGTCAACTAATAATAGTAAACATGAATAATATGTATAAATACACAAATGTTTGTTATTTTAACACACAGTAGTTGAATATAATAACAAACAGCGGTTCATATATCTATAAATTATAACATTGGGAGGCAATTTAATCGAGAATCGACACGTTGATTCATTATTTAATATAAACCCTTCTTTCGAAAACTGTCTCTCAAGTGCTTAGTAATTGACTTCATGTGAATCATCGTAGGTTTTGATATCCGGAACAACTGAAAAATATGTTTTTGTAGCTAAGCCTGGTGATTTATGAAGAATTTCTTGATTTAATATGGGGATTAGATTCTCACACAAATCGGATAATTATTCGCTAGTGTGAGATGTAGTTTAGAAAAGACCGTCTTCTTAAGATCCAGTGCTTGAAAGATGCTTTCTCACTGGTCCATTATGATCCGGATCACGAATTTTGATCCTCTGTTTGGGCCTAAAAGTTGCCCTCATAATTTAAAATTGTATCCTGTCAAATTTGATTATAGAAGTTGATTAATGAACTTTGTATTCCGAAAGATTTGGAAACAATCCTCATTGAATACCCAAATAAAGGATATGATATTGGAAACTGGCTTTCAATCTTAAGGAAGAAAAACTTGTGTACCTTAGTTCCATTTGGTGGACCAGTCCAAAACAAATCGGCTGTCTGTTGCACTCATTAATTTAAGCTTCTCTGTTTGATACCGGGCAAACCAACATTTCAAAATATTTGTAAAATGAGTTGCAAACGTCATGGTCGGGATGTAAAATCAAATATCTGTTGTTATATAGTATTACTAGTGAGAAAAGATCAATACATACCTCATTTGAGAGTGTCGTTTTTTGTTTTTTGCATGATATCCTTCGGCGCTACTAGCCTCATGTGATGAAAGTACTCGCCCAATAATAGCTCACTCCCTTTGCTAGATATGTAATGTACTATTATATCCCTTGGCATGTTGGAGCCCACGGCGCTGGTGATTTGAACCTTCGGCTGTAATTTTGTGTCGCGGACCAAAATGTTTTAACAGCTTTAAATACAACAATAACCATTTTTGTATCCTTCTTACAAATGCGCGAAGTAAAAATAAATCTTGAGGCGTGCCTTTTGTCAGCCGATCTTTAAATTGTTTTGCACCAATAGCCTCCGATTCAGGCAAAATACTTTGTCAACGCAGGCGTAACCAAAAATTCATAGAGACCGTAAAACCATTCCTGACATTGTAACAGTTTTCTCGGTAGTCTCATACTATCTTTTATTCGTTGATTCTCTATTCAGTTCCCTGGAGCCAGAGAAAGTATTAAAAGAAAATTGCTGCTTGGTCAGATGGGGATGTGGTTCGGATTGCTTTATAGACCAGTTGGCCAGGAAATAAGTGATTTTTTCCTACAATTTTGGCGGCAGTAAAGTTTTTGATGATATCGTCAGATTTTATTGCTCCCTAATGATTAGTTCAAATTGGTATCATGATAGGTATGAAGCATCTTGGAAATTTTTAAAAATACAGGTACGATGGATCGAAAATTACGAAAAACGTCAATCCTATTAAAAAGTAATAAAAATAATTTGTGTAGGGAATTAAATTCTTCATCATTTTGCTCCTATAAAAATGTGTCGTATGGCCAACATAACATATGAGAAATTTAAGGGTAGAGGTATAACTAAAGGTATTTACGCTTACAATGGCTAAATTAATAGTCTAAGCGTATGAATACTATTATCCTTTATTGTAGACAATATCAGGTAACCAAATAAGTTCGTGTGGTTTTTAGTAGAAAAATATAAATTTTTATTGAGAAACCATACGACACTATTTATTTGTCGAAGTAATTACCATCACATTCAATGACCTTTTGCCAACGTGGAACCAATTTTTGCATGTCGGTATTGCAGAACTCCCTGGATTTGGAGTAACAAAATTGGCGGACTGCATTTATTACACCATCTCGAGTTGTGAACTGTCGGTGCCTCATACAGTTGTCAAGAGATAAAAAAAGGTGATAATCACTGGGCGAAATGTCGGGAGAATGTGGCGGGTGCGGTAACGTTTGCCAGCAGAGTTCAAAATTTTTTTCTCGGGTCACTTTTGCGGGATGAGGCTTGGCGTTATCCTGCAAGAATATCACTTTTTTCCGATTGATCAAAGAAGGCCTGTTTCTGGATGAGTGCTGCTTGTACTTGTTGAAGCTGCTCACAATACAAGTTAGCAGTGATGGTTTGACCCCTTTCCAAAAACTCATAATGTACAATTCCAGTTGCTGTCCACCAGACACACAACAAAACCTTGTTTGGGTTCAAGGAAGCCTTGGGCGTGTGTGGTACCGAATCAGTAGGCGACAACCAATGCAATGATACGAACGTTTAGACTTCGAATACAAGATCCATTTTTCGTCGCAGGTTAACAACCTATTAATAATAATAATTTATTCATCCTGTGGATCACAAAGTGATATAGGATAAGTCAATTGAATATTATACGTAGTATAAACAGAATTGCCTACATACATAAATAACATTCAAAACATCAAATAAAAACACGTGTAAGTGTATAAACATGAAAACGAATTAAAATAACAAATTAAACTTGAGCGATATATTAAAACAATTAAAAAAGACTATCACTCATTAAAAACCCTTCTATAGAGTAGAAAGCTTTATCAAGTAAAATTTGCCTGATTCTTTTTTAAATAATATCAGCGGTAGTGATTTATAATCAATGGGTAGTTTGTTGAAGAGTTTTATTGCCATATATTTGGCACTCTCCTCCGTTCTAGACAACCTATGTGCTGGCACCTCCAATACTTCACTGTTTCTGGTATTATAAATTCCAGAATTCATAGAACTAAAATTGTCCAGGTGAATAGTTCCCTGCAACTAAAGCGCCTTCCCACCTTTGCAATAGTTCTAATAGCTCTTTTTTGTAATATAAGAAGCCTTTGTAACTTGGATGATGCTCCCCACGCTTCTATTCCATAAGTCAGAGTATAAAGGATATGTGCATGGTAAAACATTAACAACATCCACTTATCAACGATAAAACTCAGCTGGTAAATGCAATAGCAAAGAGGGGAAAACTTTTGACTAACTTTCTCTATATGCGCATCCAATTTGCAGTTTTGCGATATATGTATTCCTAAAAATTTTATAGTTTCTGCTTGTTCCATGTATGTACCCCTTGATTTTATAAGGAGACTATGATCCGTGTGTATATTAGAGTAGTTAAATTTCAGGAACACTGTCTTTTTGTGGTTTAAGATCAGACCATTATTAATGAACCATGAACCAAACTGTTGTCATATATTCCGTCATCATTATTTGAAACTTCTGTTGAGTTTTGTTCTGCACTCGTTTGTCCTTTTTGTTTTATGGATACGTTACCAATATCCAAGGCACTTCCAATATTCAACGTTTTTCCATCTATTCCACTATTTGATTCTTCAATTGCTCAATTTGTTCAATTTGTCTGCTGATTTCTTGATTCAATTCTCCGTTTCTCTTCCTTACATCTGCTACTTTATCCTCCATGAATTTTATACCAGCTTCAGTTATATCGATTTGCGTCTGTGTATGAAACAGTTGTTTGTTCACTGATAAATTATCGAGAGTTTTTTGTAGAGTACTTATTATTTCATTTTTATTGGTTAGTTTTAGTTTTAGCTCTTTAATTTCTTCCAACATACCTGTATTTGCGTTTTTCTCCAATATGTCTTCGTTTATGGCCTGCTGCGGTGCGAGTTTATTTCTTAGGTTATCAATAATATTATTAGACAGATCCTGATTATCATCAGAATTATAGTCACATTTTATACTTATATAACTCGTATTAGCAGAAGATGATGCTCCTTTTGTCAATTGAGAAGTTGATGGTGTTTCGTTGGCCTTTAAGTTGCGAACATTGGATCTTGTGAGAACCTTAGATATTGTGCTAGCTATTATTGCTTGTTTGCTTTGATTCCCACCCTTATACTGATATACGTCAAGTAAAGATAATTTGAAGAAGATCCGATTATGTTACACCACTGGGTCAAAGGAATGTAGTTACTTACAAGATTTGCTATGTTTACGATTGTCCCATTCAAATCAAATGCAGAAAATTCGAGCTGAACTATCTTAACATGGGAGATCAACGCATTCAATAACTAGATTATGACACTCGCACTATTAACGTCTCACAGACTATCACAATTTTATCAAAAATTTCGGATCGAATATACAGACACTTCAACTCAGTGAAGTGGCAATATATTATGCATGCATGCAATGGTAAGATGTAAAGGAAAACTCTCGCAACCTATCAAGTATGAAACTGGCAAATTGTTCATTAGCGTTGCATGAAATGTGTGCTGAACAAATGGTACGACGACTTAATTTATTATCATTTGTCAATTCATGTGGGACCCAGTTGCTTAACTTCCACGTCTTTCCTAGATGAAGATACAAACGAATAGTTTCAGGACTCACTCTGAACATTTCTGCAAGTTCTTGGCACGTTGTCCTGGAATTTGCGTCCACAACCTGTCGAAGATCCTCGTTGTTAATGATATTTGGTCTCCCTGAACGCGGTTCATCGCTCAAACTGAGATCTCCCGAAGAACATTTTTTGAACCACTTTTGTGCTGTTCGATCACTAACGGCATCATCTTCGAATGCGGTACATATTTTTTGCGCTGCCGCTGCAGCTTTTGTACCAAGTTTGTACTCATATAGTAAACAACTTCGAATTACTGTTTTATTCGTCGCCATTTTCAGTTATTAAAACTAGGTGTAACAATTTTCAGCAACTTTTTATGTGTGTGAGAAAAGAAGGATTCATACTAAAGTAATAACAGGAAACAAACAACCGCTAATGTTCTACTAAAAAGGCCCCTTACGTTTTTTCGATGGTTTGATATTTATTCAAATATAAGGAGTGAAATTAAAAAATTCGTACCAGTTTCGCGGCATACTCGTCACTCTATTTACGTTGTCAATGCACGTTTATGCACACAACATGTTTTTATGAGGAAATAACACAATAAGTCTATGCCTATGACTAAAAATACCATTTTAAGGTGAATCCATTTTTCTTACGACACGTAAGTATGGAAAATGTAATATTTTTGGATATTTTATGTCTTCATCACTCACTGCCACCAGTCTGCCTATTGGCCATTTTGTCACTGTGTAGCCTCAGCAAGCGTTGCAACGATTTCAATCGAAAGGGAGCATTATTTACTAGACCTCCTCTTCCATTAAACTCGCTGCAACTACTCAATGATCATTTCGCTAATAGCCAGACTGATGAAGGTGCGTGAATTGATCTCCATAATGACAAATTATCAAACAATATTACATTACCATACTTGCACGTAAATGAATTGACTTTTTTTGGTCATATATAATGATGAACTCATTTCCATGTGAAATAATGTTGTATGTGGATGACGTGTACGTAGCGTGCGGAGTTCGTCGCGAAACTGTCATGATACGAATTTTCAACTTTTCCTCCTCATGATTCAAAAACTACTAAGGTTTCAAAAAACCTTTCTGGTAACTTCTATTTTGTAGAAAAGATAGTGTTGTTTTATATTATTAAATTCTTAGGTTAGCCATTACAAGTAGAAATATAATGAAATGCTCATTTCACTTTAATTTATCGTAATCTGTTGACTATACAACAATTTTGCTGAAAGCAAAATGCAGAAAAATTTTGTTTCCCAGAAAATTGATTCTATGGCTTATTTACGTAGGACCGATGGTTTCGATCGATCCTCGATCAAACGCGCTTATCAAAATGGCGGCAAATTCTCCAGCCTTATCATGACGGACGGCATTTTTAATGATATCACCAACAAATCTACTGCCGAAATTGTAGGATCTTCCGTTTGGCAAATCTCCCTATTCTCCGACACAAAAAGGATCTTGTACGTCTACATAGAACAGCATCGATGGAGGCGTTGATAGTGGAGAAAATATACTCAAATCTTGTATGGTGTAGCCTAAGCAAGAGGAAGTCCTGAATGAATTTTGAAGTGGAAACATCTACGGTATCGCTAGATTTCGCGAATAACGTGTTGGGCCACCTTGATGCCGTATATAATATATTGTGGCCATATCGCAGAATTGAACATTTCATGAAATGGCCTACCAAATTTGACTATATCGCTGAATCGTCAACGTTTAACGATTTGGTCATCTACTATTGATCATATCGTAAAATAGGGTGTCCACAGAACATTTAATAAATACCGAATACTGGTTTATCTTCCTTCAAGTTGGACAACCATTTTGATTAAAACTGATAAAGCTAGTAAATTAAAATAAGATAATTGTATTAGAACATTCTAGAATTGTACAAAACGCCTCACATTTTTGTACATATCAGATATCACATATTAAGTTAATACCTCGCTTAGTCACCCCACTCTGCTTTATTTGTCGTATCACCTAAAAATAAAATAAAAATTACGATGAACTTTACATAGTAGTTCAATAGACAAAAACAATATTTTAGCTGGAAATTGATTTTGACTTCAAATTAATGAATCATACACAGTACTAACCTGTGAAACACGTTTCGAACTCCGCAGCTTTTTGGCGTTTTTCTCGGTACTTGCGTGACTCGTATAGTACACGAGAACTCGAGTAATTTTATGTCGCAGTCTTTCAATCTAACCGTCTTCTTCATTTTGTAACTAGTTACTATAACTTTCACAATGTTATTAACGACTGCTGTGTTAAGAAGTAAACAAATCGGTGCCAGCTCCTCTATCGAAGATTAACGAAAATATTCTACTATATCGTCAAACATTCTTGACCATTTCATGAAGTGGCCACGCGTTTGATTGATCATATTATGGAACGATTTGTTATCATTGATCTGGTCAACAAACAATGATACATTTCATGAAATGCTTGACTATGCAAAATCAATTTTACGATAAATCCACTACATATACATACGAGTATACTTGTACATCCTGTCGTCGCGGATGCCTCTGATAAGGTAATTGTTTGATGTCTTCTTGAGGTATCTCATCCAAAGCTATCCCATCCGAAGGCGGAGGATCAGGTAAAGAGGTCTCTGCTTTTATTCCCATCATATCGTACCCCACGCATGTTCAATTGAGGAGTGGCCTGGAGGTAGCGTTGCCAGGTCGCCAAACCTAATAGCCGGACAGACCAGCCACTTTGGCCGGACATTTTGCATTTTGTTAAAAAAGCCAGACACCCTATATTATTGAGGAGTTTGTCTTAGTATTAATAGGTACGACAAAAAATTTTTATGTAAAATCAAGTCTTTTTGATTATTATCATAAATCTTGTTAATTTCTAGTGAAATAATAAATAAAATCGAATGCCAAATCAGTCTTAGATAGGTACTTTATTATTAATCAGTCAAATAGTCATCAGTCAAAATTAAATTCTAGATACTTAAACATTTATCAACATATTTGAATTTTTCTTAAATAATAAGAAAGGCACAAATTATACTTTTTTAACTAAAAAAAATCAATAACTTCTCTTTGAGTTAAAATATAAAACAAACAAAAACTTTTTCTCTTTGAGTTACACAATAAAATTAAATTCTAGATAATTAAACATTTATGAACAAATAAGACATTTTTAACTAAAAAAAATAAATAACTTCTTTTTAAGTTAAAATATAAAACAAAAAAAAAACATTTTCTCTTTGAGTTACACAATAAAAATAATTATTAATATTTTTGGTTTGTCGAAACCTGCTTTAAGAGCTCAGTTTCTTTCAAAATGCAGTTGTAAAAATCCTTACATGTCAAATGTTTTAAATTATATTCTACAACCAACATTTTGGCAACAGTATCAACATGTAATCTGTTGCGTTCTTTCATCCATTGCTGACGTATCAAGGAAAAAACTCTTTCAACGTTTGCGTTATGTCCTGGGATAGCAAAGTAATACTGACAAATAGTTAGGAATTCTGAAAAGCAATCTTGACTTATCATCGATTTAAAATAGGCTACCCATTTTCTTATGTGCTAATAGCTTCTTGAAATCAACGTTCTCTTTGTTAGTATTCAGAAAACTTTTAAGATTTTGCAGTTGGTCAAAACATTTGCTGGTCTAGGTGTCCAAGGATCGAGGTTGATTTGAGCGCACGGGTATCACGTATATTGAAAAGTGACATTATGCCGACTTTTTTTGACATTATGTAGGTTATTCTACAAGATGTTAACTTGGCACTTAGTTCTACGTGTTGCCTAAACGTCATGAGGCTTGTTATCAATCTTTGGCTCTGATGTGATGTAAAATCTGCTTCTGAGATGGCATTACTGGAGGTCTAAGCTGTAAGTTGTATGTGTTGATGATAACTACATTGGGTTCTTGTCTCAAATACACTTAATTGAGATTCAAAGCTAGAAATTAGTTGCGCATCCACTTTTTTTTATCCATTCTGGAAATCACACATACAAATTTGCTGAATTTAAAAAATGAGAGAGATAAAAAATAATTATATTCACTGTACACTGTCGAATTACAAGCCATATACATGTTAACAGTAATTACACACAACGCGGGCGCGGTGATGAGTTCCCGTAATTCTCCTCAGTTTTTCGTAATTTATAACTTTGAACATAACCTCTCTTCAGAAAGCACAACATATAAATAACCCGCCATATTCAGCAATGATTTTCTCTCACAGCAAAGATCACTGATTTTATATACATGCAGACCAATACACATAATCAGTGATAAAGACTACAGACCCGGATAACTCAGCCTCACAAAACTATGCAACCAATAATGCGTAGTTAAGTTGAGTAATTCCTCCATAGATGGAGGTTCACAACGATCCTAGTGAGCAAACGTGGAATGACTGTTTGCGCCCTAAAAACTACCTAGTCTGCTGGTTGACATCTTATAGTTTTTTTTTGACGTTTTATAGGTTTTTTACATGATACCCGTGCGGTACTCTCTCTAGTTCTAGTATTATGGCGATTGCCATTATCTTGTTAGAAATTGGGTTTCACAAGCGTTAGAAAAATGTAAAAATATGAGGTTGTCGCACTTCCTGGATATACCGTTGTGGCGTTCAACTGAAAACTTTCTTCGAGACGGCTCCTGACTCACGTACATCCATCATGTATTCCTAAACTAAAACCAACAAGACCGAGAAAAATTGGATTATGAGTGGTGTAACATCGTTTTTACTGATAATTTCGGTTATGTTTAGGAACGTGTCATCAAGGGTCCCGAGTCAGAAGGCCTCGCAGAGTGAGACGAATTGCAAAATACACCAGACTGTAGCAGTTATGGTTTAGGGCGCGATTAAGTATGATACTAGTTCACATAGTTCCCATTAAAGGAGGTATAATGGATCAATGGAATATCAAGGAAATACTGGAACCCCATTTTTAGCAATTCCTCCAAACGTCTGAAACCCCTATTTTCTAACAAAGTTAGAGCTTCAACAGACTCTTCAAGAACGCTCAAGTCAATGGTTGCTCGAGTTCTACCAAAGAGACGTTAATTTCGGCTGGTCGGAGTCCAGATCACCGAGTACTTGAACTGACACGATCACTGCTCATCGCGGCAGTAGCTGGGATTCTTCTCACTCTGTACAAGGTTCGGATAAAATCTAGCCGCGAGTACTGATCTCATGTTTTGGATGCTGTCACCCGGACTATATTAGCCATGCTCGATGCTGTTCAGAGGAGGGTGATCCGACTGACCGAAACCTTTTTTCTAGCGGACAGTCTTGGTTAGTGGTGGCAGACATTTCATGAACTGTGATTTAGTAACTGATATGTCTAAATCACGAATCACGACTTTTGCTAAATAACGTGAAAAAGCTAGGTACTTCACGGAAACAGCGAATGGCTTCATGAAATCACGGGGTTATTTGTTTGTCTTATAGGCGTTGGCACTAAACCCATTATATCATATGTCGTGATCACGTCACGGTAATCACTGACATAAAAAATTCATGATATCACACATATTCAGGAAATGATGGTATGACCGCTTTTTTGTCCCTAGAGTATCAAGAATGGAACAATATGTCTGAGAAGGCTCTTCCCAGATTTGACAGCCTTGGGCAGATCAAACATCGGACAAAGTGTCTGTAAACTACTTATTGCAGGCGTAGTTCCCCAGTATTTAGGTTTCTGTGAATGCGGCTGCTTCGGTATAAGGAAGTATCCTTGGCCTCCTGGTTTTTGAGACTCTTTGCTTATTGAACACGCGTGGGAAAAATAGATTTGACTTCTTTTCCTCAACTTTCACAAATGCTAACAGTTTTTCGAAACCAAGTACATCTAACGTGGGATAAGACATAAATCGTCTCAGCAGAAGCATGCCTCGACGACTGAATGGATGTAAGCGGCATTGGGGTCCAGCAACATCAAATTTTTCCATTTCAGAATGGAGTCATTACTTTCTCTTGCTCATGTTCAAGTGTATTCAAAATTTCAAATACAGTCAATTTTACTGAGTGTAATATTTTCTTGGAGACTATAAGATCGTTATAAATGGCGAATATTCATGGAAGTGAAGGTGTGTTTATCGCACTGATAAGAAACGTATTCCTACTCAGCATACATACGCCACTTCTCATGTTTTCTTAACATCGCATAAAAAAATTTCTTGTTCTCCTTGAAGTACTCCTTGTTATAAAATACTTCAACTAATCAGCTCCCGTAAGCTTGATCCTCAGAGTAGATTTTTTCTTCCGTGAAATTTCTGCCAGTAACGAAAACATTTTCATCTCGTCCTGCCGCCTGAAAGCCAGTTGGCAGGAAGGAGCCGTTTTGTCCCTGTGTTTTCCTTTGCCAACGCCGACCCGCCTTTCCGATTTCCATACAGAATCTTTTACCGGAAAACATGTAAACAAGCGTCCTTGCTTCATTGTGTTCTACTTCAGTAAAAGCTGATTTGCAGGAAAATTTTCTTCTGGAGACAAGAGGTAGGAAACTGAAACTGAACAAAGCTGTGAAGGCAAAACATACTATATAAGCAAATGCTCTTTCTTCCCATGGAATGCTTTTGGTTTAGAAGCATATTTAGATTAGATTTAAAATTGTAACATAAACAAACGCTTGTTATTTAACTATATTCTGTTTTAGGAAAAGTTGGATTGCAGGAGATATCGAGGTGAATCATCTTGAGAATAGGTAGACAATGGCGCCAATTAGATTGACTCTGTATTCTTTATACAGACTTTTTGCTGTTTTGCTGCTTACAGATTTTGTCTTCATGTTTTCTTCAACCAGCATCGAAGACCCTTTTACTTCCTATTCCACTGGGCGAGGAAACATTGTAATCGCAAAAAATTTCGAAAATGAGATATTGTCTTTTTTGGATGTTATATGACATACACATCACGAAAAACCTTCTCACTCATTGCCGTCTGTCTGTCCGTGAATTCCTGGCCCGTCTATACCTTGAGAAGTACCGCTAGATTTTTGAAAAGATTCCTACACAACCAGCCAAATTCGAAAAGTCTTTGTATTTTTTAAAAATCAGCCCAGTGACGGCGGAGAAAAAAGCCAAAAATAATAAAATATAAATCGGTTTTTTGACGGTTTAGAGGGTCCTGATCACTTTCGGCCAAATTTTTCTAGTGGTGAAAATTCGGGGGTAGGGAGTTGTAGAAGGTGGGGGTTAGTAAATGAAAACTTTTTGATCTTTGTATATTTATACGCTCTACCTTTCTCGATCCGCGTACTCCTGCAATATAAACACACCGACCGGCGAACCGTTCCGGCTGACTAATCTATCCGTACTGCAGTAGTGTTTTGTGTTATGTGCTGTAGCGCAAAAAACATACTCGGACCATACACGGAATAAACGATAACTCGCTGCAGCGATGCCGCGCTCGCCGCTGCCGTGTAGATGTGAAGAGGGACAACCTTGCCAGATGAACAGAAACTATCGGTAGGGCAGGGAAAGAATGTCTGTGGACTAATTAATGGGCCTATTTGACTGACTTAATTCGTTCAATTCCTCTGTTGTACATAGTCGTAACAGACTTTTTTCTTCAGAATATCTAAGCAGAACTAAACTCAATCCTTTATGAACTGATGACAATATTGCGTAGGAAGTGTAGAGTCAGCCTACTTGATGTCATTTTTTCAATATAGTAATCGTCAACATAAAAACGCGTCCCTGCTTCATTATATTCCATTTCAAAAGAAGCTAGATTGCCATGAAAATGCCGTCAAGTAGGTTGACCCTGCATAACCCACAAATGTATGTTGTATTCTGGAACTATAGTGCCTTTTTGGTTTTTTTTGAGTAAATAGTGTTAAGTAAATCGACTCTGTACCTTCCACAAATTGCTATTAGTGTAATGCTATCATAATTAGCGGTGTCTTCTGAGCTTCAGAGAGGCCAAGGATTATTGAAGATATGCCATTGGCATGACATCAATAAATTAGTTACAGAAGGTAGGGTGAAGCAGATTGACACACTACCTTTTGCGCTCATGTAAATCTACTTAACGTTCTAGTTGCACGAACATTTTAAGCACTACCAGTGATCACTGTTTAATTAAATATGAAAATGGTCAATCTCGAAACTTTTTAGTCCTCTACAATTTCTTTGACTACGCCCTAAACTGATTCGGGAACGTTGTGTCTTTTGCTAGTAACTTTGCCGTCACTAGGTCGATTTCTACTACCTACAATCTTGAGCCAAAGTACAATCGGAGCTTACCGGGTTATAAATATGGGCCAAAGATTATCGGTCAGACAGACCGACGGCAATCACTGACATGGTTTCTTGTCACGTGCATGTCGTGCAACATCCAATAACAATATTGGTAAGTTGTATTCACCATTCTTGGCGGTTACGTCATCAACGCCATATGAAATTCGTAAACAGATCGAGTCTTCGTATCATGGGCAGAACTTAATTTTCCTGTCTGACGGAAACTGATTCAAAACTATTTGCTAATCGTAATTCCCAAAAATCTTCTAATCTAGTACATAAACATGAGTAGAGTATGACACGCCATTTGATGTTTTTTAAAGTTGAAATAAGAAATACATACGTAATTTACAATATAACACATCTGTTTGCTAACTTGATGGAATATTTAACATTGGATGTGGATATGTGACAAGCTTATGAGAGCTTTGGAAGAACCATCTTCAATAACAAAAATGCTCAATTCTTCCTGGAATGAAATGCGATTTCACATATTACTGCTAGACAAAAAGTACATTTTGATGATGATGCTCTTAAACTCGAGCTTTTAAATGTATGTCGTCTTAATAAACCTCAAGCTTGTAACTTCCATATCTTCAGAATATTTATCAATCTACATTAAGGTGCACACCGAATTATAAATTTTCAAAATTGTTTCAATAAAGGTATTAATTATTGGATTTCTGCATCAGAGTCATCTGAACTTTCTCCCAAGTGAATGTTTATATTAGTCTCCTCCCTATTAAACACTTGATGCTTGTCCCATTCGTGTTTAACCAAGTCCTCGGTATGTTTCACACACTTGGCCCAAACTGTAGGAGTCACCTTAACGAGAGGATCGTCCCAAACATTTAAAGCTTCCTTGTCATCATAGCCATTTTTCCTAATATGACGGTCATAGTACTGTTTGGCTATTCCTCAGACTAACTCAATAAGGTTGTATTGACAATGGTAAGGGGAGAGCCACAAAACTTGATGTCCATGTTCATGTAATATTTCGTCAAAAATATATATATTTTGGAGCCTATGGTTTATTAAGACGACATAGGTTTAAAAGCTCGGGTTGAAAAGCATCATCATCAAATTGTATCTTTTTGTCTTGCAGCCATTGCTTCAATTGCATTTTACTGAAATTGGTAATTTGATAAGAGACATTATCCATGCTTACTAAAGACGGCTCTTGTAACGCTGGTATCAGCTTCTTATATACCCATTTTTTGAAAAAATCTTTGTCCATGGAATCGTGGTAGTCAGCACTTTTTGATTTTGTAGCATACAACAATGCAGTATCTCTCAAAAACCTTTAACCCGCCAAGAACAGTGGCTTCAACTATAGGTTCAATAAACCGTTTAGACCTGTGGTCTAGGCATCTAGGTCGAGTTCGAAATTTTGCGTAATTACAGTTAGCAGGATCGAAGTTTTTTGCGATTATACAACGTTCCTATACAGTTGGTCTGGGAACAAGAAACGAGGAACAGCTTTTTCACTTTTCAAGCACTCTGTATCAGTTCTTATGAATGTTTCCTATGATATATAGAAAGGCATATATCTTTGCAAAATCGATTATAAAAATTAGCTGAATACCAAAAAATGTGAAGTAAAATTCCTCTGTGGAATGTTCGCGCTCTGACGTGAAATGCTTAGTTCTAATTCTTAAGCATGCACGATCAGCAGATGCGCGTTTTAGGAGAGCAGGATCCCGCGAGAATGCAGGACTTTGATTTGCTGGACTGGACTGCAATCATCAGCAGTGGTCTATTTTGCTTTGTGTCAGTTATAGAATCATCTTTTTTTAATCGACCCATGGTATTCATATAATATTGCTTACTATTACCCTTTGCGTGGTCTTATGTAACTCTACATCCATAAAGTAACTCACTTTCGAAGAAGCAGTTATTACCATCCAGCAAGCTCAGGTAAGTCACGAAATGCGAGGTAGAGCCGTATCGATCGAAAGCTAATCGGACATCTTGAGCAGGTTTAAGTGACCACGGCAGAACGTACAAGTAGGACTCAAGGTCAAAGCAAATCTGATTACGGCTCCGGGCTCTGGACGAAGTTAGTTTAGACTCCGGGACAGGTAGAGAAATGGTGCGGCGTCAAATAGACGTAGGCGGGCGGTACGAGGGGACAAAGGGCAATGCCACCCAGAGCTGGGTGGAGTATTTCTGCATGAGTTACTTGAAAAGGTACAGTTTAGCATTTGACTGAAAATAGTGACATGAGTAACACTCTAGATAGTTAATATCACCATGTATTGAAAAGTCAAAATAGTACATTACATACCTAGTTTGTGAAGTGGGCCATTATTGGGCGAGAACTTTTGTAACCTCAGGAGCGTGGGGGCTTCCTCAATCGTTTTTGCACTACTAACACTATGCGGGATGTTCGGAAGATTAATACCATCCTTTTAAGTGAGCCACATATATCTTAGTACAAAGTCAGACTGTTTTCGATATACAGTGGACCTCCGGTAATCCGACAAACATTATGCAGGGCAGTGTCGGACTATCGAATTTGTCGGATTATAGAGCACTGCCTAAGACCCCCTATAGTCCAGAATTTTTTACAAAAGAGTACCTTGTAATCCGACAAATTACATATGCAATGGTAAGATTATATATGGTATGTATGTACATACTTTGAAGTACAAATCATACATAGTTTATGTATGTCGAATTTAGTAAATTAAATAACAATAGAGAGCTTACGTTTTATTATAAAATTAAGCATAAGTGCACATACATATGTACCAAAATAATCAAGAATTATTAATCAAAATCATTAATGAATTTATCAAATTATAAGGCTTGGAAATATTCATCAATTTTTTTTGATTAAGGTTGTTATAACGCGAGATCAGAGCTTTGTCTCTCAGTCTTCTCAAAATTAAAAGTTCGTTGTAGGATGTACCATTCTCTTCAGCCCATTGTAAACCTAGCTCAAAGGCGTTAATTGCGTCTTGTGCTGTGACTTATGGAGCAGTTGCAATCATGTCGTCGTTATTTTCCTGACTGTTAGTTGTATAATTTGAAACCTCTTTTATACATAATCTCTTCGTTTCATGAAAAACATTTTCCTCTTTATCCATTCCTCGGCACCATATTTCCAAATCTTCCGGACTTATCTGTGTTTCAGTAGCGACTTGTTCTATAACTTCCGAAGTAACACTGATTTGTGGAACGTTGCTAGGAGTGGTGACTATATCTGGCCATAACTTTTTCCAAGACGATTTAATAGTTGATGACGGTAACGCATTCCACGAATGACAAAGAACAAAAACCAAGTTTTTCGTATTAAATTCTTTTAAAGTTTTTTCTATTGGTTGGTCTTTTGATACGGCTCTCAGAAGTAGGTTTTTCTTATAGTCTTGATTGACAAACTGAATGATATTCTGGTCCATTGGTTGAATCAGTGCAGTGCAATTTGGCGGAAGAAACATCGCAGTGATGCATTTATCCTCAATTGTTAGTTCTTCTTCAGACGGATGACCGGGAGCGTTATCAAGAAGCAACAACGCTTTTTGAGGAAAATTATGATCTTTTAACTATTTACTAACTTCAGGTACGAAGCCTTCATCAAACCACTTTTTGAAAAGGTCTTTTGTCATCCATGCACTTTTTTGTTCGTAATAGTGTACAGGTAAATCAACGTTTTTGAATGCCCGTAGTTTATTAGATTTCCCAATGACCATCATCTTAAGCGCGTGTGTGCCCGCAGCGTTAGCACATGGTAGTATGGTTACACGCTCTTTACTTACTTTTCGTCCAGGTACGGATTTTTCGTTACAAGAAACAAAAGTTTTGTTAGGCATCACACGCCAAAAAAGTCCTGATTCGTCTGCATTGTACACCTGTGACGGATCAAGATTTAAATCGTTCACCTTTTGCAAAAATCTTAATTTAAAGGGCTCTATGCAGGTGGCATCGTTAGAAAGTTTCTCTCCTGTAGTAGTCATTAAACGTATGTCATGACGACTTTTAAAACGTTCTAGCCATCCTTTGCTGGACACAAAATCATCTTGTTTTGTTATTTTCTTATAAAAAAAAAATAGCTTTCATGGTCAACATGGGTCCTGAAATTGGTGCATGCCTATTTCTTTCCTGAAGAAACCACATGTACACAGCTTCTTCCACTTCTGGATGTTCAGCTTTCTTGAGTGTCTGTCTCTTACCTGGTCCGCAGTCAATAGTTGACACGAACTTCTTGATCTTCTCGTGGTTTCTTTTAATGTCATAAATTGTACATCGGCCTACGACGTATTCACTTGCTAAACTACTGAAAGTTCCATTGCGATTTAAGCGGTCTAAAATATTACATTTTTCTTTAATTGTCCATGTTTTGTGCTTTCGCTTCTGAGTTTGTGATGACATTACTAGGTACTATACTTAATACACAATGAATAAATAGAAAACAATGAACGCACGCTAGGCCGTACCGCTATCACCAGTAGTCAAATTCAAACAAAGTAAAACAATGCTTTCGCGTCGAGCACGATAGCTGTGGTGCGTACAAGTTGTAACCTGTTCAAACCTGCGTGATCTACATTAGCGAAGATTGTCAAATACGTATGTATGTAATACATGTCGGATTACAGGGGGCGTCGGATTAGACAGGGGCCGGATTATTGGGGGTCCACTGTATGCCCAATTTTATGAAATCCTAGGAAAAAGCGAAAATCATGCGATAAGCCATTGCTTGTTCAACAATGAAGAACAACTTCTTTGTTCTCTTATTTTCATCATTATTTTAATATATGATGTAACGATACAAATAGTTTCCAAGTTAGCGAAATATTGCTTACACGTTATAAAAAATAAAGTTGATTTACTGAATCGTTAGACTTACAGTGCTACGTAGCCTAGTAC
Organism: Acanthoscelides obtectus; assembly: GCA_963669975.1. Taxonomy (NCBI): domain Eukaryota; kingdom Metazoa; phylum Arthropoda; class Insecta; order Coleoptera; family Chrysomelidae; genus Acanthoscelides; species Acanthoscelides obtectus. The sequence continues at coordinate 69,604,230 of CAVLJG010000006.1, forward strand.
TTATTGAACAGAAGACGCAACTGGTGCAGTAAACGGAACTAGGGTGAACGAGGTTCAGGTCACTAAATTCCTAGGTATTATGATCGTTTACAGGCTTACTTGGAGGGATCGTATTGACTCATTAGTCAATAAAATATCTAACAATACAATAACGTTTAGTAATAGGCTGACTTCTTGTCAGAAGCAATTCAAAACTCTCCACATCATCACGATATACTCACTTTACATGTTTAATTATGTGTCATGTTCAGAAAACCTTTCCAAACTGTGAGTCGCGAAGCAATATCGAAAGTGGTTACAATCGAAGGAATACATACTGTCTGCGTACCTCTGAACATAAAGAAGTTTGTTACAATTAAGAGTATCGTACAAGTAATTTATAAAGAATGCAAATGGCAGTTGGCCAAGATTTGATTCCTGCGGCACTCCCGCTACCTGCAAGTATATTCATGATAGTTGTTACCATTGTATGAAACAAACCGCCCTCTGTTAGATAGATATGATATGATATTTCTACCAAAATAACTCCTGTAATGACCCCATATCAATAGTCAATGCTTTTGCTGACTTTTTTCAGAGTGTTTACTCTCCACCGGGTGATCGTGTTATAAGTGATGAGTACAACAATTGTAAGAATGATATTCTTATTAATATAACATGCGAGTCAATAAGTGTAAAAGAGATATTAGATGCTGCACAGAAACTCAAAAACAAATTTACATCAGGGCCAGATCAACTTCCATCGTTTTTCATTAAAAACTGTGTAAAGCTCTTCTCAACTCCTTTGTTGACAATTTTTAATTCAATTCTACGTTTTTCCTAAGTGGAAAGTTGCCAAAGTCTGCCCAATTTTCAAGTCGCAAGACAGAACCTTAGTAAATAATTACAGGGCGATTACTATACTGAATAATTTTGCAAAGCTCTTTGAAATAATATTGTATTCCAGAATTTACTTGGCAACTAAAGACCATCTGTCAGTGCATCAGCATGGCTTTATGAAGCAGAGATCTACGATTACGAACTTGGCCACGTTCGGTCAATATCTATGCGAGACGGTAGACAATAGGGGGCAAGTATATATACTGATTTCACAAAAGCGTTTGACAAAATTGACCATCAACTACTTCTACAAAAAATTGAATACATGGGATTCAACAGAACTTATGTGGATCTTCTCAAGTCTTATCTAGACTTGAGAACTCAATATGTATTCTATAATGGATTTAATTCTTATAAATATATGCCAAGTAGTGGTGTACCTCAGGGTTCTAATTTGGGCCCCCTATGTTTGCTGATGATCTGAAGCTTTACGCATGTGTTTCTAGCTGGCAGGATTGTGAAAACCTCCAACAACAACTAGTTTTTTTACTAACATGGTGTGTTAATAACAATTTGTATTTGAACAATTCTAAATGCCGCATTTTGACCTTCACCCTGAAAGCCAAATTTTTAACTTACACAAAATAGATGATTCTGTATTGGAAAGTGAAATTATAAGTAATGCGTATCGCAAATATGGCTTTATTATCAGAAATTGTAGAAATTTCAATAACACAACGCTTATTAAGTTATTTCCAGTGCTTGTTATAAGTAAATTAGAATACGGTGGAATTAGTTGGAGTCCTATCTATAAACTGTACAAAACTAATGTTGAAAAAGTGCAGAAGAAATTTCTAAAATATCTATGCTATAGGAGTGATGGTGTCTATCCTCCAAGAGGATGTGACTACTCACAATTACTGAATAGATTTGGCATCCCTTTCTCTAGGTGTTTTCATTTGTTATATATGTATATATAAGTATGTATATATGTGTATATGTGTATACCTGTATATGTGTATACTCGTATGTGTGTGTATGTGTATATGGATATTTGTGTATATACGAGTATATTCTGGTTTCCTAATATCTATTGATCATATTTATAGTTTCTTTTTTCTCTACTTAAAGCGCCTTCCTTTTTTTCTGTGTGTGTTTTTTATTTTTGTTTCACTTATGAAACACAGACTGTGTAAATTAAACCATTGTATTATGTATGTAAATTATTTATGTAAATGGTACCTGTACTGTTGGGCAATAAATGCTTTATTATTATTTTAGTGTTTTCCTCTTGTCCTATTGTGACAGTCTTAAGCGAATCCAGATCTCTACCCGAGATCAAAGCGATTCACCCTAATACCTTGCGGATAATGTGAGCAGTGCCCAATAGTACTATTTTCTGCACTTCAGCAACAGATGGTTTTCCCGGTAGTTGTGAGAGGTTGGTCTGTAACCCCTTTCTAAAGGTCCCTAGGGCTCCTACAATGACTGGAACTGTTCGGGTCTTAACGTTCCATATTCTGCTTACCTCTATTTCCAGGTCTTTATACTTGCTTAACTTTTCTGCTTCCTTCAGCATTACGTTCGAATCGTTAGGAACCGCTACATCTACTAGTAAGCAGGTTTTTGTTCTTTTATCAAGATACACTATGTCCGGGCGGTTCGCAGGTATGGTTCTATCAGTGATGATGGGAACATCCCACATGATTCGAACATCCTCATTGTTTACAACTTTATTATTTTCTGGAGTGTGCTCATAATATTTATCTCACACCTGTATACCAGCCCTTTTGCTCATTAGCCAGTGTAGATACCTTGCTACGTTGTTGTGCCTTTTTGTGTATTCAGTAGGTGCGAGTGTGGTACATCCAGCCACGATGTGGCTTATGTGCTCCTCTGCTTGATTGCACATCCTGCACTTACTGTCCACTTTGCAACCAAGTATGCGCTTTTGGTGATAGTGTGTGTTGAGGGCTTGGTCCTGAGCAGCAATCGAGAGGCTTTCTGTTCCGCCCTTCAGACCAGAACTACGGAGCCATGCAACGCTAGCGTCTTTGTCTACGCCTGGTCTACTAAGGTCTCTGTAGAACTGGCCGTGTACTGGTTTATTTTTCAACATTTCCATTCTGCGCTTAGCAATGCTGACCTTGATTTGGACCTTTGTGTTCGACGTCCTAGAGTTGTCACTTTGGTAGTTTGATTTTATGCTCGCTGCTTCTCTCTCAAGAGAGTATTTACGTTTCTGGGCATCGTGGATTTTTAACATTTTCGTATATTTGTCTTTCTCCGAGCTCAGGTATTCATGCAGGTCTAGAATGGCTAGATCATATGCATATTCTAACTCTATTAAACCTCGTCCGCCATCACGCCGTGCGATGTATAGAGCTGAACGTCAGCTTTGGGATGATGCATACCTTCGCAAGTTAGTAGTTTTCTTGTTTTCCTATCTAGCTTGTGTATATCGGTTCTCAACCAATCCAAAATACCGAAACTATACGTCAGCACAGGGACAGCGATTGAATTAATAGCCACTATCTTGTTTTTTGAACTTAGCTCCGTTTTGAGAACAAGCCTTATACGCCGATAGTACTCTCTTGTCAGTCGATTCTTCATTTCTTCGTGCTCAATGCTCCCGCATTCCTCCACTCCCAAATACTTGTAGGTTTCACCGTTGTTTAGGTTTTTTATTTCCGTGGCGTCGTTCAATTTGATGTTTTCACTTCTCTCAACTTTTCCTCTTTTCACAGTAATCTTGGCACACTTGTCAAGTCCAAATTCCATACCGATATCGTCACTAAATATTTTTACTATTGAGAGTTCTTTCTCCAGCTGTTTATCGTCTTTGGCAAAGAGCTTCAAGTCATCCATATAAAACAGATGACTTATTTTCTTGTTAAAGCCAACACTGAAGCCTAGTCCTTCTTCGTTCAGCATATTGCTCAGCGGTATTAAGGCAATACAAAAGAGTAAAGGAGAAAGCGAGTCTCCTTGGAAGATTCCACGCTTGATATCAATAGCTTTTGTTTTTATACACCCTTTGGAATGGAACAGTAGCATCTCTGTCTTCCAGTTTTCCATTGATGTCCGGATGAAATTGGAGACTGTGGGGGCAATGCCATATAATTCGATGGTCTTCATTATCCAAGTATGTGGTAGGCTATCGAAAGCTTTTCTATAATCTATCCACGCCATACTCAAATTACGTTTTTGTTTCTTGGCGATGGACGTTATCATCTTGCTAACAAGTAGCTGATCTTTACACCCCCTAGACCCCTTTTTGCACCATTTCTGTTCATCAGGTAGCACTTTGTTTTTGTGTAGCTGTACGTATACTCTTTTCGTTAAGGCTGATGTTAGCACTTTGTACATGGTGGGCAAGCAAGTGACCGGCCGGTAGTTTTTTGGATCTGCTGTATCTTTACCTTTAGAGAGTAAATAGGTTACTCCTGCAGTCAACCACGTTGGCATATCTACTGGATTTTTATTGATACTATTAATCGCATTGGTCAAGGGTACATGCAGCGCAATGATATGCTTTAGCCAAAAGTTTTGCACCTTATCCTGACCTGGTGACTTCCAGTCTTGCACATGTCTTATGGTATCTGTGATTTCCTCTACCGTTAAGTCAGTCCAATCGTCAGGTTTTATATATTTTTGTCTCCTAATTTCATTATCAATCCAACCTGCAGCATTATCATGCGAGATCTTATTCTCTAGTATTCCTCGCCAAAACTCTTCGACTCGCGAGTCTGGTGGTGGGCATTTAACAACACTGCTCTGTTTATTTAGCTGCCGGTAGAACTTTTTGGTGTCTTCAGCAAATAGCTTGTTCTGGTGATAGTGGTTACTTCGTGATTCACATCTTCTAAGCCGCTGTACCTTAGCCTCACGTTTCATTGTGATAAGGGTCTGTAGCTCCTCTATCGTTCCGTCTATTGCATACTTCTCATTTATCTTGTTATACTTTTTGAGCACTTGATATGTGGGTACTCCTTTCATGACTTCGTTCACAATAGCCAAGTCGCTTCTGAAATCTTCTACCTCTTTTTTTATTCTTCTCTTCCATGGAGCGTCCTCAACAGAACGATGGTATGACTGCCTTTCTTCTACCTCACCACCGATAATTGATCCACACGAATAAAACAGATTGTTTATTTCAGTGAGGCTTAGATTCTTATTGCCTATGATGTTTTGTAGGGCTTTGTTGACTGTTGATATATAACGATTTATTTGTTTGTTATTCCTCATCTTTTTTATTCCGTTTCGTTCATTGATGTCGATAGCTTGAACCTCTAATAGCTTCGCTCGGATTCTAATTTCCATTTCAGATATTTTCTGTTGTTCGGTCTCATTCACGTCGCCATTATGGTCCGCTTCTAGATGAGCTTCATCCTTACTCTTGCCATCTACTTCCAACGTTGTAGCTGGACTTTCACGTACGCTCTGCCTACTACCAGGCGGTAGGTCTTCCTCACTCCCAGAACTACTGGCTGTACTTAATGCTATCTTTACATCAGCCTGTATCTTTTGTAATTCTAATTCTGCCAGCTTATGTTGTTTTACAATGAATCTTCTCTGGTTGGACAGAAGCACTCATGTTTGGAAACAGGCCTGGATTTCTTTCTCTCCATATTTTATACGTACCCTTTGTCCACACCCCCTTCTAGTTTCGTTATCTCTGCATAGTAATAACACCACATTAATTCCCTATATTGCTCTATGGTCCATTGTTTTCTTGTTCTTGTTTGTGATATATTGGACGATGTTGTTGAATCTTGCTCAGATAGGCCAGCTTGAGACTTGAGACATAGTCTGTGTTTGGGTACTATCCCAGCAACTTTGCATCTGTTCGGAGTTTCGCAAGTCAATAGTAAATGCTTTATTATTATTATTATTATTATTATATGACTCAAAAAATATCAAAGCTGAACAATCTAAGCCACAATATTTAAGTTTGTTTTTAAGAACCGAATGATCCGACCTGTCAAAGGCCTTGGCAAAATCGTATATCTAAATCTATATACTGATAAATTAGTAATTTCCTTGGACTGTTTCAGATCGTCTTGGGTTGCCTCGAACACCCTTGGAATGTCACAGATCTTCTCCCAGTGGGATAGAGGATCTCCCCTGAATAACGTCGAATCTCCTTGATGTTTCGCAGAACTATAATTGTATCGAAACCTCGGATCTTCTTGGATTCCCTTGAATCTCTTTGCGCTGAGCCATTGTCCGATTTTAAACTCAACGCCCTCAACTACAGCGCTATGGCTATCTACGATCAGTTTCATAACGGGTACATACGAAGTGTACAGGGTGATTCACAAGTTGTGTCCGAACATGGAACATCATACACAGGGCCGCATGTCAAGGGTGGTCTCCTATGTAAGGTTTTTTCCTCAAGGGCTTCATTAAAAAGATACGGGGTGTTGAGGCTTAAAAATGAAAAACATTTTTTTTTATAATCAAAACCGTCAAATTTGGAATGTGGACTTGCCCAAGTATTGTCTATATCTAAAAGTCTTTACTTGAAATTAACGTGGACCAGTGGCGGAGATCCAAGGGATTGGTGGCATTATTTTTCCTAATAAAAATAGTACGACACTGTTCTTTGTTGAATCGAGCAATTTTTCGAATCTCACCTTCAATTTTATACAAATAATACTCTTGTGTTTTTCCTAGAGTGTACTGTTTTCGTAAAAATAAGTATAAAATAAATTAGATAATCAAAGCTTTATTTCGATAATTGTTCAAAAAACCACCATTCTGACGGATACAAGTGCGGCATCTTTCTAATAGAGAAAAACGTATTTCCGCAAATATTGTTGTGAATTGAAGTTGATGAAAAATTATTTCTTGTAACTGGTCAACAGTATTAGTTTCTTCAGCATACAATAGTTGTTTAAAAGCGCACCATAAAAAGAAATCCAGATGGTTCAAATCAGGAGACTTTGCAAGCCAATGTATCGTTTCTGCCAATCCATCGTTGTTCAAAATGATTATTTAACCATGCGGACGAACATGCGGTGCGTCACCGTCGTGCTGATGTCACATTCGTACTCTCATTGCCTCCTATTTCATTTTGTAACTAATTTTATCTTGGCTCTTCATGAATGATCTAATTTGTTTTATTTTTACTTTTACGAAAACGGTGCACTATAGGAAAAAAAGCACAAAAGAGTAATTATTTGTAGCAAATTGACGGTGAAATTCGAAAAATTGCTCGTTTCGAAAGAAAAAAACAGTGACGTACTATTTTTATTTAGAAAAATCATGCCACTAATCCCCTGTTTCGCCGCCACTGGGCACGTTAATTTCAAATAAAGACTTTTGAATGTGGACAATACTTGGGAAAATCCACATACCAAATTTTAGTTCAATCCAGTCGACGGTTTTGAAGGTGTTAAAAAAATTGTTTTTTATTATTAATCTTAACCACCCCGTAATTTTTAATGAAACTCTTAAGGGAAAAATATTGCATTGAAGACCCCCTTTAAAATACGTCCTGTGCATGATATTTCACTTTTGTCACGACTATACAGGGTGACTTCGAAGTTGAGTCATTTATTTTAACAGTGAGTAGATCTGATCAAAAGAAATATTCTTTTTCCTTTAACATTTTTCTGGTAAAATTAAAGTAACAAAGTTATAGCCCTTTAGAAGTTTGAGTACCGCCCTGTCTCAATAATAATATTATGTGCTCGTGTTTGGCAACAACGGATATAATCCGCCTTATCGGTTCATCGCATCGGAAACAAAAAAGCGAAAGAATTTGAAACGCTTATCACGATGTTTTTACTACAATTTTATTCAGTTGTATTCAGTCAATGTGTCAGTCGGTAACGCGTGAGTGAATAGTGGTGTTTGTTGCGTGGCTCAAATCTAAATAAAAAATGGCACATGTTTACGAAAATGCTGAACTTGTGGACATGATTCTTATTTACAAAATGCTGCCGCGGCATCACGGATTTATGCGGATTGGTTTCCCAATCGAGTGCAACCAACCCCTCGTGCCTTTGTTAATGTAGTACAAAGGGCTCGTGAATCAGGTGACTTAAGACCTCACAAGGGAGGGCATGCCGGTGCTCCAAGACCGCACGATCAAATACAGGGCCGCACTGAAATACTTGTCGGGAGGATACTTTATAAAACAAGGTAACATTTTTTTTATGTTTTTTATTTTTTTTTTATTTTTACACACATATTTTGGTTTATCTTCGTTCTACAATCATTATCTGAAAATTAATGACTCAACTTCAAAGTATATAACGCCTGGCGCCACTGAGATCTGCTTCTAAGACCCAGTCCAAGATACTGACGATACGAAAAAGAACTTAAAAAAAACCTCGTATGCGTGTTTAACAACTGTAAACATACAACAAATACAGTAATCATAACTGTAATAATGAGTTGGCAGGAGCGTTGACGAGGTGGAGCTATCCTGCATTCCAGCAGCACCATTCACAGTAATTGTCAGCCTTTGTTGAGCTCAAAGTGGCGCGGAAGCCACAAAAGCAACTGTCGGAAACAATGAAATACGCTGAGGATCATGTAATGAGCGATTATTCAACATAACGGATCTCATCCAACAGCAGTGGCGTTTATAAGAGGGAGAAGGCGAACGGAACAGACGCTGATCAAATTTTGGGCAAATCTGCCAATTTTTGGCTGAACAACTATACTCAGTGGCATTAGAACTGTTACGCCCAAAAAAAATTATTTCTCCAACTTGATTTTTCGAATGAAACGATAATATTCCCACGAAATTTTTTTGACAAGTAATAAAAAAAATTAATAGTGTGTTGGGCGACCCTGCACTTCACGAGTTGATCCATCTCTGGTTGTGACACGTCATTCCAATCAACTCGAACTTCGTGGATTAGCTGTGGCGATTGGTGGACTTCTCCCCATCATATCCCACACATGTTCGATAGGATTTAAATCGGGTGAACCGGATGGCCACGGCAAAACATTAACTCCGGCTGCTTGAAAAAGTTCGTAGTACAACGAGCAATATGGGGACGTGCATTGTCTCGCTGAAAAAGGAAATGGCGATCCTCTTGATACGGCAGTAAAGCGATTTGTAGGTCATCAATATAATGCGCAATAGTCATATTGCCTTGAACAAAGAGAAGGGATGATCGAATACCATAGACAATAGCTCCTCAAACCAGTACTCCAACAGTCCTGTATACAATTTTTTAGGACGCCAAAATATACCACTTAGAGGTGACTTTTTTCTAATGACAGCATGAATGACGAGGACGTCCTTAATAATGGAGGAAATTTTAGATAACTAATACGATTTAGAGTCGAGAGCGGCGACAATGTATTGAAAAAAAAACCTAGAGAACTCCAAAACGCATGCTACGTACATAAGCAGCCGCATCCAAAATGAAATTATAGAATGTTGTGGCGAAGAAATCTTGGATATAGTTTTAAGTCGCGTCAGGCAAAGTCAGTATTACAGTATTATATTTGACGAAACTACAGACATTAGCCATAAATCACAAATGTCAATCGTATTGCGGTATTGTTATCAAAAACACATTTGCGAGGACCTCATGGGATTTGTGGATTGCTACTCAAATTTTGATGAAAATACAATAAAGTCCAAACTCACAGGTCAAATTCTTGCTCAAATAGTCAAGCATTTCATTAAAACCAATAACTTAGACTGAAAACTATGTGTGGGCATTGGTACTGTTACGTGTAACATAACGTTAGGTGAACAAAAGGGCGCTGTAATGGAATTACAAAAATGTTTGCCTTGAATCTTTCGATTTCAAAAAGCAGCAGTGTCCAAGCAGTAAGAAGTACTGTAGGTATAATGAAGAAAGTAATTGCGTTCTTCAAAGCATCCGCTAAAAGGAATACAGTATTAAAAAGAAATATATACGGATATCAAATTCATAGTATGTGCGAAACACGATGAACCGAAAGACATGATTCCGTGCTCCAATTTAAAAGCAAATTCGAGAAAATTTGGAGAGGTACAAAAGCGGAGTCTTTGAAGACTGCCATTACTTCTACCCAATTTATCGTATCACTAAAGTGTTTGTAATAAGCTTTAACAGTCAACCTGAGTAAGATTTTACAATCAAAAACAATTGACCATAGCCTGTAAAACTCATTTTATTTCAGTTTTACAAGAAAGACGCGCGAATTCCGAAAAAGACTTTAGATAGTTACGTCTGACAAGGAAAATCATTACAAGCTGAACCTATATGTCCCTTTGCTAGATAATATATTACAGGATTTGGTATACCGGTTCAATGAATAATCTTTGAATATATACAATTTTAATATTTTCTTTGTATCAGTATTTAATTCAAAAACTGAAGCTGAAGTAATGGATATATTTGAAACAATCTCTAAATATTTGCATGGACTAAATAGTAACGAAAACACAAACCTAATAAGTAACAGATTAAAGCAGAATTTGACCTTTGGAAGTCACGTACACAAGATATTATTGACAGTGGAATGTCACTGTATTTATCATGTGACGAAAATATTTTTCTTTCAATTAATAGATGATTACAATTATTGATTTCATTGCCGTGTTGCGACATCTGAAAGAAGTTTCTCCCATCTAAAGAGGATAAAAACTTGGCTACGCTCCACTATGTTACAAGAGCCATAAGTGGGTTTAGCTCTTTTGTATATCGTCGCCCTAATAAGAAAACTGCCTAACTCCACTTTTTCCACAAATTGACATTTTAGCTCCATCTGTTAGAGAACGGCACCGTTCATTCACCTACCAAACAGTATGTTCGTAGAAAAATCTACAGCCGTACAATAACCTAAACAGAAATATGCCTATCTCCGTGCGCGCAAAAACGGCGGGAAAACAGCCTATCTCCGACAGTTTTATGTTATTTCTTGATCGATCAAGGCTGTCCGTTGTTTTTATCAGGAAAATCAGTTTTTTCGACGATTCGACTCGATTGTTTACTCCAAATGTCAACATGAATGAGAGGTAAGTAGTTTGCATACATTTTTATTGTAATAATAGTACTAGAACTGACTAAATTATATTATTATAGATTGATATGGAGTTAGGCAGTTTTCTATGAACATTTTTGAGGGAGTTAGGCAATATTATGAGCTTACTGTAGTGAAATCAAATACAGAAAGTTTTTGAGATCATAATTAATGTTCTGCTTAATTTCAGATGCAGACCTGTTTCCCGAGCCATGCAGATGGTTCTCATGGCGAAAAACACTCCTCTAGGAGATAATACAGTTCAGAATACGGATATGGATTTAACCATAGATAACCACGTAGAACTCGGTGTTGACACAACTGTTTCGTTAGAAACAAGCAATATTTCTGATACGAGTCGACTGATTCTAGAAAATGACATTTCAGCATTGTGCGTAATGTCTGACGAGCAGATTTTAGAAATTGTCGATGAAAATCTTCAGATTTTGGAGGAAGAAATCAGTAATGCGGAGAAAAATCTAACGCTTTTGAGGTACGAAAAGAAGACGATAATGAGCAGGAAATTGAAAGTCACCTGAACACAGTGGAAAATAATATGGAAATAATCGCGAAAACTACAGAAAATCCCAACACGATCACTGAAATAACAGTAAGAAGAAGATCAAACGTTAAAAATTCTCTGAGGGACTGGGATCAGAAGATTAACCAGAGGAAGAGGGAAAAGGGAGTGCAGTATAAAGGCAAAAAGAAACAACCAGAAGGTTGGACATATGACCGACCGCGGCTCAGTAGGTTTTTAGCTGATCCATGTCACTTCAAGAGGGGAAAGAAGGGGGAAACAAAGTTTAAATGTTGTACCGTTGGGGAAGAGCGACGGCGAAAGATTTTTAATACATTTTGGAATAAAATGTCCTGGCCTGAGAACAAAATATTTGTGAAAGGTTTCGTGAAGATCGATAAAGTTAAGAGAAGACGGGGAACCAATGATATTTCCCGTAGAAATTATTCGATGACATATACTTTGAAAAACGGTCTAAAGGATGTTATGGTTTGCAAGAATATGTTTGTCGGTACCTTAGGACTGAAGGGAAGAACTGTGGTTGAGTGGGTTAAGGAACATTTAGAAAACATAGAAAGTACTGAGATAACAGAAGGTCCACCGATAAATAGAAAAAGCATTGTTAAACAGACTAAACTGGAATCATCTAATACTGGAGTTTTACAGTTTTTCGGCAGCCTTGCAAAGATGGAAAGTCATTACTGCAGAGCAACCAGTAAGAAAGTATATCTGGAGCCGCTGTGGATTTCAAAAGCGTCTCTTTACAAATTTTATAAGTCTGAGTACTGCATAGAGAATAAGGTACAACCAGTTTCACAGGCAAAGTTTGATACAACATTTAAAGAACTTAATCTTTCGCTTTTTCGTCCAAAAAAGGATGAGTGCGATGTTTGTGTCGGTTACCGCACATCTAATGTTAATCCAGAAAACTATAAGCTACATCAAGAATTAAAAGAAGAAGCTAGTGCAGAAAAGGCCTCAGATAAGCTATCCAGCGATGCAGTTGTGTTTGCTGTAGATTTACAATCTGTTCTACTGAGCCCAAAAACCAATGTGTCAAATATGTACTACAAAACTAAACTTATCGTGCATAATTATACAATTTATAACTTAAAAACCAAAGAGGTTTACTGCTATCTATGGACTGAGGCTGAAGGACAGCTGACCTCAAACGAATTCTCCTCAATTCTTGTACATTTTCTAGAAACAGAGGTCATTCCCACACTGGATCGTTCCAAAAAGATTATTATTTACAGCGATGGTTGCACAGGTCAGAACCGTAACGTAACTCTAAGCAATGCACTCCTCCACGTTGCGACATTGCACAAAGTGATAATTTTGCAAAAATATCTTTTGAAGGGTCACACGCAAATGGAGGTAGACTCTGTTCATTCAGCTATAGAAAGAATAGTAAGAAAAGTAAAGATAAATTTACCAGCAGATTATGTTGAAATATGACTAAGAGCACGAAGCAATCCATTTCCATACAATGTCAATTATTTGACTCATGATTTCTTCAAAAACTTTTCAACTGTCCAATACTACAGCTCTATTCGACCAGGCAAAACTGCGGGCGACCCAATGGTAGTTGATATCAAATCTTTAAAATATGAAGATGGCTCAATTCAATTTAAATTGCGACCCTCAGAGAATCTTTGGAGTGATCTCCCCAGAAGGGTTGTGAAATCTATTCCCAACGACATTAATTATGGTACCTTACCTAGGCTGTTTGAGAGGAGATTGAAAATTAAAAAAGAAAAATACCAACACCTCATGGTACTCATGAAAGGCATAGATAAAGAGTATCATAATTTTTATCTCAACCTACCTCATGCATGACAATGTTTAGCGTTCTTGTGAGTTAGAATTACTTATTTCATTTTCATTTTGCCATTGATGTGGATCTCATTCTTATTTGTGCAATGTTCTTGCTGGTCTTATATTTTTTATAATAAAGAAATGTCTTATTTTGATTTTTAAATTAATAAAAATTGATTTTTTCAAGTTTCTTTCGTGTATTTCTGGAATGATAGAAATTTGCCTATCTCCTCTCTTATTATCAAATATTAAGCAGATATTGGCCTAACTCCACGTTGAGTGTGAAAAATAATAAATGTAATGAAAAACGGATTGCTAGCCTACTAATTATACCATTGCAAAGTGGTTAGGTGCATAAAATCAATATCCTTATGGTAAATTATTTCTACAAATAGTTTTTTGTCTCTCCTGTAAAATTTGCTGAACTGGACTTAGGCAGTTTTCTTATTAGGGCGACGATATGTATAGGGATATTAAAATAGACTTGAATACAATCATAGATCGGTTCGCCAGCAAAAAGAATAGGCGCCTTGATTTTGTAATATGATAACACCTGAACTTTGCCTAAGGTTGTCTCTCAAATCCATCTCCCTTCTGTTGGCCAATAAATTAAAAGCAGATGTAGTTAAGGGTTTACATACGTTTAAACCACCACGGTGATCTATTCCAAAGCATCCAGTCAAGATACGTGGTTTGATTTATTGGCCAGCAGATTGATATAAAAGTCTGTTCAAATTCTGTTCAAATCACTTTCTAAGCTAATGTAAGGATTGTTTTATTTTGAAGTCGTAACATATTTGTTATTGTGATTTTTTCATGAAGGTGTATTTTTTGTTTTTTGTCTGACATTGTTTTGTATTGTTTTAATATAGGAAGATTGCTGGAGCTTGGTTTGCTTTATTTACACTATGATATCGTCTGATTCAAAATTAAAAAAAATTTATGTATTTTCTACAGAAATTACTGTAACAAATTCATATGTCTGTATATGTCCATGCTTTTAATGTTAAATCATTATAACACACAGAATGTCACACTGAGAATTTTCTTTCGATTTTACCCCTCCCAGACTGAAATCCTGGGAGCTCCACGGTCTTTAACATTTCTATGATGAATGAACGGGAACGCAGACATTATGTCTGGTAATTTGTCTGTATCATTGTTGTCGTAGGTGCTCGCCTACTGTTTTCACAGTTTTGATAGCCATTAAGCAAGGTATCAAGAGATACACATACATGTTTATTTTGAAATAAGTCCGCTATACAAGACGAAAAAATAAAATGTTACATACTTTCGTTGGAAAAGTACGCTGACACTATTTTCAACCCCGATAGCAGGAAATATTGATCAAATATCTTTTAAAAATGTTCGCTAAATATTTGTGGCGACAGATTTTTCAATATTTAAGAAATAAAATTTTTATATATTCATAAGATATTCAGTGTAGATATTTGTACTATATAATTTACTTATTTTCGCGATATTTTGCCAAATATTTAAAAAATATGTGAGGAAAGATTTTTAAATATCAATTTTATATTTTGACGATATAACTAATATTTTTCGTAAATATTTAGGAAGTATATGAAGCAATACATTTTCCAGCGTTAATCTAAGACATATTACCAGTACATTTTTGAGAATTTTTCATTGGTTATTTAAGCAAAATCTGTAGAATGCTTTTCAAAAATTAGGTTTATAAAGAAAATGCATTCTTGATGTAATAAATGTTTTAATTTGCTAGAAAAATATCAGAGACCTTTTCTGCATCGTGTAAATCCATGCCTCTAAAAAAACTTACTAGTTATGAAGTATTAATACTTAAACTGCTTTCCAGTGTTTTTGTGTTCGGGAGTGATTTCTTCTGAAATGCTCTAGAATACGTGTATATATGGGAATATAAAATACAGTGGAACGATATGGATGCTAAAAAATTCTGAGTTACTCCGAGTAACTCAACTGGGTCACTGAAAAACAGGTCTATAATTCACCTAAAAGGACTCATCGGCATATACATCTTATAGGAGTTTGAGATGTGGTAATTTTAATCATTTAGAGATATCAGTCACTAAATCACATATCTTGGAATATCCCCCACCACTAGCATCTGTTATATGATTAGCATCGGCCGCATCTAGTGGTGATTCGTTAAATGCGAACTGGGATATAGTTCCAACAGAGCGGCTGGTGTTTTACTCTCGCAGTGGTCGATTCTGTGCAGTCTTATTTCGATGGACTTACATCCAGGATATAGGATAGTCGCTCAGCTCTCGTTCGTTGTCCTACCTAAGAACAAGCTTAGACCCTGTTAATGAGTTGCCAAAAGCACGTATCAGCTGTCCATGGCTGGCCGTCCGTGGTCGAACGCACGGAAGCGATATTACTAGTTTTTTTATATGTTTTGATAATAGATACATTGTATTATTGTTTTTGTTTCAGATAAGAATGGATCTATTCCAACAATCTCTGGTACTCCAATAGACCTCAAGGATTTCTTGAAGATTTGCGAGCAGCGAAAGAAGTTTCCGGTTCTCTATAAACTTGAATTTCAGGTAAGTTACATCCAATAACTCAAACATGTCTCATTTGATATTTCTTAACATTTTTCACTGTAGTGCTTTTGAGAAACTTTGTTTACGTACTTCGTCTTCATTACCTAGCGGATGTCGGACAAAACAATTTGTGACAAACATTTAGTCGATATGAGGTTTGAATTCATCTGACGAATGATGACAGCCTAATATTTGCACCCTTGCCAGGTCTCGTTTGACCTCGCATGACACAGATTGCTCTATCTGGCCGATGATGACTCATCTTCCATATCTGTTCCCTTCTTCATCGTTTCTCAGAGCGGTACGAAGGACTTGGTACAGTATCGTGGGTCAGAAGGTCTGTCAGGGCTGGCTGCCAACATACCAGACAAAGTTAGGGAGAAAGAACAAAATTATAATATATTATGCGTCCGTTTGTGGATTGTTAACTAGAGTTTTAGAATTTTAGAGATTCGACGTTGTGGAAGAATTGTAAAATTGATTGGACGATATAAGTCCAAGTCGTGGAATTATGCGTGACAGATTAGTCTACTGGCTACGCAACAAAGGGCTGCTGTGCGATTTCGCTTGACCACCACATCTACAATTTTTAAAGTTTCGAACATGAAAATGAAATTTAAAAGGTGGTGAATGTACCCGCTTCTATATGTAGTGGCGGTGGAGTTGTTAGCAAATCTGTACATTCCGAAATTTTAGTAGATATGATTTTAATCTATGATCATAGACAGAAGATATCGGCCAGAATTACCTTTTTGAAAAATCCTAAATATCATTTGTGTTTATGTACTTCCTGATCCATTTTGGGCGAAAACAAAATGGGCTAATAAATCTAATCTTTTTATTTATTAAGCGCTTTCGTGCAACTTGAAAAACAGCGAACGGATTCAGAATTTGCAGGTGTGTAATTCGGAGCAGACTCTCTTTTCTGTTTTCCCGATAACGTTGCCCAGTCTAAGAAAATATTCAACCACACGAGGGAGAATAATTCTTTCATCGAAAATTTAATTTCTTTCGATTCTGCGCGAGTCCAGCATGTCCATAATGCCAAATTTTGCGGCCTAGGCCGTTAGTGGATGAGTTTTTGTCACTACAGCCGGTTTTGACTGAAACTTGACCTCTACAACATCGTGGTCGCAGTTAACCAGGGTAGACAGAACAGCTGTAAGGGACAGGGTGTGTGGTCAGGAAGAGATCCAGAAGAATACTGGCGAGTGATGAATCGCAGGGGAGGGCTCGTACCAGCTGGATCAGTCCTTGGACAATTGCAAACGCTCCAACAGAACGACCTGCTGAATTGCCCTTGTTTGAGTCCGACGGGGGCTCATTATGGGCATTGAAATCACGGAGAAGAACTACATCTGAAGCAAGGTGATTGGCGTTCAAGAAGTCGATCTTGACAACGAGGTATTCAAGTAGGTCATACCAGTTATGGTCGGAGGGAGAGCGTTAGAGGCGGCAAATAAATTTGGGGGATGGTCTGGTGTTGAGACGAAGCCACATAATATCAGTCCGGTCTGATTTCAAAGAAACGTCTCTGGAGCAGGAAAGACTGCTGCGGACAAAAGCCACAACTCCTCCGTTCTTCCTCAGATTGGAGTGCAACCCATAGTTTGGAAAGCCAGTCGGTGTAAGATCGGGAATAGTGCTAAAGTGGCCCGTTGGCGGACATATACCGGCACCCAGCAATCGGTACTGAGGTATTCCTTAATGCGTGTACAATCACTTGAACGAGAGCAAGTTGCATGCTGAGAGCAACAACTTCCAGAATAAGCTTTAGTCACGGCCCCGCCTAGTAGAGGGATCTATGATCAATCCCATTGGAACTGGAGAAAAGCAGACTAGCAGCGACTTCCTCTCTGACCTGGAGGTTACCATTGATATACTTTAATGGCGCCAAAACACAGTACTGTGCCTTGTGCAGTTGCGATGGATGGTCGAGTTCCACCAAAAATCCATTCATTCCGGCTGATCGGAATCCAAATCACCGAGGACTTATTCTGGCACAAACATATCTCATCATTAGCGGCAGCTGCTGGGAAAAACCTAGCCTAGTTGTTTATTGCTAAGAAGTATATTTCACCACATGATCTCCTCACTTTGTACAAGCCCCCAGATAAAACCTAACCTCGAGTACTTCTCACATGTTGAGGATGCTGGCGCAACTGACTACGTTATCCATGCTCGATTCTCTTCTCTAATGGATAGCCTCGCACCGAGGCACTTTCGGCGATCTAGCTCTCTTCTACCGATATGTCAACGGGCTTTGATTCTCAGACCTCTCCTCCATGATGCTGCCGCGCGATGTGCATACCACTCAGATCAACCTGGTTAGAACCTCCCATCCTAGCCGTATCAAACTTCGTACATCCAGGACTGACCGATACGACCGCGCCTTTATCCCTAGGTATAGAGATTGTGAAACAATCTACCTGAGGAGGCTTTTCCCTGTACTGAAAACTTGAGTCAAAAATCGGGTTAACGAAGTTATCTTAAGCTCCTCATAGCAGCCGCGGTGCCCTGGTATTTCAGGTTCTGCCTACGCTCCGGTATAAAAAACCCATTGTCTACCTCTTTTTCACATCTCCCATTTATTTCATTCTGCGGTATTTGAGATTTATTGGAGTCGAGTGATACATCCAAGCAACTCTGATTTTTCCAGACCATTAAAATTGGGTTAGAACGGAGATTCAATATCCTGCTACCGTTCCAAGAGAATATCTGCGCAGTAAATAAAGGATCTTGAACATAAATTTAACAGACGTTAAAAAACAGCGCTTAAAATCTAAAGTGCAATGGTTATGGAAGGTGGTCCAGTGCGAGAGATCTGAATCTAATAGGATCGAGTATTCAGGTTGTTACAGAATGTTTTGGTATCTAGTATCTACAGGCAAATGTGTAAATCAAAGGTCTACATTAACAAAATTCTTTTCAAACACACTTACATCAATGGCGTTCACGGAGGGTAGCGAAGGAAAGGTCACCACCAGCTTTTATAAAAATTAGTATTAATATGATGAAACCAGGCCGATTCCAATTAAAAACGTCATCTTGGGGTTATTTCAGCATCCTATTTATACTTATTAAAAACATATTATCAAAAAGATGTCAAAGTACCACTTTTCAAGCGAAATCAATATGGTTTTCAGAAAATGTTTTCAGTCTATGACATACATATTTTTCCAATTTTTAATTTCTGAATTTGTGCTTAAATTTTTCTAACATTATCCGTAACACTCCATAGTGGTAGGTGTACAAATTATCATATGCCTTGAAATCGGCTAGATTACTATGTACTTACCAAACTAACATCCATAATCCAAATGCAGCTACTATAATGAACTTTATAGATCACAGTTAATGTCAATATCAATTTGAGGTATAGCTGATATTGTTCTACAACTGATTATGTTCTGTAGGAAAGGAAATTGAAATAATAGCTCATCGTTTTTGCTTTTCGCTCAAAATCAGCCAGACCTTTTAGTCCGATTTCATTTTAAGGCAATATTACCAATTATGGCCAATATTCACTCCAAATGGAGCAGATATTGTTCTACCGCTTATTTTCCTTAATAAAGGAGATCCTCGCATTTTGCCACATCCTTTATTTCTACTATTCAACTGTTTACCTCAGGTGGAGAATATCCATTTCAGATAGAGCAGATATTATTCTACCACGGTTTAATTCCCTGACAAAGGAAATACAGTTTTAAAGCTGTGGCTTAGCGCTCTCCCGTTTCGCCCAAAATCGATGGTGCTCCGACTACATTAGATTTTCTCTTGGGAGTCTAGTCAGCGAGTATATGGTTTATGCATCTGCATGGGCGGACAAATATACTCAAATAGACCACCGAGTAATAAATTTTAAATGGGAGTATTTATGTTAGAGGTCCATGTTTACCGGATTCATACAGGATATGAGAACACTACGAATTTTCATAAACGCTCAGTGGAATATACACACCACAGTGTGAGCTTCACTGAAATAAATGACTGATTTTCATGCAGATGATAACTAAATCAGAGTGTTTCTCACCTTCCATTGTCTTGACAGAGTTCCAATTTGACTTTTATGGAAAAATGTGTAGCTCGAAGATAGTAGCGAAAATCGTTGTTTCTAAATTTCTTACATTAGACTTAAACCATTGCAAGAATCTTGTGAAATGGAAAAAATGGCGTCAAGCAGATCGAGTCTATACTACCCACGCCTTCAGAACAATTTCTACAATTTTTTATGTAGTGCAGTGGCATCAGAAGAGGCGTAGGTTTCGTCAGGACCATTAATGCACTATTTGGACCTTTCATGAAAAAAAAATCCACCAGATTGCTGCCAAGAGTGTGTCCGTAAACGGTAGACTCATTTCTTTGGAACTCTGGTGTAGTACTGTTTGTCAACAATGTTCAATAACTGATTATAATTACTCTTGATACGTACTTATATACTATAGAAGGTTTTCCAAAAGTATGGACATACCCAAATATCTCGGAAACCAAGGATGGTGGAAACTTTAAATACAGAAGCTTCAGGAAATCAAATTGCGCATCTAGTGGTGACCTTGAATTTACCATTAGCATGCACCTTGAAGGTGAGAACCCCCATTTTTTATTGCAGAAATAGAAACCTAAAACATTTTCCAATTTCCAATGAACAACGACCATTTAGTACCAAGGCAAAGGAGCAATAGAATTATCTTGAGATTCTATACTTCAAGGGTGGTTAGAATCAAGAGCGTGACAATTTATACCATATTTGATAAAACGAAACATAACTGGTGATATAATATCTAAATAACTTCTAGGTGTGATCTTACCGCATTTAGTTAAGCCTTGGAATATGAAATTTCTCTCTATGTCCTGCACTGGGATCAAAATTGAGGGTTTCCAGTTGAAAAATCAATTTGACCTTGAATTGACCTCCAGGGTCATAGCCAAGGTCAGAATAGAGGTCAGCGTCAGATATGCCGTTGGATGTCCTGCAATTTTCTCATTCAGTTCGTCTTTCGTATTCCTCTTTTTCCACTAAACAGCAACAATTGACATTGAAATAACCTCTAGATGTAGTTTTAGCCCCTATGATATTTATACCGCTGAAAAGGGAGTTTTTTTATCTTTTCATTTTTGTAATAAAAAATAGATGTTCCCATTTGAAAAAAAACAATGACCTCCAAGGTGAATGTCAACGTCAACTCCAAGATCATCACTAGGTGCGCACTTTAATTTTCTAAAGCATTTGTATTCAAGGTTTTTTCTAATACCCTTAGTTCCCGAGATATTTGGGTGTACCCATACTTTCAGGACACCCTGTATAATTATATACTGTACTGTATAATATTGCATCATTAAATCAAGTAACGCAACGCCTGCTACATGCTTTTATATTCCTCGATAAGGGATCTCCTATTTGTTTATTCCTATTTAAAACAAAAAAAATGATGATCCTCTGAAACGCCAGAAAAACTCTGAACGATTTTTGTTTTTTTCGTTTTTGGCATATTTTCAAAAGTTACAAAGCTGGTCTAAAAACTTCATCCAAATGCGAGAAGTAGGTACTCCCTAAGTTATAAACGGGCCAAGGATTACCGGACATACCGTCAGAGAGACAGACCGATGGAAATGAGTGACATGGTTTTTCGTGATGTCCATGTCATATAACGTCTAAAAACCGTACTACTTCATTACGTCAATACGTCGAAAAATGTTGTTCTTGATTTTTTAAGTACAAATGCTTAAAAGTTAATGTAAGAGAGAGAAATAGAATCTTTTTTGCGTTTTATTATGTAGCACAAAACCAATGCTCACATGCCGCCACAAATAATCCGGGCGCCAGCTGTCGCCATCCGGAATCTATGCAACTGGGATGCGGTGTCGCTGTCGCGCCGATATTGGGTAAACAATACTTGTAAAATATTCAAACATAGAAAGCTCGTTGAATAATGCATCGGATTCTAGTGACAAACAGAACACATCGGGATAGCATGACTTACTAGAAGTTTCGCTCGCTCTAGGGGTAAAGCGGATAAAACAATGCAAAATGGTGTTTGGACTAGGCAGGGATACACAGAGAAAAATCACCAATTTATCAGATAGTGAAGTTTACTATGACTACGTAATTCAGCATAAGAGCTTACAAGGATGTTCGTGGCATAAAGATGTCTTGCCAGCAGCCCCTTTCAGCGTATAGGCTCAGTGTAGAGTAGACACCTGATAATTTTGATTTTCCATTAGGGTTTCAAAATTTTAGAAATTCTGTATTGGTTTCCAAAATTAATGAAGATTCTTGAACTTATGTGTACACAATTGACTGTAATTGGTATTTTTAGTATTATCTTATTCCCAAAATCCTTCATAATAATTAAGATTCTGTTGATATTCCAAATTATTGACTTTTAGCTTTCAAAGTGTCAAGCATTTTATCAGTTTTCAGTATCAGCAGTTTTAAGTATTTTCCAAATTATGAGTTCGCATTAAGCATCGCAAGTTTTTCAAAAATTCGACAGTTACATAATATTGGGATTAAAAGATTTAGAAAATTCTTATTTCATGAATTTACCTTTTCTACTTTAAAACGTCACTATCTTGATTTGTTTTTGAATATAGTTCCTTTTACTTTCCATGCCACTGGTGAAGAAATATTGTAATCGCGAAAACTATGAAAATGAGATATTATGCTTTTGGATGTTATATTATATGACATGTGCATCATAAAAAATCATCTTGCCCATTTCCGTCGGTCTGTCTGCGTGTCTATCTGTCTGTCGGTCTGTCCGCAGGCTTGTATCCGCAAATCCTTTGCCCGTCTATAACTTGGAATGTACGGCTCGGATGTGGATGACATTTTGACACAAGCTTACTACTATGCCAAGAACAAAAAAGTCTTGTAGTTTTTGCATATCGATCTAGTGACGGCGGAGCTAGGGGCATAAAACAAGAAAATAAAAATTGACATCTTAAAGGCTCCTTATCATTTTCAGAAAAAAGTTAAGGGTTAATAATTGGCGTTGGGGGTTGTAGGGATAGTATATTTATATGCTTCCAGCCACGGTTATTCTAGGCACACATTAGATATGTAGCATACGTCTCTGGTTTTCACGTACATTTTCCCTTAAGATGTATGAATGATAGGACATATTTTCAACACACGCGTATCTATGGTAAAATTTAAAAAACAGACTATCATAAATGAATGACAATGATTACCTATTTTTCAGTTAATACTTTTAAAAAAAGTTGGCCGTGGAATCAGAACTTTGCTTTTACTACCATAACAGACTATTAAACTTGAAGTTTATAGTGTATCATTCGACAATACTTTTTCTGTGTTATCCGGTGTGCTCTGTTGAGCATATGCGAGCATGAATATAGATCATAATAATCATAATGTGCTTTCATTTGATGTGATGCAAATATGTCATTATTGTTGTTTCCATTTACACTTTAATTTGAATGGATTACTATTTTTAGCTTCACTTACTCGTACTAGTATTATCCAGAGAGGCTTCTAATAAGGTTCCGCCCATTGCCTGAATTGGAATAAATTATGTTTGTGAACCTTGAAGTACTGACAGATAAAATGTGTCAGCTTTTGCCTACATTTGCAAACTAGTGAAAAATACAACATTATTTACCCAACTAACAATTATCACTCCTATTAGAGTTGCAAGAATGATTATACAGTATTCCTTAAACAGCATTGTATACTGTAAGAACATGGGCAAAACCCTCTTAGAACAGCTATACAAGCGGAATGGGCACACCTAATAGGACACTTCAGTCATTCAAGAGGTTTAATAAGGGCTGCAGGTAACAGTTATAAAACAAAAGTGTAAGCCTCTTGCAGCCGCTATAGGACATTTGTGTCAGTGCAAGATTCAGTTTTTGTCAACTAGACAACTATTCTGTTACGTGATTCTACTTTATTGCAACCAAACTATTTCTTATGTATTGTATAGACGAAGTGAAGAATATATAACTAACATATTACAGTAATCTTGTTTACTTATATATCGGTCATTGTGAATTTCATACACAGGTATAGGATAAACTTCTACACTGTGATATAGGGCTATTGAATTACTTGCGCAGCAAATTTTATTGTGATTATCGTGCAGATTAGTTACCCAATTTCTACGGGCTTCGTATTTGATTCATATTTTGACAATGATCAAAAGTATGTTTAGATTTTTAAGATGGAAAACTTATCTGCGTTAAATGTTCCACAAATCCTATATTTAGACATAATTACACTAATGTTTATCACATTCTATCTGTAATTTCGAACTGAAACAATTATTTAATACTAAACAGAGGAATAAATGTTTGCCCAATATGGCGGGTGGTTGTGTACAATCATGGCATCGCCCATGATGTCTTTAGGTTATTAGAATATTTTGGTGCTGCCTGCAGGTGTTATACAACAATTTGACAAATAATGTCTGAAATGAAATACCGACAGAGTCGAATGATTTACCCAGAATGTGTACCAGATCTATATCTTCTGTTTGAACAGTTGATAAAACCTTTTGAACCAATATGCATGCGTTGTTTGTCTTAAAACATTGATTATGGCATTTTACTAAAATATGACAGCAGAAAGGTAGGTTATGGTGAAGTTGTTTACAAACATATTTAACATATGTACAGCCTTAAACAGTTACTAAACAACAGTTGTATAAGTACTTCCGTTGGAAGCAATTTGTTGGCTAAAGTAGTAAATTGCACAGCAAAACAACAAGGCTCGGGTTTGTTTTATAAACGTTACCATGGATGCCACAACACAACCATTTTGACTAACGTGCAAATATGCCGTATAAAATAGTTGTATAAACGTTTATGCAACAGTTAAAAATTTGCCCTATAAGGTGTTGTATAACTATGCTATAAGAATATCTTAATCACTTCATTTTAGAGCAAATATGTTGCAGAAAGCAAATCTGCATTCCACACAATATTAAGCCAGCATTTTGGTGTTTGGGCAACAAAAATAGAGAGCTTTTATGGCTGAAGGGTTCTTTTACCAAAAGCTTATACCACTATTTTGCTAGTTGGGTACTACCGTATTATGGCAGGTAGTCGGAAACGGTTATTCAAGTTTTCCGATTTTTTCCTTTGAGTGGCCTTAAAATCCTCTCAAAATGCTTTCCTAGATACTCAACGATCACTGACCCCTATATAACTCGCGCCTGGACTCGAATGCTAAATTTATTTTGAATTGGTCTTTCAGATGC
The DNA here is from genome assembly GCA_963669975.1 of Acanthoscelides obtectus. Lineage (NCBI taxonomy): Eukaryota > Metazoa > Arthropoda > Insecta > Coleoptera > Chrysomelidae > Acanthoscelides > Acanthoscelides obtectus. The sequence goes on from CAVLJG010000006.1 coordinate 69,629,144, forward strand.
CCTCCTAGTGACTAATTGACTTCTAATTCGGACTTAGTGAACAGAAAAACCTAAACCACATGCAGTTGGGATCAACTGCTCGGCTTCTCTTGGAAGTGTACCCGGACTAGCGTGCGACTATGGAATGGCGAAAATGCATGGGCGAGGTTACGCATAGCGACGTTGCCATATGGGCGTTACAGTCGGCCAAGTAGGGAAATACTTCTAATTGTATAGGCCTGTGCGACTGGCTTGAATCATTTAATTTTTCTGTTCGTATCAAAGGTTTTTATCGGAGGAGCTATCCTGTGCATTATTTGAACCATAACGCAGTTCTGTACAAATTTAAAATCCCAATATGTCCCATAATGAAATCAAGCAAGCACACCTATAGTAGAAATCATGATCAATAACAACGAAGATACATACATAAATAATGGTTGATAGAACCACACAGAATGTACCCACGTTGTTAGTTATTTCAGTGTATCGAAGTCTCTTTGTCTCTTCGCGAGCTCATAGCCAATATAACTTGCATCGTCCACATTGATTTTTATTGGTAGCGAGCAGATCTCATCGTCCTAGTTTGGCGTCCATTTTAAATCCACTTAGAATTTATCAAACGGAAACCTCGGATGTACACGTTTAGTTCTTTTTTCTTTTGTTTTGAACTAGAAATATGGGACGTGGACGTAAACTTCCATTTTTTATAGTTTTCTCGATACCTCTCTCCATATAATATTGAACCGAATTTTTGGTTGGAATAGAGCTACAGATGAGATTAATAATTTGTGGGAAAAACTGAAGAACGACACTAGACGTGAACGGGGTTAGCGAATAGGGCTTTTTACAGGAAACAAATAAGGTGGGTGTACCATAGATGGCTATGCTCTTTGTGAGGCGAATTATTAAAAAGTCTTAGTTATTACCACATGATGACAGAATCCTACTACCCACATCAATACCCGTCGGATTTAAGCGTACAGACGCGGCGGCAAGTTGCTCACATCGTTATTTTGTCAATGTTGACCTCGGTCGTCGACGTTGAAAGTAAAAAACGCACTCGCAGCAATATGCAAATTTTCAAGTCAATGAACTGTTATTTTATTCAATTCCTTTACTCTGAATTGATAAACAGGTTGGACCGGTGAACACAAAAGAACGCATTAAGAGACTTTTACCTAATAGTTTGTTTGATTAATTTATCTAGTAAATGAAGGCAAAATAACCGTTTATTTCTTATGATCGCGTTCCATGGTCCACATTAAGATATGTTATATATTATATATTATATAGTTTTAACTATGTATACGTGCTGATTAGAAGATTTACAATATTTTACTTGAATGCATCAAATGGATAGACAACTGGAATCATTGGACAATTGCTTTGCAAAATTTTACCTAAATTCAAATCTCGATATTTTCGGAACGGAAAAAGGTATCGACTTGCGGTTTTCGGGATATGCTTGACTCTTTGAGAACACGTACAGGGCTCGATCGGTATATTTCTTCCATATATTTACTTATACAGGGTGTACAAAAGAATTCAGTTTTTTTTAGTAAAGTTTGGGGCTATGTCAGATTCTCAATTTTTGACCTTGGAAAATTTTATATGCATCTTTTTGATCTTTGGACTATCCTAAAAAAGGATACCTCAAATTTTTCGAAAGCTGGATATAACTCAAATTATCGAGCTTTTAACTTCCCGTAATAAATATCTTTTGGCTCGACCTTCTAAGCAGACCCTTTTTTATCGGCTTTCTTTGAGACTTTGAGTCTGCAACATGGACTGGCCAGACTTTCCCAATTTCGACAAAACTCATGATATGCTCTCTTGGTCAGTAGCCAATTCGCCGGCTTCTAGAAAGTTTCACACTTCATATACGTAATGATAGTGAAACAATTCCATAAAAAAATAACGTTGTATTGTTCTGGAAGTTTGCGGCCGCGGGTCTGCGGCCGTGTCCATTTTTAACCCACTTAGAATTTATCAAATCGAAACACACACGTATCATTCTTTTTGTTTTGTATCCAGCTGTAAATGTGGGACATGCATTTTCATTTTCCGTCGCGCTCTCACTGCTGCTGACAGCGGCATGACGTGCCTGCGTTCCCTCCACGACACTTGACAAATTTATTACGGGAAACTGGAGTTTCTGCTTTCCCGTGGTGCTGTTAGCTAAGCACTCCTCGTGGATTATGAATTACGGCCAAAAATACTTGTTATTGTATTCCTGGTATATCATTTTTCATTCGTTTTTTGTATGCTGAATTGCTTAATGTAATATTTTGTTCAAATAAATTCCTCTTGATCCAAGCTAGTTAAGTAAAAAATTATAAGGAACCAGGTTTACAGGATGGCTTGTACATGGGCATAGGGTACTAAACACCTTGTCCATTGTGTGGAGGTAACTGATGCTCTTTAAAGCATACTTGCATGGTGCCCTTATACCCTCACTATTACTGTATGCATGTAGCCAACAAAACGCCGAGATACGTCTCGCATTCTGTATCGTGGCGCTTTCTGAATTAACAATGAATTTACATGCGTTCGAGCTCCAAGATAAGGGAAGACTAAGTGGATAAGGGTGTTATGTTACAAAATGCAAGTTCAGAGTTATTTAGGAAAACATGATATGATTGGGAATTTTTCCTTTATTTTACGACTCCGATTAAAATCACTTTTTAGATATGTTGAAGTACAGTATTTTTATTGTATTATATTCGGGATACTGAAAAATTATTAGTTTTTTTAGAAAAACTGCAACGAATGAACATAACTTCTTTATCCACTGAAAATTAAACTGTGGTTGAACAACACTTACGTGGAAAGAAGTGTCAATTATTTGAGCAGATAATACATAATAACAAAGTGTACAATATTAGAAGATACGTGTTTAAAATGTCATTCTTTTCTTCTGTGGATGTGGTAAGCTCTCATGTATTATTCCTTCGTAATACATCCGTATTCTGCTATGAGGAGCTTAAATAAACTTTGTTAATCCAATTTTTGGACTGCCTAAGGTTAGTATAACTGGAAAAAGCATCATCATGTAGATTGTAGATTGTTCCACAATATCGATACGTTAGGGACAAAGGAGTGGTCGTATCGACCAGCTCTGGATGTACGAAATTCGGCGCGGCGGCATCATGGAGAAGCCCCTTGGCGTAGCGGTAGAAAAGAGCTAGATCAGCACGGCCCGCTGGAGCGAAATTATCCCGAGCCTGCCTGTTAGATAAGAGTCATCAATCAGTTGGACAGTCCTCCTGTGAACAGCATCAAGCATGGATAATGTAGTCGGGGCGGCAGCACCCCAGACATGTGAGCAGTATTTGAAGCTAGGTTTTATCTGGGCTTTGTACAGTGTGAGACCATGTGGAGGAAGATACTTCTTAGACCTAAACAAAGCCTAGGTTTTTAACAGCAACTGCCACTATTAACCAGATGTGTTTGTGCCAGATCAAGTTCTCGCTGGAATATGACCAGCTGAAACGTATGGTTCTTTGGTAAAACTCGGCCATTTATCGAAACTGGATAACCCTATTGCGATTTTAGTCAAGGTACTGTACTGTGTTTTGGAAGCATTAAACTGCACTAGATTGTTGCGTCGCCAAGCAGTGACAACCTCCAGGTCGCTGTTGCTGTTACTCTTATTTTCCTAAGCTCACCGGCAGAGCTCAACTTGTCACTCTGAATTCCTGCGTGCAGAGTGCTTCACCTGCTTCAGCTAATAGTTTGAGAATCATTTTACCTCTACTCTCTGTATTCTTTTTACACACTATAGCACTAAATAGCTGCAATTTCTGGAGTACGACTAGAAATGTGCCTGACACCGACTTGACTCGCTAAACATAACCTCAAAGGTGGTATGTTTCTAGAAACTAACTAATCCTTAGATATTTATTTAGTTGATAGAGGTGTTATGTCCCATAACAGAATGTCTCTTTTATCAACTGAAATAAAAAGAAATTACATTTTCGAAAGGGATTATCAATATATATCTGTTATAACAAGTTATAAAAGTATGTGAGTGGGGGCAAAAAACAAAAAAATAACTAAAAAGAAATGTGATACAACACCTTTATCAACTTATGTCTTCAAGTATTATCAAAGAGAAGACATTATGTCGAATGTCTTCCTAATCCGCCGGCACAAGTCGGCTCCATTGAAATTGGGTTTCTTTTGCATTATAGTAGGGGAGCTGGCTGCAAGTTTTTGGTTACCGCACCGTTGCAAATGGATACTAAATATTCCCACCATGAATAAATCTCCAAGTAAATATAAATTTCAACTAAAAACGCTTTCACAAGTAATGGAAAATTAAATTCACAAATAAATTATCTAGATGGCGCATTTATTTATCAGTATCCAAATAAGAACCGCATGTCTTTAAACGCCATTAGCTGATTTGTAGGTGATATGTTTTGGGTTATATCTCTTTAATTAATTTGCCCTTTTTGTCTTCTCTTGGTATAAGTTCTTTTTGGTAATATTACCGATAAACGATAGGCTGCGAAAACATTAATATTTTTTTTAATAAATTATCATCCATACGAAATAAGATGTAAAAGAATCATCAAAATAATAAATAAAGCGATAGTCTCTCATATAACCTCTGTGTGCACTTTCAATCCAATGCTATCAGCATGTACATATCCCTCGATCTGGAAAATGACGGTTTGTGCGATTTTAAATAATGGTGATGTCAGCAATATCTATAACTGTAGGCAAATAGCAAGACTCTGGGAGGTCAACAGTCACAAACTTAACTTGCTTAACGCAAGACATTTCTGAGTTTATGGATGATCAAATAGATCTTTACTTGTTATCAGCTAAGCTCGAATCTGCTGGCTTGTCAGAACCTTGACTGCTTCTCATAAAGTCATATATGCGGGAAAGAAGCACGTACGTGGAATCCAAGACAAACTGTAACATCTGGTGTAAAAATGTATGGTGTTATTAATAATCTCAATGACTGCATTCTGTTGCAAAACTGCGCGAACTTTATCTACTCATGGTGCTCTAACAATCATCTTAATATTTCAAAATGCAAGATTACGTCATTTACTAAAAAACTACACTCTACTGATATCGCAACATTAAAGCTCCAGTATCTCATTTTTATTGGATGTAAGCTGGAGCACGGTTCTGTTATCTGGTCTCCTACCTATCGAAACTATAGGGCGAGCACTGAATGCAGGGTAAATCACTTGAATATTTTTATTTTAAGTGTCACTGTAACTGCCCTGAAAGAGGTTTTGTTAAGAATATTTCAAGTTGAGCTGTTTCAACTAAGGCGTGACTTATCGGTGCTAAGGTTTTTACATTAAGTACTAAACAGTTTTTGGTTCCCTCTTACTATTAAGTAAAATTAATTTTTGCGTCCCTAGGTCAGGTCGCCGCTGTCAGAATGTGTTTTAATACAAACATCGGGTGTAAATCACCGTTAAACTATATGGATTATTCAATGAATCAAAGCAGTTACGTCACAACGCCAAATAATGACAGTGATGCACATTTGCTACATTAATTGAAACTACTAGATCCGAGGACGTTTTAGAAAATCTACTTTATGTCTTCGACGCTAGTGCTGCTGACAGTGGCAAAATCACATTGCATTGGCGTAATTACCTGACAAGCTTTGCGACAATGTCACAACACAGAAAACTGTTACCAACATAAATGTACCCGGGAAATTGAAACTATACGTACCAATTTAGGATCTATTTTGCATTAAAGTAGGCATTCAAATTCACTAAATGTGACGTAACTGTTTTGTTTCAGAGAATAAACTACATATGTAAGTATTTCAGTACGATTTTTTTCCACTTGTGATATTTTTTGTAAACTGTATATTATTGTAACCGAGACTGGTACCTTAGTGTGATGTACAGGGTGGCCCATCCATGGGTGGACGGAATATTACTCATAAACAAATACATTTTGGGAAAATATATTTACGGGATGTGTAATACATGACACTTAAGTGCACATTTATCAAATATTGGCAATTATACAGGGTGTGCCAATTTCGACCTACATATCAAAGTTGTGATATTTCAAATGGAATGCCTCAAATTTTATTGCATATTTGGATAAACCAATTCAAAATATGAAAATTGATGTAACATACTATGGGGTTTGAGTAATTAGCTACTGAGATATAAGGTGCTTTGTCTAGAAAAACCCCCTACTTCGGCAACCACTCAGTCCGTCATTTTGAAATTACATTCTTTTCTTATGTTCCGCTGTTGTTAACGCGGCTCCCATGATCACGAGGACCATCTCCCGAGGGAGGGGGATGAAAGGGAAACATCAGTGGGCTGGTCTTAGACGGTCGTCGACGCTACTTCGTCGACGGTAAATTTCCATAATAACAGAGTCGGATTTCGATTGGCGATCTAGCGCCAATAATGCCCATTATAAATGTGCGATTTTATTATTCCGTACCGTCGGCAGTTGCAGATCTGTTGGCTCTCGGTTTCAAAATTTTGCGTTATAACACAGCTACCGATTTTTTCGAATCGTCGGATTTTCGTCAATTTCCTTAACTACTGGGATTAGAAGCTTCTTAATGAACGTGTTTCACATATCAAAGATGCAACATTTGATATCAACTTCCCCCACTATTTAAGCAGCACATTTATTTATAACAATGATTAGGAATCCCTGAAACGTCAAAAACGGAGATTGCTGGACTGAAACTACAAAGCTTTGGTGTAATAGTAATTCGAGAGGTAATTTCCAAGTTATAGACGGACAGACAGACGGAAATGAGTGAAATAGTTTTTCGTCATGTAGTTGTCATACAAGACTTAAAAAACATAACATCCCATTTTCGACATTTTTTGCGGCTTTAAGATGGAGGAGTCCAAATTATTAATTTGCAAAAGCACCCTAAGCGTCAGGAAATCAGTATTTTCACTATCTTAGGTGTCATTTATTTTCCAGTGTAAGACAGATAGATCAGAGAGACAATCAGGACATAAGTTCAGAAGTTACATTTACGTAACTAGTTACGAACATGTACTCATCATCGATCGCCATTGTGAACACCTATTTGCAGAACAACTCATATATAATATACGATATTACACGAAATAGGGCCACCAGATTATCTGAATACGTCATTTCTTCTTCTTTCAGCAAGGAACAGTAGAGAAGGCCCGTGCAAAATCCGACTTGTAGAGGTTTGCGCGCTTCGAAGCTGACGGTTTACTTCTTAATATTTTCGACAGAGCGTTATCGAGCCACTTTTTCATTTTTTCTACTAGGCTTTTTTCAAAAAAATCTCGAAGTTCTACAAAAAAAGTAAGCATTTCAACTCACCATAAATCTTGTGCAGAAACAAAATTTCAAGAAGTGCTGCGATAGGACCCTGGCATACTGAAGGAGTTTATTCAAAAATATTGAAAACTGGAGTGCCAGTTTCGAAGCAGCTGATCCCTTGTAAATATACTAAGTGACATATAAATCCGAACACCCCGTTTAAATGGTTTTATTTTAATAAAATTTTGTATAAGTACTTAATGAAGCATAATAAGTAAATGATAAAAATTTCAAAATGATTGCACTGCTTTAAAGCCCTTTGACCTTTAATAATGTGTGGATGCACCCTGATGTGCTACGCATTCTCCAACGCGCCTAGGCATGCTTCTGATCAGGTGGTCAATGTCCTCCAGTGGTATCTCATTTCATGCAACCACCATAGAAGGCGACGTGGTGAAAGGAGGAATCCACAGTTTTTTGTTGAAAGACATGTTCATCACACTGTTGGAGTTATGGTTTGGGGTGCTATAGCTTATGGTTCCAGGTCACCTTTAATCTTCATCAGAGGTAACATGAACGCGCAGCGTTATATCCACGAAGTTCTAGAACCCCATCTTTTACCCTATCTTGACACCCTGGCAGATCCAACTTTCCAACAAGATAATGCCCGACCCCATGTTGCAAGAGTCACAATAGACTTCTTTCAACCTAATGATGTCACATTGTTACCATGGCCACCAAGATCTCCAGACTTATCCCCAATTGAGCACGTGTTGGATATGATGGGTAGGAGATTGCTCAATTTGCAACGTCCTCCTCAGACTCTAGAAGCACTTCGAGAGGAGTTGATGGTTGCCTGGAATGAGATACTACAGGAAGACATTGACCACCTAATCAGAAGCATGCCTAGGCGCGTTGGAGAATGCGTAGTACATCAGGGTGCATCCACACATTATTAAAGGTCAAAGGGCTTTAAAGCAGTGCAATCATTTTGAAATTTTTATCATTTACTTATTATGCTTCATTAAGTCCTTATACAAAATTTTATTAAAATAAAACCATTTAAACTGGGTGTTCGGATTTATATGTCACTTAGTATAGATTGATACTCACTGCATTGGAGCCGCCTTAAATTTTTTATTGATTTATTTTCACTATTGGCATATTTCCTGTAATTGGGTGTAAATCTGTTGGGAAATATAAATAAATATAACAGCAGTTTAATAATTTTTTTTAATTTGTTCATACTATGTTGACCATTGAAGACGAGAGAAAAAGGTATATTCCACACAAAGGTGTTTCCAACTTGAAAATACGATCAACGGAGAAATCCATTGAAATCAATTACATGTATTGTGATTCAGACATTTCCGTGAGTTCAAAAATATACTCCGAAATGGAATGGTCTGTATTAGACACAATTCGTTTATAGCGTATGTTACTTAGATACACGTATGATTGATAGGGTTCGACCAGAGTACAGTTTTGAAGCTGAAGCCGAAGGTGGAGTTAATCGTAAGTGATGAACGTTTGTGCCTCCACATCCGCTTGTTATAGATAGAAATTTTTGTTTTAATGTGAAACGTTGAATCGAAACATGACAAAATTACATATGACGTTATTACCTAGAACACCTATATACTGTCAAAAAAATCGATAAATTGTCAACTTGTTGACATCTCAAATTGACATCTTGAAGGAAAACCTACATAATCTCATAAAAAACCTACATAATGTCAAAAAACGACAACATAATGTCACTTTTAAAGTTACGTAATACCCTTGCGGTACAGGTCTTGGAATTAGGATTATTTTTGCTAATAAACCGAAAATATAGAAAATGGTACACTATTAGCGTTCTGGTAACTAAATTATCGATATCTTTATTGACACCTCATTTACACTGTTTATTCAATTGAGATAGAAACTAAAATTAACTACAGGTTCACAGAAATACATTAGAAACATCACATTTGCTGGCATAATTTCATAATACAAAATGCACAGTGAAGTACATAGCTACAATACACGTAGCATACATAAGTTAAATATTACTAAATATCATCTACAAATAACTAGAAACGGTTCTAATTACGATGGAATCCACTTTTATGTTCTTTTCGAGGTACGCAAAATGTCTGGCCCCGGCTCGATTAAGTTCAGAAACAAAACTTTTCATACCATCGAAGAATTTTCAAATAATAACCTTTCGGATCTCTTATAACAGTGCTGTGGTGTGCTTGTTTACTTTTGCTCTGTCTGTGAATTTTTTCTAATAAGTTTTTTCTACAGTTTTGTATTTAATTTTCAACCATAATAATTATTACCCAGTTTTGCTGTGAATGTTGGTTTCTTAACAGTTTCTAAAATTTTTGTGACCTTAAACTTTTGTACTCTAACTTCCAGTTTTACCTATTTTAACACGTATATGTATTAAGCACCAATAATCAAATAAATAAATAAAAACAAATAATATTAAACATGTAACACATTTTCAAAATCATACCTTTCAAGTAAAAGTCATTTTTTAAGACATCATTTTATTTTCTGATAGCGGAATCAGTCACTGAATTAAAGTCGATTTCTACGCATCATCCTGAAGTGAATCTTTGACAAAACAATAACCAGTGGGTGGGCATACAGTTTTCAAACTAATTCTGAAACGGATGTCAGTACTCTCAATAATTATAGATCAGACCGGAAACATTGCATTTCAACACCATATGTTGCTGTTATCATAGGTTTGTCGTATAGTATTAAATATTTGATTTCTGCATTAACACTAACTGGCAGGCCAACAGGCTCTAAGAACCGAGTTGTTGAAAGCAAAGAGGTATGGACTAAGAGTCGGTAGTCATATATTTATACATATTTTGCCGATGCCTCTTTAACACCTTTGTTGAATCAACTGTACCTGGGGTTGAGACTATTACCATTTGCATTTTTACCCGACTACCTCAGAAGGAGGGTAAAGTTTTTGGTTTTTGGCGCATGGGTATGTATGTATCCAAAAAGTTATATTTTACGGGTTACAGTCCAAACGTTTGATCTCTTCCATAATGATTAATGAAAAATAAACTGATTTGTTAGTCATCGGACAGAAAGATAATTTATTGGACATATATAAATGATATGTATCACAAGTCAATGAATGCAGAAGCCATAAAGTAAAAGAAAGTCAAACATTTACAAAAAAACGAGTGCATATGAGACATGAATCCCAAAAGAGGCTATGTCACAAATATCTATTTCCATCAAATTGTCGATGCTTTTGATTTATATCAGCCTAAAATTTCCTACAGTTCAAAAAGAAAACATAATTTTGCAACAGGAGAGTGCTGAAGCTGACACGGAGCAGGCGAAATCTAGAGATACCCCAGCCGTTCTGAAGGAGCGAAAACACTATGACAATCAAGGAGGCCATAAAAACGTCCTACACTTCTAGAAACGACTGACGATACGGCCCTAAGATTGGATTATGTAGCATTTCGAGTTTTCTTGAATATGTAGCAAAGTGTAAAGTATGTAGATACATGGAACGACAGTTTCTCCAACATGTGGAAGAGAGGTTTGTAGTGCTCATTGATCTTAGCATCTGCTATAATCCTCACTGCACGTTTTTGCATTTTGAATGCATGCACAACGTGACATGATCCTCCCCAAATCATGACGCCATAGATCAGATGCGAGTGAAATAGGGCGAAATATGCGGTTAAATAGCCTTCTTGCTCCTATTTTTTCGTATACAAAGAAAGACACGAGCTTAATGTTGTGAGAGCCTGCTGTGAATGTTAGGCTAGTCGTTGGATGTTTCTGTGGTTGAATCCTCTTGAAAGTGCTTCTGTTCTGGAATTTCAGAGGTAGTAAACAGGTTGACTACGTGCCTATTTGTCACATTTTCGCTTAACGTTTTGAATGAGATTGCACGTGCGTAACTGCCATATTCATTTGTTGTTTATAAAACCGAATGTGTATCTACGTACGAGTTATAAATGCGCTGTATCCAAAACAGATCGTTCCATTCCGGTAAATTGCAACGCGTATTCAGCAATTAAAATGCTTTCGTCAGTTGAAATATTAATTTTGTATACAGCCGTGAATATTTTGCATCGAGTTTATTTTTGGTCTCGCGGAAATGTTTCAATCCCAGATTTCTCATTTGATCAAAATATGAGGTTGAAAACATTCGAAAGCGGGATGGATCTATGATCCGACCAAGGGTCAATTTTTTAGCCGAAGCTGGATGTTTGCTTAATCGAAAACATTAGTTGTTATAAGAATTGTGATCAACATCCCCGCCTATAATCAGGTAATAAATACTTACGATAATGGTGTTTCCATTTGAATGCTCCGAAGGCATCTGCTTTATTTATATTATCTTAAGTGGCTAAAAGAATGGAATTGTGAAAGGCCATGGTAGCACTGTGTTGAGGATTCGGTACCGCACCCCAACGCTGAATACCCGGTTTTTGAAGTCCGCATCTACTTATTATTGATATCTCCAATAACTTGTATTGTTCGCATTTTTTTCGGTCTGTAACAGAATGGGTGTTAGAATAACGAATGTCTGTGAGTTTCTACGACTACTGACGAGAAGGTATTGTAATTCCGAAAAATTTCGACAAAAGACCATGACACGCATTACCGTCGGTCTATATGTCTGTCCGTCAAGGTCAAAAAAGCCTTGAGGTTTTTAAAATCGGTTCAGTAGCGCACCAGCGGCAGAAACGGAAAAAATCGAAATTAAAATCACTCAGACTCCGTTTTCTAGCGTTTCAGAGGATCCTGATTACACTGGACAACAAATTTTAGTTTTTTAATTGTATCGTGTGGGAAAAGTGCACTTCTTTGTTAATTCTGGGGCGCTGAATCCAAAAATGACAATGAAATAAAAAAATTAGTTGCGGTTTAGAAAAAAAACTTTTTATTTTTAAGGATATATTAAAAAAAGTAACAAGATTCATATACTTATAAGAATCACTATATGCGCTGTCTTTTTGCTGTTCTTTTATGGATCGTTTCTGGAGCATCTCTACCAAGAGTCCAACAGTAGTCTGCAAGCATGGAAGGATTCCACTTTCCCTGGTACCTTTTTTCCATTGTTGAAATATCCTGATGAAAACATTCGCCGTGCTCATCACTTACGGCTCCGCAATTGTCAGGAAAAAAGTCCAGGTGTGAGTGTAGGAAATGTATCTTAAGAGACATATTACAGCCCATCTTTTGATACGATGACAGCATATTTTTGACAAGGGTTTTATAGTTGTCAGCTTTTCTATTTCCCAAGAAATTAGTGACCACCAGACGGAAATCATTCCAAGCAGTTTTTTCAATACCTGTTAAAGTGTTTTCAAACTGTGTATCTTTCAAAATATTTCGAATCCGTGGCCCAACAAAAATACCTTCTTTAACCTTTGCCTCACTTAGTCTTGGAAATTTCTGACGCAGGTATTGAAAAGCTGACCCATCTCTATCTAATGCCTTGACAAAGTTTTTCATTAGGCCCAACTTGATATGCAGTGGTGGTAATAAATTTTTTTTCGAATCTACTAATGGAATATGCTGTACAGTTTTTTGACCTGGCTCTAGGAATTGACGAACAGGCCAGTTTTGTCTGGTGTAATGAAGTGCCTTTGCCCGACTGTCCCATTCACACAAAAAACAGCAAAACTTTGTGTAGCCTAGCTGCAGCCCAAGTAAAAGTGCAACAACTTTCAAATCGCCACAAATATGCCATTGGTGCTCATCGTATTTTATGCATGTCAATAGGTACTTCATATTGTCATATGATTCTTTCATGTGAACCGCATACCCTACAGGAAGAGATGGTAAAATATTTCCAATATGCAATAACACTGCCTTTAAACTCAATGTTGAACTGTCTATAAACAATCTCCATTCTTCTGGGAGTTTATATTTAAAGCCGCCAGTAAGCCGTTAATGTTACTGCAGAAAACCAAGTTATTCTCCATATTGAAAAATGGTTCTGTCTTTGTGGCGTTTACGAAAAACACATACCGAAATATCGTCTTCTAACAAGTTCCACTGCTGCAGTCTTGATCCAAGTAACTCTGCCTTACATTTTGGAAGTTCTAAATCTCTTACAAGATCATTTAATTCTGACTGTGTTATTTTGTGCGGTTGGTGGCATGACGTGCTCGGTATAAAATCAGGATCTCTTGACGTTGATGGCATATCTTCTTCCTGACGAATCACTCGATCGCCATGATCTGATTGGTTTTCTGATTCGCAAGTGTAGGATTCTGGGGGTTTTGGAATAGGATTTTCGTCACTGTGAGGCACAGGTCTCATCGCAGATGGTATGTTTGGGTAGTTAATAACCGATTTGTTTTTCTTGGACATACCTGTGGCTTGTCCAACACAAGGTACCATGCAAAAGTAACAATCATTAATATGATTTGTAGGCTCTCTCCAAACCATTGGGACAGCAAAGCGCATAGACCGTTGTTTGCCATTTAACCAGCTCCTCAGACTTGAAGCACATGTATTACAGCAGATGTGGGGTGCCCACTGTTTGTTTTGATCACCTAGTTTACAACCGAAATAAAGCTGATTAGCTGATATGCCTTTGTTATTGGTGGAGTAATAGACCGTCTCTGAGACGCAAAAGTCACATCACCACATACGTAACAAACTGATCTGGATTGTTTACACACTTTCGAGACATCTTGCATGAACGCTGTCAGCCAACTGAGGAAAAAATGGCTAATATAAAACAATATAATGTACACGTATGTATAACGTAACACAATCATGCCGATTACATCATCTTTCCTTGCCGAATATAAAAATGTAGCACGTGCATTCTTGTGAATTACAGTATATTAACACTGTCACAGCAGGAACACATATAATTACCGTATCTCTAAAACTTGAACTAATATTGAAAAAATAAGTTTCATTCCGGTTTTAGCACATTAAAAATAGTAATATTTTGTTGATTTTATTTAGTATAATTTTTGGCTGTTGATCAGTGTTATTTTCGAAGAACTATTTAGAGGAAAAACTGAGGAGTGAGCATTTGTCTAGTACAATTGCCCTTAAAACTACGATAGAAAAATGAAGGGTACCGGGGAAAAACGGCATTAGTCCATTATTTGGCTAAATTGAGCTTTCAGTTTATTTTGGTGACATTTTCCTGGTGCTATCTTGTGATCAGCTTTAGGTTCACAAAAAAACTGCTATAAGATTCCCTGTGCCGGGGAAGAATGGCATGAGTCCCTGCGCATGTGTGGAATCAGTCCATATGGAAAGGCGTACCGCTTGGGCGCTTCGTTATTGCATCAGCCGTTAGTTTACTATTAGAGTCCTGATGTGTTGTATATGCTGATATTTTGAATATTGACTATATTCGCTAATTTAGTTTATAATACGGGTTTTGTGTATAATGGATAGTGACTATTATTCAGTTTCAAGTGAAAATGAACCAGGCCCATCAAACAGAGCAACGGAAAAACGCAAAAAACAGGAAGACAAAGACACGTAATGAAAACGTTGCGCGCCACTACCCACGAACTTGGATCTGATTGTTTTTGTGAACGTTTTCGCTGTTTTACTACTGTTCCTGAAACTGAACGCTGTATACTTCTTCGTGAATTTAAAGAACTAGGAAACACTAAAAAACGTTTATCTTAGCGGTCTTATCACCGTTCTTCCTGACATGCGTAGACGCCCTCGAAAAAATGAAGCAGAGTCAAGGCTTAATAATGCTTCATTTAGTTATTGTGCCCGGTTGGTTGAAAATTGAATTATACGTGATGTTCCAGTTTGTCTTAAGGCTTTTTGTCTTTACACGGAATTACAGTTCGTCGAGTTCGGTACATAAGAGACTCATTAATTGCAACAGGGAAATCGCCCATCGACATGCGTGGAAACACATGACTTCACAAACTTTCAGAAAACACAAAACAGAAAGTGACCGAGTTTATTAAGAGCCTCAATTGCCGCAAATCTTATTATTCTTTGGCAGATTCGCACAAAGTTTACCTACCTGAAAATCTAAATATCGCAAAATTACACAAAATGTGTTCTATTGGCAGTGTTGAAAACAAGATTTCCTATGAATCCTTCCTAGAAATCTTTGAAAACAACTTCAATATATCGTTCCCTCATCCACGAAAAAATACTTGCAGTACGTGTGATTCCTTAAAAGCTGTTATATCTTCACTTACCGCTACCTTAAATTCCCACACGGAACAGACTAGGCAGTCATCAAGTAATAATTTGGAGAAAAAGATACTTGAGAAGACTCTACATCAAATAAGGAGTGAGCAATTTTACAGTCTAAAGAGAACTTACCGCAAACGTGCCTCGAAGTTCCCCGCTATCGAAAGTATCACGATGGATTACCAAAAAAACTTGCCCTGTCCAAATATCACGACAAATGATGTTTACTATAAGCGGCAACTAATTTCATCAGTTTTAACATCTATATTCTGTCAAACTCAAAATCTTTTCTACCTACGATGAATCCATTACTAAGAAAGGAGCTGACGATGTCTTTTCTATGCTGTATCACTTTTTTTTAAAAACATCTTGCCTATGGAAGTAAAAGAACTTGCCATTTTCTGTGACTCCTGTGCAGGGCAAAATAAAAACTTTACAGTTATTCTGTTTTTGCATTACTTGGTTACTAAGAAAAATCGTTTTACTACTGTGAAAGTAATATTCCCGATCAGGGTGCATTCATACCTCGAGTGTGATAGAGATATGAGTCACGTGAACCAAACATACACTGAGGTACCGGATGACTGGAGAGATGAATTGAAAAATTGCCGTGTGAAACCTACACCATTTGAAGTCATTGATTGTGGCAAAAATTTTGATTTTCAAGATTGGAGTACGTTTTTATCGCCGTTTTATCCAACGAAGTGCCCCTGTCCAACCCGACCAGTCAGGATGCTCAAGTTTTGTAAACAGAATCCTTGTGTAGTTTTTCACAAATCGACATACATGGGCCTATATGCTAGTTCTAAATTTGATAAGGTAATTCGGACGAATATAAAAAAGATTAACAAAAACGAGAAGAGGAAACATTGAGAAAAATGTACAGGGCCCAATCTCAATTAAAAGTGAGAAATGGAAGGATCTGAGCAAATTTCTAGAGAGAGTAAATTCCAGGGCATTTTATCAACAGTTAATATCTCTTGATCATCCAGAAGACAGCAGTGATGAATATGTCGATGACCCGCCAGTAGACGCTTAAAGCAGGGGAAAAGTGGCACGAGTCCAGAGTTGAACATCATCTTTTGTTTGTTACGTTAGTAGTTTTGAATAAAAGTTCATTTTGAAAAATCTATTTTACCAATAAACACACTGTTTAGCAAATATATTCTTTACGACTCATTTTTTCATCAATTTTACTTTCCAACAAGTAAGGAAACCTTAATTACATATTTGCTCAAAATCAGTCCGAATGGACTATTGTCGTTACTCCCCGGTACCCTTCAAATGTTATCGACAAGCGTCTATACGTCTGTCGACGTGCCAGTATTCGAATGTGTCCTCCATGACTAGCGCTCTGAGGGGGCTCTGCCGCGTCTGACGCATCATGCTTTCAGATATTGGGGAAAGGCGACGCCAGATGGATGGTACTAAATGTACGAACCTGTTTGACTGACTTGATCGATTTGATTCATTTATTTTTTTATACATGTTCGTAACAGCCGACCACAGACTGCTGTTACGTGCTTTTTGGCAACTCTCATCAGCATGATCTCTGAGACAACTGACGGAAGCATAGCGACTACCCTCTATTCAGGATGTGGCGCGGTCTTATTTCGATAGGGTCTAACTTGTGCGGAACATAATCTATTATGAACTGATGAAGACATTACGTGGGAAGTGTAGGACTAACCTACTAGATGCCATTTTTTTACTCCGATTTTAATGCAAATTGATTCTATACTTGTTAAAATTAGATAAAATGCGTTGTATGATTATGAATACCGAACTTCAATAGGAGCTGATGCATTGAGATTAACAAACTTAAAACTCTAATTAACGTGTGTTGAGTTCCTGGGAATGGTAATAGATGTCAGTAAAGTTTGAGCGATATTTTATTTTAGCATATAAGAGTATATTAGATAGCGGTACCTGGAAAATCTATTCAATATTTTCCGAACTAAAAAGAAAATTCGTAATATTGTCATTTACGTGAGATTCTCATTTTAACCGAATTTCCACCCTTCAAATTAAAAATTCGATATCGCCGTACCCCATCATAGTTTTGGCACTTGATTCTAACACATTTCTGTATAGATATTACCATGGCACTGCCAAAAATATTATAACAGACATCTGCCGACCTCTAAATTAATTGCAGGGGTCGAATGTCAGTTAGAAAATTGTTGTTAGGGAAGACATTTACAATGAGAACAAAAACATTTAAAAAAAGAATTCAGACATGGAGCTAGCTATGAAACATCCGATTTCGTGAAACATTTTCCTGCAATAAGATCATTTTTTAAGATAAATTGTTCATTCGAATAGTTTTTTAATTATTAAGAGATAATGGAATAAAAAATCGATTACAGCGATGATAATTGCAATAAAAGTGATTTTTTGACGAATAGTAATTGCTGTACATAAAGTTAGAAACCAAAAAATAGTAGCATACCGACACCACATGGTAAACTAGCTTTTCTATCTGCTTATGTTTGTCCTGACAAAATTATCAGGTAACCAAATAAGTTCGTGCAATTAGACACTATTTATTCGTCAAAGTAATTACCAACACATTCAATGACCTTTTGCCAACGTGGAACCAATTTTTGTATGCCGGTATTGTAGAACTCCCTGGATTTGGAGTAAAAAAATTGGCGGACTGCATTTATTGCACCATCTCGAGTTGTGAACAGTCGGTGCCTCCCACAGTTGTCAAGAGACAAGAAAAGGTGACGAAATGTCGGGAGAATATGGCAGGTACGGTAAGGTTTCCCAGCCGAGTGCAGAAATTTTTTCTCGGGTCACTTTTGCGGTATGAGGCTTGGCGTTATCCTGCAAGAATATCACTTTCTTCAGATTGATCAAAGGAGGCTGTTTCTGGATGACTGCTGCTTGTACTCGTTGAAACTGTTCACAATACAAGTTAGCAGTAATGGTTTGACCCCTTTCCAAATACTTATAATGGACAATTCCAGTTGCTGTCCACCAAACACACAACAAAACCTTGTTTGGGTTCAAGGAAGCCTTGGGCGTGTGTGGTACCGAATCAGTAGGCGACAACCAATGATACGAACGCTTAGAATTCGAATACAAGATCCATTTTTCGTCACAGGTTAATAATCGATTAAGAAATGGTTCATTAGCGTTGCGTGAAATGTTACCATTTGTCAGTTCATGTGGGACCTATTTGCTTATATTCCACGTCTTTCATAGCTGATGAAGATACAAACGAATAGTTTCAGGACTCATTCTGAACATTTCTGCAAGTTCTTGGCACGTTGTCCTGGAATTTGCGTCCACAACTTTTCGAAGATCCTCGCTGTTCATGATTTTTGGTCTCCCTGAGCGCAGTTCATCGCTCAAACTGAGATCTCCCGAAGAAAATTTTTTTAACCACTTCTGTGCTGTTCGATAACTAACGGCATCATCTCCAAATGCGATACATAGTTTTCGCGCCGCCGCTGCAGCTTTTGTACCAAGTTTTTACTCATACAGTGAACAACTTCGAATTTCTGTTTTTTTCGTCGCCATTTTCAATTATTATAACTATGTATGTAACAATTTTCAGAAACTTTTTATGTGTGTGAGAAAAAAGAATTCATAATAAAGTGACAACAGGTAACAAACAATCGCTATCGATCAACAACATTCATGGCAATGTGCGATATACAGCAAACGCACGAACTTATTTGATTACCTGTATATACACTGGTAATAACTGGAATCCGAAAGATATTTCGGTTTCAACAAAAAAAAAAAAAGGAAAAAATGAACTAAATGTCCGTACTCTAACATAATAAAGTTCTTTAATAGGTACCTTCGGATCCTTGGAATAAATCAAGAGTGGTCAAAAATGTCAAATGTCATCGTTTGGGCGTTCATTTTACGGCATCCTCGGGGATACGAAGAAATATAAATCCAAAATTGCAAAGTTAGCAAGCTCTAAGAAAATACACAAGAAGATAAATACTACAGAGCAAACAAACAAAAACGATGACAATAAAGAGCGTACATACAATGTATTAAAAGACATAATTATGATACCTCAGACCCCAACAAGTTGAAAATGTTCTCTTTAAAATGGGACATTAGAAATAAACATATTAAAAGCCAGATATAAAAACCTATTGAATGAGACACGCAAAACCCGTCCCACGAGGAACAAACTTCTTTTACATCAGCTATGAAAATAAAGAATAGAACACAAAACAAAACAAGGAGATGGCAGTTCGACTGTACCAAAACAGCTGACGCAAGGAGAAGAAATCCAGACTGTTTGTCTCAAGTATACAGTGCTTTTCCTTAATGTCCCCCTCCCCTTTGATTTTTTTAACGGATCAATTCAAAAAATTAAAACTTGAAGTAATGAAATTGGTGCGTGGATACCATATTTTAGAGTAAAATTGATAGATAAAATGACTAGATGGTCGCTGGGCGCCATCTTGGAAAAAAAATTATATGAAAAAAGCGGTCTTGTGGCACATTATTTTGAAGCTCCTGACGAGTACTTCATTACCCTACAATATAAAGGCAATACCTACTACAAAATGGTGGTACATTTAATAAGTAACTGAATACATTGACATTTAACTTGATAATTCGAATAAATACGCTGAGTTCAGTTTAAAAGATGATGGAAATGGTTGCCTTGAACTTCTTGACACAATAACAGTCGGTCCGAAATTTTGCGTCGAACATTTTCAAACATAGTAACTTCGATATTTCTACAAATATTTGTTATTCTCAGCCGAATATCCAATACTGAAGCAGGTTCAGTTTGGTATACCTTTTGCTTCCAATAGCCCCATAAAAAAAGTCTAAAGGTGTCAAATCTGGCGAGCGAGCTGGTCATTCCACAGGACCTAGACGGCCAACCCAACGACTGGGGAAATTGTTATCTGAATAATTCTTAACTTGTCTGGAGTAGTGTGATGGAGCACCATGTTGCTGGAATACAATATCAGTATCGAATTCACTAGGATTCGCTTCGACGATTTGGGTGATTAGAGGGTCAATAGTATTTTCCAGCAATAGCCCCACAATATGATTTCCCAATATCCCAGCTCAAACGTTAACTTTTTGTGGATATTGAGTATGAGTTTCCCGGAAGACGTTAGGATTGGTGTCACTCCAATAACGACAATTTTGTCTGTGCCCGATACCATTGAGAAAAAATGTACATTCTTCACTAAAACAAATATTTTGGATATAGGTAGTACGCCGTGCAATGGTTTCCGTCATAGTCTCGTAGAATACTGTTCTTCGATCAAGGTCATCTTCAGTTAGCTCATGTACCATTTCAATTTTATATGGGTGATACTTACTCTTTTTCAAAAGTCTCCATACAGTAGAAGGACAAACCTCACATACATTCGCGATGGAGGAAGTAGACTGTTGGGGATTTACTATGATCTCACCAATTATTTGAACTTGCTTTTCTTCCCTTAAATGTTTTTTACAGATAGGACGATTTGAGAAACGATCATTAAAAGTGCTTTCGGTCTCGTGGAAGGTACGCGTCTCACCATAAATAAAAATCGCTTCGATTTTTTCTTCCAATGAACGAGAGTTGACCATTTTAAAAATAGTTCAAGCAGTATCTAGCACTAAAACCGAAAACTAAATAAGAATATTTTAATTGTACAATGATGTCTGTTTTCATACTGATATTCTTGTCACTGTCAACAAAAAATAACCAAAACAAGTTTTTATCGCTGTTGCTGTGGATACGGCAGAGAATTACAACTATTTGTAGATATGCATGTTAGTGGGTTTGTGTTCAAGTAATTATTAAATGTACCACCATTTTGTAGTAGGTAAAGGTATTGACTTTATATTCTAGGGTTATAAAGTAGTCGTCAGGAGCTTCAAAATGATGTGCCACAAAACCTCCGTTTTCATATAATATGTTTCCCAGCGGCAATCTTGACATTTTCATCTGTCAATTTCACTTTAAAATATGGTATCCACACATCAATCTCATTACCTCAAGTTTTAATTTTTGGATTGATCCGTTCAAAAAATCAAAGCGGAGGGGGACATTCAAGAAAAGGACTGTATGTATATGAGCAGCAATCATAAATTCTCAGAAAATATTACACCGCTTAGGATTCAAATCTAATAAGTTTTTTAATCAAGAAGTAAGTGACTAAGGTCGTTAGTGTCTGTTTTTTGTTCACAGTATCGTTATGTAAAAGATGAAAACCATTTAGCTAAGCGTTTTTTCTTATTGCTTTAATTGTCTGATAGACAGACTAAGTCAACGTTTAAATTATGATTACTCTGGAAACGGTGAGTTTTCGCTTCATATTCTGGAAGCATCCTAAAGATGTAGGAGTAATTAGCATTGTGGAAATTTCCATAAAAACACGATTACTAATTTTGCATATCTTTGTTTCAGATCGCCATTAAAGCGGAAGCGCATTCTTGCAGGCACGCAACTAAGAAAGCGAACTTAGAGAAAAATCAGAATCAGAAATGCATTCCTTGTAAGTTTACTCAAGATTCTTCTGTATTACGCTTACTACGAAGAAGTGTGTGTGCAATATATGAGTAACTTATTTTATAGTTTTTAGTGCAACAAAAATAACGAATGGTTAAGCTGTCCGGTGAGAGATTCTATGACCGCTAATGTGTTATTTAGATTTGAATCAGTCACATAAAATGGTTGGGATTTATTTTTTTATTGATGTAAAATATTGACATGATCGAGGCCTACGTATCTTTGGCAGTTCGTCAGTTGAATTAGTGAGTCAGTTTATTCAACAAAGCACCTTTGACACATCTCTAACATGGCTCTGACGGACTACAGAGACGATGTGGCAAAGCTAATTAATTTCAGCCTATCAAAGGGCTGTAGGGTTATTTGCCGAGCGAGTGGAGCTCAAAGCCCTTATCAAAGCTAAAGGACTCCACGCTATGACAGATAATTATCTCTTTCAGGGTACGCAGCGAGGTTTTTTTGTACAATTGAGCGGTCCTATACGGTTGGATTTTCTCAGAGGGTTTATCATATTTTTAGGGTAATTTTTAAGCATTGATTAATGTACTCTACCGCAAGATGGCCAACCTAATCTTTTATATTCGCGCGTCCAAAAAATTCTCCGGGATGAAATGAGATACCGTAACGTCATGTATGACAATTCGTCACGTCTAAATTTCTCTTCACGGCAGAAATTAGAAATCTTCGAAAAAGTTACTGTGTTATAGATAGCGCTGTAGCTGTAAGCTCATATATAGTTGGTTACACCGACGTACATATTCAGACACAGAAGAAGGTCACGATACCTCATTTCATATCTGACGCGCGGACATAGGATTAGGTTAGCTACCTTCAGGTAGAATACGTTAATCAATGATTTTAAGTTAGAAACAACATCTTTGACTAGTGAGGCTATAAGATGGAGGATTATGTGACGGGGTGGCACCTCTACATGTGGAATAATAATAGTACCAAAGAGTAGTTAGGTATATAAAGAAAAAAGGAAAGACAGTTAGACAAGCCGAACAAAATTAGAGAAAAAAGAGATGACTAAAAACATGGCGTCCACCAAACAGCAGACGCCGTCTGAACATGTTCTCATTTACTTGGAAATAAATGCGGTGTTGCCAGTTAAATGATATTTTTGGATGAATTCATTGGCCATTAGTCAAATTTTCCTTTTGTCTAGACATTTATTCATAGTGGTGGTGCAAACTGCGAAATATATTATTCATTCAATAAGGTAATAAACCACAATTTTCGCGAGAGAATATATTTTCAAAACCTATAAGTTATCACATAGCGGTTTATTTATTTTTAGGGCTCTACGTGGAATACTAACCTCAAATTGCTTATTTGTAGAATCTTCGGTCTATTGGCAATGAATGAATGAATTACGCACCATTACATTCCCTGCGCCTCAAGCTCCGCTCTTCTAGCAAAGTTGAGTATAGCCTTGAGTCCCAGCTCCTTAATGTTCTGGGGATCCAAAGTGATGGACCCCAGTATAGTCTGCCTGTAGTAGCTCATTGCCTCATACCGACACAGAACATACTCTGCAGCGCTCCAACAAGGGATCCTGGGCCACCCCAATCACATGCAGTAGGCAACTCAGCGTGATGTGGCTGGAAAACAGACCTACCAGCAATCTTAGGTTGGCTCTATCTAAAATCAAGCAAAAGCGTCCTTTCTTAGCACTGGGCCCAACGATGAGCTCCATTGCCTAACAGAGATGTCTATAGATGGTTCTTCATTGCAAGAGCATCTGCCCTTTGTCTCAGCGTCCCGCACAGATTTCCGGTTGGAAAATAGTGGAGTCTGCCGAGAGGCAGAGATAGCCTAGTTCCAGGCCCAAAGACTCCGGCGCCAGAACTCTCTTCAATGACCGTATACCAGACCTGCCCACTCCGTTCGGAGACCTTCCGGCACACTGACCTTACGACGATATGTTGACTATTTCGTATGACCTTTTGACGTAACTACGTAAAACCGTGGACAGAGCTGAAATCCATTCTGCTTAGTATGAATATAACCACACAGCCTCGGTAGTCAAGGTCGGTCTACACATAGATCGTTGTTTTTATTTGTAAATCAGTAATAGGTCCAAGAGCCGACCACTAAGCCTTGGATACAGCGCGTACTAATGTGGAATGTTAAAAACTAGTAAAATCTTACAAAATCTTGATGCTAAATAGCAAACTCGGCGATTGGACATTGACATATGATTATACAATAAGCCCAAAAATGTTCGAATAGCGGACGGGAGCCCAATCTTGAGAAATCTTGAAAATGGTATACAAAACAATGTGGAATATGCTAATTTTAAGAAGCAACCAGATAATTGTATGCATGGGCCTATTTGATTGACTTGATCCATTAAATTCGTTTGCTATCTGCGACTAGTTGACGGAATTTTTTGTTTCAGATGATTATAATAGGGTAGTTTTAGAGTCAATCGAGGGTGAACATGATTCCGATTACATAAATGCATCCTACATAGATGTGAGTATCATACCAATACCAAAGTTGATCAGAACGCAACTTTTTTTTATTTTTGCAGAGCTTATTGAAACCTAATGCTTACATAGTAACTCAAGGACCTACCGAAGAAACCGTCGCAGATTTCTGGAGGATGATATGGCAAGCAAGAGCCAGTTGTATTGTGATGTTAACAAAAACTTTTGATTTCATTAAGGTAACACGGTACCTTGTTTTCAAGGTTTTTAGATTAGTAGTTATTCGTTCTTCGAAAGCTTTGTCCACTATAGTGAATGAGTTTTGCAGCAAAATTTTGCTTATTTTCCAATTGTTATACCTTTTTGTATAATATTTGTAATTTGAAACATATTTCAGGTAATGTGTGTCCAATATTGGCCTCCCTCTAAAGAACTTGAAGAGACATATGGTGGTATACACATGCAGATTCTTAAAGAAGAGGAATTAGCTAATTTTCATATTAGGACATTTAGGCTATACAAAACTGATGAGAACGTAAGCATCTCCGACTTTTTTAATTTTTTTATTCATTTATTAGGTATCGACAAGAATCAAATGCATCATCATGTGACCCTTGATCTTTTGTTTGTGACTTGTTGACGGTGCGAACGTTTTTCTCGGAAGATTGATTTTTATAGATCCTGATTACTTTATATATTTTCAGGGAGGTATAACCGAAGAAAGGACAATCCTTCAGTTTCACTACACGCAGTGGCACAGTCATTCGTGTCCGTTCACAAATGCTTTGCTAGAGTTTAGAAGAAGAGTTAGGGCCGTTGTTGGACATGTTATAAAGTCTAACGAGGCTGGACCAATGGTGGTACATTGCAAGTGAGTTACTTCAGTATCAATACAACTTTTCAAAAGAGAACACTTGGATCAATTATTACATAGACATTTCTTCATAACTTTGCTAACTTGTTACACAAACGGTGTCAGGTGTGAAGTGAAATGAACTACATGCCATTTCGAATTTTTTTTTCAATTCTGCAGTAGCATTGGTTTCAAATTATGCCTCTTTCAGTTTCTTGTAGGATTTAGTTTTGACATCAGATATTTTGATATTTTTTGTCGTCTCATTGCTCACTACTTTCAGTGATGGAGGTGGTAGGTCTGGAGTGTACTTGTCCATAGATGCTAACATGGAACTGGCTGAAGAAGAAGATAAGTTTGACGTATTTGGGTATTTGAAGAAACTGAGAGAAGCACGTAAAGGATTAGTGGAGAATGTAGTAAGTAACGATAATAATATATCTTCAAGAATCAGTTTCTGCCTTTCTGGTGAAGTTAAGGAAATTTTTCAAGAACTTTCGCAGATACCACAGGAAGTACTTATGCAGATGACTTCGGTTTTTGTACCTGTCATCTACCATCAACTAGACGTTGTCCCAGAATTGCCGGAATACCTTTTCACTAGCTCGGCAAAAATGAAATAGAGAACATGCTTTACAAAAATTAAATTATTCATGTGCAGGGTCCTCCACAAGCTGATTTAATATCGATGCAATGAGAAATTATTAGGATCACTTGAAATCTATGCTAGATATAAACCTAATTTTACTTAGAGCACTATACAGGGTGTTCATTTGAAAACTTCCCACCACGGATTTATCGAAAACCACACGTCAAACGATTTGTCAAGGGAGGCAACTTTTTAACCACAACCTACTTCACCCCCTTCCACCCTCTGCCCCACAGGGTCATCCGCTTAACAATCTTAAATGACAACGGTTATCAAGTAATGGCTTATTTGAAAGGTCTTGTGAAGTCCTTTATTTTGTCGTTTGATTTTTTTAAATCGGTCGATGCGATTTCGTTTTTCGTTGTATATGTTATGCGTGATTCAAATTCGAACCTCGCCTTTGGGATCTCGACAACGGTAATGCGAATGTCACACGATCAGTATTCACTGTGGTCTGTACCATCAGTGGATTTCTACGTAACATTTTGCATCAATAATTATATCACTGGCGTCCAGGCTACACGGTCAATAAGTATCACATCTCATGATACGAGTAAATATACGATGCGGGGTACTTTATGGGACCAAGTTGCGTAGATAAATAAAAAATGGAACTTGGACAGTTTGTAAATTCAAAGTATTTCCGAATTTACTCTATGTCGCTTTTATTTTTTCCTGGCTTAGACCAAAACAAAACTTTTTCAAACATTCACATTGTCTACAAATTTCAAACAAATACAGAATAACATTATCACTTTTTCTGTTCTACACGATGGCATAATTAGAATTTCGATCTGACGTTTCAGCCCTCAGTTCTTTAAAATTGTATCGTTTTCGATTATTCCCCTTAAATAATATAAATTAATGAGTTACATTATCATCATTCGAAAAGTTTAAATCAACTGTCTGAAGTTAGGCACTTTTATTTTTGATATTCTATGAAATAAATGAGTATATGATAATTTTAAAGTTACTCAAAAAAAAATGTTTATAATAATCTATGACCTGCTAAAATATTTGAAATCAGAATTATTTATTCATGCCAACTTGCAGAGATCAAAAAGTGGCAATGTTAATGTGCAGATTATATATCTCAAATAAATTCAGAAAAAAATTAGAAACGATTTTGAGAAAATTCTTTATTTTTTCGTGTATCTCTGGAGATACTGCATACAATTTTTTTTTCAAATCATTCTAGAATAAACTAGGTACATATCCTCCTACATATTCAACAAAACTATTGTCTATATGATGAAATTTCAAGTAATTGTAAAAAATAACGAATAAATATCGACAAAAAAAATATTTCCGGAATTAGTATAATATGCTATATCGCTGGCTATATCAAAACGTCTCCATTGGAAGTGGCATTTTAGAATACATACTAAAAAATGTACGGTATTACATTGAAAAAATCGCTTCTATTGTCATGTCGGTATGGGTCACCTTGTTGGAAGCGTATATTCCACAATTTTTGTTAACAACACTTTTGACTGTCTTACAGTAATGGAGATATTGTCCAATTAGATAATAAAACTCACCCTGAATGTCTAATTTGTTGCAGCAGTTATGTCGCTGGATAGCTTGAGCACTTTTGAAGATTTTTCGATGTTAATCACTATAAAAGCTGCAACCTTTATTTCACATTTACTCTTATGCAGTTTTCGGCAAAAAAATGACCGATTGTTTGCAATAACAAATTAACTGTTGCAACGTGTTGGACAGCCATTTTGAAGGTGTTCTCATCCCTTTCCCAATTCGTCTATAGACTTATAACCTTGAAGTTTAATAAAAAATTACCAATTTTTTTTTATTTCGAGAATAAAGGTCTTTTTTACAACAGGGTTGACATTTGGCTTCCTTGAATGTTTAAAAAAAGTAATCTAAGTAGTTTTCCATATCGATATGAATTGTGAAATCGTCGTGGAAGACTATACAAGGTGTCCCGTATCGTTATGTCCAAATTTTCTGAGCGGAAAGTACACTTCTTTTCAGATAAAAAAACGCAAAGGTTTCCATTTTTATGTATTGCAAAGCTATACGCCCATGAATGTTATTTGAAGATAATACTAAACATAAATTCGTAAAGTAAATAAAAATTGTTTTATTTAAAAAAGGTCAATTGATGATATTTTCAAAATGTCCACCTCATTCTTGAATGCAGGCTTGTGCCCTTAAGCCAACAGATGACGTAGTTATTCGTATTTGGCCCCTGTTTTGTCGTATTTGTTCAGCAGCCTGCTGAATACGTGCCAATAACTCTTCCATTGTATTTGAAACTTGCGCATAGACCAAAGCTTCATGTACCCCCATAAATAAAAATCAATGCGATTGTGATCGGGTGGTCTAGGGGGCCAGGCAATAGGACCACCTCGACCAATTCATCTCAATTCCGAAATGTGTTGGAGTCCCATCCATTTGGAACCACATGTGTAGGCGAACATTCAGTGGGAAATCCTCCAAAAGTCCATGCCGTTCGTACATAAGAACTTGAAGGTAACTGTCCGCATTCAACCTTTCAGGGCAACCCTAGCGTTAATAGAAAATTCATGTTAAAAAAAATTACATTGACGTACAGCTTTGGGATTTTCTGATTCCTACCTATGCAGGCTTCCCAGATTGGTAATACCAAATGTGAAGGTAGCTGCATCTGTCCAGAGGGCTGTTCTGAAATGAAAATTGAATATATAGGTCGAATACACTTAAAATTCGCAAAACAGTCATTCGCGGTACTCCGACTTGTCTACCGATTTGACGTACACTGATAGTTGGATCACCTACAACAGTATTTATAGTAAAACTTGTTTATACAAGTGTGCTGGCAAGTTCACTCCCAGATCGAAAAGATAATAACGCAGTCCGCATTCCCGAATTTTTCTGTGTACTTCCATAAATGTTCTGTAATTAGGAATGCGTCTATTTCCAAGCCCATGTCGATATTCCATAACTGCTTGACGAGTACTGCCGTTACAGTAGCCATACACAAAATGCATGGCTGCTTACTCTTCAGAAGAAAATCTACCGTCACTCACTATGAAGCTGAGGCTACTTAACCTTGATCGCTTGTATCGCTTAGTTGCTGTTCTAGCGGCTGATTTATTCGTATGATTGCGATTACTAATGACGTGCATGCAAAGATATGTTCCGAGAATAACTGCCTTGTTTATCATAAAACAGTTGCGTTTTTATTTATCTCAGACAAAAAAAGTAGTAGTTTTTATTTGCTTTACGACTTTATTTTTAGTACTATCTTCAAATAATGGGCGTGTAACTTTGAAATAAATAAGAATGGATATACAAGTTTTGGGTTTTGTTACTTGAAAAGAAGTGAACTTTCCGCTCCCAAAATTTGAACATAACGATACGGGACGTCTTGTATGAATGACATGCAAATAGAAAATCATAGTTATGTAGACATGATTTGTGGAGCTTCCACCAAAAAATGTTGCCTCCCTCCCGTTTTGAGCTGGGTACGTCCTTAGCGAGAAAGGGTTTTTTATGTTAATTTTATTCACAGGAACAGTACAAATTCATTTATGATTGCCTGGAAGATCATATAACCTGTGGGAATTCTTGGTTCCCAGTGAGCGAGTTATCCCAGCGGTTGAAGCAGAAATCTGTGAAGGACACCGTTACGAAAATGAATGAGTATCAACGGGAATATATGCTGATATGCAAACAAACGCCCAGATTTACCATCGGCGATTGTGCTGGGGGCCATAGGGGCGACAACAGGAAGAAGAATAGGGATGTGCTAATTGTACCACGTAAGTTAATTTTGTATTCGAAACCTACAGGGTGGTCTGAATTAAATGTGAGAAAAATAATTCTATATTAGGGTCACGAAAAGAATCACCGTGGTGACCGAAATGTACAAGAAATATAAACTGAAACATATACAGGATGTTCAATTGAAAGCCTCCCACCACGGATTTATCGAAAACCACTGATTAAAAGAAAAAACGTCGACATAGTTCAAAAGATTTGTCAAGGGGGACAACCTTTTAACCAAAAACTACTTCATCCTGTTTCGCTTGTGGCCCCCAGGGTCATCCCCTGTATAATTTAAATGACAAGGGGTATCGAGTAGTAGCTTGATTGAAAAGTCTTCCGAACACCTTTATTTTGACGTTTGATTTTTTTAAATCGGTCTATTCGTTTACAATAAAATTAGAAAAATCTTTATTTATCTTAATTTGTACAGATAGAAAACAAAAACTCATGAAAATATCACTTTTTATCTCAATAAGTGTTCAAAACCAAATAACAACCCGATTTTCCCTCATTCTTTTCATCAACACACATATCCTGTATTTATTGTTATACCTATTTAATTATTTGTAGCTAAGGGAAAGAAATAATTTAATTTGCTGCCAGTTACCTTTGCAACAATTTCGAGATAGTGAAAATTAATTTATTGATTCAGATTTTACTTCCAAAATGGTTTACACACTAGCCGAAAGAGTGGAAATGATTCTAATTTATGGTGTCCAAGATCAATGTGCTCGGAAAATTGCCGTCTCGTTTACAGCCAGACATCCGGGAAAGATAACTTCGCATACTCATGTTTTGGACCTTACTAAATTTACTCAAACTGGATCTGTTGCAAATAAAAAACGTGATTGTCGGAGAGTTTTGGATGAAGCCGCTCAAGTTGAAGTTTTGGGTCATTTTGGAATAAATCCTAATACTTCATTACGCAAAATTGTTGCTGCGACTGGTGTTTCATTAAGGTATAGACAGCTACTAAACTCCATAAATTTAATCCATTCAAAACGAAAATATTGCAAGAGTTAACCAAAGATGATTTCAATAGGCGAGTTGGGTTTTGTGAACAAATGACTGCAGCAGCGATTAATGATAATACGATACATGTCAAGAATATCTGCTTCAATGATTAATGCACATTTTATCTAAATGGATTTGTTAATAAGCATAACTGCAGGTATTGGATCAATGAAAATCCTCATGTTTTTGTAGAAGGGCATACCCAAACCACCACCAAAAAATTAATGTATAGGCAGGAATTTTAGGAAACAAAGTGATTGAGTCTTTGTTTATTAATGGAAATTTGAATGCAGACATTTATTTGAATATGTTGGAAAATACCGTAAATCCGCTTATCGCTGAAACGATTGAAAACCAAATCAATCGCGGAAGCTCTGAGACTGAAATATATTTCCAGCAAGCCGGCTCCCCTCCTCACTTTGTTCTTCCGGTTCGGCAATGGCTAGACGACGAGTTTCCAGATAAATTGATAGGGCGAAGAGGGCCTCTGGAATGGCCTGCTCTGATTTAACGTCATTAGACTTTTTTCTATGGGCCATTTGAAATCTTTTCTGTGTACTCTCCAGCCTGAAAGTGCGGATGAGCTTCGACAACGCATCATCGAAAGCCGCCAAGATATCCCACATGTTTTTGAAAATCTCCGTGAGAAACTTGAACATCGCCTATATCATTGTTTGCCAATATCGGCCAACATTTTGAAGACTGCACACTGAAATGAAAAGTGATGTTTTCGTGTGTTTTTGTTTTATATCTGACCAAATTAAGATAAATAAAGATTTTTCTAATTTTCTTGAAAACGAATTGACCGATGTTAAAAAGTCCAACGTCAAAATAAAGGTCTTCGAAAGACTTTTCAATCAAGCTACTACTTGATACCCTTTGTCATTTAAGATTCGTCAGGAGATGACCCTGGGGGGCCGAGGGTGAAAAGGGGTGAAGTAGTTTTTGGTTAAAAAGTTGTCCCCCTTGACAAATCCTGACGTGTCTCGGCGTTTTTTCTTTTAATTAGCGGTTTTCGGTAAATCCGTAGTGAGAAGTTTTCAAATGAACACCCTTTGTACATGGTTTTATTCGGCCAGACAATGAAAGCCTATCGGAGATCAAAAAAGCAGCTGTGCTTTGACATTATCAAGTAAACTTCAGTATTTGAGATGATCAAAAGTAGAAAAAATGAAAACGATACGGTTTTCAGCTAATTTTATCGAAAGAGCTTCTAGTGACTAATAACAATAACAAATGACATACCCCATAGCACAAACGCCATGCAGAGTAAACAAACCACAAGGCACCGAAGACCCCAAACGAAACAAAATAATCAAGTCACTTTAACTGACAGTGCCAACAATATATTATGATTCCAAATCCCAACAGCTAAATACTGCACAAAATCAGGAAGATGTCTTACTTGTGGATTAGAAGGACATTCAACAGAAAACTGTAGTACCAGTGAAATGTACAAATG
Source organism: Acanthoscelides obtectus (assembly GCA_963669975.1). Classification (NCBI taxonomy): domain Eukaryota; kingdom Metazoa; phylum Arthropoda; class Insecta; order Coleoptera; family Chrysomelidae; genus Acanthoscelides; species Acanthoscelides obtectus. The sequence continues at coordinate 69,661,271 of CAVLJG010000006.1, forward strand.
CTGTCCAAATTGTAAAAGTGCAAACCAGGATTTTAATCTAGGATTACCTATTAATCATGGACCATTTGTCAAAAATTGTGAAGTATATAAAAGGAAAATTGAACGTGAGAGGGAAAAAATTAGTTATGCAAATGAATAGCAACTACTAAGCTCAGATTTGCAAGACGTGGCTAAATCTGTAAGTGATGAATATAACTCAATATACCATTTAAACATACAAGGAGTCTTGAATAATATAGATGAAGTTCAACAGTTTTTAAGATGGAGAAAACCACTTGTATTATGTCTTACCGAAACACATGCTACAGAAGACATCACTGATGGTGAACTACAAATTACTAATTATAAAACCTACAGATGCAACTCCAACTCCAGACATACTGGAGGTGTAGTGATTTATGTTTACCACAAAATACAGATCACATTATTCGATTGTACCACTTTAGACTATGCATACTGGTATGCACATATACAGTTCAAATTATTTGGGAAACGTTATGATCTTTGTACATTTTACCGTTCACCAAACAGTGATGCAGATACATTTTCAACGTTTTTTGAAGAAAAATGCGAAGAAATGTGGAATTTTAGAAACAATATAATACTTTTAGGTCATTTTAATTTAAATTATTATGGTAAAAGCATGAAAACAAGAAAATTGAAAGAAACCATAAACAACTATGGCTTCAAGCAAAAAATTGAAGAGAGTACCAGAATAACATCATTATCAGAGACTTTGTTAGATCTTGTTATTGTAAATTTCGAATGTGCAGCGATTAAAGCTGTACATACACCTAAAGTTAGCGATCACAGTTGGACAATGCTGCCCTTGGTAGGGCATTTTTCTGACACAAAAATTAAGAAAATCGTAAATACTATTAAGTACGAAAAACTTGAACGAGAACTTGCTGGCTGCTATTGGAATTTTGTTGAGAATATGAAAAAATATATGACAACATAATAGGAAATATAAAAACTTGTTTAGATCTTGCAACTGATAAAAAAGTCATTTGCTCGACAAAAAATACACCCTGGTATAACAAGAATATTAAGGCAGCTTAAAATTTGAGAGACAAACAATACAATAAATGTATATTCACAAAATCAAATGATGATCGGGAGGTATATAAAACTCTTAGGAATAAATGTGTATATGTAATTAGAGAAGAAAAAAGGAAATTCTACGATAAACAAATCGATAATAACAAGTGCGACAGTGTAAAGATGTGGAAGACTTTAAAAAGACTGATCAATTCGAAGCCGCATGATTGTGTAAATCAAGTTCAATTCGAAAACGGTACCGAAACAAATTCTTTGCGTGTATACATACTAGTTCTAAGTTGTTTACAATTGTTCTGTTTATGTAGCCAAATGTGCTAAATAAATCTTTCTACTACTACTATCTACGATGTGGATGAAAATTCGTTTCCTGGGTAAATCGTGTGCACAGATTCCGAAACCCAAATATCACTTTGGCATTAGAACCTACGAGCTCCAAGGATCCCATTCTTTACTCAAAATTCGACGACAGCCACGCTTCAAGATTTTCTTACATTCATATTCAAGATCAGTTATGCTCCCAAATTACCTTTAAGTGCGCTACCTTTCATTAGCTGGCAGCAATGAGATATGAAAGTGTGCATATCTCTTGACCACTGTCATCCCCATGACAAGTCTGAAATTTCAGTGGTCTATACAAAACGGTTTGGCCATGTTTTTCAAATTGTCTTGGGTGGTACCAGGTGCGGATGTTGACACCCCGCCAGAAATTAAGAGCAAATAAGAAGGGGGCCTGATAGCCGATTGGTTAGCACGTCGAGCTACTGATCGGTCAGCCCGAAGCCTCGCGGGTTCGAATCTCCGTCTCCGAAGTTAAATACGAGTCAAAGATGTTGCGTTGTGTGTTGTCTATATCACGCACCAGATCGGTGCAAGATCAACATAAGTACATCGCATTGCTGAAACTGGCTTATCCGATAATCAGTTACCAGTAGATGACTTGTGGAGTAGGACAGTGTTGATACAATGAGGACGGCAAAAAGGGAGACCTTTGCCTCCTATTTGCAAGATTTCGCTTCCCCACCTCTACTACGAATATTTCCAATACTTTTACTACTACCAAGAGCAATAAGGATCTAGTAAACATCATGTATTATTCTGCCTGAAATATAAAAAAGACACTGAAGATCGAATATACAAAAAAGTCTCTTCTCTAACATAAAATATCTTGTTGCTGTCTGTAAGGGCTTCATATTCGGAAATAACGTCTCCGACATTTACATATATACCCAGTGCCAGAAAAAATAATTTCATCAACTTGCTTTTTTGGAAACGTAATGGCATATATTTAAAGAATGCTGTGGCAACAATGTCAACGTTCTATCTTTGTTTTTGTTTACCTTTGTTAAAATCTCTCTCTCTTAGTTTTTGTGAAAAAAGCAGTTTCTGAGAGCTGAGTAGTACAGATATGTTTAGTTAGTGTCCTTTAATTTACTGAGGTCAATCATAACAAAATGTTTCGAGTTCGAAGGCATCTAAATTATCACCATGTTAGCGACTTTGACAGGGGTAGAATTATTGCCTATCGAGATATGGGTTTGGCCTATAGCGAAATTTGCCGCCGTGTTAATTGTACTGCAATGGCAGTAATGCGTGTGTGTCGTGTGTGGATAGAAGAAGGTAGAGCAACACAAAGGTCAACTGGTCCACAGAAGCGTACCACAGATTGTCAAGATAGATAGGCGCCTCAGACAACTAGCCCTATGAGACCTCTTTGCTACTATGCGTCAGATCGCTGGTCAATGATTTGGAAAAGAGGGTAGACATGTTACTATACTATACTTACATTCTGTTGCCGCAGTCGAGATTTGGACTTTTTTCCTACCGTCCACGGTTATTGCTTCCTCCGACTGTGGATCACTGTCGTCAACTTTTGAACTGGAGTAGATAACGGCAACATTGGAAGGCAGAATGGCATAATGACATCTTCAGCGACGAATCGCGATTCTGTCTAGGTATGCACGATGGTCGTAGAAGGGTTAAGACGCCATTGTGGAGTACGGCGTGATATTGCATTTGCTGTTTAGAGGCATGTACACAGGACTGTTGAAGTAATGGTTTAGGGGGCTATTGCCTATAATAGCCGATCACCCCTTCTCTTTGTTCATGGCAATATGACTGCTGCGCGTTATGTTGACGATGTCCTACAAACCACTTTAGGACCACTAGAGGGCCATCCTCACGTCATTTTTCAGCAATGCAACGTACGTCCTCATATTCAAGAACATGTGTGGAATATGATGGTGAGGAGACTATCTCATTTGCACCATCCGCCACAGACTCTGCCACAGGTAATCCATGAAATTCGAGTTGCTTGGAATGAGGTGCCACAACCAGACATCGATCGTCTCATTTTGACGATGCCTAGACGTATACAGGAGTGTATTCAGCCGCGGGATCGCCAAGCACATTATTAATTTTTTTTCTTATTACTTGTCAATAAAATTTCGTGAGAATGTTATCGTTTCATTTTTTCTGGGTGTAACACTTCTAATGTCGCTGAGTATATTTTGTATTGGCTCGGATTCTATAGCTAATATGCCAAGATTTTGTAGTAATTCCTATTTACTGAAACTCCTCTTGCATGGACCTACTGACAAAGAAACAATATTTAAATGGAGTGATCCAAATGATACGAGATGACAAGCGTCGAACAAAAGACAGAGCTGTGCAAACGGCTCGACTTATTTTTTGCGCCACCGCCTCCCCTCTCTTTGCTACGCCTTTGCGCACAGAGGCGGAGCGAGGCGAAGGAAACCGCGACGACATTTGTCATTTGTACGTGTCAATCGTAACATGTTGTTTCCCTTCGCGTTGCTCCAATGCACGGCCTCTCATTTGATTATGTGCAAAGTAAGAGAGGAAAAGTTTCTCTTATTTTGTTATTTTTTTTTTCAGCTGATAACTTCCGTCCCTACTTAACGTCCTTCCAAGGCAACAGCTTCACTGACTACATAAACGCAGTGTTCGTTGACGTAAGTGAAATGCAATACTAATAATTAATTGGATCCATTAGTGTGGTCTATTGTACTCGCGACAGCTTCATCGGGAAAAGATTCTCCGGAAGCAGCTGCCCGGAGGATTACCCAGAACCATTACCGTCTCTTATTGCTGAAGTATCATTAATCAAGATAATGGAGGTTTTGAATGAAATGTGGTTTGGATTGGAAAGAACGATGTATAAATATATTTTTTATAACAAATTCGGCGTCCAGAATAGGATCTTAAAAATACTCCCGCCATCCCTGAGACAGTAGCCAAACACAAACATGAATTTAGAAATCTACTTCGGAAAGAAGTTTATCTGCTAGTCTCTCATAGACGGCGCTTGGATCTTGAATCCCCTTTTAGCCTATCTAATGCCAATTTTTTAATTATGCATTTTCAGGTATACCACCTGGAAGTATCCAATCAAAATAGGGATTAGAGAGGCCAAAAAGGGATTGAAGATCCCAGCGCCTGCGACACAAGTAGAACCAAATTAAAAAAAAAGAAACGTGTAAATATCTCTCCCACACAGCTTGATTTGTGAAGTTCTGAGGCGGTTGTTTATCAAACACATTGTTGTATTCAAGTTACTTTAAATTCGACTCTATTTTTAGGGATATACCAAACCAAGAGAATATATAGTCACCGAATGGCCAATTAAATCTACTTGTGGAGAATTTTGGTCTTTGGTATATGACTACGAGTGTTCTGCCGTTGTTATCCTCTGCGTACCCCCAAATAATTCGGTAAGTTTTTAAGCAATGGCGCCCATATAGCAAAATTCAGAGGGGCGCAGATTAGACTTACACACCCAGTCAACCAGTTTTAAGCAGATAGCTGTGTAAAGCGGTGGCAGAAAGAAATTCTATGTAGGGATATTTTGAGGAGTAAAAAAATCGTCAAAAAAAATTCTATCAGGATTATTTCAATTCGCAAGCGGAAGCTAAGGGGGCATATGCCCCTCTCTGACCCCTAATGAGCGCCCGTGTAATTAGTGTTTATTTACCTTACTATATACGATGTCCAATTTTAATCTCCCTACCTAAATATTTTTAAAACTGCGCATTCTAGAAAAAAGTTTCGAACGAAAGTTGCAACGTGTCGAGTCAGCAAAATTATAATGATATTGACAATGACCTTGACTATATGTCCTTCAAAATGATCTCAAGGTCAAACGAATACTTTCAAATAGAACCCTATTTTTCCTCATCGGAATTAAAAAAAGCTGCAAATTTTACATCCAAACATAACCTTGATAATAACCTAGACAATCGTCTTCAAGGTCATGCCAAGGTCAAATAAAGATATCGAATACAATTTGCTCTAACAAAAATGTTTGACAGCATAGTTGATAGGTTTGTGGGAATCATCCAAAGTGATATTGACCTTGAAAATCACTTTCAAGGTTAAGTCAACATTTCCAAAGGAAACCTCTCATTCGTATTCTGGAAATAGGAAGAGCAAGAGACTTTACATCGGAATATAAAATTGAACTCAAATAACATTTAGGCTTGACACGGCCTCTACTATGCGGTCTAGGTCACGCTTGAATATAAAATTTCCTGTTTTTTCCATTCGCAGCATGAAATTTAAGATTTCCTTTGGAAATACTGACTTGACCTTGAAGGGCATGATCAAGATGACCTCAGAGCGATTCCCATATGCCTCACAACTATGCTGTCGAACATTTTTGCGAATTGTTCCCGTAATATTCATAGGACCTTGTAATGACCTTAAGGTCATGGCTAAGGTGATGTTCGGACGTAGACTTTGCTCGTCTGTTCAGTTCCAATGTGAATAAATGTGAATAAGAGGAGGTTCCATTTGAAAATATGCACCTGACCACGAAATAACATTGAAGGTCGTAGCTGATTGTCAAGGTCACTAATTGTTTGCCCCTTCGAAACCTCCTTAATTTTTATCTATAGTGCATAGTTTTCTAAATATCAAGGTAGGGATATTAAAATGGGACAAAAAGTATATCTGAACCTCCCAAAATAAACTATCCACTCCTTCAAATAATTCCGTGCATTTCTCATACTCCAAGAATTCCTTAAGTATATATCGACCCATTGGAAGGCAAAGGACAAAAATATTCCTTCAATTTCAATCATTTGTTATAATCTGTTTCATCTAATTTTAGGACTTTTTTTATTATACACTGATTTTTGTTTTACTTGTCTTGGCTAGGGTGCACTTATTTTACTACTGTAACTGATAATGATGATGATGATAATGATGATATAAGCGTTGGTTTTGAAGTTCACTGTACATTTTTGTTTTAGCAACAATTTCCTCCATTTTGGCCTGAAGGTCGAGCTTCAAAGAAATATGGACCAGTTTTCACGATAGATCACATTTCCCATAACCATTATCCTAACATCAAAACTTGGGTGTTTAGAATAAACAAAAAGGTAAGACAAACTATTTCTAGAACATTTCTAGTCCAAATTTCCAATTTCCCAGTTTTTCACTAACAGAAACATTCATAAGAGTGTAAAATTTTTACAAACGTAGTGTCAAATGAGTCTGGCTCCAACCTCGTTAATACCTTGAAGGGCCAAAAACATAATTTTCTCTTAGGTATACAGTGCTGTCCAAAGTCATTTTCTCTTTTAGATTTCCATGTGTACAGTGAGAAAAAAGTTTAATTAAACCAATTAAAATTTTAATTAGGCCAATAAAAATATTTAATCAACTATGTGACAGCTAACAAGTTTAATCAGTTCAGTTAGACTCTGATTTCTTAAACAATTCTTGAATCTATGAAACTAGTTTAATTAAACCAAAGCGCAATCGTTTAATTAAATTTAATAAACCGTTTACTTATATTGCTCATGCCAATTTATTCAAATTTAATGCACTATTAAAATGAGTTTATCTACTAAAGCAATTTAATTATATTTATTAAATTTGTTCAACTAGTTTTAATGAATTATTTTATTTAGACTTATAAGGATAGTTGGATAATATTTGGAATTTAAAAAAGTAAATTGCGTTTTACTGAATGATGTATATTATAACTTTAACACGGATATCAAAAAATTTGGTTTTATATCAAAATAAAAACTTCCGAATTTTATAACCCTAAGCAAATTCGATAATTTCCGTTTTGATTAATTGTAAACTTATTATATATGGAATCAAGTTTTATCAAGTATTTGTCTGTTTGTCCAGAAAGAGGTTACAGTATATACCATTGACTAGGGGCAGTTCTTTAAGCAAAATATTTTAAAATACTACAAAGTCTACACCAACAGGAAGCTTCGCTTCCTATATATATATATTATACAATATAAAAGAAAAGCACATCGAGCCTATTTTGAACATGTTTGGTATAAATGCCCTTCATCGACCTAAATATGGCTGCATAAATAAAATTTTCAAAGTTCTTCCTATTCCCTCACGGCGGCAGTGACTCCCGTATGCAAAATGTTTCATTTGGAGTGAAAAATATTCTACCATGCTTATGAGTCACTAAATGCCTTATGCTCGAGTATTTCACTTGATCACTATAATTGATCCACTTCACAGCCAATACACCAACAACGGCGTCATTCGAATGCGAAGCTCCTCGCGAAAATCACAAATGAAACTGAGGAATTGGAAGCGCGTTACGGGCACTGCGTCTGTTGCATACTCCAAATCACTCACGAATGAAGGGCCGAGTCCGCGAGCAAATAAACAGTTAAACTGCTTTTATTAACATGTTTAATTGTTTTGAATATACCTCTTCCTCATTAGCTAAATTCCCAAACTAAAAAGTCTAATGAAACAAGTACATGGTTTGATATTTTCAAGAAATTTTGTTTACTGGTATATTGTTTTCAATTAGACTGATTCCAGAACATTCAGTTTAATTAAAGCGAATAGTCTTGTTCGTAATTAAAAAAATAGTTATGTGTGATGAAAACTTTCCAAAACAACTGTTTAACTGACCACGTTTTCTCAGTGTACGAGAAAAAGAGGCAATTGCTAGAAATAGTGCACCATATAGGCGCCATTCACACGTTTGTCTGGCAACGTCAGTAGAAGAGGAGTGCGGATGTTCCTCCTGATGTTTCTAACACGCTTGTTTTCTCTCTCTTTCTGTTGTTCACATGGAAATCTAAAATTTAAAACGACTTTGGCCAGCACTGCATATGGTGGATATTAATACGTGTATAATCCATTGCCTTATTGCAGATAGTGTCGTTGACAGAGCTTATGGCAGGAGTTAAGGCACCTCCAAAGACAGTTCAGCTATTCCAACTGACATGTTGGCCAATGGGCCACAGAGTACCAACATCCACAAATTCTCTCGTGGAGCTTATGAATATGGTGGAAAGATGGAGGCAGAGGACTGACTATGGACCAGTTTGTGTTGTATCTCCGTAAGTAATCCTTCATGCTTATTTCACAGCTACAAACGTATACCTGGCAACACAGAGTATGAAATCAAACTTAGATAATAATTCAGGAATTCAACCTGATAACTATAAAATTTTCTTGAGGAAATTCTGTATTGAAATGTAACGATATTTATTGAATTCTGGCGCCCACACGTGGATATGAAAAATCCTAGTCTTAGCTATGAGACAGTATCAGAACATAAAAATGAATTTAGACATCTACTTTGAAAAGAGTTAAGACTGTTCGATTCTACTACTGTCTCATAGAGAGCGCTAGGATCTTCAATTTTTTCCTGCGCCTCTTTTATGCCTATTTTAATTCGATATCTTTCAGTAGCATACGTTAATAAATACTTGAAGATACCCAGCTAAAATACACGAGAGTCGCAAAAAGGGATTGTAGGTCCGAGCGCCATCTACGAGACAGTAGCAAAACCAAACACTAAGTCCTTTGAAAGTAGATTCCTAAATTTACTTTTGTATTCCGCTATTGTGTCGTAGATGCCGCTAGGATCTCGTAGATCTCTTTTTGGGCGCTGGAATATAGTATACGTTTGCATAGTTTCAGGTAAAATACGTTAATCAATGGTTGAAGCGAATCGTTTTGATTGTTATATCCATTTTGATTGAAGTACAACAAAACTTCGTTTGTGTCATAGGAATCATTACAATTATATTTTGATCTCTTGTAGCGATGGAAGAAGTAGGTGTGGAATATATTGCGCAGCAAATGCGTGCATAGAACAAGTGATCCAACATGGTGAAGTAGATGTTTTTCAAGCTGTAAGAACAGTCAGGCGACACAGGCCACAACTTATAGAAAATATTGTGAGTATTCAGCATTAGAGTGGCAGGAGCCTTAGAGTAGTATTTTAGTTTTGACACTTCTACAGGGATTTTCGCGGTTTTTGGCGGTTACATTACAAGGTCATACGGCACAAGGGAAATTGCACACTGTGCAAGCCGAAAATCAACGTAGCTGTTACTCGATCTTGCACGCACACATGAATTGAGATACCATCGAATGATGTTGTCCATGAAATCCGAATATTATATCCTACCTCTAGTAAAATGGCCTTGACACTCTCTCTTCTGTTGGAACCCTTTATTTTTTCATTTGAACCATACAAATAACCTGCATTTATTGGTTCTTTCTTCTAACAACGTAAATTCAGAAATGCACCTTCTTTTTGGCCATCACCTTAGACTTAGCCGTGGCTTAACCCCTTTGGGTCTTTACTTTGACCGTACGACTTACTTCAGACTTTCTCTTTTGCCTTGACTTATCTTGGGTCTTATTTGAGATTTACTTTCTTGGAGCCTGTTATATACCTTACTTAAGGCTTCTCTTGAGCTATTTACGCCTTGGCCCTAATGTAGAGTTTGGCTTGCCTCACTTTCAGGGCCTGAGTTAAACCTAGGCTACTAGAACTTCAGCGTTGATTCAATTCATGGACTAATATAAACCAAGCTCTGATCTTCGGCCTGTGACTTCCACAAACACTGGTTTGCTAAGATAGATCATACTTTTTTTTCAATTGCATTGTATAATTTAACTAGTTTTGTAGTTCTTGTATCTATCTAATGGAGATGCCATTGATAACTGAAATTTGTTAAATTTCAACGTGTTCTGTTTCTCCTCTTACCGTGCAACTTTTGCCACATGGCGCCATCTGAGCTACCGGAAGATAGATATGGCCTTTTTTCTGGGTGCGCACAGAAGAGGTACTACATTCCCTGTGAATGTAGTACCTCATAATGTAGGCATTTTTAGGGCACTACTGACGTACGTCGACCAACAACAATGACGTCATTATGACAGTCTAATGTCATACCAAATTGAAGTGATAATAAGTCGTATAAAAGACCAAATACAAAGTCGATATGACGTACAGCCGCTCGCAAAAATAATCGCGCGGCGTATCCAAATGATCCTGGAAAAAGGATGTGACAACGACGCCCCACAACCAGTGAATTCAGGACTGGTAGAAAGGCGCCGAAACTCATATTCTACTTACCTACCACTCTTGAACCCTCTTGTTCCGACACGTCGTTATCACCTTCGCAATTTTTCAGGAGCATTTGTACAAAGTGTATAGAAATGGTTAATAAAGAACTAAAAAACACCGTTTGATCTCTAGCATGTTCACTGAGTTCACAATGAACCAAAAACATATATCGGTGAGTTTACACAAACGTTCGTGCATAACGGCCCACTGCACATCTATTTCTTGAGGAAATGGATGTATGAAAGTAATTCCTGAAGTTTTACTGAAACCCGCCAAAAACCGCGATCAAGACCTATATAAACTATTTTAATTTGGAAATTGTGGATTATGTTGAAAATACATAAGAGTGTATCTAAAAACTTTTTTTGATGCATGCATGTTGCTGGCAAATAATACTGATGAATTTAGAACATTTATGTTGTTTCAGACTGAATACAAGTACTGCTATGATGTGGTCCTGCACTATGTTCTGCACTATCTCCAAACGGATCTTGACGAAATGAAAAACAAAAATAAAAGCTAATAAGTTAACTGTCGGTCTATGATGTGTTATTAAAAATGCGTATTACATACATTAGATTCTGCACTGCTATTTGTGACTTTCTAGTCTCGTAACACCATTACTCAAAACTCACTCACTACAGAATTTTATACGTCCATCATGTGTATTAGATCGTGTCTAGGAAAAATTTTGCCCTGGGCTATTCAAGTAGTTAGTTCATTTTTGGACCGCTAAACAAGTTTTGTGAAACAGTTCGATCCAAATTTTGAAAATTACGAATTAATTTTATTATGTATTGGCAGAAACTTAGAGTTAAGTTCAAAACCTGAAACTTATCTTGTTGTTTTCATGTTGATAGAGTTTCATTGTCTGGCTGCTAATTTAAAACACGTAAGTGTGAAAGATACCACAATGGTTCCCAATATGTACAATAAACAGTAATTGAAACATATGTGGTTCCAATCAGTGGAAAGACAAAGAAGCTCTATACAGTCGGAGCTTGTTTCAAGATAAAAACTGTCATTTTATCTGGATTTACCAATTGCTGTAGATTTTTTTAATATTTTTACATAGAGTTTAACATCAACTTTGTGGTTGAGAATAGTAGAAATTTTAAAAAGGGATGTCCCATACCTAAAGAACTTCACACTATTGTACTTAATAGGCATGTAACAAAACAGTAATCCTTCCATGTTGTAAGGCTAATGAATGTATTATGTATGGAAAACTAGCATAGTTAATTTATATTTTGTGTAAAAGCAAAACAGGACATATATTTTTGTTAAATTGTAAATTTGCTCTATTATGTGTATAGGTATATTAAAAATGTTTTTGATAAACTGTGTACTTATTTAGCTCCCTATATGCGCGTTCAAAAAGAAACATAATTCATCAATGAAATGTTTCTTGACATCACTGCCACATAAAAACAAAAAGGGCATACAACAACCTCAGTACATCAAACAATTATTTAATAAATAAATAATACATATAATTGAATCACAACCCTATACTAATACCGTTTTTTCATAACCTTCATGAAGAGAACCATATCTGTAATAAGAAAAGATCAAATAAGATATATCACAAAAAAGGTCGTCAATAAAATATAGCATACATCCAGTGCGTGTTGGCATTAACATATTCTATCAGAAGATAACCAACCTACACCCTATACGAGTATCAATTACAGTAGAATGACAGCTGTTTGTCTAGTAATATCTCAAAATTCCCCATATCGGCACAGGTCACATAATTCTGACGGATGCGTCAACGCCAGGTAGACAGAACAAAATTTTGTTTTGGTTTTTTGTACTCTACAGATTCATTTTGCACTTGCTAACAGCTCTTTTATTTAGAAAAGTTCATTTGCATACAAAAAACAAAACGCCACAAACACGTTTTACTAGATTTATACCCGATCCATTATTGTCAACGTTGCAGACTAACAAAAAATTTCACTTGCTGATCAGCTGCCCACCTCAGTAGACGTCAAAGCGTGATGGATACTCGTGAAATAGGGTATAATACTGTAGTCGCGTCTCATAAGATGAGATACGTTATCTATGAGAATTCGTCACATCTATTTACTATACATATAATACTTTGAATATGTAAGTGTGTCATAGATGCTCTTGTGTATGCTGATATACAGTGAAAACCAAATGCCACTGATATCGTAATGTGTTGCCTAGCAACCCGAGTACGAGGTCACGGATGCCATCGGCACACTCTTTCTAAGATACATATTGCACGCTTCTCCCTCGTACACATTACGTCAGCCAAATTTGAACCTCACCATAGACAGCGACATTTATGAGACACTAACCTTACCAAAGTACATATAGTCACTACTGAAAGAGCTGTGATAAATTCTCATAGATGACTCTATGGTGTCTCACTTTATCTTGAATAATTTCTTGGACATGCAGATATAGCATTAGCTTGGCTATCTTCAGGTAAAATACATTATTCAGTGGTGATAACCTAATCAATATTGTGGTAGGTGCATCCAAAATCTCTGACATGTCATAATGTGTGTAGTACAAAATCCCAGCAAACAGCTTCGAGACCTTATATTCACATGACTTTAGTAAAAATAAGTTGAAGCAATTTTATAGCAAATCACAGTAAAATATTACACTTACTAATAAATACAATAAAAACAATAGCTAGTAAAATCCACATCCAGCACTTCCATGCCCTTTTGGAATGTTCAGCTAACTTGGAAGACTCGACACTAAGTTTAGACAGATTCTGTTCAGTGAGTTGTGCTGATCTAGAAACTATTTCTGTATCTTTTCTTATGATTTTATTGGCAGCTTCAGACTGTTCTTTCAGGGTTTTGGTTAACATCAACATGTCACCTGTTATCTTTGCTTGAACTGTTTCATTGTAATTAATGATTTCATCTAGATCACCAGCAGCTTTCGTAACATTCCTGTGTCTTACTCCTAGAAATTCTTATAATTGTATATTGGGCCAACAAGATGGAAATGTAAATATTTTCTTACCTAACAAATTATTCCTAACGGTCTCAGGATCATCTTCCTCTTGATATTTGTCTTTTGTAATTCCTAGACTAGCTTTAATAGCCTTGATTCTCCTCAAATAACAAGCTACATTTTCACTAGAACTGAAGAATCGTATATTTTAAGTCAATTTTGGTGATATGAAACAGAACTTACTCTCCAATTTTCCTAACTTCATGAAACATGTCCTCCAAAGTATCAACATACTTTTCAATTTTATCATCTTCCTTTCTATTTTTGCACATCAACTCACATTTTGCCAGAAGTCTTCTCAAATTCACTTCTTGCCTAGAGAGCCCCATTTGGTAAATTTTTTAACAGCTACCGGATTCCTACAAAAACTGGTATATTCGCCTGAACAAGTGAACACTCCTGGAAAAAAATTGTTTTGAGGACAAAATGTCATCTATCAAAGTCGATTTGAGGGTTATGAAGAGAGATGAGAAAGTTATAATTGCATTAGATCTTTTAGATTAACGAACACTTTTTTGGGAAATGCTCAACAGTGTTATGTATTATCAAGTATCAAGGTAATAAAAAAAATAGGGCTAGGAATATTTCGAAATTGAGGCAAATAGGTAAGCTTGCACTAACCTTATTTTGTTTCTACATCTATTTTTAAACCCACTTTTTAGATACGATACATGAATCCCTAAATTGAAGCTGCAACTAGTATTTAACTATTAGCACAGGTTTAATAATGTTTTAATTTCAAACTATTGCTGACGTATCTTTTTCTATTTCTTGACGTTTAACTGACAGTTCGACAGTTTTTTTTAGGCCGTTTTACGCGACACTTTCAAAACGGGTCAAGCAGTTAGTTGATATTATGATGTAACATGGAAGACATCGAACGAAAGTTGCTTTCGAACTGTCCAAGGACGATAGCCCTGGTATTTTCAAAAATTATACAGGCGATTGAGAATAAAGATAACAATGAAATTAAAAACAGTCTAGAATTGAAGTATTTGAGAGAAAAATGTTACTCTCCAGATTTGCTTGTGAGCAGGGTCGCTGGAGAAGGTATAATACATTTAGTGAAAAGTGGAAAAATATCGATAGAAGCGACATTGACTGATTTTGTTACTTCCATAGCACTTACGAGGTATGTAATTACAGTGAAAATATGGCAAGGTGGAAGCAGAATCACAGTTGTTTCAGAAAATTATTATAGTTTTCATTGGGTGTTTTTTAGGAATCATGCAAGCATTGCACCTATCATTAACGATTTATTATTCTTGGAGCTGACAAGTAAAGCAGTACCTTACAATTTACTTTTACCACAACACCCATTCATAACACTCTTGGTGGAGAATGATCAATTATGGAAAATTGTCCTGAACACCATCAAATGTGGCTATGAAAAAAATCATGACTCGTAAGCCCAATTGTATTTTTAACTTTCTACGTTTTTATTCATAGTGCTCCAAACTTATTACAGGAAGTTAGATATGCTACACAGGCCTGTGTTTTTATACTGTATATGTAATCCACATTTAAATGCTAGTTTAACTTTGTGTAATCAGAAGTTATGGAAATTTCTACAAACCGAAGGTACCAACGAAGATTTTCTCTATAATATAATTTCGTGGATGCAGGTATGTGTATAAACATTGAACAATCTGACTAAAATGGCAATGAACAATAATTTCTGTTAATGTGCAGATGTGTATAGAAATAGAATTTTATTAAACTTTTAGATGAAAACTGTACAGTCATTAGAGTCTACCAATGACTTGATAAGTGAAAGCTTAATAAGCAAAACGAAACTAAACTCAGAAATACTCATTCTTTGGCAACTGTCTATGCTGCACTACATGGCACTGTATAGATATGACCTACGTCAAACCATCTCAAGCATAAAAATGGCTTTGTTGAAAACAGAAGACATAAAAACTCAAAATTGCCAGCTGCTCATGTTAGCAAGAACTGTGGACATATGCTCCTCAGTATATCTCTATGACATATTAGATCTATGTGAGTAGTTTTTAATATTCCTTACAATTTTCTGATAATGTTGAGGTGCTTGTTGCAGATGATTAAATGTATTATGTATCTATTTCAGGTAAATTCTTGGTTGTAGAAAAACACGTTAGTGACGAGTACGCTCTACAAACTTTAAATGCTTCTTTGATCCAGTGGATGACAAATCCTTGTCTACTGATACAAGATGCTTTAAAAGTAGCAGAAGCCATTTTCAGTTTCCATCATACCGAAGAGAAACTTTTTGATAACACGCGATTGCTCAGTTTTATTGAGGATAATCACATGATTCTTCGCTCAAATAGTGACGTCTATATATTATTACATCTTTGTGATATCTCACATCGACTAAGGAATGAAAAGACACTATTGGATTTTTTGGAAAACCTGGAACACACTCCATGCAGTTTGCAAAAACACATTTTCAATTTCCTATGTGGATTGTTTTTGGTTGAGACTTTCAGCTCGAAGATTCAACAAAAAATATTCACGACAATTCAAAAATACGTTCAGAAAAACATAGCATTAACAACAAAACTTTTGACGTTGGTACTTTATAAATTATCTCAAGCAAAAGATCCTACAATACATTATGAACTTTTAAAAGCATTGCCAAAGCTAGTAGTATTAAGAGAAAATATACCAAAAGTAATAGCAACCTTAAAAGCTTTGAGTAAAGGATCTGCAGATCTCTTTAATTTTTGTTTGTCACTAATGTATCAAGCTTGGAAGATTGATAACAAATGCTATCCTCAACTAGAAAGTATGCTGACTCAAGGATGCTTTCCAGAAAAACGGGGGGAATTTTATATAACCAAAACGTACGTTTTGAAAGGATTGTGTGAAAAGAAGTAAGCAACGATTTTAGAATGGCAAAACGGAAATAAGGCAACATTGTTATTATTTTGTTTTAGACCAGAACTATATGGGAAGGATATGGTAGCACATATCTCAAAAATCTTGAATGAATGCAGTGATGAATCTGGGTCATTACCATGTGCCTTGGCTTTGGAAGGTATCAAAATTCTGTGTAGAGCCGAAGTTATAGACATCATTACTACATGGGCAACTCTGGCTCCGAAGTTTAGAAATGATAAAAGGATATTAGTCGTCAAAGCGTAAGGATTTTTGAAATATTATAAAGGAGAGGAAGCGTCGCGAGTGGTCGCGCTTGATTTGATTTTCATCACTGTCACTCTAAATTGATTAAATTTGGACTTAATGTGCATTACAAGCTTTTTACGGCGCTCATCTCGACTATTTTAACGTTAATTCTAATTTATAAATATGGTTCTAAATTGTTCAGATGAACCGAGCATTTCCATACGATCCCTGATGACGACAAAAAGATTTTCCTTTAAGATGTTCTTGACAGTATGGTAATCGGTCAAAGAATGTCGCTCCCCGTTTATAAGGCATGGGCAAGGGCAGGCAGTCGCCCCTTTTCCCTAGCTCGGCAAAAATCAAGTGGATAGAACATTTTTTCAAAAATTGAATTGTTCATGTACAGGGTTCTCTAGAAGCTGAATCATTATCTATTAGATGAGAAATTAGTAGGATTAGTTTAAATCTATGTTAGAGAGAGAGAGAGAGAGAGAGAGAGAACCTCACACGATTAGTATTCACTATGGTCCATAATATCAGATTTCTACGTAACATTATGCATCAATAATTGACGTCCAGGTTACACGATTAATAAATATCACGTCTCATGATAATATGTTTGGATCACAGGAAATATTGATCTTGTGACATTCGCCTATGCAAATAAAAGACTTGGATAGTTTTGGAAATTCTAAGTATTTTCGAATCGTTTTTATTTTTTCTTGGCTATAGTCCGAAACAAAACTTTTCAAACATTCACATTGTCTACAAATTTCAAACATATTACACAACAACAATATCACTTTTTCTCTTCTATGCGGTGGCATAATCATAATTTCGATCTGACGTTCCAGCTCTCATTTTTTTTTTAAATCATACTGTATACTATGTCTTCATTATTACCCTCAAATAATATAATTACGTTATATTGTTCCGCATTCGATGAAATAAATTTGGCAGTATAGCAAACATTTGTCATATATTATCTCAAGTGTTGCTTTCAAGTATTGTAAACGACTAAATTATTACTTACAAAAGCATCTCGTGCAATATTTCCTTGAATGTTTCAAAAAAATAATCCTAGTAGTTTTTCATATCCATATAAATTTCAAAATTATCCTGGAAGACTCTAAATGGATAAAACAATGAAATGCTAAATAGAAAGAAAAATGGTAGCTAACTAAGTAGATGTGATGTGTGGAACTTCCACCAATTTTTTTTTTATTTTGAGCTGGGTATGCCATTGGCCGAATGACATTAAACTTTATAATATACGATTATAGCGTCTGTTCATTAATAGAAGAAATAGTTCATCTGTCATACACAGCACAATATACAGAGCTCTATAAAGATGTGGTCAAACAATTGTGGGATTATATAGAACTAGGGAATCCAGGTATATCTGGAGTGGCACTGAAAAGTCTAGGTGCATTTAGTTTGGAGCATATTTCAGCTTATATGCCAGAGAAATATCTGGACGAAGATGAACAGAGAGGATCTAGAACTGTTCAATTTCTTGTACCAGGTAACCAAAACATGCTTTCTTAGGTTTTTTCTAATTTGCAGTAACAACTTGTCGCCCTTTTCTCTGGTCAAACCATTCAATTGATTTTAGTTTCGAAACATGTTACTTGGAGCAACATGTCTATTTTGATTGTCACATTCTTTTAGGAAGGTCTTGGATACAATTTCTGTCAGAAAGATTTTGTTCAGAAGAATCTATCAAATTTGTCATACAGCTGATATCTGCAGAAATTGATTCTTACCTGAAGTACGTTTACCAAGTGAAAGGTCCGAAAGAGCCAATAAATTATGGTTACTTGCCTACCCATAGCATTGTCAGAGGTATTGGAGAGTTTGTAAAGGTTTGGGTAAGTTTAAAAAAAAATGAACTATTGTTTAGGTGATTTAGGGACACTGCTAGTTCTGTTCTTCCGTGGCTCCATACCACGAAGGTATCATCCACAATACCGTAGCCAACAACTGGGACGATTGGGAGCGGTGTTCAGTGCTGTTTCCTCGTTTCCATGTAGAAATTGGCTATTACCGGGCTTAGCGGACTTCCCATTGCGACGCCGTCGGTTTGTTCATAAAATTGATTGTTCCACTGGAAATATGTAGTTGTTAGGGTGTGTCGAAACAAGGTCAGGATATCCTCTGCAAAAACTTGTTTCAGGTAATCCAGCGATAGGTCTAGTGGGATATTTGTGAAAAGTGAGCCGGATGTTCTGTATCTTAAAGGGACCCCCTGAGCGGTGCCGGCTTATACAGAATACCGTGTTCCTGTGGTAAAGTATACGTAGGCACCACTAAACGTAGCTTCCAAACACGCATCAAGGAGCATGAAAGAAACTGTCGGCTGGGACAAACTGATAAATCAGCGGTGGCCGAACACGCACTCCAAGGCGGCCACAATGTTCTGTTCGACCAAACTGAAGTCCTATCAACATCCACCCACTACTCAGCCCGAATGTACAGAGAAGCAATTGAAATCTATAAACACAATGATAATTTCAATAGAAAAGAAGAAGGCCTTGCTCTACACAAAACATGGTTCCCAATTCTAAAAAACAAAGCGCAAAAGCCACGTCACTCAAGAGACCTAGAGTACCCCCACCAGACAACTCAGTCCTCAGTCCGCCGATCGCCTATAAAACCGCACGCTCATCCAGTTAACCGATGAGTTTCAGTCGATTCGCCAAGCCGACCACTTCGCTCTCGCGGACAGCGCCACTGAAGATGGCTACCGCAGATGAAGCCGAAACCTATGGACCAAATCCAACCCGGCCAAGGCTCAACAGCCCGAAAAACCTAAATTACATTAGAATTAGCCGTGAAAGCCTTGATTCTTCAACTAACTTTATCTTAATATAGGTACCGCTATGTTAATACCTCAATAAATAATTAAGGATCAAATTTAAAGGTTCTAGAAAAAATATAGTTAAATAATTTATATTTTTTTAAATTTGCTTGGGTTGTTGCGAGAGGCCCCGGGCGATTGCCCTTTTTAAAACCCCTAACGCCGCCGCTGTGTAAGAGTCAGTCTTAGATACCTGTTTTGCAATGGGTTCGACATGAGCAAATTTACAGTTTTCTGTGAAGGTGCCGGATTCATAAGATATGGAGGAGACGCGAAAGAACTGGAGGAAGCTCCTCTTTGTTGATGTCGAGCGGTAAGAGCACCCGTCTTACGGTCTTATGTCTGAATGTTAGTTCCCGTATAATGTAGCGAATCCTTTGAATCGACGGTACTCATCCATGGTGGGGTTGGCAGCAAAGATCTTGGCATGCCTTCAGTCTGGGCAGCAGCGGTGGCCGCAGTAGTAGACTCTTCGGCCTCCTGATCAGTCGCCGTGCGCTGTGCGGCTTCGAATCCCGTCCCAAGAGAAAATTTTCTCTTGACTATGGATGTTGTGATTGTCTGTAGGTGGTAGATGTTGCATGCACACGTGTTACCTCGCCAGAGTCCGTGTGGGGTTCCCACTTTCCCCGTGTATCCCCCTATAGCCCCACGGTACCCCATGGGCGTTTAGACCTTAGGCCTTCGTGGTAGTCGGAATATATAAAAAAAAGTCGGTTACAATCTTTCCACCCTGGTACGTAAGTTTCGGAAGGCTACTCTGTGAGAAACTCCTTTCAATCTGCTTGGCCAGCATTGCACTGCGATTACTCTGTGCCTAATTTTTATATCGTGCAGGTCTTTGGTATTGCGGACCGCTTCGTTATATTCGTTTCTGGACTCGACGTCGGCTTGTCTATTCTCGACACTGGAGTTTTGTACGCAGGTTCTGCGTGTCTTGATCTTCTGCTGACAAGCAGTATTGCACGATTTGTTGAACCAGCCGTTGTATCCTGGTTTAGGCACTTTCACTGTATGAGGAATGCATTCCTCCATCTCAGCATGGATAATTTTAGTTATTGATAAACAGACAGAATGAATTCAGAGTTTCCTTAATTTTCTATAGTCAAACAAATGGAAGAATACAACTCAAGAAAAGCTGTACATAGAATGTTTAAGAATACTCGCTCAAGAATACAGTAAACCACTACCTCCACTAGACTGGTGCTTCCTCCAAGAACGGATGCACGACGAAAGCGTCAAATATCATTGCGTGGATATTGCGTCACATCAGGTGGTTCTTTCCGGTACCTCTAGAAGACTCATGGAGAATTATATTCAAGCGGTGAAAGAGAATCCAAAGGTAATCCTAATTTTGTCTTGATAAGTTGTGTATTTCAACTTCAATGGCATGCCCAATTTTGTTCCTGATAGACTGCGCTTGCGTGGTTCGCCAAGCTGTCAAAAGTAGTTGAGAAAAAGACAGGTTTGATAAAAAGGTAACCATTTTTACGACTTCATCGCGTTTTGACGTATTGTGACGAGAACAGTTGACATTTTTATCATCTTAAGGCAGTCCGTCACGATACGAAATTTTGTGCCAAATTTAGTGTACTAAATTTAGGATAGTGTCAGCCAGCATTAGGTACATAATTGTTTATGAAGTAATTGACTGCATAATGTTTCAGAACCTGTTCTAAATAATATCTCGATAAAAGTGCGCACACACCTACTGTGCGTTTGGAGTACAAAGGCTGATAGAAGCGAGACGTGAGAAGCAATTACATATTTTGTGTTAACTCCTTGACATTCTCTTGATGATTAGATTAGATGATAATTGGATGACAAAAACAAGCCTAACCTCAAGCACTTTCATCAGTTGTTGTGATCGGTTGTGTTAATGAGTTTCGCAGAACTCCCATGCTTATGCTGTTATACTTGTAGATTGAAACGCTTGAAAGATGTCATGGTCAAAAGATCGTTGTGACATACTACTACTGTATGAGAAATATAATTGTTTGTATGCTAAAAAAGCAAGGCCTATAAAAACAGAAACGCCAAATAAACTGCATTGGATAAAATCAGAATGACTTTAGAACCAATTAGGCCTACTCGTATAAGCCGGTAGATCCTCCACTAGAAGTTGTTTATTCAGAATTGTAGTACACCCATTCCCCGCACGGCTATTACTCGTACTTATCTTAAATAGTGACATTTCGTCGGTTTTTGGGATTCTCTAAGTTTTTTTTGACACTTCGTAGGTTTGTCTATAAGGTGTTAACTTAGTACAGGCTGTTGAGAACGTGTTTTGTAGCTGTACGTGTTGCCTAAACGTTAACGAACAGCGATCATAGCAAGCAACCGTGGAATGAGCTATTTGCACACTAAAATCTATCTAGGCTGTAAGATGACATTTCGTTCGTTTCGTTTTTTACACAATAGGCGTACCGGTCCCCTTTCCTGATCCATTTTCGACACCAAATTTCTTACGGTTTCGTTTACTTTGCTTTTTCATGAGATGGACAGCTACATCGCAGATCGCTAGTCCCGCAGTCGCATATAATATACGAGGTGTGTCCGGAACATTCGTATAAAATAGGAATAATAATATTATTTTACAATTGTTCAGGTATTTCAATAGGGTCATCTTTAAAGAATCCGCCCTGAGACAAGATGACTTCTGCCAACGCCGTTTCCACTGTTGATACGATCGCTGAAAGTCTTCAATTGTGAGGCTTTTTATTTGCCGTGTCGTTTCTGCCTTGATGGCTTCCACATCCCCCAAGTTCCGCCCCCGAAGTACCATTTCGCATTTTGGGAACATGAAGAAGTCGCAAGATTCTAAATCGGGTGTTCTGTCACTGTGATTGAGCATCGGACCAAAAACTCACGCACAACGAGAGACGTGTGAGCATGCGCGCTGTAGCGATGAAGGATCCACTGCCCCTTTGTGCCAAATCCGGTCGAACTCGGGCCACACGAAAAATTTCAATGTAGAAATATAGAAATTTCCGTTCACTGTCTGACCGGGAGGGACAAACTACCGGTGAACAATGCCCGGAGAATCAAAGAAAACAATCAGCATTGTTTTTACCTTAGACCTTGATTATTTAGACATTTTTGTCCTCGGTTCCCCTGCTTGATTCCACTCCATGCTTTGAGATTTCAGCTAAACATCGAATTCGTAGAATCAAGTCTCATCTCCAGTGATGACCCGGTTGAGAGTCTCCCCTTTCCTCTGTTTCCAACCAATCCTCATAGCAAGCAACCCTCCTTGCTTTCTGTTCTGGAGTCAAGAGCTTCGTAACGATTTTCGCGCACAAGTTTTTCTATCAGGATTTCGTGGAAGATTGTTTTTGGGATTGACACTTCCTCAGCCAGCATTCTAACTGACAATCGACGGTCTTTAAGAACACAGCCCCGACATCTTTCACATCTTCTCGGCCTTCCTGAAACCTTTCTAAGCACTTGTTGATGGTTGGTTCCTTCAGAGAAGTGTCTTTGTAAACTTGTTCCAAACACTCAAAAATCTTATGAACATTCTTGCCCAGCTTTGCAAGAAACTTGATGTTGATGCGCTGTTCCTCGATCAGAGAGAGCTCCATGCCGACGGCAGATAAAGAAAGGGTAAGTTCCAACAAGCCCCTATTTACTCGCAGAGCGCTCCGGCTCGAACTGAGCATAGAGGGCATTGTATAGAGAGAGGAAACCACCGGGCCACCCCTCCACGACGCCCAGACTCGACGACCCGAATTTTTTATACGTATTTCCCGGACAAACCTCGTATGCGAATTACGGGATCTCGCCATTTTTTACAATTTTCTATTCGTTTAAAGTAACAAGCAAGCCGCAACGAAAAGTCTGGTTAGTATGACTTTGACGTGGCAGTTCGAAGTTGGCAGTTATAGTTTTTTTTTCTACAAAATGCACATGATTTCGTACGGAATTTATTACAAAAATTTCTTTACGTGACAGACATTATTGTAATTGGTGAACAAGTTGGGAACTAAATTTTGTATCGTGACAGACGGAAAACCTAAGCACTATCTATTTCAAGCTTTCCAAATGACCTCTCCTTTTGGATAGAGTAGTAGAGGTATAAAAACCTCGCTTCCTGTAATGATATTACAAATAAAATGAAGTTAACTATTATTACTTAGCAATTACAATATACAAGGTTTCCTGAAAGTTGAGACATGCGTTTTCAGATAAAACTACGGAAGAAATAACTTATTTGATTTGCGGGAAAGACGCACCGAAAACGTAGAAAAGAAATTGAATAAAGATACTTACTATTCATTTGGAACGGCATTTCAAGTATTTCCCTGTCATATGTTTTGTTTGTAATGACTGCTTGAAGTTGTCGCTGTTCGATTCAGAAACTGGAGTTTGCTTACTTCTTAAATTTGCAATATTTGGCGATGTCTACATCATCATACGAACGATTACGCGCGAGACCGATCGTGTAGAGGGCATACTCGACTGTACTCGCCGATCATCATCTATGATCGCCTTCGACCGGTGAATTGTAGGTTTTTCGGACACGCGTCAAAGGGTATCGACGGGTCATATTGATGCTTGCCGTTTGAGAAACTACTACGGACGCTCGTGTGGATGCTTGCACGATGATCGTGTCTATTATAAACTACCACACGATTATCGCCGATAGTGTAGCGCAGGCATAATTCTACTACTACTAATAATAATACGGTAGAAACATCTACCTTCATTAGGTTTATGTCGCTCTTTGCAAATTATGTAAAAGTTCCAGGTCTTGAAATCGTCTAACAAAATTATCACCCGCACTTTTAAAAAACACTAAAATACGCATTTAATGACAGAACGTCAAAAAGTTAACTAACGTCAAGTAGACTTTGATCTTCGCTACAGACTATGAGAATTAGAAGACAAATAAATCCTTCCTCCTAGTCTGAATTCTTCATCGACCCAGACGGCTTTGTACGATATAAACAAATCTACGCAACTATGAGGTAAATGTCGAGGACAACGGCAACGTTCTGAATACTCGAACACACTCGCGGAATATCAATAGAATCTTGAAGACGCTCACAGTAAACCAACACCAAATCAATATCTACATTATTGATGTAGGAGTGACACATAGTCATAGTACCTTTGATACCCTTCAATGAAGAAAGTGTCGGAATGACTTATTTTGAGTTTTTCAGAACTGAATATCTTACTTAAGGTTTTGTTATCTGTGTTACTAGAAAAACTTTCTTACTATTCCCTGACCTATATGCTCTGTAAAGTCCCAGTTTTCAGGACACCCTGTAGAGTCCTGAATCCACCTTTCGGGCCTCAATGGCAGCGATGCCCAATTCTGCTGCCGACGGCTCTAGTGTGGTTGGAGGTCAAGCTGTCAAAAGAGGGTCGAAAAAGACATTTGATATAACCTCTATCTATTTCTAGCTTTCCATATTACCCCCATTGTCACGTCAGTTTCTATTGGGGTTAACTTGCTGAGTCATGACTGATATATTTTTGTTTTTAGGAAGATGACATATTAAGCATTTTCAGAAACCTAAAACACTTGGCTAACAGCATCCAACCAATAATAATGAAACCATTTTTCGAGATTGCATTCCGATATGCGATTGAAGCATTTGAAAATGACAACAAAGATATCCTTGAACGTATGTTAAAATACGCACTAGATATCATGCAACGGAAGGATATACAAGATAGCAACAAAGTAACCATAGCTCAAGTTCTGTGTGACAAAATTCCAAGCATGGGCTCAAATTCTGAGTTGTTCAAAACCCTTCTACCTTTAATAATTGTGTTACCCAAGAAATGTTTGGAGCAAATTGTGTCATTGGAGTCTGATATATCAGAAGAGCATCTACAAAAGATAGTTATTATTAGGTGTGCCCTTGCTATGGATTCTACCGAACCACAATTAAATTGGTTAAATGATATCATAGAGGTTACAAGCGCGAGCGATTTTGAAGAGCGTGGAAAGAAGTAAGGCAATTTTACTTGCAAAAATTTGTATTTTTTTACGGCAAAAAGTAGAAATCAATGAATATTTACTTTCTTTCAGCTTATTCTTCATTATGAATCAGTTCAAAAAAGTGTTCAGAAAGCATATCAACAACGCGGCAGACTGTGGCCTATGGTTGTTAGATCTAATTGGAAGAATCCAGGCTAAAGTGGCCGACAGATGTGACGACGTTGAGATGCACTGCTATTTCAACATTCTTATACTCACCATTGTTGAATTGTCTGGTTTTCATGTATTCGTCCGTAGTGATAATACTGAGAAAAATTTATTTCCACAAGCCTTTGCTTCTCTGTTAGATGATGACGAGTGGAGCGTCTGCACAAGTCAGGTAAGGGCTCCGGCCGTCAAGGTGTTTGTCAAAGAAACTTGAAAAGTTAAGTTCACCAAGCTATATCCATTTCTATTAAAACAAGATATTTGTATGATAAATTTATTAGATACATCCTTATCCATTAATCAATACACTTCTGATTTGCAGACATTAGAATGGCTGTATCACATGAACACAGAAGAGTACATACCAAAAACTTACAGGGAGATGTTTGGTGCTACATTACAGGCTCTTAGACATGATGACGAGTTTATGAAACACCAAAAGTGGATGAAATACATGAGTTGTAATTATCAATATAGTCAGATTTGATAAAATATCACAATTGTTCTTTCATAGAAGTGTTTTTAATATATATATATATATATATATATATATATATATATATATATATATATATAGATATATATATATATAGAAAGTGTGTCTTAAAATTTTGCGTCTCCAAAAGCAGTAAAGAAATAAATTTTGCGGAAGTAATATCATAGTTCTACAAGGAAGGAAATATGCATGATTTCTTTTTGTATTCTCTGTCAATTATTTACGTTAATGCCGTAAACACATATTTCACTCATGGAAAGTCCGTCTTCATTTAATAAATATTTAAAACTGTAATGCCAATCACGGGGATTTAAACGCAGCATTTTTTGATAGGTTACTGAGAGTTGTTGACGTACCATCTGGTTACAAAGTGTTTAATTGTTATCCTTAATACTACAATGAAAAGCTGCATTTTAAATGACGAATTGACAAAAAAGTGGGGGCAGATGGAATTTTCCCTCTCGAACTTTTGACAGTGTCAACTTACATCGGGATTGGTTAGGTTGCTTTAAGCTCCTTGATAAACTTGAATCTAAAATCAAAAGGCCAATCGGTTTTTGTCCAATGTATATCATTAAAATACTCGTAAACCGTTTTATATGACAAGTGCGGTTCCTGTATCTATAATAATAATGTTTATTGGTCCAATTACAAAATTTTCGTATAAATAATAACGGCAATGTCCAATAAACATAATATACCCAAAAAAATGTACACTTGTGCTAGGGTTTTAACCGAAGATGAATTATATTAATACAACAGATTTTCTAAACGTATTACTAATCAAATGTATAAATTTGAATCATTTTATTATCAAATAATATATAGGTTTTTAGTGTCAACAAACTTATGGATTTGTAACCTTGGTTGATTTAGGATCCATAATTTTAATTCAATTTTTAAACGTTTTTTACATTTTATATGTTTAAAGTTTGCAGGAATAACATGTGCTACATCGTGGTCTCGCGAAAAAATCATTAAAAGATTGGCTAGTCACAACTAGCAACTGGTGTCGTCTGGCCAATAGCGTTCCATTTCGGCATTTTAAACTCACCGCCTATTCATTTTTTATTCATTGCTACTCGTAAGTTTTAAGCTCTCAAGTCAGAAATGAGGTTGAAGGCGTCATATAGATTGTAAATAACATAAGCGATATTTGAGTCATATGCATATTCCCTATAGTCAGTATTGCAACATCTCATAAAAATCTACAATGTAAGATATAAAAAAGAATACATTTTAGCAGATATGCTGAGGAATACTTCTACCCAATATCATAAATTACTGAGATAATCTAGATAGATCTAATATAAAAGTGTCTAACCAATTAGCTCATATTCTCATCTTACTGAGATATGGATCCTCAGATTGATCCAATTTAGTGATGACAAAGTGTTTCAAAACCCTATCTATTTAAGTTATGGGAAAAAACTAATGTATGATGGCATCATGATAAGTTTGAGTTACTTATATATCTATCTTATATCATCAGAGTGACAAGCTCATATACTGAGATATCTAGGTCATAAACACCTATATCCGAATTCAAAATGTTACTCATACTGGCGTTTCATTATCATTACTAGAAGGGATAGTAAGAGATGTAGGTCTTGTCTCCATTTTGTCTACAACACTCAGTATTTCTTTATCTGCTGAGTAGTTTCTGCTTCTGTCCAGATTTGTTTTTTTCTGTGGAGTCCTGTTTGGTGAGGACTTCCTGCTGTTGTACGATTTCAACAATTTAGCCCTAAAATAAAATAAGGTTAATCAGATATATAGATTGCATCATGACAAGGTGCTGTCACATAAAACGTTATCATCACTGCAAATGCAAATATATAGTCGAAATCACAAAAGATGACTATTATGTCATACCATAAATTGTACTGAAGTAATCAATGTATGATAAAATCACAATGTCAGGAACAAATTTATATTATGATTTTGCGAAGTTAGGTTATGTCACTGATTATTTTTATTTTCATTTTATTTCATGGTTTTAAGTGATACCTTAATAATAATTTTAGTGAAGAGCTTTTGTTTTGAAAAAAACAGTTATGTATAGAATACCTTAAGACAGGAACACCAAAAAACAAAGTATTATTCGAAAACAACCTAACCTGCTTTAACATAACCTAACTATTTATCTTTCAAATATGATCGATCAATCTGTTTGTCTCTGTCTAACATATATGGAACTTCATTAAAAATATTCACAAATCCCTGTCGTTAGTCTTTACTACAGAGTAAAATGAAGAGGTAATCATCATCTTTCGTGATTTCGACTTTAGTATCAGTACCCTTAGGCAAATGTCAGTTGATCAGTATTCACTGAGAGCTGTCAGTATTTATCATGGAATGTTAATATTTATTGAATGAGTAGACAGGACATCACTAATTATTGATGTATAATGTTACACTGAAATCCACTGTCACTGGCAGATCCATGAATAAATACTGGTGATGTGATATTTGCCTTAGTAAAATATTATAGAATTGAAATTTTCCATGATCTTTTTTGGTCCAAAAATTCTAGCTGGTAGCTTTAGCTACATAATAAAGCTTTGGCATGTTGTATTTTTGATGAAAGGAGTACATCCTGGCATTAATTGATCCTATTCTGAAATACATTAACCAATGATCCTGGTTGATATAACTTTTATAGCATTTGTGACTTTCATTACTTACGCATCTACTAATTTCAAAAGCAACCTATTGTACTGTTGATACTCTTCATCGCCAAAATGATTGGGATCATGTCTGGCATGTTCATACAGATCACAAAACTGATGGATCAGTCTTTGACCACTACCATTTAAAGGTGCAGCCAGAGTAGTTAAAAGATATGCTCTGAGATTTTCTGATGGATGCCGTACCAGACAGGGGTCCTGTTTTGTTATCTCAGCTTCTATAATAGGAAAACAATTTTAACATAATAACTGTGACATAGTAAGTCAGTGAAAGTTGTTATGTAGGCCTGTGGAATTTTAAAGACCTTCTGAATGGTATAGTCGAAATGGACAGTTTGGAATAAACTTCAACACTAAACATACAGTAAATGGCTGGTCATCAACTTTTGCCTTGAAAGTGAGCATATCAATCTCATTGCTTTTCCATATTGCATTTCATGATTTTTTTATATACCTACATAACTTTTTATTTGATTTTTGTTCATTTTGAGTAATTGTTGCTTATCTACCACAAGTGGTCAACTGACCAGCTATGGCAGAAATACATATGTATTAAGTGTTGATATGTTGAGTGCTAAGAGGCACCCTCCCTAGAGGTACCCCACCCCCTGTTCTTTAATTGTCACAAGAGCATTTATTTTCAGAAGTACTGCTTAAGGATGCTCAGCACTCTTCAATTTTCAATCCCTAACATCCACCTTCTACAGATAAATATCTTTCTGTACATGGATCCTGCACCCCCTAGATAGATTCCTAAATCTACTCTTTGGTCTAATTCTGTGGTTATATTTAGTAACCAGAGAAACATTCATTGTGCGTTAAGGTCCTATCTTTACAATTCAGCTCATAGAAGACATACCTAATATTTTTACATCATCAACTGCTTTCAACCTATAATAGTGTGCAGGTATTTGTTGTCCTGGACCAATAATATACCTTGGATCAGTTTTGCTGATCAGCTGAGGTTCACACACTATTTTTTGGATTAGATCTAGCCTTCGTTCAATTTCTCTTTTCAATGCCTAAAACATTTAATATTTCATACATATGACAGGGAGCATTCATAACATTAAAAGACATTAAACCTGTTCTTTTCCGAGGATAAAATAAAGCCATTTATTATATTATTATATACTTCATGTGGATATGAGGATGCCAGCTTAGGTCACAGCACTGAGATGACTTTTGAAATAGGTTTACAAAGCTTAAAGAGATCTCGAGTGTGAAAATATAATAAGATAGAATCAAGGATATGCAAGAACTAGAGAGATACAGGAAGCAATTTTTGTTTGTGGCTATCACTTTAGGAAGTAATTGATCTTGCTTTTAGTTCTATTGGTTGTAATCACTAGACTTACTTTAGGGGCATCGTGGCCAATAGGAACATGGGGGCCCCTCCTAGATCTTAATGCGAAGCGCATAATCTGCCTTTTGGCAAATATAAACAGCATCAAAAATGTCAACACTCCCAAACCGATTATAATGATCACTGTAACTCCAGATAGTTCTTCAGACATGTTTTTTGGTTTCGTCAGTTTCTCTGCGTGAGGCTGCATTTAGTGGACTTCTTCGAAGTAGATAAACACTATTTTTCAAAAAGTTTGTTTACTTCTATCACAAACAAATTGAGGTTAATAATATAGCTGACTTTTAAAAAGTCAAAGTTGTCGTTGTTACTGTCATTTTCGTAGGAGCTTTCATGTGAGCTTCGCTATAAGTATCGAAGCCTATACCCATTCCGTGTGGAAATCTGTAGGATAAACACTTTCGTGATAGATGTCACCCTCCTAGCTTTCATGTGAATTTCTCGAGATTGTGCATTTACCCTGGGGTATGATATTGTTATGTGTTCTGTAAGCTTGACGAATTTCGTATAGGACACGACGCAATTGTTTTTCACTTTGTAGTTTTTCAAATCAAGTCGGATAGTTTTTTTACGCGCGAATATTGCATTAGGTTGTCTATATTTAGGTAGAATACGTTAATCAATGCACATGCACTAGCAAACTGCTTCTCTGCGCGGAAGTTTGTGTAACCGCAAAGCTACGTTTTTTGGTTTGGTCTCACTGCCTTGATTATTATCTGGTTAACGTATGAGCCTTCCACATATAAATGCTTGTTCCTGTCACTGTGACAACTTGCTTGTGTGAGATTTGAGTTTTTTCTTTAGTTGATCTTCATTATAAAACGTAGCAATGCCTGAAGATACAAAGTTGTAATTTTTTAAATAGAATGCCTCAAATTTTATTGCATATTTGCATAAACCAATTCAAAAAAAGAGGTTGATATAACATACTATGGGGTTTTGGTAATTAGCTACTGAGATGTAAGGTGCTTTGTCCAGAAAAACTGTCCACTTCGGCAAACCCTCAATCCGCCATTTTGAAATTTGGAGTGCTGAATTTTGTATCAAAAAAACTTACATACCTCAGATTTTATCTTATTTGTTACTTTTTTGAATTTTGTTTTTTGCTCATACAGGGTGGTCAAAAACGCGAATTGTACTTTTTCTCAAAAACTTCACATGCATCATCCTGTATATTTGTACAAGTTTGAATAAGCTTTTTTTTGGTTTCAGGTTTGATTCAGGTAAGATCACTAGATTTTGAGTTATTAAGCTTTTAATAGAACAACACACCAAAATTCAGGAAAAAAATCACATCATCCCTGGAAACAAAAGACAAACAGTGGGCTATTTCCATATTGCCACTAAGAGTAGGTACAGATTTGACGTAAAAACTAATAACAATCAGAACAATATAAATCAGCTTCAAGCGTAGATAATAGACAAAAACAACTATAACAACAACGTAAACAAACAACTATCACTACTCAATAGACCTAATCTACAAAAACTGCTCGAAAATATCTCCAACCTGTTGAATACACAGCCGTAGTCTTTGAATAAATGACCGTCGCACATCCCTCAGCATGTTGTTCCCTTATGTGGATATGGTGGATATCTATAAACCTCTTGCTTAACGTAGCCCCATAGAAAGAAGTCCATCAGTGTCATATCTGGTAATCTAAGAGGCCAAGATACAGGCCCGTCACAACCGATCTAACGATTATATGCATCCGAGTTTGCAGGTTGACATCCTCCAAAAGCAAAGGCAAATGCTCGATCAAAAAAATCAAGTATTCTGTACCTGTTAATTTGCTGTTAAATGGAGATTTTCCTGCAACTTTAATAGAACCTCCAACTGATTCGACTCATTGGTGACGCTTGGATTATTTATACATTTTTTATTATATTCCACTGCTCGACTTGATTCAAAACGTTCTCGTAGTGTAGAAAATGTTTCCGGCCTTGGATGTTACACATTAGGGTACCGTTGCTTATAAATGCGAGATGCTAGGAAACTATTTCTTTGGGCTTCGCCCAAAACGAACACCATCTTCACCATTTCTTCTTTAGAAAAATTCATTTTCAAACACGTTTTTACTATAATGGTCACAAAGCTAATTTTGACAGTTTGTGACTAACCAACAATATTTATTTGTTTCCAAGGATGATGCGATATTTTAGGGAATTAAGCCGTTCCATAAAAGACGTGGCGGACTGAGGGATTGCCGGTGAGGGGTTTTTCTAGAAAAAACACCTTATATCTCAGTAGCCAATAACCAAAACCCCATAGTATGTTATATTAATTTTCTCCTTTGGAATTGATTTATCCAAATATGTAATAAAATTTTAGGCATTTCATTTGAAAAATCACAACTTTGATATGTAGGTCGAAATTGGGACATCCTGTATAATTGTCAATATGTTAGAAATGTGCTCTCAAATTTCGTGTATAACATCCCATAAATATATTTTCCCAAAATGTATATGTTTATTTATGAGTAATACTCCGCCCACACATGGATGGGCCACCCTGTATATGTCGAGAGTCTGTTAAATCTATTCGAGTAATTTCAGAAAATGGATGTGAGTGTGTGTGTGAGGGTGGTGCGTGTGTGTGTGCAAGAGCGATTAGCAGCTGCGTTAAGGATCAGCTTTTGCAGTGTGTATTTTCCCTTCGAGAAGTTGAGCTCCGTATGTGTTGCACTTAGTCGATCAGTTTGCTTAATTCATTTGGGATTTTGATATAAACTCAAAGTCTCTGACGTGCTTATACCATAAAGTTAAATTCCTCCTGTCTTCTTAAGCAAGCATATAGGTACCGTCCCATCTTCATTAGTTGGATTTCGGGCGAAAATGTACCCACTACTAGAAAATTACTTATCTAGCAGACAGTAATCCGTTAAAGTATCAAAAATTTTCAATAAAGAAATATTTATCAAATGTGGCGGTCTACAGAGAACCGATTTAGGTTCACTCAATATATTATTAGAATGGTATATTTCAAATTGACATGTGGGAAAAATAGTAATTTCCCTAGATGACACGCAGCAGTTATTTACCAAGGTGATGATTGGTCTCACTTAAAAAGTATCGGCGAAAATAATTTTGACAACATTATTAATAACAGATAATTGAGCATTAATTACTCAAAAACATATTTTTACCATTTCCTTCCTATTCTAGACATCAACTAAATTACACAAACCTACCTGTCATAAATAATCAAAAATTAGAAATTAACAGAGCATCAGATATAAAATACCTTGGAATATTCCTGGATCCACACTTGCGTTGGCATATTCATATCTCACATATTTTAAAAAAAGTTAAATAAGTCTCGTAT
This sequence comes from Acanthoscelides obtectus, assembly GCA_963669975.1. Taxonomy (NCBI): domain Eukaryota; kingdom Metazoa; phylum Arthropoda; class Insecta; order Coleoptera; family Chrysomelidae; genus Acanthoscelides; species Acanthoscelides obtectus. The sequence goes on from CAVLJG010000006.1 coordinate 69,694,738, forward strand.
ACAATTAAATACATCAAAAACATTACAAAAGAGAAATATCTCTATAACTCATACCATAAGTTGATCGAGCCATATTTAACCTACGGTATATTGACATAGAGATACATATTATGCTCCACTCATATTTAAGATTTGGACATTTTTCAGAAACTGATTTTAATGTGTAACAAACTAAAATTGCATCCAACTGACATCTTATGCAAAGATATACACGTATGTGACTTAAAACAGCTTTATCTCTTACATCCTATAACCAACTACGAGGAATGTCTTTTAAGTTTTGCATATGGAAATAAAACAACACGGTAGGTAGTTTTAAATTACTTTATTGTTTTTCGAAGTATTCTCCAGGAAGATTAATATACATCTAAATCAACTGCTTCTTCTGGTGACTGGAACCTTTAACCACGCAGTCTGTTTTTAATTATCGGGAAAATAAAGAAATCGTTAGGACTTAGATCGGGACTATATGGAGGATGGCCCAATAATTCCACGATTTCTTGCGAGCTTGCATTATCTTGGTGGCGGATGATTCTTCTTTTGGGGTTGATTTTTCGAAGCTCGGTGATGACTTTTGGCAAACATATGGTGGTATACCAATCCGCAGTAACAGTTCTTTGCTCATTAAGAGGAATTGTTGCAATATGACCCGCTTTTGACACCAATGTCGTGACCATCTTTTTTCGAAACACTTCGAGAACGGATGACTTTTGTTGGCTTTTCTTCACCTTGGAACACCCAAACAGCCGACTGTCGTTTATTTTCTGGTTCATAACAGTAAATCCACAATTCATCACCACTAACAATGCTGTACACATTTTTTGAGTTTCCGGAATTGAAACGGTCAAGCGTTTTTTGACACCAATTGACCCTGGCTGCTTGCTGCTCTTCAGTCAATAAGTGAGGTATCCAACGAGAAACTAATTTGAAGCATTAGGAGTAAGAAAATGTACATTTTTTTTGAATTGAGGTCTTTGAGATCTTCAAGGACGCCTCAATCTTGCGATATGTCACATGTCTATCTTCAATGATGAGTTTGCGCACAGCATCGACGTTGTCCAGGGTGGCTGCCGTTTTTGGTGCACCCACCCTGGGATCGTCGCTAAGACACACCCGTCCAAGTTTGAATTCGCCATACCAACGGGAAATTGTCGACTGATGCGGCGCTTCGTTGCCGAAAACAGACAGTAACTCAGCAAGGCATCCTTGTTGCGATAATTGTCTCTGAAAGTTGTAATAAATTATGGCTCGAAAATGTTCTCGGTTGAGTTCCATTTTTCTAATGACTTGGTGACACTTGCAAATTCACTGTAGTGAGAACATTGCACGTATTGTTGTGAAGCTTTGAATTAAGTTTATTAAAGAGTGAGGTTAAGATTCAGTAACTGACGTTCGATCCGCGCGGCCTACTATATTTCTATATGCAAAACTTAAAAGACATCTCTCGTATAACAAATTTATTAATAACGACCCCAAAATTAAACACAATCACCACACGAGGCATAAGCTAAGAGGAGCAGTTATACCTAGCCCAAATAAATTCATAACAGAACGATCATACCTTCATTTAGGACAAAAATTATACACAAATTTACCTGGCAATATAAAGGGAATGATTTCGAAGATAAAACAGTATGTTTGTGTGTTGAGAATTCGATAATTAACGATCCCAGTACAATAGCAATGTCATTGCACGTATTTAAAAAATGTGCAGAATCAGCTGCTGGTATGCCAACATATCTAATAAACTGTTCTTTGCAAGAAAGTAAGGTTCCTAGTTGTCTAAACATAGGAAAGATTGCACCTATACATAAAAAGGGGATAAAATTCATGTCCAAAATTATAGACCTCTCCTGACTGCTTTTACTAAGGTTCTGGAGAAGTATGTGGCTAACTGTTTGGTGACTTACTTTGATAAATGTGATTTATTCAACTCTGGGCAAGTTGGATTCAGAAAGGGTATGTCAACTAGTGTAGCAGATACTAGATTTATAAACTGGCTTTATTATAACCTGCCGCTAGCAACGAAAGTGTTCGCATATTCTTTGACCTGACAAAACCGTTTGATATGGTGGATCATCGTATGCTGTTATTCAGGTTGGAAAGCTATGGTATCGTGACTGTTTGACCGAAGGGAAGTAATGTTCATTCAAATCAATGCCTTTCAGTCGAATAGATGTGTGAGAGAATTGGGACTACCTCAAGGGTCCATACTAGGACCAGTACATTATCTTTGTAAATGACTTTAGTACCTCAAATCATGTCATGTAGGCAGATGATACACCGATTCTTGTGAACACCAATAATATAATGTCTCTTCCTCAAAAGATACTGAAGATATGGGTAGTGTAGGGGAGTTTGGGGCAAAGTGGCCAGGGGGGGCAAAGTGGCTTACATCAAAATTTCCTACATGCTACTGACATATATGAGTGCTCCTATGTACAGCTCTTCCTCTATGGATGTGCAGTCAATCGGTCGAGTTGGAACTGCTCTCAAGCACGCACGCGGTTTTATATAGTGAGTGACAAATTTAGAGCCACGTGTTTATAATATTCAGAGATAAGTAAATTAGAGGCATCGATTAAAGTTGATATGATTTTTTGATATTACATATTTTTTAATAAGATTTCGTATTTAGTAAGCTTGTCTGTACGAGCAGTGGAATAAAAAACAAAGGTAATATTTATATTATTGTTGATAAATTGTTCGATGTATGTTGGGGTAAAGTGGTTTTACAACTGCGGGGCAAAGTGGTCACGGTAGCCACTCTACCCCATAGCATAAATAATTGTACGAACTTGATGTAGGGAATAAAAGTAGAGAAATTCTTGATTTAGCTACGGGTTTGTAAAGCCCAGAGGTAAGTAGAGTAGAAAAATAATCAAAATAATTTCCTTTCTTACAGAATTGGCGCAATGGTGCTTAATTATAAACGGAAGAGTCAGCAGAACTCTTGGTCAGACGAAAGTATGGCAGCAGCAATACAAGACGTTAGACACGGGATACTTTCCGCAAAAAGGCAGCAGCACAATACCACGTTCCTTTAACAACACTTCGGAGACGATTAAGTTCTAACAACGAACCCAATGCAGCAGCTAGAAAATTGTTAGGTCGATTTAGAACGGTTTTTTCGGCAGAACAAGAGAAGGAGCTGGCCGATTATATCTTAGAGATGGAAAGTAGGCTTTTTGGACCTGGCACGAGGGAGTTAAGGCACCTTGCTTTCCAATTTGCGGAAAAAACCATATTGCACAGATCTTTAACGCAGCTAAAGGACTTGCAGGGCGTGATTGGATCTATGGATTTCTAAAAAGAAACTAATATATTTCTTTGAGGCGTCCAAAATACAGCTCGGCAGCTAGGGCTTCGTCATTTAATAAATACAACGTTAATTCATTTTTTACTTTATTGGGAGAAATGCTCCAAAAATACAAATTCCCAGCCAGTAGAATTTTCAACTGCGACGAGACGGGTATCTCTACGGTACCAAATAGGCCCTCAAGAATATTCTCCATGAAAGGAAAAAAACAAGTGGGCAGTCTTTCTTCGGCTGAAAGAGGCACTCTAACAACTGCCAAAATTTGTTTCAACGCCACTGGATTTTACATCCCTCCCCTCCTGATCTTTCCAGGAGTTAGAAAATATCCACCACTCCAGCAAGGACTTCCTCCAGAATCAATCATGGATTATCATCCATCAGGGTGGATGCAAAGTGAAATATTTTCAGAGGCTTGGTTTGAACACTTTCTAAACTATTCCAAACCTACCGAAACTGGATCCTGTTTTACTAGTGTTAGACGGGATTGCCACCCACAAAAAGAATCTAACGTTGGTCGAGAAAGCAAGGCCAAATCACGTGCACATTATTGTGATACCACCACATACATCTCACCGTCTACAACCCTTGGATGTAGCCTTCATGCTTCCACTAAATTCATACTACCAACAAGAAACGAAAAAATGGTTTATTAATAACCCTGGAAAGGCAATAACTTTGTATCAAGTCGGATAACTTTTTGGAAATGCTTTTAAACGCGCCGCAACAACACAAAATGCTATCAATGGTTTCACAGTGACGGGGATTTATCCCTTTAACCCTGATGTATTTCCAGAAGATGCATTTAAACCGGCAGATGCCACAGATAGAGCTCTCAATGAAGACCGCCCAATAACTCCGCAACCCCTACAACAACCGAATAACCAACAAATCAATAATTCTCCACAACCAGGTCCCTCTAGCGCTAGAACACCATCTCAGGTTAGAAACGCAGAGTCTATAGCCCCTATTCTTAGTGAAAGTAATATTTACTATTCACCTAAAGATATATTGGCATTACCAAACACAGGCGAAGCAAGAGCTCCAAAACGAAAAATGAGACAAGGAAAAACTATGGTGCTCACTTCAAGCCCTAATTATGGAGAACTAAAAAAAGCAGCAAATAAAACCCAAATATCTAAAGCAAAGAAAAAAATGGTCAAAAAAGATTTGATGGCAGGGGAAAAAACATTGAATGCAAAAGAAAGAAACATAGAAGAAGTAACATCTTCGGATAGCTCAGTTGAACTAGAGCTAGAGAATTCTTCTTGCGATTCGGACAATAGCGATATAGAATTTTATCCTAAACCCAACGAATTTAACATCGAAGCTATTGAAGTCGAAAACCTCAATGCAGATGATTTTATTTTGACAGAATTAACATCTGACAAAATGACAAAAAAACGTTTTGTTGCTCAAATAATAAGCATTGAAAAGATTCCAGAAACTAAGATCAATGTGTCATTTTTGCGACAATATCGGCAGTCGAAAGACATTTATGGTTTTCCTGAAGTTAAGGATTTTAGTGAAGTTTTAAAAGAAGAAATTCTGGGGAAAATTAGAGTTCAGTCTCTTAGGTATGGCAAAATATGGATCTTTTAAAGCAGAAGATAATACGTCTCGACTGAATAGTTCTGTTTAGTTTTAGTAGTTCTTCAATATTATGGAAGTTACCAAAACCTTTTTCGTATAACGAAATTCACTAGATTATAATTTTGTTCATTTTTCTGCTACGAACTTTTTTACTTTCAACAAACTATGTTTGTGTCATTTTTTGGATGATTGGTACTTTATTCTATGTAGTTTATTTTTTCACCCTGAAAGTGTTAATAAAAATTCTATTCATCGAAGTCTTATTTACTTTTTAGATAGTGCCCACTTTACCCCTATACACATATACACTTTACCCCATACTTGGGGCAAAGTGGATAATTTATAGCCACCTATTTTTTCTATTTTTTGCTTCGTAGCACTTATTTAGAAACACAGACCATTTAATATAATACATTTATTTCACGAATCAAGCGATTGGCATGGTTGTGCGTCTCATTCTAATTTTCTATAAAGTATTTTTGGTATTTTGAAGTTAAGGTAGCCACTTTGCCCCAAACTCCCCTACATCGATGGTTTTTGGAGAATGGTTTATTACTTAACACGAATTATTAAGTTTGGCCATGAAATTCATAACGTCGTTAAAAGCTTGTTGATCAGGTCATTGGATGGATCAATAGAGCATGTCAACATGAAATTTTTAGGCATACAAGTTGACCAATGCAAATGGAAGCCATACATTAATCAGATTTAAAGTAATCTTGCATCTGCATCATATTGCCATTCGATAATTTCGTATAGCATAGTTGCCTTTGAATGTTCTTTAGAAGGCAACAGAGTATTCTTCATGCAAAAAGAGTGGTTAGGTTAATTGAGGGTATAAATAGAAGAATAAGTAGTAGGGACTATTTTAGGTAGTTGGGAATATTAACACATCCGTCTATTTACATCCTTCAGCTACTGATCTACGCGAAAACAAATTTCGCAGATTTTCTAAAGCTAAATGATGACAATAGATATTTAACCAGAAACTCGCATGTTCTCCAAATTCCCTCACATAAATTGTCATCTAGAAAGAACAGTCCAAAGATAATGGATATTAAGTTGTTGAATAGATTTCTGGACACTCTGAAGGTATTGCCATTGGTATCATTTAAGAACACTTTAAAGACTCTGCTAAAACAGAAGGCTTACTACCCTACGCATGAGTATTTTATGGATACAATATCTGCTTAATAATTATTGCATCTTTAGTTTTCTCTTTTTTTGTAAGATATGTTCCTCTTGTCACTCTTTCATCAACATTTTAATTTTTTTGTATATTTTAATGTCATGTATATATCCGCTTTTGCGTAACTTATTCATGTTTATGTAAATATCATATTCCAGGATTTTAATTTTGGTTTATTGTATATGTGCTCTTTATTTTATATCACTTGTTTTACTCTTCGACACGGACTATTTTACAATTTTTACTGTAGTTTCCACTTTTCTGACATGTTCTATACCATCAACTGATGATCTAACGAACTAATAAAAATTCTGATTCTGATTCTGAACGTGTGAGAGCGAGCTGAAGTCTGGAACATTTCACAAGTTTAGATTTGACTAAAAGAGGAGCAGTTGGTATTTCAGACTGCTACCTAAATCGTCGGTCAGTCAAACATACATTAAAACAAGACATGTAAAAGGTCATAGTTCTAAGTCTGGCTCATCCAATGGTTTTCTCATTTTTTATTACTCCTGTGGCGTTAATAGAATCACCTGATAACTATCTCAGACTATCGCGTGACGCAGGCCCATATTCCAACTTCGAAATGCATATTCATATGAATATAATTCATCATATTATGTTTCGAAAATTACTTGGACACATTAAAAGCACATATAAGCTAATCGCTAATGTGTTGGATACAGTAATTGATTATGTATAGGCGTGTGGAGAAATGATTGAGGGAGAAAATACTAAAGGTTTGTTCATACAGTGGTCGGTGACTTGTGGGTAGCTGATCCGGCCATTTGAATTCTGTCTATATAACGTAGCAAAGTGAGCGGGATTTGTGTGGCGGGGTCTTGGACACGGTCATTTCAGGTTGATGACTTCTGGAATAGGATATAAAACAGTGAATAAGTCATTCCCCATTTCTCTTTGACAAATTAGCAATAGAGTAAAGTCGCCATATATGGAATAGTCGCCTAACATGGAATATGCCCTTATCTTTAGAACACACACTGACATCTCCCCTTTTACTCGATAACCTGATGCATTTATGCGCCACTTGAATGTCACAGCGCCCTAACATTACCGTGAAAAGTATCAATGACTTTATGACAGATCAACCTTTTCGTTCGCGCCTAAAATTATTGCAGAGCCAGAGACTTTTTTTTCTGAGGTGTTCACTTCAAGTCTTTTTTAGCGGGTTTTGCTAGTGTTTACATCTGAAAGTATTACAAAATGTAAGTAACAATATTTTTGGAGGAAATTATGGAAATGTGAGAGGATGATTGAAGCAATTTTAACAGTTAAGGAGAAAAAACTGGGCTAATTAAATGCTTCAAAGGAGTTTAATGTCCCGAGAATGACTCTATTTCGCTTCTGTCAAAAAGAAAACATACCTTGTCAAGTATGTAAAACTAAATTAGGCAGAAAACCTATTCTACCCGAAAATTTAGAAGAGGAGCTTGAAAAATATTTGCTTTTCATGGATAGTCGTTATTTTGGTTTAAATAGAACTGATGTGCGTCGATTGGCATACCAACTAGCAGTAGTAAATGGATTGACGCATAGATTTTCTACACATCTTCAGCAAGCAGGCAAGAAATGGCTTAGTTCATTTTCATCCTAAACTCTCCCTCAGAAAACCAACAGGTACCTCCGTGGCTCGGGCGTTGGGTTTCTCTAAAGAAAATGTTTTTTGAACTCCTTGAAAATGGAATGGAAGCACATCATTTTCCTGCAGATCGAGTATTTAACTGCGATGAAACTGGATTAACCGTAGTACAATTTAGACGTAGTGAAATAATATATTTGAAAGGAAAGCGACAAGTAGCTACGCTTACATCATCTGAACGAGGTTCACTTGTTACTGCAGTCCTCTGCATGAGTGCTGGAGGCACATTCATTCCTCCCCTACTAATATTTCCTCGGAAAAATATGAGTGTCCAATTAGAAAAAGATGCACCGACAGGAAGCATTTTTGATTGTTATATAACCGGATGGATTCAAACTTCACTCTTCACAAAATGGTTCAGGCAATTTCCTGCAAAAACAAAGCCATCCAAAGAATATCCCGTGTTGCTTAAACTGGATGGACATAATACCCCCACCAGGGATATAGAATTATTGAAACTGGCCAAAGAAAATTATGTGACTATAATTTGCTTACCACCCCATACGTCTCACAAGATGCAACCGTTAGATAAGTCAGTTATGGGACCATTGAAAATGTTCTATAATGAGGAAATCCGAATGTTTATAAGAAGTAACCAACGCGCTGTTACGCAGTTTGATGTTGCAGAACTATTCGGGAGAGCTTACCTCAAAATTCAGTGTGGAGCATATGCTAGAAACGGTTTTGAAGCAACTGGTAAGAAGAAATATATTTCAGGCCTCCGACTTTTTGGCATCAGAACAAGAACAAAATGGGTTATTGCTTTGAATAGAGCATCAAAGAGGAAACGTTTATCATCCAGTTCTTCGAATGAAACCAGTTCCCTCGAGTTACAGGATTCCTCTGATGAATATACCGAACCTCAAATATATAAGGGACACATTTCTGACAACGCGGTGTGAATTTTTGTGGTCGTAACTTTTTGGAGGATAATGAAGGACAACTGTCGATTCAATGTATTCTATGTACTCAATGGGCCCATGAAGAATGCACAGGTGCCATAAATGAGCATTACATATGCGATTTTTGTGAATAAGTTAATGTGCTGACCTAATGTTTACCATACATTAAAAACAAAACTTCCTAATATACTGAAAAGACTATTTTTAGGTTGTTTTAAGAAAATATCCCTCATTATGATTTTTTAGAGTTAACCGTTTATTTTCATATATAGTTTATTTGTGTTAGATATTCATTAAAATATTTTGATGCCTTATTTTTCTACGTTCCTTTTGTTATTTAGGTCTATCTACCTTATTCCATATTAAGATACAGTATATTCCATATTAGGGAACCATATTTTGATTTTCGCAAAATGCTACCTTTTTTCGAAAATCATATAATTTCTATATTTAAATGTTGTCATTCCTAATAGCTGTGTAAATCTTCAACCAAGGCTATTAGCTAGTTCGATATGCATCGTATATCTCTTTGTTCTCAAAAATTTGATTTTTATAATCTAAAAACAAAATGGTGTTCCATATTATTTGGCAACCTTACTCTACTTTTTGCTTTCAAAAACCGTATTTTTTCATTTTGGCACTGAGAAGATTTTGTTAGCCGGATGTTTTTGAATTACCTAGGGTTAGTGGATTCTAGGAAAAACATTTTATAGCGGCAAAAGAGTGTGACGGACTCACCAGCAGGCTGACTAGGCCGGCGCCTAGCGCGGCAGATCTTAGGGATCGGCAAATTCGAACCAACTTTCGTTGACGTCACCATCTGAAATACAAATGTGGCAGATGTGAAGCTGCCATGAACTTAGGCAACGGCAACACTGAACTTCATAGATGTAGTATTGTTTTAAACTATAATTACAATAAAAAATATTTAACAGTGCTTACCGAATACAGATTATTTTGTGTGAGCTGTCTTTATACTATGTAAGTAATTTTAGATCACACTTGATTGATGATAATCATAGATCTAAGTTCAAAAAATGCTGTCTTCTCCTTGATGGCGCTATAGCCAGCTGTATACAGGGAAAACAGAATTTGTCTGACGGCTTGAGTTCAATGTGTACGAGAGAGAAGCGTGAGAAGTATGCATCAAGACATGTTAGAAAGACGGTCACCACCACATTGCCTAGCGATCGTGACGCAAAAGGTCAAGCATTCTGCCGCATTGCCAATATGCCCCACCAGGAAATATTCGCACAGGCTTCTACAATAGGTTAGGTTACTGTCAAACCCAAGAAGGAGGTGCGTTTGAATATTTGAATTAATATCTTGTTTTCATTTTGATTAGAATCATTTATTTCAATTTTGACCCGACTTAGTGTTTCAGTTTATTTTAGAATCATCTATGATTTCCACCAATGATGATAAAATCAACATATCCTGAGTGATTGTTACATTTTGCGACAGCGAGCCTCATACAAACATCTCTGCCTGTTTATACGAAGATAAAAACCATTTCGAAGCAGGACGATACTCGCCAATGAGCGCTAGATGGATCTATGATCATGGAGGTGAAACCCTTGCCTTGGAATGTACGGTATGCGGTGTTGCCGAGCGAACCAATAATGCAATGTTGCAGAATTTGTGGCGACGCTGACCTTTCATTTCGATCTAAAATGAAGCGCCGTTAGGGATGATCCGAAATCGATCCTAAGCAGATTCGACACAATTCATAAGTCAAAAATGTGCACGCTCAAAATAAAACGATTACACATTTGGGCGTAGAGAAAAAAGTAACTTATACTTTTAACATGCATCTTGATTCAAGGAATTGGTGTATCATATTGGCAACGCGGCAGATTGCCGCGTCAGCTTTGCTAGGCAACGCGGTGATGCGCTTTGCTGTCTATCCAGCTTCTATCTCTTTCCTACATTATGTGTTTATACACACTTAGGCGCACTCACCATTGCTGAGTAGCTTATAACTAGCAGGTGGTGAGAGCATCCGCCATTTTTTAAATTAAATATTATTGTGCATTCAAATCTCATTTACTCCCCATCAAAACAAACATATTCAAGCGACGTTCAAATTTGTGTGCTTCTATTGGAGGACCATAAATGCCCGGGTAGGCAGCGGCAAACGAGTAGAAGCCGATATCGAGTACCCATATTATTTGGTTTGGGTGAATGCGGTTCGAATAGGACAGTGGTCGCCAAACTTTTCAGTGTGTTGAGCTACTTTGATAATTTTGGAACAAACAGTGAGCTACCTAGTCGCAAGCAATCTAAACTAACTTAAATGAAATTGCCCAATTAACTGATTTTTTAATTGCTTCAGTTTTTCCGTTCTCTATTTTTTCAAAATTCGTATGTACAGTTTTATAGTGCCTCTCGACATTCCCTTTTCTAGCAACGGAAACAGATGTATTATATAACACACATACATTTTTGTCTTTAACTTCTGTAAAGAAATACTGTTCTTCCCATTCCGAATGGAAATGGTATATCTTCATCTTCTTACTACTGCACATAGCGTTTTTAATTGCAGGCCAACTCTAACCCAACCGCTGGACTTTGTGCCGTTAAGTTTTAAACTGAGCGCACTGTCGCCGTACCTTACGTATTTATTCCGTTCAAAGTAATCGAGATCGTTCTCGAACAGATCGCTCACCGCAGTGCTGCCGCTGCTTGTGTTTATTTTTCAAAATATATTGTGAGTCACCCGAATTGCCTTTGCGAGCTACCGGTTGCTCGCTATCGACGGGTTGGCAACCGCTGGAACAGGATTTCCCCTGATAATTAAAAAAATGGCTTATTTTGTTTGTATATTTATTATGTCACAAGACTATATACAGGGTGTTTCAGTTTATTGTTGCATAACTTTGAGATTCGATAGAACTTTTAAAATTAATGCATAAAGTCTATATAAACATGGGTCGAAAAATGCGTGGCTTCCGAAATACAGGGTGTTTAAATTTACTTTCTAAAATAGTTTTTTTAAATATTTCGAACAATATTTGATGTATAACAGTGAAAATTGGTTTACAAGGGTTTTTTGGTACGACAAAACGAACCATGGGCATAGTTTTACTGTAGCCGCTAGAGGGCGCTCTCTACTGTACTGTAGTGTATTAAAATGACCGAACATTTTTTCTTAGTGCAACTTTTTACTTTTTGAATAAAAAAACTGATTCTTCGCACTTTTCAACATAAAAAAGCTCTCCTGTGAGTTTTCGTTATAGTTAGCCGTTTTTGAGATATTTCGATTAATAAGGTTGGATGCATTTTTAATTATTTATGGGAAAATAATATTTTTTTTACTTTTTCGATTTGGGCATTACAAGTAATTAAGATGATCGTTTAGATTGTGTTTTTAAACACAGCAATAATTCCTAACTCCAAATAAACACAAAAAACAGAATATTAATTTGTTTAATTTTCCAATACTATTTTTAACAAATTAAATTAATTATTTACAACTAAAATGCTACTGGATAGTTAGGACAAACATACAAAATCTAAAGTAGTTGCTCGAAATGTAAACCCAATTGTTCAATACACAATTCACATCTACGAATGATCGAACGTTTTATAGCATTATTCAAATAAGGCCTTATTTCATCACATGCATTCCTGATTCTGTCTATTAGCATACCTCTTGTGATTACGGGAGTCTGGTACACTTTTTATTTTAGAAATCCCCACACAAAGAAATCTAATGGATGGCGACTGGTCCTCCACGCCCGATCCATCTTTCTGGATAATTTTCGTCCAGCCAGTTTCTAACTATTCTCGAATAATGAGCTGGACAACCATCAAGCTGGAACCAGGCCAATCTTCTTAAATCTAACATAACAACATCCCACATATTTGTGTTCAGCCTTTAAAAATTCCAAGAAGGCCGCAGCATTTAACCTTGCAGGCAAAAGGTAGGGTCCAAATAGTCGATTACCGTAGATACCAATCCACACGTTCACACTAAATTCATGCTGAAAATTTCTTTCCCGAACTGCATGCGGATTTTCATGCGACCAAATATGTTGATTATGAAAATTTACCTCCCCACGTCTAGTGAAGCATGACTCATCGGTCCATAAAACGTTACTTAAAAACTCCCTATTATTATCAGTTCTATCAAGAATCCACTGACAAAATGTAATTCTTCGTTCTCCGCCCCCTTGCACAGGTTGCAAATGGTAAGGACGTCTATGGTCATTTCTAAGAACACGGTGAACATGGCTTGCTGAAATTCCCAAGGCACGAGAAACTCTCATAATAGTTGTGGTCGGATTTCTATCAAACTCACGCAGAATCATACGGGTGAATCTGCGCTGACGAACATTTATGTTTTGATCCATTTGGGGATTTCCAAAACCATTTTCAATTATTTGGCGATGCACTCTTACAAATACTGAGCGAGTTGTATGTCGTCTGTTTGGAAATCTTCGTGCGTATTCTCTGGCTGCTTCTGCTGCGTTTCCATTTACAAAGCCATACACAAAATGAATATCCGCTAACTCTTGATTGGAGAATGAAAATGGCATTTTTATAAAACTTACAAAAAAAAACAGGTAAAAGAAACTAAATTTCGTGCATTCACAATTGCAAAAAAACGTTTCAGGTTTTAACAGACAACAAAACTAACTGTCAACTAATTGAAGTTTAACCTTATTCTTCTTTCAATTTCAAAAATATTTGCAGGCACATCCTACTTCTAAAAATTATCGAGACACTGACTTTTTAACGTTATTTTATCATAAATAATTAAAAATGCATCGAACCTTAAAAATCGAAATATCTCAAAAACGGCGAACTATACCGAAAATTCACAAGAGAGCTTTCTTATGTTGAAAAGTGCGAAGAATCAGTTTTTTTATTCAAAAAGCAAAAAATTGCACTAAGAAAAAATTTTCGGTCATTTTAGTACACTACAGGTACAGTAGAGAGTGCCCTCTAGCGGCTACAGTAAAACTATGCCCATGGTTCGTTTTGTCGTACCAAAAAAACCCTTGTATACCAATTTTCACTGTTATACATCAAGTATTACTATTTTAGAAAGTAAATTTAAACACCCTGTATTTCGGAAGCCACGCATTTTTCGACCCATGTTTATATAGACTTTATGCATTCATTTTAAAAGTTCTATCGAATCTTAAAGTTATGCAACAATAAACTGAAACACCCTGTATATACATATACATAATATCTGGTAAGGAGGTGAAATCTAACTATAGCGATACTTTAAATGAGACATAAATACTATTAGCTGAATACATTGAATAGTTCTTCATTAAAAAATAGTCATGGTGGCAATAAGAAATCTCGTAACAGAATAGTAGTATAGTTAACAAAAACTGAATCTTGCACTGACGCAAATGTCCTATAGCGGCTGCAAGAGGCTTACACTTTTGTTCTATAACTGTTACCTGCAGCCCTTATACAACCTCGTAAATGACTGAAGTGTTCTATTAGGTGTGTCCATTCCGCTTGTATAGCTGTTCTAAGAGGGTTTTGCCAATGTTCTTACAGTATACAATGCTGTGTAAGGAATACTGTATAATCATTCTTGCAACTCTTAGGAGTGATAATTGTTAGTTGGGGTATTTTGTTAATTTTCAAGCATATTGTACCTAGATCTTAATGGTTACATTAATTTCATCGTCTGCTCCAAATATATAGAATCTTATTTTATGCACTATTTAGGCGGTTTATATCCACAATTTGTAGATTTGCTTAAGATTTTTTTGGAGCTATATTGAAATTCCAAATGCCGTATATTCAACCACAAATATTCGTGATCTCTGACTTTTTTCATCCTGGCTCTACTTTGGTGCTTCGTGGCATAGTATATGAGGTGGATATATTACTTTTATACCCTCCACTCAAAGACCGTAGGTAGTTACCACAACGAATATGAACTGCATGAATGGGAAAAGTTCCCTAATATTCAGATGTAGCGGTTTAACAGCTCGATTCATCACTCATTAAAATGCACTACCTAGGAATATTTCACTGAAGCCGGACTAGATGTAACCTTACTACAAGAACGTACCAAGGTAGGGGCAGGAAGTTTACTGTCCCCTTGAAACAAAATGATTGCCCGCCAGTGACGAATTTAAAATATACAATGTATATATTATACCCTATTTCACGCTTTGACGTCTATTGAAGTGAACAGCTGATCAGCAAGTGACATTTTTGTGTTAATCTGCAACATTGACAATAATGCATGGGGTGTAAATCTAGTAAAACTTGTTTGTAGCGTTTTGTTCCTTAAAATTGTCTGGTTTCTGGGTTACCAGAACTGACAGACTTACAAACTGACACTGTCACTCAAGAGCTAAGGTCCCACGGACCGCTCTGACAACCAACGATGACTTGACCGTCATTTTTCATGCACGGTTTCTTATAGCGTGTTGTTTTTTGTTTGCAAATGGACTTTTCTAAATAAAAGAGCTTTTAGCAAGTACAAAATGGATCTGTGGTGTACAAAAGATCAAAACAAATCATGACTCTGTTTACCTGGCATTGCCAGCTCCGTCAGAATTGCGTGTCCTTTGCGGATATGGAGAATTTTGAAATATTACTAGATAATTAGCAGACATTTTACCGTAATGGATACTCGATGAAGAATAGCATAAATGAGGTTAGGCTTACTTGTAAACGTCAAAACATTAGTGAACTGGCAACTATACAGATACTATTATGAAGCGCCCTAAAAATAACGAAATCTATGGCTCATTTTGTTCAAAGATATTAGAAAATATCCCGTTGAGTACGTATCTGTTTATAAAAGTTGTCTAATCGTTGATTGAAAACGCACAGGTAAGCTATTCTAAATGAAAAGCGGCTATCGAGAGGCTATTTAACCAATTTCTACAAATATTTGCCTAATATAAACACAAATTAAATCAAAAAGTACACTAAGAATGAGTAGAAAACATGTATATTTGTATTTACGATTAGTAGTACTAAGGTTGATGACGATGCTGAATGAAATCAGTCAAATGAATGAATTTTGTCTCCAGAATTTCATTGTGAATAAAAACCATCCTTAGAAAAAAGTCTATGAGTATATAGTCACCAGCCTGTATGAATGCGATATCGTATATTATTTGTAGTATACTTTTTATATTAATTTTGTTTTACTATATTTTGTTAATTTTACGATAGACATACTTTAAGTTTTAATACTTTCTTAGTTTGTGCATCTACATTTGTGAATGTACTATTTCTTTGTGTTTTAATATTTTTGATCTTCTTTTTTATTTTCACTTTTCTGTACTTTACGGATAGCTATAACTTTAATGCGGTTTTCTAACTTTAATTTTAAACAAACAAATTAATAACCAGTCCCATTTCGTGACAGTGCTTTAATTTGTCATGGTTGCCTCTGTACTGGCAACAAATCATAGTAATCCGTATTTTTGGCAAATAAATTATCATTATTCAGGATTTTCAGTAGTTTTTAAAGTAAAAAAAAGCAAATTTATCTTAGCAATGGAAAAGCATCGAAAGCGTCACTCCCACATAGGCGCCCGCAGGGAGGTGCTAGGGCGGGGCTGTGACTACCCTGAGAATCAGGTTGGTCCTTGAAATTTACATACTTAGCATGGTCTTGTGTACGATTCAAAGGTTTTTCAGGACTGCCTCTAAAAAACTTGCTTTCTCCCTCTCTTTTAAACGTTTTTGGTGCAGATCCACACATGCAAAAAGTTAACTCCTGCTGATGCTGCAAGTCGAGTTTTCTGTACGTCTATGGTAAACGCTGGAGTATAAATTGTGGAGAAAGCACCTTTAAAATTACCTTCGGCTTATATTTTTAGCGAATGTATGAATAATTCGCGGAAATATGGCGGAAACACGTAGGTTTGAACGCGAACTCTTTGAATTATTTTCCATATCCCTGTGGTTCAATTTATACATGAAACCTAGTCTACTAATTGAAATTGAAATACATCGCTTTAGAGCTTACCATAAAATACAAATGAGAGGCAGCCTAAATATGTATACTGGAGAATGAGATGATTACAGAAAATCCATAACCAGTTACAACTAAGGAAGAAAGAATGTGCCAGGCTCCAAAACATTCTATCGAGGGAACCTCACAGTCTAATAAAAACGGAAAGCTATGCATTTACCTCTACCATAGAAAAGACTATTAGAGAGCTTCTAAAGGTACACTTCCCAGTATTGACAATCCTGTACCGGAAACCAGAAGACTGCCAGATGGAGGTATTAGATCCTCCAAGGAGAGCCTCTAGAAATGACTGGCAGGTTACAAAATCCGTAGTTGATTTTGAAAAAACCAAATGGGCGATCAGCAGATTTGAGTCATATTCGCACAAGCCTCCAGGTACTAGATGGTATCTACCCAACATTACTTCAGGAGGGAACAAACCTCCCAACACGCAAGCTATGCAACATTTTCAGGGCTAGTTTAGCGCTGGGGTATATAGCAAGATCGGCGAGACTTATCAGAGTGGTTTTTGTACCTAAACCTGGGAAAATAGGACAGGGGGGTGCAAAATCACTCAGTCTCAGAAGTGTGATACTTAAAGAAAAAACTGCTATATAGACATATACCTGATAATGCTCTGGTAAACAGCTCTCTGAATTCGGACCAGCATGTCGATACTGCAGGCAAATCGACAGAAATGGCGCTACATAAGCTGGTACAGACACAGAATATGTGCTAGAAGCAAATGAGGTGCACTGTCTAGAGCAACGAGGATAATTGGCCTCGATGAAACAACATGCAGATTGATAGTCTGCATGCTAAAAAGGGTGTGTCATGGAAGATATCTTAGTGGCTCAAGTAATCCGAGGATGTCCGCAGAAGGGGTGTACTGTCTTCATTACTGTGGAACCTGGTAGTGGGAACTTAGACCAAGATGGGTACAAAACGCTAGGATATGAGGAGGACCTCGTTATCCTATCGCTAGGCAAATGCAATACCACATTCAGAGATAGAATGCAAAGGGCTTTGAACTTCGTCACAGCATGGACGTTAAGCGAAGGTTTAAAAGTAACTCCCTCTAAGAGCTACATTGTTGCCTTCATCGAAAGGAAGGAATTAAAGTAGCTAGGCCCTCTATACCTTCTGGGAGAACGGATGCAACTATCGGGGGAAGTCAAGTATCTAGGGGTACTACTAGACTCCAAATTGACCTGGAACCTGCGAACCAAACGTATTAAAAGGAGAGTAGAGTCGACTTTAATGTTGACCAGACGCTGTCTTGGTAAAATATGAGGATTGAGCCCTTCCATGACGCCCTGGACATACATAATGGTGGTAAGATTCATGATAACCTATGTATCTATGGTCTGGGGGCCAAAGGTGAGACAACGCATTGCCATTGCAGAATTCAGCAGGGTACAAAGCCTTGCTTGCCTGTCGATAACAGAAGCAATGAAGAGCGTTCCAGCCGCAGAACTTGAAACCATGCTGGACCTCCAATCGTTACAATATGTAATAATGGGCGAGACGAGAATGGAGTACGCCAGGCTAAAGTTACAGCCAAATGGAAGATATGAGGACACTGAGCATAACCTAACAAGAAAACATTTAGGAAGTGATATACTCGATGCGAGGAAAGACCACATAGCTCCCAGACTTGTATTCAAAAGATCTTCGAGACCAGGATAAGAGACCGAACGAAACACCAAAGGCACAACCTGCAAGGGAAAGTTACCTGGTACACTGGCGAATCAAAAACAGCACGGATCAGGTGCAGGTATATTGGGAACAGGTGCAATCCTGGGCATAGTATACCGCAGAAGTGTATGCAATTTTGCACTGTGCATGAGTAAATCATGAGCGTGCGTATAACAATAAAAGCATCGCCATTTACACTGTCCTAGAGGCTGCAGAGCCATCGGGGACTTTGATCGGACGGCTGTCGGAAAGGAAAAAAAGCCTTAATATGGGAGTGAAATGTTTTCTTCAATCCATTCGATGTCAACGACTATAAATATACATTATAGGTGTTTGCCAAATAAGCTTATGAAGTTAACTTCATCGAATCTCAGTGACCGGATCGTTAGTAAGTCTTCAATTCTCGGTGGTTTTATTAAGCGACATCCAAACATGGTGATTTATCAGCGAGACAGCTATAGGATTATTTTCTTTGTCACCGCCCTTTTAAGGACTTATTGGACTATCTTACACAAATTGCATAATTTGTATCTAGTTTGAGAGACAATTACAAAAAATCGACTATATTCTTTAGATCCATTAGGTACTTCAAAAACGCCTTCTCATTGGTCGAATTTGTACCATAGGCGCAAATTTTGATACCCGTGGGCCAATGGTAAAATTGGGCTTAGCGACCTTCATGTTCTTAGAGGATCCCATCGTAGGACAGTTTTGTCTTCTATATGTATACGAGAGATTGAGTATTAATCTGGGACATCCTGTATTACAAAATCTTTCTACGCATTGGGCGCCCGTTCTCCGGAATAGGTTGTTGGTTTCCCTATAAAATGTCACCTTAAAACTAGCTGTCATTTACTCCACGCTCATTTTACAAATTTTGTTTTTGACTTTATGTAGCTAGGGATCTTAGATCCGTCCCTGCTTCAAAAACCCAAACAGATAAACTAGCTTCTTTCTAGCTCTTGCAGAAATTGACGACACGAGTTTCTGTGCTGTAGGTAGCTTCCAACTGTTCCTTCATCTTCCACACAACACTAATGCATCCACTTTTATTGCTCGGTTATTCTCCAATTTTTTTCTTTTACCTAAACTTCATCAAATATCGAACTTGTAACCCCATGTTATACGAACTTTTCTAGTGCAGAAAGCATCTGTCTTAATTTAATCCCAACTTTTGTCTGACCTCTTGTGTTCTTTCGTAAACTACGTAGCTTTGTTAATAATTGTTCCTTCACAAATTAAAACTGTCAACAAAAGAGTTAGGTGTCCGAGAAAGTACTGTATTTTTGTTTGTTGTTTGTTTTCGAGGTACAGTGCAACATATACTAAGTGACATAGGAAGACGAGCTTAATTGAATAAAATTTCAGAAAAACTCAACTGTTGAAAAAACTGTAAGAAATAAGTTCAAAGCTGTTGATCTGATGATAAAAAGCTTGCATTGTAATGTTTTCCATGCTCTCCAAACCGTCGATTCGCAATTGACCTTGTGGACGACAAGCGGTCCCGGAGAGCCAAAAGCTTAAGGCGGTGTTGTTGGTGTGAGACCGCTCTTCTGAAATACCCTGAGCCACTAAATTCCATGTCCAAACCACCACCGCATTTAGACTTCTGTGCACCGATGTGGCTTTTTATCTAAAGACCAGCCAGCCTCACACAAGCCGACACGCCTTCACAACGTATTGTATGATGCTCAAATGTTAATTACATAACTATCGCTTACTTCCTATTTTGTAAGAACAGATGATATCGTAAAGACCACTCTATCGATATGATCGATAAGCTGTTCATTTTTTCTCCAAACTTAAACAAACATTATGTCTAGAAAACCTTTGTAATAAATTCATTGTTACTGGGCGTTCTTTTTTCTATGACACTTAGTATATTTGTCATTTTAAAAGTTATTGTTGCCAGCCTTGGCGCAACCAGTTCATAAGATCAGTTATGATGAAAGCTTGCCACTGTGAAACTAGTGCAAGGATGATTATAAGAAACAGCTGATTTGTTGGTCAACTTTATTAAATACATAATATAAACTAACAAAGCAAACTACTGTCGTTATCGATGTACTTGTATTTTAAACTGTCTTCAAAACTGTTGCGTAAGAAAAAGATGCCTTTGATACCTAAAAGCAACAAGGTTATGTATATTAAGGAACTTACTAAAGCTTGAACTACCTACTTGAACAAATGTTTGCAGTGTCAAAGGAAAGAATTTTCCAATGGTCAAGTGCAAAGGCTTTTGCATTATATTCATCATGATCAACATAGATCGTTTGAATCTGGCACTGGAACTGTACCAGTTGCATTTGTACAGACAAGTGTTGTAATCATCTCCCTAAAATATAATATATATCCATATTCAGATATACATATATTGTTTTAACACGTTGACTGCGTTGCGAAAAAACGGCACTATTTTTTCAGTGCGATATAAGTCGCCAGGGACCGATAGTATGACATTATTCTGACACGGTATAGGTCTTCGGAGACCGATAGGCAAGCGTTTAACTAAAGCCCTCTAACATTTTATGTTCAAACCAGAATCGAAAAATAATTGCAGAAATCTGTAAATATATTCTAGGTGACGGTAAGTTTGGCTCCGTATAAGTCCCTGACGACTTATACCGCATCAATGGCTAGATGGATTTTAAGCATACATATAACACTTATATTCATTTTATTTCAAATTTTGATATTTTACCAGTAAAACCAAACAATATATTTCAAGAATATAATATTTAAATCATAAATGTGCTGTTAGATGAATTTATTGCAATAAAGGTTATTATTATGTTTGTAATTTATTGAAGCAGGGAAGACACATGCCAGGTTTTCCGGGACAATCTTCACAAAAACTTGTTACTTTGGTGACTTTCTTATTTGCTTCACGGCTGGATACAGTTGTCCGAAGGTTTTGATAGCATCCTCTACAAATCTTCCTTTTTTTTCTTCCTGGGCCAGTTGGTTTTCTGAAAGTGTGAATCCTTTCACGTGTTGTTGGTTCGGAAACAACTGTAGGAGGATCTCTTAACTGTTCCGCTAAAGTTTTTCTAAATTCGGTTATTGACATTTTCTTCTTTGAAATCCGATTGAAAATGATCCAGGCATTTACGATACATGTTCCAAATAAAAATTCATTCATAACTTTTCTGTACCATTTTAGGCCTCGACGTAGAACCGAGTGATATGAAGACATCTGGTCACTATAATCAACTCCTTTTTTAGCTTTGTTATAATCTGTAACACACTTAGGCTTTACAATATCTTCACCCTTTCTTGATTTTTTTCCAGTTGCTTCAACAGTGCTAATATGAGTAGGATTGGTAGTCAGCATTAAAACTGGTCTTTTATCAACCCATTTTATAATTTTAACGCACCCATTTTGTTGACCGTACGTCTCTCCTTTTTTTAACTTTTTTTGGAAAGATTTTGGGATTCCTTTCCTATTTGCATGTAGTGTTCCGCAGTAGACAATTTTTTCCTCATATAGTTTTTTTGCTAGAGGCAAGCTGCTATAAAAATTATCTGCAAAAAGATAATGCCCTTCTTTAGCTTCTACAGATTTTAGAAGTTCTAAAACCATCGTTTCTGAATGCTGTTGGCCTTCAACCTTTTCATTTTTTCCAGTATATATAATAACTTGGACTGTGTATCCATCAACAGCACACAATTTATAAAGTTTGACACCATACTTGTGCGTTTTATTAGGAATATACTGGCGAAATTTTAATCGACCTCTGAAAGGAACCATAGACTCGTCGATAACCAGAATTCTCCCAGGAGTCAGAACATTTCGAAAATTCCTGTTAAGTACCTCCAATACGTTTTTGATTTTGTACAACCTGTCGTTAGTATCCAAAAATGGGTCTTAATTGTTGCAAAAATGTAAACATCGAAGTAAAAGGAGAAATCTATCACGTGGCATTGTCTTTGCTATAAACTCATTTCTGAACATAGGATCTTTTGACCAGTAGAAATTAACTGACGGAAGTGAGTTAAAACCCATTACTAGGATAATTGAGAAAAAACGCATGACTTCGTTTTTATCTGTGTCCACCCAAACATTTAATCTGGATTTTGAATT
Source organism: Acanthoscelides obtectus (assembly GCA_963669975.1). Taxonomy (NCBI): domain Eukaryota; kingdom Metazoa; phylum Arthropoda; class Insecta; order Coleoptera; family Chrysomelidae; genus Acanthoscelides; species Acanthoscelides obtectus. The sequence goes on from CAVLJG010000006.1 coordinate 69,717,137, forward strand.
TCTTCGTCCTGTTAAGCTTTGTTGGGCGTATCTATTTGTCTCTTCAACAATGATATGCCAAATGTCGTCAGTCACAAAAAGTTTATAAGCATCCAGTGGACTCAAAATCTGACTAACGTCAAAATTAAGTTCAGCTGACTCATTACAGACGTTAAAAGGTACCTGTCCTTCAACAATGTCTTGCCAATTATTAGTATCTAGCCCAACATGCGGCATATTTCCATTTTCATCATCTGTGGTGTCATTAGCTTCATTTTCATCAGCTGTATTTGAATCGAAATCATCGGCCTCGGCGGCACTGCCTGGATGGAAAATAAAAAAAATAAAACTGAAACAACAGAAACAGACATTGTGTTGGAAATATCTATTACCTTCGATTGTATCATCAAACAGATTATGTGGATTTTCATCAGAATCCGACGAAGATGGGTAATAGTCTTTATCTATGATAGAATCATCACTCCCAAAGTCGGAAAATTCATCTCCACTTGTAAGATAATTTCTTCCAGGACTATTTATTTGATTTTCATCGTCCGATGACTCTGCTTCAATGATTTCAATTTCATTTTCAGGTGTATTTGTTTGTGTGTCGACATCTGTGGGCAATGCTCCAGTATTTTGTAGATTTTTTGTTATTTCCATAATTTTTTTAACGCGGGAAGAAAACATTTTCGGAGAGTAAATCTAAAACACAACTTCATCCACTCGAATTCGGTACACAAATGACGGCGAAACAGGATCGAACGCGTTTGTCCGTAAGATTATGTATATGTCTCTGGAGACCTATACCGACGTCTACTAATTATTTGAATCTGTCTGTGCGGTGTAGGTCTCCGGAGACCGATATCGTCATTATTTAATTTTTGATTCTACAAGTTGTGATGATCTTATAGCTACATGTCTCGCTTTTATAACTTGTATACTAACGAAAATATGCATTCCGCACCAAAACGAATATTTGAAAAAATGAGCTCCGCATTACAATGAAGCTTGATATTGGTCTCCGGAGACCGATGTCGCAGTCAACGTGTTAAGTTAGACTCTTTGGAACCATGGAAATGACTAAGTAAAATGGTACCTAGAAGGGTTCGCATATCAGAGATAAATAATAAAAACATTTTCTGTATTTCTTGCTAACTGTATATGAGGTGGTATTTCAAAATAAATCTTACATCAACATCGCCTCCGTTTCTCCTCTATAAAAGGCATAATTGGAATTTCAATGTAAAATTTGATGTCTCAACCTCAATCATCAACTTAATTTGTTCTTAAGAACGCCATATTGGATTTCTACACAGATTAATAGAGTATTTGATTCTGATTATGTGCGTAGTACTACTAGTTTCAGAAGCTTTTTAATAGTGGAACGTTTCTCACTGATACCAAAGATGAACTATTCATAATCCCCCCACTCCCTACAACCACCAATTTTCAACCTAGCCAATTTTTTTTCACAAATCAGCAGAATGTCTGAAACTTCAAAGGCCAAAGTTCATACACAAAAATAAGATATCATTTTTAAATGTTTTCGTGATTACAATACTTCCTCGTCAGTTTGCGTGGATAATAAAAGAACCGCTTTCAAATCAGTCTATCCGTTGGGAAAATACCATGCCACAGACACTCAAAGAGATATATTAAACTAATAAACACAGTGGCAGCTTTTGAGGGGGCGGGAAGGGCGCTCATCCCTAGACGCCCAGGTCTGTCATTTTTTCTTTAAATAAAACGGTTCATATTGCTGAACCTTGAACTAAAAAGTACTTTACTTAGTCCAAAATCGTCAGTCCCTAGACGTATCCTACCCCCGATCTTTATCTCTTCAATTGTCACAAGGGCATTTGCTCTCAGAAGCGCTGTTCAAATGTAAGCATGCTGTTGCCAGCCGCCCGCTGTTCAATTGTCAATCATCGACACCCCCAAATTGCTACCACCGCGGGCGAACATCTTCATGACCATGGATGCTGTGACCACCGCTACTCCTAAGTCCGCCTTTGTATACACGGTTTTCTCTTTTAATCTCCCGGCCTGAATATTCCTAATACTACACATTCCAGAAAAAAACTGCAGTTAAAAGATTTCAAGAGAGAAAAACGATGCTGCTCTTGACATTGACGTGACTACGACTCTCAAGGTCATGTATTGATTGTTAAGAGACTATTTCGACATCGGAATTGAAAAGAGGATCAAATACGTCCAAACTTTACCTAGGCCATCACCTTGACCATTGTCTTCAAGGCCATTTTAAGGTCATATCATGACATCGAAAAACTTGATCTAGCAAAAATGTTCGACAGCACAATTTTGAGGATTATGGTGATCAGCCACAGGTGACCTTGACCCTGACCTTGACGATGTCCTTCGAGGTCAAGTCAAAAGAGCAATGTCAAGGTCGTGTCAATTGTTGCTCGAGGTCAAGGTTACATTTGGATGTAAAATATCCTATTTTTCCATTTCCAGTATAAAAAGGAGAGGCTTCCTTTAGAAAATTTGACTTGACCTTGGATTCCATAATCAAGGTCATTATCAAGGTCACCTTTGGGTGATCCTCACAAACTTTACAACTGCTTTGTCGAACATTTTTGTCAAAGAATATTGTTTTCCATGTCTTGATCTTGATATAGCCTTGAAGGCCATTATCAAAGTCATCGTTAGGGTGATATTGGGACGCAAGATTTCCTCCTCTTTTCATGCCGACGCGGTAAAGGGGAAGGTCCATTTGAAAATATTCTCTTGGCCTTGAAATGACCTGTTAGCTCGTAAGCAAGGTCATTGTCAAGATCAGCATCATTTGGGCTCCTCAAAACCCTACAACTTTTGTTTGGACCTTGCATAACATCCTTTGTTTCTGTGTTAAAAAGGTTACGCACACTGTGTTGCTACTAATTTCCTGGCTATTGTGGCCTGATCTGTATATTTGACTTGAAACTCTCTACCTTGAACTTTTCGTACAGTAGATATCGTACCTTGTCAGTGATAAAAACTCCAAAATAGCAAACCATAAGCATTTGGAAAAACGCAGCAATCAAGTATTCAGCTAACGGATACATTTCAGGATCTTGGGGTGACAAAAAGGATCCAATATAAAGACAGGCTGCGATCACTAACAGAGAAGAAATTGTTCTTCCAAGTAGAGTAAAACAAAATATGTTTTCCAAATCTTTACAAGCTCTGCAAAAAGTATAATAGGAATAATAACTTCAAGAGGGTTGAAGTTATTTAAGAATTAATTCTAAAGTTGATCCTCCATACTGAGTTTACTTATCCAACTGGATCTCTCTATATGAAAGCTCAACTATTAGACTACAGACAAATTAATTTTCATTCTAGATTAGTATATTACATTAGACAATACAAACACCTTAATTGTATTATTCATAATCACAGGACAGGATTACATATAACATAACTTCATGTCAGAATCAATGAAACTCATAAAATTACCAAAACTACTTCAACAAATATCTAAAAAACGGATTTTGCAACAGCTAAGGTACTCTATCTATAAATCTATAGAAGTAAAGAATCAATGTTAAGATTAAAAATACATTTCTTATAAAATATCAGTTTAACATCAGTTTTAATTGTCCAAATGTTCCTGTACTTTGTGACAATAGACATTATTATTACTTTATTCTTACTAATCCGCGTCAATAAATTAGTGTCAGCGTTAGACTATTACAACTATTGAGAGTGTTCCACGTAGAATTGTAGCGATCAATTATTACTCAAAAAGTTGACATAAGATCGTTATGGAAATTTGAATTTATCGGACAACTGATGGGAGCAATTCGGATAAAATATTTTCAATATAGTGGCTCTTCCGCTTGTACCGGGAGTAGATACCAGCTTGCTTAGTTTAAATATTATGCCTTCTATATTATCTAATTTTTGGATTCTACGCGAGATTCCAAATACAGGGTGTAATTTGATGGCCACAAATACATGATATGATTTATTAGTTCCAAGTTTTTTGGGAAAAAATTCGTTTTCTCATCATAACTCTATTACCGTTCTAGATATAGGAGATATAGGAGTCATATCCTGTATTTTTAGCCATCAATTAAATTACACCCTGTATACATAGAAAAAAGAACACATAGTAATATGAGTATACAAATGCTAAGTCCGTTTAGCTTAGGATAAAAATCGATCAGCTTTTCAAGCATTTTGATGAAGTGGTTATGGTGATATCGTCTGTTCATACAAAAGAAGTAAGTAAGTGATATTTATGTCTTGTCGCTACAATTGGCTTTTGATCACCGTACACCACGTTGTGAATATCTAATTTAATCTGTTCATCATGCCTAGAGAGAGAAAATTTTAACAGCTTAGCAAGTTTGATAGTGAAGAATAGTTTTTTATATATACCGAAGCAGCCGCGTAGGCAGAAGCAGCTGTTTAGAGGTGTTAACAGAAACTTTGTTAGTTATTTTCGATTTCTGAACCGCCTAAGGTTAGTAGAACTGGGAAAAGTCTCCTCGGGTCCTTGATACCCTAGGAACAAAGGCCAGTTCTGGATGTGTGAAGATTTGGCGGGTTAGTCTGGCAGGCACATCGTGCGGCGGCATCACAAAACAGAGCTTTGAGGAGCAAATCCCGTGGTATAACGGTGCGAAAGAGCTGGATCGCCGACGGTCCGTCGGTGCGAAATGGTGTCGAGACTGTCCGTAAAGCCGAAAAGAACAGTCCGTTTGTAGAAGTCGGCCATCCATCGGAACCAAATGAGCGCTAGCGAGAGAGTACAGTGCATTGAAAACATTAGACTACACCAAATTCTTACGTCTATCAGCAGTGATAACCTCATGGGCTTTTGTCATCGAGAAAGACGCTGCCAGTCTTCTTTCCTCCAGCCCACCGGCAGAGATCGGTCTGCCACTCTGAATTCCCGCATGTAGAGTGCCGACATCAGCAAAGCTGTGGATCGTACAGGGAAGGAGGCCGCAGATATGTAAAAGGAACAATGTCGGAGCTAAGACCGATCCATGGGAAACAGAAGCGTTGACACTGTGGGATGAAGAGGAGAACGCGTCAACTACGACAGATATCTGGAAAGCTTCTCTGGGAGGCTACAGGAAGGAAGTTTACACAATAGGGCACAATCGATCAAACGCCCTCGTGACATCAAGGGCAACGGCATGAACCTCACCACAATCGTGGATGAGTTTGCGCCACAGTTGCGTGATATAACTAGGTCAGCTGTGTATCGCTGGTGCTGGAAACCGTAAACCTGTCGCTAATCAAGCAGTGGTGTTTGAGGTACTCCAGAAGCTCCCATCACTTTACTTATTACAGAAAGCAGAGCTATAGATCTGTAGTAGTAAGCGTCGGTCATAGGAGCTTTTTTCAGGAATTGTTGAACATGAGAAAATTTCCGGTTTTCTGGGAAAGTGTCGGATTCGTAAGATATCTGGAAGAAACTGGAGCAAGCTCCGCCGCATATTTCTTCAATACAATGGCAGGAATCAAGCCCGGACCAGAAGCATTGTTGATGCCGAGTGATAGGAGCACCCATCTTACTGAAGCTTACTTCCCGCATAGTGTAGGGATCCCTTTGAATCGACGAAGATGTTGGCAAGCACTCTTTAGCCTTTGAGTCGGTTACAATCGACTGCCATTGCATTGCGACATTACCCCGTGCCACTTTTACATCGTGCTTGTCTCTGGCAATGCGAACCGCTTCTTCATATTTGTTTCTGGACACGGCGTCGGTTTGTGCGTTCTATACTGCCGACGAGTAGTGTTGCACTATTTGTTGAAGCAGCTGCTGGATCCTGGTTTAGGCCCTTTCGCTGTATTAGGGCTGTAATCCTCCATCGCATCGTGGATAATTTCGGTTATTGATGAACATACCGGATAAGCGAAACAGACATCTCACCAAGGAAAGTTGGAGAAAAAGTCTCTAAGCCCTTCCCAGTCGGCATACCCGTAATGGCAAATTTTGCGGTCTGGCCGAGTTTCTGCTGCCACACCGGTCTCTGACCAAAACCTAACCTCCACAACAACGTGGTCTGAGTTACCCAGGAGACAAAAGTCATGATGCGTGGCCAGAAAGAGATCCAGCAGACTACTGACGTATGACGAAACGCGGGCGTAGGGCTTGTCACCCGCTGGGTCAGACCTTGTGTAATAGCGAATGCTTCAGCAGCACGACTTGCTACATAGGTCTTGTTTGAGCCCAACTAGAGCTCATTGTGGGCATTAAAATCACCTAGGAGAAGTACTTCCGAAGCATGCTGATTGATGTTGAGGAAGTTGGCCCATTTTGAAGACAATCACGTCGATTTGTTGCTTTGGCCTCTAGATCTCCAGATCTTTCACCCATTGTCCGTTTAGATGCTCCATTTGAACAATTGTTTTTGCAAATTTTGCGTAAAAAGTGACCAAATGGCGAATGAATTATAAATATTTTTCTATCGTATTTTTGACTTTGCAAGGTTATTTGTATGGTGGTTCTTATAACAGGGGACCTACTTTGGTAGATTTTATTTCGAACAAAGAGTACAAGGTAGTCAAACAACAAAATGATAATTAGGTTCTTCAGCTTTGTCTTTGTCTTTTCGCACAATCGATGGTATAATTTTATACCTGTAATACAGTACTACATTTACTTAATTTATACTAAGTGACATATAAATCCGAACACCCAGTTTAAATGGTTTTATTTTAATAAAATTTTGTATAAGTACTTAATGAAGCATAATAAGTAAATGATAAAAATTTCAAAATGATTGTACTGCTTTAAAGCCCTTTGACCTTTAATAATGTGTGGATGCACCCTGATGTGCTACGCATTCTCCAACGCGCCTAGGCATGCTTCTGATCAGGTGGTCAATGTCCTCCTGTGATATGTCATTCCAGGCAATTACCAACTCCTCTCGAAGTGCTTCTAAAGTCTGAGGAGGACGTTACAAATTGAGCAATCTCCTACCCATCATATCCCACACGTGCTTAATTGGGGATAAGTCGGGAGATCTTGGTGGCCATGGTAACAATGTGACATCATTATGTTGAAAGAAGTCTATTGTGATTCTTGCAACATGTGGTCGGGCATTATCTTGTTGGAAAGTTGGATCTGCCAGGGTGTCAAGATAGGGTAAAAGATGGGGTTCTAGAACTTCGTGGATATAACGTTGCGCGTTCATGTTACCTCTGATGAAGATTAAAGGTGACCTGGAACCATAAGCTATAGCACCCCAAACCATAACTCCAACAGTGTGATGAACATGTCCTTCAACAAAAAACTGTGGATTCCTCCTTTCACCACGTCGCCTTCTAACCCTGGCACGACCATCGTGCATGCCTAAACAAAATCGAGACTCGTCACTAAAGACAATACTGTTCCATTCCTGATCCCAGAGTGACCGTTGTCTGCACCACTCAAGGCGATTACGTCGGTGTTCTCGAGTTAAAGGGAGGACCCAGTGTGGCCGGTATGAAAACAAGCCAAAACTTCTCATTCGTCGGTAAACACTTCGCATGCCAATGGGTCTTCCGTGTTCTGCAAACCATTCATTTGCAATGGACCTGGTAGTGGAGAAACGGTCCCTTAAGGCCAATAATCTTAGGCGGCGATCTTCACGGTCTGTTGTTCTACGGCGGCGTCCAGTGCCCCTTGCTCTTTGCGTACGGCCTTCTCGAAGCCATGCCTGACAACACCTAACCACAGTGTCTACACTTCTTTGCACTCTAACTGCAATTGCCCGAAAAGAAAGTCCAGCTTCCCGAAGTCCCACTATACGGCCCCTATCAAACTCACTAAGTTGACGAAATCGTACAGGTCTCCGTACTCTAGGCATCGTAACCGATCGTAAAGGATGTCAAGAACTAAAATCCGCCAACGTTGATTCTTTACTGCGGCTGAAATATTCATTTTTAGAGCGTTAGTGAATTAAAAAAAAGCAGTATAAAAACCGGAATGTACAACTGATAAGGCTGAAAAATGTTTCACTTGTTATTTACAGTAAGATAAATACATTCACGAACTTTTATTAAAATAAAACCATTTAAACTGGGTGTTTGGATTTATATGTCACTTGGTATATTATAATTTGAAGTTGAAATCCTACAATACCCTTCACTATTCATTATAAAGGATTTGCAAACTTTCTTGTATTTTTTTGCCATGTAGGCAACACTTGCCTCAGTAGTATCATTAGACTGTTGTTGCATTTCTTAAGTTCACGGTACATTAGCTCTTCAAAGTCTGGAAGTTGTTCATCTCTCAAGATCGCATAGTTTTCAGTGAACTTCAGTTTTAACAGTGTCCTTTCTCGTATGGTTATAGTAGCTTCGCTTACTACTTCAAATTTTGCCTTAATGCAACTAAGGAAAGCGTAAAAAACGGTATCGTGAGCTGAAAGAAAAAAAACGGCATCAAATAGGTTGAATTTAACATAAATGATTCTTTGGAAAAAGTTAGACCCTCTTAGAAAATGTTAGCTACGAACATGTAGAATAAAAAAATGACTCAAATCAGTCAAACGTGCCCATATCACTATTATACCTATAGTCCACACTCATTTGAGAACGTTGCGATCTAGAAATTTGTCCCTAACCTACCGATAGTACCGACCATCTGGCAACGTTGCTATGACTAACTTCACCGCTCCTAGGCACTCACTCATATGTGAGACCTCAAAAAAGGTGTATTTACGTTCGCTGTGTTGCTTGGGACGCCTATATTGAAAATATTTCCTGATTATTAGTGGTCAGACAGACTGGCAGAAATGAGTGGCGTGGTTTTCAGTGATGTACATTGTACATGTCATATAACATCCAAAAAATATACTATCTTATTTTCGTGATTACTGCGTCAGAGATATTTTTCTGTAGCTGACTGTATGCGATTCAAGCCGGTAATCCAAAACATATATTTCTGAGCATTTAACTTAGAGTGGATAAATACTGTTAAGACAAACGTCAGAATGTTGACAAGCTTACTAGCAAGGTATCCAGCAGGTATCCACAGTCCAAAGTCCATAACCATTAAGGCATTCTTACACTGTCCGGCGGTACTTGTTTGAAATGGTATGACGAACAAATGGGGGATGAAATCATAGCAAGTTGTATTTACGCCATATCGACCTGCATTGCTATCAGCTTCCAGATTTTTTCCAGCCGAAAAATGTCCTCCAAGGGCGACCTACTTGCAAAAGACTTAGCTATACAATATCCTGGGTATAACAAAAGTAACGGAACGGCTCTAGATTTTTTCAGGTGAGGCATTTTTGAAAAAGGTCAAGGTCAGATCCCTGCAAAAGTTGAACAAGGAGTTCAACGGTGACCTTTGATTTTACCTTGAAGCTCACTTTCAAGGTGATTTCAAAAAAAACCTTAATTTTAAAATGGAAATCCTTTTTTGGACAGCAGCGATCGAAATCACGGACCTTTTACATCAAAATATGTAAGGTCAAATAAACGAAAACTGTGTGAGGAATGGAAAAATTCCAAGATGATTAGCAGGACTACTGATGAATAAAATTCTTCTTAAGAGTCAGTCAAGGCCTTATCTTGACTTTTTGTCTAACCACTCTAACCGTCATTTGACCATAAGAGTTGACCTTGCTCTTAGACTTTAAAATACATTTGGAAGTCGAATTTTCCGTTCAAAAAAGTGTAGACCTGACCTTGACTTTTCTCAAAAATACCTTATCTGGATAAATACGTTCTTTCCGTTACTTTTGTTACACCGGGTATCTATTACCAAAATACTGTGTTATCTTTTTAGAGACAGGAAGTAGTTCTTCATTGAGTGAAAAACCGAGCAAATTCACGGCCAGGAATATTGTCCATATGCAGGATGAGCTTTCAGTGTGAAATCGGTCGACACCTGCGTTATAGTGAGAGATATATAAAAAAGTTTCTTACAATAAAAGAATACATTTCCAAAAACAAGCATTTATTTAGCTGCTAATAAAATAAATCGAAAATTTAAAAATATGTTTTTTCCATTGGAAATGTTTAAACAATACAATGAGTTTTTTAGATAAAAGCCTGTAACATACTTTTTCCATCTTACTGTCAAAAGGTAACTAGCTTTTATTTGAAAACCTGCGATGAAGGAGCTTCATTATCATTTGAATAAGAATATTTATAAATTTTCAGCTCATTTTATTAACTGCTGTTTTCAAAAATGTATTTTTTCAATGTGTTTATCCTTTAATTTTCAGTATTTATGATGCCATATAATCAGTTTGGTAATTTCTATATAATTTTGATATATTTCGTTATTAGGACTCCGTAAAACTTCCTACCTTATTTGTATTCTAGAATTTCGATATATATAAATCATATAGCGATGAATCGATATTAAGCCGTTCCATTTGATACCAATATCGTAGCGATAACTAACCAATTGCCATTTATCGACGGCTGCCATATTGGATTTAGAATGACGTCCCGTTGCTTGTGATGTTTCTCTCATAAAGTCCTTTAATTTTATAACCTCCCAGCCTTATTGTATTTCTCTCATCAAGACCTGCCTATCATAGTGGTAACTATGAAAAATGTAAATCGCCATTTTGTAGCAGCCGCCATATTTGACTTAGTATGACGATACTTTGCTTATTGTGTTTCTCTCACCCCTATGATTAATCGCCATTTTGTACAATGCGTCACCTTGGATTCAAAATGGCGGCAGTTTAATCATTCACCTAAACCTGTGTACAGAATTTTATCTCAATTGGTTCAAAATTTCGTTCCAACATTTGTCCTACACATACTAACAAACAGGTCAAGCTAAAATCTTGTATTTGCATTTATTTTCATTTCTTTTAAAGGAGGAAGCTTAAGATCCAATATATGGAGTTACGGGATAAACAAATTCTCAACCTTTACAGCTTGTCGGCTAATCACTTTTGCAGATAAAGTAGCAAATCTTTGGTTAAAATAAGCTTCATTCCCCATGCTTTTTTGGCATTTAAGCGTTTTTCAATGTTGTGCAATAAAATGAACCTTTTGTCAAGAAATTCGAATGGAGCAACTCCCATGTTTCATCAACATCATATTTTCCAAGTAAGGACCGTATATTTGCCTATAATTATTGTAAATAACTTTTTTAGATATCTTTTACAGGAATTTTATTGGTGAATTTTACATTGAAAACTGACTCTATGCATGGGGAGCTGCTGCCCCGACTACACTAACAATACTTCATGCTATTGCTATTTTCTACCTATATGTCGATAGAGTATGTTTCTCTGATTACGCTTTCACGATAAGCCCTTATCCTACATCGATAATTGATCAGTGGATGCTACTTTCCTCCTATGTTATGAAAAATACAGAACAATCTAACCTCGAATCTAGAAAAAACTCAGGATAAAATCTCTTCAATCTCTGATTACTAGTGCAGGAGTGTATCTTTGGATCTTTCTGGAAAAATTGTCTAATTCGGTTTTTCTTTTTTAAAAACGACTCATTTCAACGAGTCTGCATGTTTCCATGCCAAAAATTGCGATAAATCGTTTTGGCATAAAACAAACTGAATAAACTGTTTATTTCACACCGAAGAAATGTTTTTGACTTTTTTGGGCCATTCTGAGCAAAAAAAGTTCTTATGGAATTTTCTTTAAAGTGGATATAAGCGATTTAATAATTCCCCATGTTTCTGTCTGACCGAATCAGACCACAGATGTTTAAGATTAATTTTCGTTGTATGACGTTTCGGTCCCAACGATGACCTTCTTCAAATACAATTGACACTTTTTTGAAAATAGATATATTTTATTTATCTGTTCTCTAGGTGGCACTTCCTTTCATTTTCACATTCCTCTACAGTGTGTTACTAAAATCGTATTTGAGAACAAACTGTCAAAGGAAAAACCTGGATAAAAACTCAGGGTCTATTAATTAGCTTTCCTTTAAGGATACTCAACCAAATTGACACACAGTCCACAGAAGAATTAGAAAGAACTGTTTTTTGCGTCGACAGTTGCACATTTTGCACTTTTTTAGATGTTAAGTCGCTTATATCTCGAAAACTATCAACACCCAAAAAAACAAAAAAAACTTTGTCCGAGCGGAAAAACTAATGTATGGAATGTTTAAAATACTGTACAAAATGACAAAATGCAAATTTGTTGGTAGGGGTCATTTTTGAGTAAGATTCTGCAAACCAAACCCGAAGCTACGACCCCCATACTAGTAACCAGAGACTGAAGAGATGTTTCTAGAGTTTTTGGTAGATTTGAGGTTAGATTGTTCTGTATTCTTCATTACCTAAGAGAAAATTAGCAATAATACTGATCAATTCTTGAGCAAATGCGAAGATACTTTCTGGACTGTATACTTACTGGAGTTTGGTACAGAGATATTTATAGTTTGGAACAGCACTTAAGGTACCTCCAATCATGAGATGAGCAATAACTTTGAAATACATATTTCACGGGTTTCAGTCAATGGAATTTGACAGTACGGAAGTGCTAAGTCGCTGGTCTGACCAAAATGGGTAAGGGCATATAAATAGGACATTTTGATGCATTTCGACAATCGTTCCCTTAGCGTGATCGTCTTGTTATACATTTCTTGTACTTCAAGCAAGATACTGTGAGTAAACAATTACTGGGTTATAGTGATTCTGATTATACATTTGAGTATGATATCGTATTTAAATTAGAATTTAGAATATGGGATTTCTAACTCCGAAACCAATCTCGTTCACACTAATGCAAATGACCTGTACTTCACACTTCTTTTACGTGTGCGGAGCAGTGGCTTTATTTCAGTATATATACTAAAATTATAAGAAAATAAAGAAATGTATTACTCACCATCCAATAAGCCAAGTAGGTAATCTTGGTAATACGATCGTAGAACGTTTTAGAATTTTCAACTATGTTTGCACTATTACATTCCTCATACTCAAAACTTTCACTCTGAAGGAGACACTTCAGTTCTGCGAGTTTAGCTCGATTGTAGATCAGTATAGCGATCTCCAAAATACCTACGCTGTTGTTGATGAGCATGGCCATGTGAGGCACTAGCAATAGTAGCTCTCCCATTATAGTTTTGATTATCAGAATCTGGCTAAAAGGAATCTCCGTAAAACATGAAGGGTGCCGCGAAAGGTGGTTTGGGATTTTTTAGCGGCAATTTCAGCACCTTTATTTAATTATTCTGTAATCGGCATGTTTCGTTAAAAGATCTGGAAAGGGTTTTTGGCCCTAGTTTCAAACTGATGGCATCTATGAAATACTTGCATATGAATATACATATACTAAGTCACATAGAAAAGGACACTTAGTAATAATGAATTTATTAGTATTTTTTTCGTATACAAGTCTCAAAACTTTTGAAAAAAGATCCATCCGTTGAAAAAATGTGAAAAGCTATTAATTTGTTGGGGCTTCACGATGTCTTATGCACTCAGAAGCACGTATGGGCATACTCCTATTCGGATGATCGATTACCTCTTGAGAAATCCCAGGCTACCGAAGTGTCGTTGGAGCCTGTGAAGGATGGGGTAAACGTAGTAATATTATTCCCGTAATGCCCCAGACGTCTTTAATGGGCGAAAGGTCGGAAGATCCTGGGGCCAAGACAACAAATCGACTTCATCGTCTTCATCATAATTTTGGATATATGTGGTGGCGCAGTATCTTGTTTTGTTGGAAAACTGGGCTGGTGAGAGTCCATATATAAAGGTGGAATTCCACTGAGGCAAAAGTGAACAACATGCGGCATGCTACTTGTTTCCTAGTGTTGTCTCTTGTTGACGTTCGACCGTGTTGCCCAAAATTCTATTAATGCCACATGCGGATTTTGTTTCCTTGTGTGGCATGCGCTTTGTCATACATGAGTGTAGCCATGCGTCTTCTCGGTTCAATTCAGGCAATTTCAGTTTAGTACGTCATGTCCTTACAAACAGTCGCGGCTTATTTAGTAATTTATTTGGATCGGAAAAGAAACAGAAAAATACCAGAATATTTGAAAAGAAATATATATCCCCTTCTTGCAGGGCGATGATCCATTCTTTTACACGTAATTTTTTTCGTTTCCGATTTAATTATATTTACCTGACAATTCCCATAATTTATCCTGCTTAAGAGAGTGTTCCGCATGCGTCCATGCCATATACTACTTGTTGCCCAGAAGTTGCCTCAGTGGAATTGCGGCTTAAGGCAAAGCACGTCGTTTCCTCATCTCCGAGATGGAATGCACGGCAGTCATGTTGCCTCTAAGGAACACCAAATGTTTCTATAAGCAAAAGCTAGCGCTACTATAATTCTAACAGTGCAGTGCATATGCATCTCTATCGAAAATTGAGAACCTGGTCATTCACTTCATCGCCTTCTCATCCGTACACATCATGCATCTCCAAACAAAATCCGGATTCATCACTCAAAACTGTGGATCCGGCGATAAGCAATTTGCATTGTAATAGGCTTTTCATGCTCTCAGAACTATTGTCACCGGTCTGTAATTGACCTTGCGGTCTCGTAGAGCCAAAAGATTGAGGGTTCGATCTTGGTGTGGTGCTGTTCTTCTGACATTCCCTGTACCTCCGAATCTTTCCTGATTCCATGCTCGACAACAAACTGCCGCACTACTTAGATTTCTGTGCATTCTGGTGGTTATCTTTCAAAAGGTCTGACCAGCTTCACACAAGCTCACTATTCGCACACCAGAAAACTCGGTAGGCTGTTGAAAATTTTCTAGTCTTATCATTATAGGCATAATGAACAGATTGAAGCAGCTCTTCACAACTCATTATACGATGATTAAATGTCAATTATAGATAAAAAACACAGTTATCGCTCAAATACTTTTTTGTAAGAACAGGCGATATCATAGAAACCACTTAAACCACATGGTTGAAGAACTGACCCAAGCAAAAATATGCTTGGAAAACCTTTGTAATTAATTCACTATTACTGTGTGTTCTTTTTTCTATGTAATTTAGTATATTTTGAACTTTTGTCGACATTTTGTCTTTTACTTTAGTACCTGTTCCTCAAAAGCCCAAAGTTTGAAATTTTGAAATTACTGTACAAAATCCACCCTATTTCGAATATTTAAGCTTTAAACAAACCTTATAGTAAAATAAGTAGCGTACAGCACCAGAAACGTATCCCATGTGACAAAAAATACTCTCTTCCGTGTACTGGACGTCTCAGGCTCCAACCACACTCCGGCTATCTTGCTGAACATCTCGATGGTGCTGAAGAAGTCATTCTTAGTAGATGGTGACCGCATGGTCTTGATTGGATTTCTAATGTAAGACGAACTGCTTTATACAACATTTAGAGGACAATAATTCCTATTTACTGTTTGTCCTATTGATTATGGGGTGTATTGTGGTATTACATTGTGTTTTTCTGTGAATGTTGGTAAGAGAACTGGTCGCTTGTAATTAAGCTTAGTTAATTAGAAGGTTATAGTAAAATGGATTCGTTAGAAGATACTAGATGGGAGGTAACTAATATACAGGGTCTTCCACCAGCTGAGATTTCTATGTATCAGATTTATTCAACACTAGCTGCTACCCGTGACTCCGAACGCTCAAAACTGTTAAAATAACCCAAATTTCCAAATTATCAAAGTTATATTAAATCAATTTATACATTGTAAGAAATATCTGTCCAGTCTCAAGATAGAAAATGTTAATATGTGCAGAATTATGAAAAGGTGAATATGTGTCAGATTGTGGAAGCCCCCACACCCCTATTCTCAAGCCACAAAAACCATTCTTGGTTTGAGAACCTCGTTATTGCCAATTTTAGGTTACTTGCAGGAAACTCTCACGGATTTCTAACTCACGAGTAGTACCCTTTAAACCCCCTGACATGGTCCTGACTCAAAATCCATTCTGCCAAATCCTAGGTCTTTACTAAATAAATGCAAAGGAGTTTCGTACAGGTGAAAATAACCTCATCTCCTTAAATTCGGCCCTATCGCAAAATTCTTCTTAGCTGACACGTTTTGTCCATCAGCTACCTTTCTGCCAATTTTTTCAAAAAAAACTGTTTATTTATATATCTGCATGTGGATGGACATTTACTAAAATATTCACAACTATACAAAGTGTTCCAATTTTGACACACATATCGAAGGTGATTTTTTTCCAATAGAATGCCATACTATTTATTACATATTCCGATACACGCTTTTAAAAGAAGAAGATTAATGTGACAAACTTATGGGTTTTGATTATTAGTTGTTGAGCAATCTTATATAAAAACACTACTTTGATAGTTTACGTATCTGCAATCTTGATCGTTGGTGTAGGGAATTTTATGTTAATTTTTTTTCATACTAAATGTAAAACCTGATTTATCGCTTTTTTAACGATCAATAATGTGCAAAAACGCAAAACGCACTTTGTGCCAAAAAAATAAATAGTTCCCCCTTCATTTTGGATTCCGTTGTTTCCAAGCTTCTCACTCATATAAGGGTCAATGGAGTTTATGCATGAAGTTTTCGAGTTATTTACAGATCGTAAATTGCACATTGTGCCAAACAAAAATCGTACGATCCATGAAAAAAAAATAATAAAAAGCAGATTTATAATTGAAACTAAACATTCCTAACTCACTTAAACTAAACCTTATCTCAGAATATAAGAAAGTCCAAGTTTATGTATTGAAATTGAACAGTCAAAGATGGATACAAATACCATTCTTGGTTTGACAACCTTTTTATTGCCAATTTTAGGTCACTTGCAGGAAACTCTCACGGATTTCAAACTCACGAGTAGTACCCTCTAAACCCCTTAACATGGTCTTGTCTCAAAATCCATTCCGCCTCTTAACAACCTCCCTGTCAAGTTCTAGGTCTCTACTAAATAAAAGCAAAGGAGTTTCGCACAGGTGGAAATACCCCTATCTCCTTAAATTCGGCCCTGTCACAAAACCTGTCTATTTATACATCTGCATCTGGATGGACATTTACTAAAATATTCACATCTATACAAGGTGTCCCAATTTTGACACACATATCGAAGGTGATTTTTTTCCAATAGAATGCCCTACTATTTATTACATATTCGGATAGGCGCTTTTAAAAGAAGAAGAATAATGTGACATACTTATGGATTTTGATTATTAGTTGTTGAGCGATTTTATATAAAAAACACTACTTGACCGGTGAAGTAGGGGATTTTATGTTAATTTTTTTCGTACTCAATGTACAACCTGATATATCGGTTTTTTAACGATCAATAATGTGTAAAAACGCAAAACGCACTTTGTGTCAAAAAAATAAATAGTTCCCCCTTCATTTTGGATTCCGTTGTTTCCAAGCTTCTCACTCATATAAGGGTCAATGGAGTTTATGCATGAAGTTTTCGAGTTATTTACCGATCGTAAATTGCACATTGTGCCAAACAAAAATCGTACTATCCATGAAAAAAAAATGATAAAAAGCAGATTTATAATTGAAACTAAACATTCCTAACTCACTTAAACTAAATCTTTTCTCAGAATCTAAGAAAGTCCAAGTTTATGTAATAAAATTGAACAGGCAAAGATGGACTTTATAATAAAAATTAAATTTTCTATGTTGAAGTATGACTGGAACAATATTTCGAATCCGAAATTATGAAAGGGACACTGTCTAGATAAAACATAGAAAACTAGTAATATACCGTGTGCTTGTAAATTCAACTTCTTGATCGTGGTGACCTCACAAGCATTTGGCTTAGGTGTCCAACGGTTAATTTTTCATAAATTTCCGTACAGCGAAATGAAACTGTGTCATATACCTAACCTATAAGCTATATATATGTATATTGAAATTTTAACCATTAGCTTAAAAGTCAAAAAAACATCCACACAGCTCCCAATTCTTAACGGAAATCAGATCATTTTAGATTCTGTTTCGGTCAAAATTGCCAATATACTATAATGATTTTCATTCCATCACAATGAAATATATGATGGAATGGTTGACAGTCTGGTGAGGCATGTGATTAATTTTCGGGCAGTATATGAACGCACCTTGATTCACAAAGATAAATTTATGCACATTTTTTGACAGCTGCTGGAATGATTGCTCCCCACGTTGGATTCTCGAACACACGGATATTGTCAGTACTGATTGCTTTATGGTTTGTTCGTACACTCGTCGGTGACCTGCCGGTGACTGTGTCTGGGATCCGGCCTTGTGAATTCCGTCTATATAACGTAGCAGAATGAACGGGAGTTGTGTGACAGAACCTTGGACACGATCAACGACAGGTTGGCGGAAGCTGTACGAACCGGACTTACGTGGATATTATATATTAAATTTTCTAGTACTCGTATATGCTTCGTTATATATAAAAATACTACATATATTATCTCTCCTATATTTTGTATGATAGGTTAATTGAATTCAAATTGATTAGAGAATAAGTTTACATTGTTTGTTCTCAAATAAAACGGTAGAAATATCTACCTTCATTAGTTTTTGCCACTCTACGAATTATTCAAGAAGCACCAACTCCTAAAATCGTCTAACACCATAATTATCTACAAACACTTATACAGGGTGGTCCATAAGTCCTTTGAAATTTCAAATTTGAATAAAATTTAGCGGGTGAGCGTGAGCGGCGCGGGCGAGGTGGTGGCAGTATCTTCAGTGTCTGGAAATTCAGTCGCCATGGAGTGTTTCACTGGAGCGGATCGTGCTTTTTGTGTGCGCGCGTTTTATCAAAATAATGATTCGGCAACCATTGCGCGGCGTAAATATCGAGAATACCACAATTTACACAATTTTACAAAGTGTCCAACAGCTCAAACGATTAAGAACTGGGGTGCTAAGTTCGAAGAGACTGGTTCGACGTTAGATAAGCAGCGGTGGGGTCGACCAAGGATAACTTGTATTGAAGAAAACATCAACATTGTGGCACAGTCTGTTCGTCAAAATCCTACCCAGTCTACTCGTAAGCGTTCCAGTGCACTAAACGTACCCAGAACATCTTTACAGCAGATTTTAAGGAAAGATTTACGTCTGCACGCTTACAAAATTCAGTTAGAACAGGAATTAAAAGATAATGACGCTATTCAGAGACTAAACTTTGCGAATGAAATGTTGAATCGATTTTCTTCGCTCAATAATGTGTTGTTCTCGGACGAGGCTCACTTCCATTTAAACGGGCATGTAAATAAACAAAATTGCCGTTATTGGAGCCCCGAAAATCCAAGGCGTAAGCATCAGAAGCCCTTACACAGCCCTAAAGTTACAGTTTGGGCTGCTATGTCAGCGCATGGCATCGTAGGCCCTTATTTTTTTGAGGACGACAGAGGTCGCGCATTAACTGTTACTTCGGAGCGGTATGTAGCAATGATAGAAGATTTTTTGACACCAGCGTTGCAGAATTTTCCAGGCTATAATACGCAGACCTGGTTTCAACAGGACGGAGCAACTGCCCATACCTCCAACACTTCTATGCCCGTCGTCTGTCAACTTTTTCCCAGCAAAGTAATTTCTCGAAGATGAGACATTTCCTGGCCACCACGTAGTCCAGATTTGACCACAATGGACTTCTTTTTATGGGGCTACCTCAAGAGTAAAGTGTACGACACCACTCCGCGATCAGTTGATGTCCTGAAAGAAAATATCCGAAGAGAAATGGCAAGCATTACAGTGTTGACTTGCCGCGCAGTCATCGACAATTTTAGACGTCGTTTATTGAGTGCCGTTATCGTAATGGATTGCATTTAGACGATGTGATTTTTAAAACATAATTCCCATTCAATAAAGATGATAACAAAATATAATAATTCTTCATAATGTAAATAGTTTGGTTTTATTCCTTTTTTTCCAGCTCAAAGGACTTATGGGCCACCCTGTATTTCCAGAAAATACGAATTTAACGTCGGAACTAACAAAAAATTAACTCATTTCAAGTCCACTGTTAGTATTCACTCCTGTCCTGACTACAAACCATGAGATTTTGGAGACCAACAAAGCAGCCGTAGGCTTGCTCCTTCTATCTAGTTGTAACAAATCTTTTGTTTCATAGATCATTTCTGATATTTTTAAGCGATTGCTGAGCTTATTTGATAAAGAATTAATTAAAACCGAAAGGCTAATCTTACATGACCCCTGAACTTTATATCAGAGAAAAGCTTGTGAAAACTGGAATCCAAAGATATTAAAATATACAGGATGCTCTATATTTTTTTTTGAGGAAGAAGTGCATTTCAATTGAGGGCAATGAAAATATTTTGCTACAAAATCCACTACTCCACTTGTCAAGACTGTAGAAATGCATGTTGTCAATCATTGGTGTTTTTTAGACAAAATACCCAATAGCTCAACGACTGATAATCAAAACTCATAAGTATGTTCTATAAATGCTCTCCTTCCAAAAAGGGCTTATCCGAATATAAATAAATCCATTTAAAAAATCAACTTTAATAATCTTGCTGGTCAAAATTGGGGCAGCTTGCATAACTATAAATATTTTGGAAAAGCGCTCTAGGTACCATATTCTAACCAAGGTGCAAAATTTTAGGGGATGACTCGTTAGGTCGCTTTAATAAAAAAGTTCCTATGAACATATGTCCGAAAAAACTCGCGTCAATGACGTTTTTGTCGTTTTTATATTTTTTAGATTGAGCAACAAGAAATATAACTCTTTGGTCTATTGTGCTTGCTTCAGACTTAGGTTCGTTTTTGAGAAAAAAAAATTAAAATCAACTCGACTCATTCTAAAAACTATCCATTTACAACATAGTTGAATGTTTATTTTCATAGTGAACGAGATATCAAGAAATCACAAGAAACCAGAAAAACCGTATTTTTAGTTGCTTAGTCTAAAAATATATAAATTTTAAACAATCATAGGTGTACTTCTTTTCTCGATAATATGGCTTTGCTTCCAATCTAGATAAAGCTAAATTAGCGTCTTATTACTACAGATAATCATACCAACATCAAACCACATCGGTTTAAGTTTATTTATAATTTATTATAAATACTGTTTATCTTTGTATCTCATAAATGAAGTAACTCCGGGCATATATTCATAGGAACTTTTTTTTAAAACAACCTTTTAAAGTTTCATACCGTAGCTAGGAAACATTCTGTATAATATTACAAAAATAGTTTTCATTAAAAAAGTTTTTGCTTTGGGTAATTGGGATATTTCGTCTCCGAGCTGACATGTCCTGCCCACAAAGTACTTCCTTCCTTATATAAATTTCTATAAACCTAACTTAGAAAGTGATAAGGTTTCCTACACAAAGATTTAACTCCACCCAACCCGATCTTACGCATATAATTTCTGGAATTCTAGATCATGTTTTTTTTATTTTAAAGATAAATTTATAGACAAAACATACTCCTTATTCTAGGCTGGCCTTATTGGAAATATTCTAGTTTCTAACAAAACAAACTATTATCGTTATCGATGTATCTGGATTTTAAACCGTCTTCAAAACTGTTGCGTAAGAAAAAGCTGCTTTTGATACCTACAAATAAGTTGCTGTTGTATATTAAGGTATTTATGAAAGTTTTAATTACCTACCTGGACAAATGTTTGCAGTGTTAAAGGAAAGAATTTCCCAATGGTCAAGTGTAAAGGCTTTTGCATTCTATTCATCATGATTAACATAGATCGTTTAAATCTGGCACTGGAACTGTACCAGTTGCATCTGTACAGACAAGTATTGTAAGCTGCCCCCTAAAATATGATAGATATTCATAGACAGAAGTATACATACAGATTATTACGAAAAGGCACTTGTGGAAAACCGTTTTATGTTGAGGCTTCTCAAACGGTGTCGCAGCCCCTTTCAGGAACCAGTTTTTTTTTCGGCGAATAGGAGACTCGACGTTTGCCAGACAAATAAAAGAAACCCGATTTTAAAGACCATATCATGTTGATAATTTTAATAATAACACAGGAATATATACCTACTCCGATACAGATAAAATAGTAGTTATAGAAGCTTGAAAGACTTTAGCCGTTTTCCACATAAAAGCGCATATACCGGGTGTCTCAAGTTCGACCTTCACCATTTGGATCTCGGAAACTGTAAGAGATACGAAGCTGGTTGGACCGGGCAAAGTTGCATATTTAGGTAATCAACAAAATGCCGATTAGTTTCGAAATTCAAAGTACTTCCGGAGAGAGAAAGAGCAAAACAGTTATCTTGTCGTCTAGCATCAACTTTATTTTTTCTCATGAACACCATATTGGATTTTTGCACAAATGAATAGAGTTTTTAATTCTGATTACATAAATGTATATTACGTCTTACACTGACATTGTCAGGTGCTAGTTATTCCAAAAAAGTACAATTTTTTGGGTAGGCCTTGAAATTATCAGATAGTCGTTTGTTTTCCATACCTCATCCCAAAATCACCTTCATTTTTCCTGACTTCATTTGAGATGGGATTTCAATTGCATGTTGTCATTGTGACTTATTCTTCTCTACAACATGAGGTAGTCAAATTTTGAATTCGACATTTTTCTTCACACAGACACTATATTGGAATTTTGTACATTTAAATAGATTTCTGAGTCCTAAACTCAGTGGTGTATTTCTTTAGTTTTGCATGATATTGTTGTATCAAAATTATCAAGAAATAAAAAGGTATGGTGAAACCAGAGCACAACATTAAAATCTTATTGATGGAACTAGGAATAATAATCATAAATAAGCAGAGGTAAATCATAGCAGATGTTCAAAAGGTCGGTTATTTTGTAGCCAAAGCCTGACTATTCTGTGTACATTGTTCAGTGCTCGACTTATATATTTATATATGAAACAAACAAACTTCAAGGCCTACCTAGGAAATTATGTTTTTCTGGAATAATTTAAGGGTTGGCAATGTCAATGTATGGCCTATTATACATTTTTGAAATCAGAATTAAAAAGTGTATACATCTGCGTAGAAATCCAATATGGCGTCCATAAGAAAAATATACGAGTAGCTGATGCTGGGGGACTAGAGATGAAACGTCACATGGAAATTCTAGTTATACCATATTGTAGAGGAAATAAGCTGACAATGTTAATATGCAATTTATTTTGAAGTCCCACTACAATTAAAGTCAGTAAAAATTAAAACGAGTTTGGAAAAATTCGTTTCTTCCGTCTCGTTTCGGAAGTGCCTTGAATTTCGAAACTTTCTAAGCGGCATTTTGTTGATTACTTGAATACGTAACTTTGTCCCCATTTAAGCGACTTCGTATACCCGTTTCTGTGCTCCCAATGGCGAAGAGCGATTTTGAATGACCCTGTATTTATGTAGAATAGACACATTGC
The DNA here is from genome assembly GCA_963669975.1 of Acanthoscelides obtectus. Taxonomy (NCBI): domain Eukaryota; kingdom Metazoa; phylum Arthropoda; class Insecta; order Coleoptera; family Chrysomelidae; genus Acanthoscelides; species Acanthoscelides obtectus. The sequence continues at coordinate 69,740,341 of CAVLJG010000006.1, forward strand.
CATAATTAAAATTACATTGTAAATTGTAGTAAAAGGACTTACATTACTAAAAGGTCCATGGGTATATCTACTTGACAATTATATTGGACATAACATTTGGCTATTATTGTCACGTGGATAGGAGACATGAACTAAGGAAGATTCAGTCCCTAGTTGTAATTAGTAGTGAGTGATTGATAATAATCAATAGATAAAATAAAAAGTACGTTTCTAAAGACAAGCTTTTATATAGCTGTTAATAAAATGAGCTAAAAAAGCTTATCACACTCTTTTTCTGCTCTACTTTCAAAACATAATACGCCTTCATTTGAAAACTTGGGATCAAGGAGCTTCATTATTGTTTAAATATTTTCAATAGGAAAAATGTAATTTCGACCTTATACCATGGATAGGGGATAGTTTTTCGTTCATTGTCCCAGAGCCCAAGTCAGGACTATGTTGACGAATTGCCAAAGAAAGGACGAAGCACCTATTGGTCGACCGTGGTCAGACCGACGAAAGCTTCATTACTAGTTTGTCAGAAGAAAGATAATTTTCAAACGATTTGATCAATTCACATTAGTAATCTACAAATCAAACCCTTTCATCTGATATGCCATTGAGGCATACTCGCTTACTTTGGGTTGGTTACCCTCATGTCTACCTCCCATAACTTTTAAACAGCTGAACATATATTATGCGACATCGAAAAGGAACACTCAGTGCAATAATTAATTCGTAACAATTTTTTTTTAGGTATATGTTCTTTAAGGTAAGGACAGAAAATGATCAGCTTGATATCGTCTGTTCTTACAAAAAAGTAAATAGGTGATAGTTGTGTTTTATAGCTACAATTGGTATTTGATCATCGTCATTGTGAAGAGCAGCTTTATGCCTAGAGTGAGAGGTGGACGACTTGCAGCAGGCTGGTTGGTCGATCAGAGAAATAGCCACCAGCGTGCATAGAAGTGTAAATACGGTGGAGGTTTGTTGTCGGGAAGGCTTTACACGAAGTCTTAGAGACACATGGCGTGTCTGAGGTACGGCCCCACACCAAGATCGCTTGGGTGGGTTGGATAGCATTGAAAGACAAATTCGAATTCTTCATTCCCGGGTCAACAGTTTTGGACTTATTTAATACCTTCCTCGGTTTGCCTTACCTTTCACTCCTAGACACCGAAGTGATCGACTGGTTTGGTGCAGAGAACGACTGAGACGTCGGATGGAATATTAATGACTTAAGTGATCAATCCAGGTTGTCGACGGTGAGAAGGCAACGAGATGATACACGAGATTCTCGATTTTGAAAGAATGACAGAAACAGGCCATTTTTTCAAACAATAATTGCTTTGGCCCTTAGATCTTGCGATCTTTCATCCATTGAACACGTCTGGGACATTATCGGAAGAATATTGATCCGTTTACTCCATCCTCCACACTCGGCTCACTTCGGCACGAGGTCCAAGTAGCCTAGGATGAGATACCTCAAGAGGAAATCGATCATCTGATTAGGAGTATGTCCAGACTCCAGACGTTTCTGAATGCATAAGACGTCGAGGAGGCCCAACAAATTATTGAAATGAATACGTTTTTTCAACAGATGTTTACTTTGAAATTCTGGTGAATTACTTCAATTTATCCATTCTAAGAAATATGTATACAAAAAATTGTTTGCGTAAATTTATTATTACAATGTCACTCAGTAGATATACTACGAGATACCCAAAAAAGTTATTTACAAAAAGTATGGGCAAATATAACAAACTTACTCGGAAAACATTTTGTGGCGAGAGTTAAAAAGGTACAGAACTTTGCATTTCTTATAAGCACCTGATCATTGAGGGCTGGCCTGGCTTGTGTACTTGACTCAAAATAATATACCGTATACTTTTCGTGCAGCAGGTAGCTTACCTTTTCAGTGATGAATACTCCAAAATAGCAAACCATAAACATTTGAAAAAAGGCGCCAACTAAGTATTCGGCTAGATGATACATTTCGGGATCTTGAGGCGACAAGAACGATCCAATATAAAGACAGGCAGCGATCACTAATAATGAAGAAATTGTTCTTCCAAGTAGAGTAAAACAAAATATGTTCTCCAAATCTTTACACGCCCTGCAAGAGTTAATAGATTTAACTATTACATAAGAAATTGCATGTTATTTTTCCTAGTCTGCGTCAATGCATCAGCAATCGCAGAATTTTGGAAAACAAATTTTATTGCGCTATTACAACTACACGTCTCCAGATGGTAGAAATATTGAAAAGTGGTATTTTCATCCCATACGTTCAACATCGAAAGCACAACTTTAGCGGTGTAATACAGTACATTATATTTGCTTTAAGATTCCATGATTTTCTGGCCGCTAAATGAAACCACATATGTTTAAATTCCTCCTTTTACTAACATTACAGCCACCATGATGGCCTCTTTTAATTGACAATTAGAAAAGTCCACGGTGGTAGCAGAAATACCAGTAAAAAAAATAATTAAACATGTATATGGTCTCATTGAGCGGCTAAACAACCATGGGACCCTATCATCATGAGAACCACTGGACAAGTTTGAGGTGTCATATTATATTTACTTTAAAGTTCTAATCCTATAAAAATGTGAGTTGCCAAATAGCACGAAACAGATGTCCATGGTTGGGTGGTCTATTGACGGACGAAAAAGCTATATTACTAGATCATTCTCATTATCTTAGAAAGAAATTGTACACCCTCTATAGTTTTTTCTACATAACCAACACTTGCCTCAGTAATATTACTAGATTGTGGTTGCATCTTTTAAGTTCACAGTACATTAGTTTTTCAAATTCTGGGAGCTGTTCATCTTTCAAAATTGCATATTTTTTTGAGAAATGCATTGTTAGTAGGGCCCTTTCACGTATGGTTATAGTAGCTTCGCTAACAACTTCGAACTTTGCTTTTATGCAACTTAGGAAAGAATACAGAACAGTGTCGTGGGCTGAAAGAAAAAAGACATATCAAAGATATCATCCTATATCCAATAGGTGACTATACAAGGTGTTTCACGTTGATCTGCAGGGACCAATTAATCAAAAAGTTGACGTAAGATATTTATCAAAATTTGTAGCATAACCGCTGGGAACAATTCTACTAAAATATTTTCATAGTGTCACTTGCGGTTGTACCGGCAGGGTTATTACGTAAAAATCCTATAAAGCGTCAAAAAAATGTCACAATGTTAACTTGCTGCCTAGATAGTTTCCAGTGTGTACATTCAGCGTTTCTCGCTATGAGCGCTGTGAGCGTAATCGAAAATGTTCATCTATGGAGGAATGACTAAACGACACGACACGCTCAATGACCATGCTTCAAACAGCAGTCAGTTCCCCATCATGCATTGATGGTTGCAGAATGCTGAGATAGTCCGTGAAGTATACTCTGAGACAGGTTATTTGTGTTGTCCCTTTTAAAGAGAGGTTATGTTGATATAAATGACGATTCTCCAGTCTTTTTTGCGTTTTCAAGAACTTTGAGTGCATTACGGGAAATCAGCACCATACCCGAGTTCTGTGTAATTAAGTCCCATTACAGAAAAATTGGGAATGACGCATCACATACAAAACATTCTGGCACTGCCTCACATCTAGGCGTTGATTTGCATTTTTTCTACTTGACATCGTGAAATAAATTTCTATACAATTTAAATGGTTAGAAATACGAATGAAAGTGAGATGTATTAACTTTTTCACGATTCATAAATATTCCTGTATGTACCATATTTTCTCACCTGTTAGTTTTAATAAACTTCACCAACCAGGGGTTTTCCTTTCTTATCACTATATTTTTTGAAATTTGCATATGTAATTTCCAGGTTGAATAAGAAAGGCGGATGCGCTTTGCATACATCTCAAGTAAGTGTATTTGAGACAAGAAAGTAATGAATTCATCACCAACACCGATTATTAGCAGACACATCCTCACTATGCACCTATGCGCTCCCGTATCATTTCAGCTATAGTATACAACTACAGCTTAGACCTCCAATAATGCCATCTCTCAAGCAGATGTTATATTTCATCAGAACCAAACAGTGATACCTGAAGCATCATGACACAGAGCAACGACTACAGAACAAGTGTACAACAACTAGTGCTTTGTTGACATCTTGCAGCAAAAAACATATATGTCAAAGAAAACGACATAATGTCACTTACCCCTGCGGAAGTAGATACCAACTTGCTTATTTTAAATAGAACACCCCGAATGTTATTCGATTTTTGGATTCTACCCGAGATTTTAAATACATTTCATGTATATTGACACGGTTGTGATTAAGGGTTAGTTACTCGGGGCTGAGCAGACTCTCATTTAGTGCTGCAAGGGGCTGCTAAAAGAATATGTCAGAAGTGTTACAAATGAAGACTGTATTGAATATAAAATTATAAAAAATTGGTGCTTACTATAGTCGACAATGCCTTCACAAGTCAGCCCAACTAATTTTTATAATAGATAATATTCCCTCTTCGCCTGATAAGAATAACCATTGCTGATTAAGCATACTCATCAGCAGATGTGGTTTTGATGACATGTTTATAAACTAACGAGCAGGCGCGTATAAGGCGGTCACTCCTGACAATATAATTGTATACCTAAGCTTAACCGTCTATGAAATACCTCAAATTTTGCGTATAATAATGACAAATACACGTACATGAATTAAAACATGTTTTTCGTATTTTTGGCTTTGCCATGTGATATGTAATAGGTTTGTTTCTTATAGTAGGAGACCTAATTTAGTTAATTTTATTCCGGACTTGGGCAGCAAATACTATTTGGGTGGTAAAGAAAGGGGAATGAAAATTATATTTTAGAGACACCAAATAGTATCTTTTTCAAATAGAAACAACTTTATTTTACTCTCATCGTAGTAAACATTGAGAATGACTGTTTTAATTTTGTATAATACTGACTATTTTGCAAAGTTTCAGTGAAACGTGGAAATACTGGTTTTTGTTTTGCCTAAAAGCTCGTTACGGCCTTTCCCATAAGATAATTTCATTTATCTATAAAACGGCGAAAGTGTGACATCTTTGGTAATTCGCCCGACTTCCGCTACGGCTAAATGAGAATACTTTGTGATAAAAGCCTTACGGAGAACTAAAACAAAACGTAAACCAATTTTACCGTAAGTCGCTAAAACAATGGTCTTCTGAATTAGTAGTTATTTACAACCTTACTTTTTGGGATTTCAAAAATTTAATTTTCATTCTCTTTTTTTCATAGTCTTGTCCTATTTATTAACTAAATTAGGAATAAAATTAAGTAAAGTAGGTCGTCTAAAATAAGAAACCCGTTACGAATCACATGGCATATGCAGACATACGAGTCACACATTGCCTGCATTTGTCATTTTTAGCGCAAGGTTTGAAAGATCTCGACAACGTTTAGCCATTATGAGACGATATACATGAAAATGAATTTAGAATATTAGATAGAATCCAAAAATGGAATGATACACAGCGTGTTTTATCTAATATAGGCAAGTTAATATCTACTTCCGGAAAACCAAACATCTTAACATATTTTAGCCAAATGGCTCGTATGAGTACCCAATTTGTTTAAAACTATGTAACGTAATTGAACATCGCAGTACTACGTGGGACACCCTGTATAACTTTTATATAAGTTTTAAGTAGTTAATCGAAAAAACTACTGAAACAGCTCCTGTTGGTTATTTTGTCTGACCATTTCATTTTGAATGAATACTGTCGAGACAAACATCAGAATGTTTATAAACTTACTCGCAATATATCCAGCAAGTATCCATAATCCGAAATCCATCACAATTAAAGCATTTTTACATCGTCTGGTGGTATGTGTTTCAAAAGGTATAAGAAACAAATGTGGTGTAAAATCGTAACAGGTTGTATTTACGCCATATCTTCCTGCTTTGCTGCTAGCCTCAAGGTTTTTTAAAGCTGATAGATGACCTCCTACAGCTACCTATCGGCAAAAAATCTGTTTACATAATAATCAAAAATGAACGGTGACCCATACAAAATTTTAAATTTGAATCGGCTTTAAAAGAGAAACTAAAACGGATATATGTTCAGTTTCATTGGAAAGGTTGAACGCTAACATTTAAGAATGAAACTCAATACCATTCAAGTGACTAGTGGTAGCAGATATTCTACGAACTGTGGTTCAGTAACTGATATTTCTAAATTTCGAATCACGACTGTTTCCAAATACCGCGAAAAAGCGTGACGTAATCACGACTTCCGGACCTAGGTGTTTGACGGCAACGACGAATGGCATAATTGAGTGATGGATTCAGTTTGCCGAATGCTAGCTTGTTTATACTAGGTACGTTTTAATGTTTTTGTATACGGAAGCAGCCACACTGACAGAAGCTTAAATCTCGACACCTTAGGGACAAAAGAGCAGTCGTATCGGCCAGCTCTGGATGTACGAAGGCCGATACGGTTAGGATGGGAGGCCAAAGTCAGGCGGGTCTGTTTGGCAGGCACATCACGCGGCGGCATCTTAGAGAGCTCTGAGGAGCAAAGACCGTTCGTGTAGCGGTAGAAGAGAGCTAGATCGCCGACGGCCCGCCGATGCGAAAGGGTCCCGAGACTGTCTGTTAGAGAAGAGTCATCGATCAGTCGAATGGCCCTCTTCTGGACAGAAACAAGCATAAATGATGTAGTCGGGGCGACAGCACCCCAAACGTGTGAGCAATACTCGAGGCTAGGACTTATCGAAGCCTTGTATAGAGTGAGGAGGTCATGCGGAGAAAAGTACTTCTTAGCGTGTGTGTGTACGACATAGAAGCGCGGAACAAATATTGATGACAACAAGGCTCGGAGATTTTTTGCTAACGCCTGCCTTTCCAGTGAAATTACGGGCACAGTCAAATAAGTTATTACGCGACTTGACATTATATCACGCACCTGAAGCGGCGCTTATGGAATTAATGTGAGGGAATTTGAGGAATGTTGATTGGAAGCAGCAAAACTATATGTCATCAAATATAGATGGTAAAATGTGCCCGCTAGCGTGCATAAAATATTGCATCATGGAGCCATCATAATCAAAGAAGCTATTCTACCTATCGGTTAACTGCCAGAAGAATCCCAAGAATCAAGAAATACTGATCTTAAAAATTTCAGAGGACACACCCAAAAAATATTAACTATCACAGGAAATCAAGATTTACTCAAGAGATTCCTTATAACTTCCTATCCGGTAATTTCACCTTTGCGGCCTACCCATGACACAAATTTAAATACGTGTTCGAAAGTTATTGCCTCGTTGGAGGCACTCTCAATAGAATCAGTAGAACTAAATTCTCACAGAAGCTGCGAACTTATTTCGTCCGATGAGGAAGACGACGGAGATGACGACGATTTCAGCGATAAAGACTTTTGGCTTCAGTATTAAAAATAATTATTCTGCATTTAGTGATATTTTAATATTGGACACGTTTATATAAGTATGATCGATATATGAAATATTTCTTGATATAAATATATTTGATATTGCAAAATGACCTGAACGTCTACTCAGTGGTCGCTAAAAGTCACTCCTAACAGAATTAATTTTTTGATTATCTTGCCATGTAATGTTTCACCTGATATTTAGCCAATGTCTGGATATATGGTCGCCTTTGGGATTTTCTGGCCCACTGAGCACTGGGCGAACCGAAAACACATCTGGTGGTAATGAGGCTTCAGTTCTTGAACTAACTGAATTTTGTAAGCTCTCAATTCTGACGTCCTTATGCAAAACTCTTCTGAGAGAAGTGCAAGTACTGTTCAGTTCCTGAGAACGATGTCGAGTGGGAGTTAATGAATGTTCATTCGCATTCTGGACAACAGCAGCAATTTTTTCGGCTGAAGGTACTAAATAAAAAAGTACTCGGGTTGTTTTGTCCAATAATGATTCAGTATCACAAACTCGCTTCACGAATTGGTCCACAAAATAAATTGATGGTCTGTCTCGTATACCGCATTTTCCAGGTAAATAGATAACTCGGCAAAATAAATAGTAAGTTTTTCCATAGCAAGCAGAAATGAAATATGGTGGGATTTGTAGACTTATGACTGTAGTTTATCGCGAGAGAAGCGCATCTTTATGGAATATCTGATACAAAAGTAACATGGTGTTCAGTTAACCATCCGCATCGCAAACCTGGCTCCAGAATGCAGCATTTTTAACGTCTTTATAGCCTTTCGAATGAAGATTAATGGTTTTTATTCTCCGTATATGGAAGAACATTTTGACAATATTCAGTAGTATACAGGATGTTGTATGTTTTTCTACGGCGTGAACGAATAAAATGTGGTGGGACTTGTAGATTTATGTATGTAGTTTATCCTATGTAAACCGCATTGTTGTGGAATATGCATCGCGAATACGCCGAATTTTGTGTTTTTCCACACTGAGTGCGAATAAAGTATATATGTTAAGATTTGTGAGCGAATGTTGTAGTTCATTGTGTGTGAAGCGCACTGTTGTGGGATATGGCAGACAAAAGTTACAGTGTGTACAGCTAACGAGTTGTATTGCAAACTTTCTTCCAGCGTTATCATCGCGAAAAAGTCTGTCACAAAAGAAACTAATAGTTTGTTATACTCAGTATATGGAGGAACATCCTGACAATAATAATATACAGGGCGTTGCTTTGTTGAGCTGGATACCAATCGAGTATTTTTTTATGGGAATACCTATATTTTTTGTTTTTTCACGCATACACGAAGAAAATACACGAATAAAATGTGATGGAGTTTGTAGACTTATGTCTGTAGTTTCTGGCAAGTGAAGCGTATTACTGTGGAAACGGTCAGATAAAAGTAACGGGGTGTTCAGTTAACCAGCCCAATCTCAAAACTTTTTTTAGAATGCAGCCTTGTTACCGAGAAAATTCTAAGGTATTGAACAAATATTCGTCTCAGCGATTGAACATCATCTGTATGATGTTAGATATGATTATCGTTTTTCGATACATCTGTAATAATCTATTAAAAATTCCTCGTTCGGCAGTATACTTTACCGACCGACTGTTTGGAACACAACTCAGCGATGGAACACCCTGTTACTTTTGTTTCCCATTACCCATAGTAAACGTGGTTGATGTAGTATAAACTAGGAACATATTTCTTTCAAATTCTGCATGTACGCTGAGGAAAATTGTCTTGAAATCCTGTCATCTAAAACTATACATTTTCATTGTCGAGAGCTTCTTTAGAAAATACAGCTATACGTTCAACAATTAATAACGGCCCTATGGTGTGAGGTATAAAATACAGTATAATAGTATATGAGTGTTTTTTTTACTGTGCATTATTATGTAAAATAAAAAAAAACTATGGTGCACCTGAACGATGAAATATCCCGTATAGGTGGTATTAGATACTTTTATATTTTGCCCTCACGCTTTTTTGAGAAAATATTTGCATAAAATAAATGATGGGATTCGACTAAACATGATAAACATCTTGTATGCACGCAATGCTTCACTCACCTTTATGCCCAATAACCTTTCTCAAAGTTTGGGTTAACGGGTCACCACTTTTTAAATAAGTTACCAAGGCTTTCTAGCTTTAATCAAGCTATAGCTTACCATTTCGAAAATTTTAATTAAATAACTAATTTTCTGGCACATCTAAATTACATTTTAGCGTCGATGGCAACATAACCACTAGTTCAAATTCAAAATAATAAATGCCCTACCCTGTATTACCAAAATACATCAAATCTGACAGCTGCAGGAGCTGCTGGGGAGAAGTGGATTAGCTTTATGAGGCTAGCAAGCACCCTTCGTTATCGTAAAGGCTTAGGAAATACGCAGCCTGGAATACTTCCTTCATATCTGGGGAGGTGCTGTGCCGACTACAACCGTTTATACCTCATGCAGTTACATTTTTATAACGATATGACAATATAACTTTTTTATATTATAACGCTAACGGAGTTTAAAAAATGGCGTCAAGCAAATTGACTCTATACTACCCACGCCTTTATTACGGTTTGGGTTGGGTCAAGACTATTCTAAAGATGGAATGGAATCGAAACTTGACCTTGTGTAGTAATCCGTGTTCCTCTGGCTAAAAATATATATGATAATTACTGTTTACTGACCCTTCGGTCACGATGGTGATGAATGCAGCATTGACTTGTACTCTGTAAAATGCTACGTCAGTAAAGAGTAATTTCAACATATGCATTGGATAGAGAAACATGGAGTTGTACCAGCATGAAAACCACAGGATATATTTCAAATGCTACACTGATTAGGTAGGTCAATCTCCGTGATTTGGTGATTACAATTCTTCCTCGCTTGTTGGCGGTGGGAAATAAAATAAATTCTAAGTGAATGTTTGACTTACCATCCAATAAACTAAGTAGCTAGCCCTGGTTATACGGCTATAGAGTTTCTTGGACTCTGCAACTGTTTTCACATTATTACATTCCTCATAGTCAAAGCTTTCACTTTGAAGTATACACTTCAATTCTGCCAATTTAGTTTGGTTGGACATCAGTGTGGCGAACTCCAGAATACCTACGCAGTTATTGACTAGCATGGCTATGTGAGGCACTAGCAATAGTAGCTCTCCCATTATGCTTTTGATTATCATGAATTGGCTGAAATAAGACTCTGTTAACATATACGATATTCTCTGGTAAATTTTAAGAATAAGCAGCAGTTGTATAAAGGGCGGTTGAGCTTAGCAAAGTTAGAAATAGTGAGAAAAAACGATCTCCTTTGATGTGTGCTGCTGTTCCCGCAAAATTGCCAGACTTAACAACTCTTTCTGTATTGACTTCTAAAAAATATGCTAACAAACAACACACAATAGGGCAGCTGAGAGCATTATTCAGGAAACTATTCAAAGTATTTATCCACAATCCAGAAAGAAACCAATGTAAAATGTACATCGAATCAAGAGGGCTCTGGTTTTTGCGGCTAGCAGAGACGGTCATTTATGTGGTACCTCCTGTCAACTGCCATTAAAGAAACAAATCAGTCTCTTATATTTCTATTAGCCACTCTGCCTTTGTTCCTATTTCATGAAAACTGTTTAGAAAGCCGTACGTAACTTTTGAGAAAATTAAAAAACAACTGAATCCAAATTTCCCTATCCCAGCAATGTTGGCACTCCTAAAATCTGTATTGTATAGACCGTAAGAAAAAATGCTGTGAAGTAGATTGAGTCTATACTTCCTAGTCCTTCGTTGCAGGTTTCAAAGGAACGGGATGAGTCAAGTCGTTTTAAAAGGCGGAATCGAATCGTGACTAGTTAGGTTCAGTTAGATATGAAAATTTTGGATCTCTGCATATTAAACTATATAAAATAAATCTATCATATTTTGTGTTTCCATGGCAGATGTAGGGAAAATGTCTATGACCCATTAAGTCTAACAGGTGCATAATATTATCGGGATCAGCAGCTTCTTAATAATAGAAGGTCTTTAACTGACAACAAACGTGCAAAAATATGCAACCATTTGCCGCATACAGCTTGCAGTCTACAATATTCAACCCCCAAAATGAGCAGGAATCTCTGAAATGTTGTAATGCTATGTTCCAGCAATTTTTAATTTTTTGTCCGTAGTGTCGCCGCCGCTGAATCAACTTTCAAAATCTACTACTACTACTCAAATGGAAGTATTGAACTAGCGACAATATTCAAACTTCAATCCACAGGTCTTCTGTTGCTTAAACATATTTTCATCACACAAGTGCGTGTTTTTTGGTCTGTGTCTATTGTATATGCCAGCAGGAGTGGGAATTGGTGTAGTACCAGAAGCAGGACCGGTAGCACCAGCAGCGAGCCCCACCAGCAGTAAGACCAGTAGCGTGCATTAAAGGATACTGTTTTTACTTCCTTCGCCACTCGGCGAGGGAGTATTGCAATCGCGAATAATTTCGAAAAGTAAATATGTTTTTTGAATGTTATATGACATGTACATCATTAAGAAACATGTCACTCATTCCGCCGATCTGTCTGCCTGTCTGTCCGTCCGCTAATCGTTGATCAAGTATGAAAAAGCTTTATAGTTTTTGAAAAATAAAATTCGATCGATTTGATGGTTCAGAGGATCCTGATTATCTTAGGAAAACTTTGTAGGGGTTGAAAATTTAGGTTTGGGGGTTGTAGGGGGTAGGGGGTAGGGAGTTGTAAATGCTAGGTGTTTAGTGTCAGTCAAAGATTTTCTATCATAAAGAAGCTTCTGACCGCGGTAACAACAGGAAAATTAAGTGATTATGTATAGTATAATGGAATAATTCGAAATGTCGACTCTCTAATAGTTAACTAACTCGAACTGGTATACTGCGGTGATGTCGACAAGGACACACCGCTATAGGAGAATATTTATGGGTTTTACGGATAATTGGGTATTATGTATTTTGTAAATGATGACTTAATTGTTTTATATCTACTCATGTGCCCACACATTTTGTCTGATCTCTAATTTGTATTACTCAGTATATGATGCTTCTCTATTCCGTTACGAAGATTGACTCAGTACTTATTACTCATTGATATACAACAGCAGCGGTGTCCGCAAGAGAAACTTTTCTCTTGGCTATGGATACTGTGATTGTCCGTAGGTGGTAGACGGTCTCTGACTGTCGTACGCGGAGGTATGTACCACTCGGCGGATCTCCTAGGCGTTGTCAGAATGTGTGTATGCTGCATCCACACGTGTTCCCTCGCTAGAGTCCGTGTGGCATCCCCTCATTTTCCTCTGTATCCTCCTATAGCCCCATGGTACCCCATGGGTGTTTAGGTCTCACGCCTTCGTGGTAGCTGTAGTATGAAAAAAAAAGCAAACACCGCCCAACAAACCGACATAAATGAGAAACACAGACTTGTGTGATGAAAATATGTTTAAGCAACAGAATATTTGAGAAAAAGTTTAAATATTATCGTTAGTTCAATACTTTCATCGTTTAGGTAGTCGTAGATTTTGAAATTGATTCAGTGGCGGTCGCACCACGGACAAAAAAATAAAGATAGCCGGAATTTAGTGTTACAACGCTTCAGAGATTACTGCTCATTTTCAGACACTGTGTGGAGGATTGAATATCGTATGTTGCAAGCTGTATGCGGTAAATGGTTGCAAATTTTTGCATGTTTGGTGTCGGTAAACAACCTTCTATTATTAAGAAGCTGATGATCACGGTAATACTATGCACCTGTCAGACTTAATGGGTCACAGGCGTTTCATCTACACCTGCCGTGAAAACAGAAATGCGATAGATTTATTTTACATAGTTTAATATGCAGAGATCGAAGATTTATCGTACCTAACTGAACCTATCTAGTTTCGTTAACACAAATCTTATTTTTCTTAAATCCATGCAGAACGGGTCGTTAAATTTGTCATTTTTGTGGACAGGAGATATCGGGAATATCAAACGCTCTGAAAACTATCCTAGCAAAACATCCATAATTTCCTTAGCTATATGACATGTTTTCTCTAGCTGGACCCACGTCGTTAGACCTTACCTTTTTGGAAAGGCTACAGGTAACAGGCAATACCTTTACTGATGCTATCTGCAGACACTTATTCAATTTTTTTATACATACCTCTTAAATTTAAATATGAGATTGAGATAAAAAATGTATCTGTTTTATTTCAGTTTTAAAATACTTAGTGCTTTGTGAATCCAAATGATTCCTTCATGATGTTAAGACACGTAATTGAAAAAAAATCTATGAATGTCAGTTTTACTTTTTTATATTTATCAATTTCTCCCGCCTTGCCAAATTTCATCCTGCCCACGACTGAAGCTTTTATGGATCTTAGCCTCTACTGAAGGTGTTCGTAACAAACCTTAACGAATCCGGACTAGGTAGTCTGCGGTTTGTCCAAAATCATGTAGTCAGCGGTCATAATACAAGTGCATACTATAAGTCGATCAGGCATAATCCGCGGTGCTAGTTTGAGAGTTGTGGACATTTAGCATTAAAGTATTTTTCTGTAGAACACATACAGGTGCTTGAATGTTCATACAGCCCTGGAGTTCCAGGTAATCGCCTAAGATGATGAAGGTTTTTAAGCGTCGCAAATAGCAGTTTAAGTTGAATAAAAGCAGATCTTTTTATCTATAAGTGTTAATGTGTAGTCATCGGCGTTGCGAAAGAGCATATTCCCTGTTTCACGAGTATCCATCATGCTTTGACGTCTACACAGGTGAACATCTGATCAGCAAGTGACATTTTTGTGTTAGTCTGCGACGTTGACAATAATGGAACGGGTGTAAATCTAGTAAAACTTGTCTGTAGCGCTTTGTTTTTGTATAAAAATGAACTTTTCCAAATAAAGCTGTTAGCAACTACAAAAATGAATGTGGCGAACAAAAATACGGCTCTGACTACCTGACGTTGACTGATCCGTTAGAATTAGGTGTCCTGCATATCGAATTTTGAGATATTACTAGTCATTCAGCTGTCATTCTACCATGATGGATACTTGGGAAATAGGGTATACACCTAAAAATTGGACTTTCACTTGGATAGTTGTGAGGCAAGTTTGATGAGTGCTCAGTCCGAATCTAAGTTTTGTTAACAAAGTTCAAAACCTGTGGGTAATCTAAAATATTATACTTAACTTTTTAGGAATAGTGCCACGAGTTTATGTTGAGGAAGCTCAGCGCGCCTCAAGAAATCATGAATATCAAATTATTCAAATCACTTCCAAACCGTTTTATTGGCTCAATTTAGTGACAATAATATAACAGCGGTAATTTCCATATTATGATCAACTCAGTATTTGCTCTTAGCCAAAAATCTGCTTGCATTATAACAGCTATTTGGAAAATCGGAGAAGTGTTCATGCAAGAAGTCCCACTATTTCAAATACCAGGTTTCCGCCATTCCTGTCGCCACGTGAGTACATCTACTATCATATTGAATATCCTTACCAGAAGAAAAATGCACGTCAATGTATTAGCTCGTCACTTTGGTAGACTGATTGGTGAGCAAATCCTCGAAAAGTATGCACTGGAACTGCGTAATCTTGGCGACAAACACTGCTATGTAAGAATACGTAAACCTATTGGGATTTGATAACAAACCTGATAGCAAATGAGGTAGCGTACACAACCAAGAACGTATCCCATACGACAAAAAGCAGTCTCTTCTTAGTGCTGGACGTTTCTGGCTCCAACCACACTCCAGCTATCTTATTGAAGATCTCGATGGTTCTGAAGAAGTCATTCTTACGCGAGACTGATCGCATGGTTTTGATTGGATTTCTTATGTAGGATGTACTGTTTTATACATCATTTACAGTCTGATAATTGCTACTTACTGATTGTCCTATTGATTATGTGGTTGTATTGTGATATTACATTGTGTTTTTCTGTGAAGAAAGCTGGGCGTTTGTAATTATGTTCAGGTAATTAGAAGGTTATGATAAATTGTTGAAAGGATATGTACTCTTTTAAAGATACCAGATAGATGGTGAGTGATATACAGGGTCCCCTACAAAATAATATTTTTATAAATTTTATTCAACATTCTCTTTCTACTAACCAAAATTGTGGACGAAGCTCTGTCAATCATTTGGTGGACCTCACGTTATTGCTCTTAACGTGACAAACTTCTATCTCATTCGTTGTGCCTTGACTTGGCATTGTATTTTTTTGTAAGCTTAGCCGTCATATTCGATCCGCTATTTGGATTTTTGAACAATTGATATTGAGGTAGTTATTAGCGATTCTGAAAATGTCTGAAGCTTAAATTTGAGCTGATTATCTGGAACAACAGAAGTGTATTGGAATCCATGCATTTTTACATATTTTATCAAATTTAATGCTAATTGTCAACTACTGTCAATCAAGCTCAAGCCCGGAAGACTTGTAGTACTCTGACTACTGATTAGAATATAAAAAAAAATTGCATGTTTGTACGCTATACCGAATTTGTTGGTACGAACACATCATGCCAGCATTTTTTACCTTCTTGTCCCGTCACTGTGTACAAGACTTGACCATGAATACTATTCACATATATGGAGAGCTGCTGGTCCTACTGCACTGAGTATACTTGATGCGATTCAGAGGAGGGCAATTCGATTGAGATTTCTTTGCCTTCTTTGGCCTCAAGCCTTCATCACATTGACAGTTTGGCCTTTGCCCATCACTGGACTAGCGATTTTTACCTCTAAGACTTTATCCATATTGCATCCACGATCTAGAGCTGCTAGGTAGGACTCGCCAGACTGGTGTTCTTGATCGGCATGATCTCCACTTTGCTATCAGATTATCGAGGATGAGATACATAAATGTTTTCCCCAGTTACATTACACTTTGCATCGATAAGATCTGCTTAACGCAGATCAAAATATACACGAAAAGTTGTCATAAACTGGATCCTAAGATGTCACTTTACCGAGACCCAGGATGTTTAAGTTGAAGATATACCTTCAAAATGCGTTAAGATGTATACACGTAGTACTAACATCATAGCCAATACATTAAACAAACATTTTCATCCCTGCAACTAAACCAATGGTGTAAATGGAGAAATTGTGACCGCTACAAACGAAAGAAGAGATTTATTTTCTACGCCACTGACTTGTTTGAAGCATCTATTGGCATTTTTGGATGAGGTATTAAGTTTTTACATGAATCGCATATTTTAAGAAACTCTTAAACAACAATTGGTCTGAATATTTGAAGTAAACTCCATATAAACCGTTATACTATACTTTAGAGATACGCAGTTAATGAAGTTTGACATTGAACATTGTTGGTAGTGTATTGGGACATTAATCCTATCCCACCATAGCGTTTTTTAAGTTTTTTTACTTATTCAGTCTTATTAGTAGCGTAGATATCTACAACACCCTGTATCTTGGTATTGAGACATTCACCTGTACGGTTTCTTTTAACAGAGGAAAGCATTTATAGACACTGTCAGGCAAAAAAACTTGACAGTATCGCTCTGCCGGCTCTTCCTGACCGAAGTGTGAGATTCTCCAGAAATGGCATACTCTCTAAGGCCCGTATCGTCAGTCGTTCCTAAAATTGTAGGGCGCCTTTATGGCCTCCTTGATTGTCATAGTTTTCTACTTCTCCGTGTCAGAACTCTATTTTGAGGTTATGTCACAAACATCTATTTGCATCAAATTGTGCTTGCTTTTGAGTTATGTCATGTTTTATCAGCCTGAAATTTCCTACAATTTAAAAAGAAAACATATCTTCACAATAGGAGAGCGCTGACGCTGACACGGGACAAGTGTAATGTAGAAATTTTTGAAGGAGAGAAAGATGTATGACAATCAAGGAGGCCATAAACGCGCCCTACAATTGTAGGGTCGACTGACGATACGGGCCTAAAACCCCTCAGTCGTTCGCCACACATCTCACCATGATCATGCTTGCAGCACTTCTTCATAGAGGCTAGCGTTGCGCTAGGTATTGGTCTTCTATTCTCTATCGTACTGTAATAAAGTTGGATTAGGGTCTACTGTCCCTCAATCAAACACCCTTTTCCTTGATGGAATCTAACTTTATTCTGTCTTTTTCAAGTAACAGTGCATTTTGTACAATACAAAAGAAGGACAGCCTTTCAACTGCCTATATCATAAATTAACAAGTGATAAATACGATAGTATCTAATATTGCAGAATCGGTAGGAAAATCGATATGCTATAACTTTTAATATACAGGGTGATATCAGCAATACTACAGTACACATGCTTTTATACATATGTACATGTACAACCGAGCAAAAAAGAAACCTACTATTGGTTACTTGGTCTGTCTTTGTTCTCCCGTACCATTCGCCTCAACCTGATTATCAACCAATTTTTTCTCGCGTGACAAAATTGTCAGCAGTGAGCCTGTTGCCAAATTTCTGTTCTAGCTTTGTCTGGTAGTCAACCCACCTACCACATTGGAGTAGGTGACACACCTACCACATTAGAGTAGGTGATTAGGAGTGTCATCCTCTTCATTGCAATAGACGCAATTCGCGTACTCGCTCCTTCCTACCCTCTTCAAGTAGCTGTCAAAACCACTATGTCATGTGCGAAACTGTTCTGTAAGCGTATATCACGCACAGACGCGCTACGTTTTGCTGGCTTCTCGATACTGGCTGTCTATATTCCTTTTTGCTCAGGGTGACTGCGAAAGGTTGGGAAATCTCGAAACACACAGCACTATCTCGGTAAATAACTTATCATAACTTTTTTGTGCAACCCTGTATACAACAACTGACCTAAAAAATCTTATTTCCTCGTATTTCCACAACAAAAAAAGTTTACTTATTAGGAGTGCCTAAAGCTAATAGTTTTCGAGATACTTGTTTTTAAAAGCTCGAATGCATTATTTGTACCATGATAAAACATTTTTATAACATAATCAAGTTGCTTTGGATAATATCTGAGTAGCGATGCTTTGGTTTCTAATGTTTCTCATAATATTGCTTTAGGCTTCCTGAATAATTTTTTAGTTGACAATAAGTTGTTAAACATCATGGAGTATACGTTTGAAGGATATTCTGATATGCATTTAATGTACGGATTGGCAAGAAGTAATGCTTTAAAAGCACGAAGATTGTACGCTGACAGATTCCCTAATAGAGACACCTGCCTAATTCAAAGACTTCCCAACGAATCGATCAGCGGTTACGAGAAACTGATAAGAAATGATTATAGCCTTATTTTGAGTAGTAAAAAGCATTTGGATTTTAGGTAGTTTTGCTCAAAATATGAGCCGACATAGTGGAGCTCTCACATTCACACAGACATTTATGCAGACGAAAATCCTCATGTAATAATACAAACCCGCCACCAAGTACTATTTCAAATTAATTTATGGGCAGGAATAATTGGACAATATTTAATAGGATCCGTTGAGTTACCACCTAGACTAAATGGCCAAAGGCATTTACAATTTCTTGAAGAACAATTACCCACTCTGCTGGAAGATTTCCATTACAAACACGCATGAATATGTGGTTTATGCACGACGGCGCTCCACCTCATTTGAGTATATTAGAGATCACCTAAATAGAGTTTCTCCAGTCCAGTGGTTAGGACCTGTATCGTGGCCGGTTAGATCACCAGATTTAAATCCTATGGATTTCTTCTTCTCGGGTAATTTAAAACGACGTGTTTACAATACACCACTGGAAACTGTAGATGATCTTCGACAAAGAATTTTCCACCATAGCCAAGAAACGAAAAATAACATCCAAATGCTTTGGAGAGTGCAGCAAGGATTAGTTCGTCGAGCTCGAGTGTGTGCAAACTATTAGCTTAAGACACTTCTAACAAGTGAACCTTTTTTGTTGTAGAAATACCAGAAAATAAGATTTTTTGATTTGTTGTATACAGGGTATCACAAAAAAGTTATGATAAGTTATTTACCGAAATAGTGCTGTAAGTGGCGAACTCTAGAAGTATGGCTACAAAAAATTACGGATTCTTGTTTTTATACTAGTTTAACTAATTTAACATCATCAAATGTCGACCATCATTTACATAATACCAGAAATAAAGATGACTTCCATTTAATGACCAAAAAGTAACATATGCTACAAATCTGTATTCCATCAAGGGTTGATTGAATATAATAAATTATACTCAGAGATAAAAGACCAGAAAACTTTGACAAAATTTAAAGTAAAGTTGAGAAATCACTTGTTAAATCTACAATTATAGGATGCCCAGCATTTACTTCATACACCATAATATGGCTTGAATTTACTAGTTCTCAGTTGTTTAAAATTATTCTGTTTATGTAGAAACATGCGCGAAATAAATCTTTCTGCTACTACTACATCTCCCTATACCAAGTTTTATGCCAAAATCTTACATACTTCTCAAGCAATAAGGGAAAATAGAAAATAAAATTGTAACTTTGACACCTTGTATCTCGCAAACTATCAACTTTTGGACTGAGGTTTGTTCAGGTCAATTCATATAATTTGGTCTGTAGTATCTCCAGTTTCGAGATTTCCCAACCTTTCGCAGGAGCTCAGTACAGGCGTAATCGAATTTGTCACCCCTGCAAAAATTCTGCGTCTCTCACTACTGGGGCGTCCGTCAGATGGCATTAGCCGTATAAGAGATGCAACGAGCTTATTTACCTTGTCAGTGGTACGTTCATATGTTCAATCATTCTCAGATCTTTGGCTCCGAATCTCAAAATTATCAACCTTAACAGCTAATAAAGTTAGCTTCTGTATGCCAGAAAGTATAACTCCTTTCGTCTTCTCAGGAGCTAATTTCAAGCCGTTTTCTTCCGTTCCTATGGTAATTCCGTGATTCCGAAAGCCAAAAGTCCTTCAAGTGTATCTCTTTCCTTCCAAAGCATCGGCCCTAGGACGGAGCCCTGCGGCACTCCCATGGTTACCTTTATCGTCTTTTGCCCTACCATAAGTGCCTTATCGTCAAAATAGCTCTTTATCATGTTCATTAGATAGCTATTGCTTAGCATCTCGAGAGATTTGACGATATTATCCATTGTGCCGTGTTCTCAACGTTTTTATTTCTGAAAATATTGTTTTTTTTTCTGGAACAGTACTTACTAAAGCTAAAACGTACTTTATGATAGTTTGTTCTGTTAATGGAACATCAGATTTTAAATATTATACGTTAAAATGTTTACTACCAATAGTGAGCCCAATCTCATGTCACTAATAAAACACCATCCACTGCATCCATTTATAATTTTTTTATAAATATATCCCTCACAATCTTCAAAGTGAGTAGGTTTCAATAAAACCCTGTGAAAAAACATCATATTACACGTTTTATGGAGCACGTGGAACTGGGCTAAAGCCAGAGTGCTTTCAGTTTTATATATCGGCTCACTACACTCTGCACTGAATTAAAACTCCTTTTAAGTCGTATATACGTGCATTTTACGACAAGAAAACTTCGGCAATAAAATGAGCCTTTTATGTGGGACATTATAGAGATTCAATCATGTACGGGGCACTTAGAAGTAAGCGGAAAGTAAGATGCATCACAGTCAAAAGAAATATGATTTACTTACATAAAGTGCGGATTTAGGAGTGTGTTTGGGGGGCTGGGGAGGGGGGGTTGATGTTGGCAGCGGTGGTCGTAGTATTGATACTTACGTACCTATGTCCCGAACGCCCGATCTTCGAACTTTTGAGATACAGGCCCCTGAAGCTTTCAAAATTAAATAATTTTTCTTAAATGGAAAAAAAAGCAATCTCTATTCATCTATGAGATAATTTAATCTCTAAGGAAGTTGTAGTCCATCGTAATGCTTTCACCTGCATAGAGATATTGTCATGTCATGCAGGGAAACGGTTTTTATATTTTTAAGCGAACACCTTGCATCGGATTGAAAAAAACAACCGATCAGATTTGCTTAGAAATGATTGGGGATCTTAGGAATCATTTTTTATTTTGAGAGAAATCAGTGGCGTACGATCAGTGTGTTCCAGAATAGGCAGGTGAAATTCGATACGAACGAAACTGCTGGAAAAAAATGTGGTCCATGAGAAAAAATACCTCTTAATACACAGTACAGGTATACCAAATGCCATTGAAATTGCTAAAGAGGTATTACTGGTCTTAATAATGAACGATTTAGAGTATAGGTTCATATGAAATTTTCTTCTTAAAATGGACCCAAAAATCGTACACATAAATATCGACATTCAATTAGGTTAGGTTGGGTTAGGTTTCTTGTGAGTGCACACCTATTTATATTTCCCAGAGGAGCTCCGACCTCCTGAGAAAATCGATCAACTTGTTTGGAGAAATATCCTTCAGGTCTTCTGCTTGGAGTACTACGTCTTCAAGTATGTTGTACCTGATTCTGGCAATTGCAGGACATCTGCACTAATACATGCCTGACTGTTTCATCTCCCTGCATGCACAGTTTGTACTCAGCGTCTTATGCCATGCCCAGCCTGCTCATGTGGTGACGCAATTTGCAATGACCACTGTACAGTCCTCCTACTAGAGCTTTGGGACTATTCATCTTCAGCCGTAGCAGAGAGTCTGTTACCTTCTTTGTCAAGTTTGGTATAGTTGTCTTAGCATGGGCTAACCCTGCTAATCTCTTCTAGTATTGGTGGATCTTTCTGTCCACCTCTGCAGAGATTATTTGTTTTGCCGTATTGTATGCGATCCCAATCGCTGGCTCAGGTCCTATGAACGGTGTGCTAGCCCCACTCTTTGCCATAGTGTCAGCTGTCTCGTTTACCTCTAGGCCTGTGTATCCTGGTATCTACATGAGACGGACTTCATTTCCCTCCCATATGCCACCGAGAGCTTCTTTGCAATTCAACACTAATTTTGATGTCGAGTAGTTCTGTGCCTCAGTTGTCGTTCTGCGATCATTTTGGCACCAAGTTCTATAGCATATAGCTCTGCCTGAAAGATCGATGCCCAGGTTCCTAGGCTAACGGATTCTTTAATCTTTAGCTTCGGCACGAAGATACTAGCACATTCAATTAAGAAATATATCAAATGAATGTTGGAAAAATCAGGCCTCTTAGTTGTCAATGCAAAAATGCACTAAGAGGTTCTTATGGACCTAGATTTTTGAAAAATAGTGATGAAAAAAATCGTTTAGATTTTTAGATAATACATCATCAATGTACCTGAATCGGTTTGATTGACTATTTGTTAAAAATTAAACCTATTCACTTTAGTGGAAAGTTGACATTACGGCCAAGTTTTCTAGCAATTCGTACACGTAATGTGCCAACAATTTTGGGCTAATATACAGTTTTGTTCTGATGAAAACTGATTACATGAAGTATTTTGTTTTTTGAATAGTTGCTATTCTATTGTTGTATTTTTGTACCTTTTATGGGAAATCAACTGAATTCTTACGGATTTATTACAAACCCTTTTGATCGTTTAGACCTAAATGCCCAATTTCTGGCGACATATACAGGGTGGGCCAATAGTGCTTGGACGGAAGATTGTGGGCTTATCAGCATATGATTTAGAATCCCATCACTGGGCGACCTTGAAAGCAACAAACTAAAAATATTTCCTTTTAAATTACATTTACACAGAGTGATAATTATCAAAGTTATATTTTTTAAATCAAACCTCCTGTATATTATTGAGTTTTTACGCTCCTTTGTAAAACTTTGGTTAAAAGTATAGTATAGGTTAAAAACCAATTGAATATAATGGTCGATATAAAACATAAGAGGCTGTGACTTTAAGGCGTCATTGATCATCAAAGGTACTAGCCAAAAGCCAGAGCAAAATTCTTTTTAGACGCGCAGAATTTATTATGACAATTCGAAAAACTTCAATCAAAGGTAACTTGGCCTTATCAAATGGAACTAGTCCTTTCTATACCACGGAATGTCCAACTTGATTACCTTTCTAACTATATAACATTGTTAGTATCTATGACATTTTTATTTTAATTCCTGGTTAATTTGGTGTTTTTGACAGTACTAGTAAGGCAGTGGAAAGTAAGTAACTCAGACTTAAATGAGCTATAATTACTAAACACACAGTAAGAAAAAATGAATAATAATTAAATGTTAAAGGTACTTTTCGCGTTGTTGGATGCAGGTCTGAAAACCGGTCGAAGTGTTTTCAGATTTTTTCGCAAATTTTGAACAAAAAAGATGATTCAGAACTTTTCTGTGAAGCTGATAGTTTTTGTAATATAAGCGATACATATGAAGAAGTGCCAACTATGCCATTTTCGGCCCTGACAAACAATACGGCAAATTGAAAATTTTAACGTTTCCAAACTTCCATTATATTCGATAAACATCCATTAACAAAATCTCAAAATATTATAGGGAGTGCGGTTAATGTAAGTCTATGTTTTCTCTCACACTCGTTCAGAAATATATGTACACTAAGATTGCGCATGATGAGCAATAAAAAATGACGTCAAGCGCCTTCGTTCATATTCGTAAATTTCAAAAAGAAATGTCCACTTAAGTACGATGTATATTTCTGCGAAAGGTTGGGAAATCTCGAAACTGGAGATACCACAGACCAAAATATGTGAATTGACCTAAACATACACGTAGTCCAAAAGTTGATAGTTTGCGAGATACATAAAGTTACAACTTTATTTTCTGTTTTTTCTTATTGCTTGAGAACTATTCCAGATTTTGGCATAAAACTCGGCATAGGGAGGTTTTTTAGTATGAGAAACAAGAATCCGTTATTTTTTATGGCGAAACTTCTAGAGTGCGGCATTTACAGCATTATTTCGATAAATAACTTATCATAACTTTCTTGTTTTACCCTGTATACAACAACTGATCGAAAAATCTGATTTTCTCGTATTTCCATAACAAAAAATGTTTACATGCTAGAAGTGTTTAAAGCTAATAGTTTTCGAGATATTTGTTTTTAAAAGTTCCAATGCATTATGTTTATCATGATGATAAAACATTTTCATAACATAATAATCATGTTGCTTTGAATAATATCTGAGTAGCGTTGCTACGGTTTTTAACAATAAAAAATGAGGATGGCAACAAAACTGGTAAACGTAAATAATAACTACAACTCTTCAAAATGAGCACCATCTTGCCTAGTACTCTCGAGCTAGACGAACTAATCCTTGCTGCACTCTCTAAAGCATTTGGATGTTATTTTCTATTTCCTGGATATGGTGGAATGTTCTTTATCGAAGATCATCTACAGGTTCCACTGGCGTATTGTAAACGCATGCTTTTAAATCACCCCAGAAGAAGAAATCCATAGGATTTAAATCTGGTGATCTAAACTCTGGGCGCTGAAGAAAGACATTAAACGTAAACAGTGATCAGCACGTGAACAGATCCCTCGAAAGCATCCACGGATATACTCCAGACACTTTAGGTCTAAACATCCTCGGCAGTGTATTTCTAGTGAATCCACAGACCCTTTTTTGTGTCATCTTGAGACTAGAAAAAGGATGACTGTTAAAATAAGTTACCTTGATCTTTCATGAGCTCCCAGTACAAAACATCATCGATATATTTTTGATGTAGGAACAACAAATTGGTTTAGAAAACATCCACTTTGAACCTAAATTGACTGGAGTAACATCGATCTACAGACAAATTCAAGGTCACTAGCAGTCGTCGGCGCTCTACGAATCTGCACAGGTTTGGACTTGTAAACGTGATTGTAGATGACACGACAGGCATCTAACAGTTAATTCACGCACAGGATTGCATTGCATACGCATTACGCATTCAGTAGCGTATACTCATTTTTCGCGAGTGGAACGTTTTGTTTATATATTGCCTAAGATACGATGTCTGACACAGATACAGCCGACGAAGTGGTTGACATCAGCGCAACCCCACCCAAAAAAAGGGCTAAGAAGCTACATTTAAGTGCAAATGAAAAACAAATAATATTAAATATATACAAAAACCAAATTCAAGAAAAACCCGATTTGGTCGTGGACGAAGTTATATGTAAGGTAGCACATATTTCTGGAGTATGTCGGTCCAGTGTTTATAGGATCATTAAGGAATATAGGAGCAATCACTCACTTTCTGAGCCAAAACCGTATCCTGCAAGAAAAAGGATAACGGACGGAGTAGATGACTTTGACAGAACTGCCATCAGGAAGAAAGTGCATAATTTTTTCTTCCGAAATGAGATACCTACAGTAGATAAGATATTAAGATTAGTTAATGCTGATGAGGATCTTCCATCATTTAAAAGAACCACATTCCGAAAACTTTTGAAGGAACTTAATTTTAGATTCTTGAAACGGGGAAGAAACAGTATGTTAATAGAGAAAGACGAAATTGTTGTGTGGAGAAGGGAATACCTTAGGAAGATTCGGAAGTTTCGCGATGAAAAAAGAAAAATTTACTATTTGGACGAAACGTGGGTGAATGCTGGACATACTCAAGCGAAAGTTTGGGTCGACAAATCAGTAACATCATCAAGGCAGGCTTTTCTATACGGTCTTTCGGCTGGATTGAAAAATCCTGCAGGTAAGCTCCTTCATCTATCCGGCAATTTAATTTTGATAAATTCGGGCAAATAATATGCTGTGATAGCAGATAATGTGTGATATTCTCCAAAAATGGTGCATTCGCAGTGTAGTCATTAGGAAAAAAACTTCGACCCTCTTATAAGCGTTATTTTGAAATTTATTATCATTTTTGGGTGCAGTCAATTTGCTTTGAATGGGTTTTGAGAAGTTGCAAACTTCAATTTTCTACGTTTTTCAGTTTTTGATCAGCATTCCGTGACTCTTAAATTCAGCTAAATGAACTCAATTGCCTCATTCCTTCAAATTTAATCAATCCATAGTGTAAGGAATAATTTATTTCCAGGAAAAGGCAAACGGCTGATCATTTGTCACGTAGGTAGTGAAGACGGCTTTGTTCCCGAAGCACTGTGGGCCTTTGAATCAAAAAAGACAGGGGACTATCATGAGGAGATGGACGGCAATTCCTTTGAAAATTGGTTCTCCAAAATGTTACTAAAGCTGGAGAATAACGCTGTTATTGTACTGGATAATGCCCCGTACCATTCTAGAAAAATAGAAAAAATTCCCACAATGGCAACTAAAAAAGCAAACATACAACAATGGCTGGCCTCAAAACAGATCGATTTTGATGAAAAAATGGTCAAGGGTGAATTGATAAGTATAGTCAATAGACATAAATACAAATACGATTTTAAAATGATCGACGAAATGGCCAAAAAACAAAATAAAACTGTCTTGAGACTGCCACCCTACCATTGTGAGCTGAACCCTATTGAGCTGATTTGGGCCAACATAAAGCAATACGTGGCGTCGAATAATAATACTTATAAATTTTCTGATGTTAAAAATCTCTTTCACATCGCAGTCAATAGAGTTACGGCAGAGGAATGGAAAAACTGTATCCGCCACGTTCGGGAGAAGGTTGAGGTCAAAATGTGGGATTTGGACAATGTCATCGATACCCAAATTGAACCTCTAATAATTCATTTAAACGATTCAGAAGATTCAAGTTCCTCTTCTGAATGAGTGCGCGCAGCTTACTTACTAATAACTAAAAAGTGTAGTTAACTCATTTGTGAATCTCTAACTGAAATTTACTGTAAAAGATAATAATTATCTTGTATGAAATTTTTGATGACTACCCATAATATCTTGATGCGGTCCTATAATGTCTCCTGCGCCTAAACACTCACTCACGAGCAATATGCGTGTATTTGTTTGGGTTTAGTTTCTTTCTTCAGCGCCTAGAGTATAGACGGTCACATTACAGGTTCTGATCGGCCTGCCCACTGGTCTGGATAAACTGTATTTAGGTGGTCTCTAACTAATATACTAAAATAAGGTGGAGCGACGTCGTGCATGAACCACATATTCATGCGTGTACGTACAGTTCTGGGAGCTCCACTATGTCGGTCCATATTTTGAGCAAAACTACTTTGAATTCAAAATAGTTTTTACTACTCAAAATAAGGCTGTAATCATTTCTTACAAGTTTCTCGTAACCGCTGATCGATTCGTTGGAAAGTCTTTGAATTAGGCAGGTATCTATTAGGGAATCTGTCAGCATACAGTCTTCGTGCTTTTAAAGCATTACATCTTGCCAATCCGTACACTAAATGCATATCAGGATATTCATCAAACCCCCATGATGTGTAACAACTTATTGTCAATTTGAAATTATTCATGAAGTTAAAGCAATATTATGACAAACATTAGAAACCATAGCAACGGTACTCAGATGTGTAAAGCAACTTGATTATTACTCGTATGTTAAAAAATTTTTTTAACATCATGGTACAAATAATGCATTGGAACTTTTAAAAACAAATATCTCTAGAAGTTTGGCCATAAAAGTTAACTGATTCTTGTTTCTCGTACTAGGAAACCTCCCAATACCGAGTTTTATGTAAAAATTTGAAATATATACTTCTCAAGCAATAAGGAAAAATAGAAAATAAGGTTGTATCTTAGAAAACTAGCAACTTTTGGACTGAGGTATGTTCAGGTCAATTCACATAGGTATTCTGGTCAGTAGTATCTCCAGTTTCGAGATTTCCCAACCTTTCGCAGTCACCCTGTATAGTATATGGAAAATATGTGTAATATTAGTGCCTTTCAATAACAAAATGCCTTTCAATTATACCAAAATGTATCATCCACAACCATTCACCCGTAAAATTTTCAACCGCACCATAACATTTCTGAACATGAGCAGGGATATCTGACTCGTCGGGACACGGTATTTCAGCGATTTTTGTTGTTCTTCCGGAGCTCCACCGTTACCGATTTCATTTTCAAGACCTGCAAGGCTTGTTCGTTCGAATGGATATGAAAATAGTTCGTATGGGGTAAAATTTGTTGCAAGTCCCCTATCATGTCCTGGAAGGAATACGGCGAATTACCAGTAAAACTGCATAACTGATTTTGTTTTATTATGGTACAACCACCTCTTTGATCTTGTGTTGTTATTGCGGAACAATTTGGCTGAAAATGTTTTTCCTAGTACAACTGAAGACAGGCAGGTTATGAACGGGATATCTTCAAGTACTTTATAATATTCTTGGTATCTCCTAGTTACATTTTTGTCTCTACGGCTGTATCAGTATAAAAATGGATAGCACTGATGTAGTTTCACTTTATTGTCAGGAGAAAGATACATTATACACAAAGTTGCACTATTAGTTAACAGCTTTTAAGACAGTTGCAGAGGAGAAAGCTATCCTTGTAACCTACAACAAATTTTGCAGTTAGTAGTCCAATATGGTCATTTTGTACCCGCACCCGTATTATGTAAAATAATCGTTATTATATAGATTTGATCGCCATAATTTGCACTAGGTACTAGCTAGTGGGACAGCCTACGTCATGCCTACTTGAGGTGAATACCACTTATTGAGAAATACCATAGTAAACGTCATTCCGGCAATAGTATAGAACATTCAGCTTAGACCAAAGAAGCTAAAAATTGGCCTCAAGTGCCATCTCTGAAGCAAAGTTAAACACATCACACCGACATCTCGTATTTGACGATTAAACAACACACAAAGCAACTACAAGTGAATGCTTGCTAGTACGTAATAGCAATTCAGGCGATCATGAGCATCGAATTCAGACTATGTAGAAGAAGTAAGTCTACGATTGTAATTTAGGTTTTTCGGGCTGTTGAGCCGTGGTCGGGTTGGATTTGGTCCATAGCTTTCGGCTACATCTGCGGTAGCCATCTTCAGTGGCGCTGTCAGCGAGAGCGAAGTGCTCGGCTTGGCGGGTCGACTGAAACTGATCGGTTAACTGGCTGAGCGTGCGGTTTTATAGGCGATCGGCAGACTGAGGACTGAGTTGTCTGGTGGGGGTACTCCGGGTCTCCTGAGTGACGTGGATTTTGCGCTGTGTTTCTTAGAATTGGGAACCACGTTTTGTTTAAAGCAAGACCTTCTTCTTTTCTATTAAAATTATCATTGTGCTTATAGATTTCAATTGCTTCTCTGTACATTCGGGCTGAGTAGTGGGTGGATGTTGATAAGACTTCAGTTTGGTCGAACCGAACATTGTGGCCGTCTTAGAGTGCGTGTTCGGCCACCGCTGATTTATCAGTTTGTTCCAGTCGACAGTTTCTTTCATGCTCCTTGATGCGTGTTTGGAAGCTACGCTTAGTGGTGCCTACGTATACTTTACCACAGGAACACGGTATTCTGTATACGTCGGTACCGCTCAGGGGGTCCCTAGGGTCCTTTACCGATGTTAGGAGTTGCTTGATGTTATTTTTCGGCTTGTAGTTGGTCTTCACCCTTCGTATTCTATCCGTGATGCCTTTAATGCATGGTAGGAAGGAGACTCCCGCAGGTGGTTCCTTGTCTCCTGCCGGAGGTTTGCTGTTTTGTCGTGAAACCTGTTCTATTTGTTCCCTGCGATAGCCGTTTGCTTGTAAAACCATGTTAACATGATCCAGTTCTGCCTGCGGTATTGAGGTTCACAAATTCGATGTGCCCTGTCTATCATATTTTTAATGACACCTCTTTTTTGCCCAGGATGATGGTTGGAGTCCTTGTGTAGATATCTGTCAGTGTTTGTTGTTTTGCGGTAAACCCAGCTTTAAGTTCTCTAGTCTGACTACCAATGCGTCTAGGAAGGCCAGTTGATTGTCCTCTTCTATCTCCATTGTGAATTTGATTTTGGGGTGAATGCTTTTTAGGTGATTTTGGAACACTGCTAGTTCTGTTATTCCGTGGCTTCATACCACGAAGGTATCATCCTATAAAACCGCACGCTCATCCAGTTAACCGATCAGTTTCAGTCGATCCGCCAAGCCGAGCACTTCGCTCTCTGAAGATGGCTACCGCAGATGTAGCCAAAAGCTATGGACCAAATCCAACCGACCACGGCTCAACAGCCTGAAAAACCTAAATTACATTAGGTTTAGCCGTGAAAGCCTTCACTCTTCAAGTCTATGATTTTTTTGTCACCAAAATCTCAGTCTGTAGACAGGATGAAAGTGCATTCTACAAGCATGGTAGTATGGACTTGACATCAGTTAGTTTTGTGAAACTTCTGTGATTAAATTCGCTTTCTTCTCGGCAGGGTTATTACATAAAAAACCTATATAATGTCAAAAAACCGATAAAATAAACTTTTTGACTAAGTAGTTAATTATAAACAGAAAGTTAACTTGTAGTTGCCTGCAAATACGTATTTCAAGTACTTTGACAGCGCCAGTTAACTCACCAGAAGTTCATCATATATACTCAGTAACATTAGAAGTGTTACACCCAGAAAGAATAATTTCTTCAACTTGATTTTCTGGAAACGAGGTAGTCTTTCATCAAGAACGGGACGATAACATTCTCACGAAGTTTTATTGATAGGTAACAAGAACAAAAATTGATAATGTCTTGGGCGACCCCGCAGCTGAATACACTCCTGTATGCGTCTAGGCATCGACAAAATGAGATGATCGATGTCTGGTTGTGGCACCTCATTCCAAGCAACTCGAACTACGTGAATTAGCTGTGGCAAAGTCCGTGGCAGATGGTGCAAAGTGGATAGTTTTATCCCCATCATATCCCGCACATGTTCGATAGGATTTAAATCCGGTGAACGGGGGGCCACGGCAAAACATTAACGCCTGCTTCTTGAAGAGAGTCCGTAGTACGACGAGTAATATGGGGACGTACGTTGCATTGGTGAAAAAGGACGTGTGGACGGCACTCTAGATATGGCAGTAAAGTGGTTTGTAGGACATCATCAACATAACGCACAGCAGGCATATTGCTTTGAACAAAGAGATCGGCTACCATAGGCAATAGCCCCCGAAATCGTTACTCCAACAAACCTGTCTACATGCCTCTCAACAGCAAATTCTATATCACGGTGTTCCCCACAGCGGCGTCTTACCCTCCTACGGTAATCGTGCGTACCTAGACACAATCGCGATTCGTCGCTGAAGATGACATTATACCATTCTGCCTCCCAATGTTACCCTTCTCTGCTCCAGTTCAAACGTTGACCCCAGTGGTCCGCAGTCAGAGGAAGCACTAACCGTGGACGTTATGGAAAAAGTCCAAAGGTTTTAATGCGAAGATACGTGTACGTGAGTGTACGCATAGTTACAGAACTTCATTCTTCTCCAAACCACAGCGATCGGATGCGGCCGACCGTCTTCTAACCACACACAATACACACGCATTACCGTCATTGCGGTGCAATTAAAACTGCGGCCGATTTAGCGATAGGACAAATCAACATCTCTATAGGCAATTATAGACATGTCAGAGTCGCTAAAATGGTGAAATTCTCTTCGAACTTTGTTTTGTTTAACACTAGTAGATGAAAGGGCAATAACTAAAAGTATCTGTACTACTCAGCTCTTAGAAATCGCTTTATTAACAAAAACTAAGAGATAACATTTTAACAAACGTAAAGAAAAACAAAGATAAAACGTTTCATTGTTGCCACAGCATGCTTTAAATATAGCCTTTATAATGTCAAAAAAAAACAAGTTGAAGAAATTATTTTATCAGAGTGTATCACTTCTAATGTCACTTAGCATATATTTATGTTGCAACTCTGCATGTGTGGTTCTTAGATATAGCGTTCTATGCAATTTGTGTGCTCGGCGGCTGTGTCTTGTGTCATATTCTCATACCGTCATACATGACAGCTAGACTTTTTTTAATGAACTTTTATAAAATAGTTGAAATTTGTATAAAACCTTTGTCAAGCAAGGTAGGGTTTTTCAAAGATTGCTTGTACAAATGATAGTAGTAGACTCTATAGACGGGATTATGGAAATGGTGATGGAGAAGGTGGCAAATGCAATGTCTAATCAACCTTACTTAGGTCAGAAAATACACTAAAAATACAATTAATTTTGTTAAATATCGTGTTTGCCACTTTTTTAGCATCACTTCTATAATCTACGACCCAAAAATTAAGGACTTCAGCAGGGGAGAAAAAATACGCCTATTCATGTTGCGAATATTTACCAAAAACTGTTTTCTAGCAAGGAGAAAGAGAACAGCATAATGAGCTCAAAATTTCTCAAATGTTGAGGAAATGATGGCAAGTAAAAGCAAAAACCTAATGAGAGCAAAAAAGTGGCTTAGTTTCCTGGAAAGATAAAGTTCTGTTTGTACAGTCGTTTTTGTAAGACGAAATCTTAAAAAGAGATGCAGATCGTCAAATTCGTCGAAGTAATTCGGCCCACCCATGGCGGATTATATTTGGCCCTTCTTGTCACTTCGTTTATGCTATACGTAATCATGTAATCGTGTCGTAATCCATAAACATGGTTCAGCTTCAATTTATCTGAATCGATAAATTGATATGAATGTGTGAATAAACCTCAAAGTCTGTGTGATACATACGTCAGGTTTTGCTTTTTAACCACATGCTTTCTAGTAATCGCATAGATGGTCTGCTGGAAAAAGTTAACTACCGTTTTACTGAATGCAGATAATTGTGGTGTTACTTGGTATCAGAACATGGTACTTCTTGCATAATTTGCGAAGACCGACACAATGCTATTGAAGGTAGATTTTTGCACCGGTAAGTATAATTATTATGTTGACATAACATTTGTCACCTTGGTAGTCAAATTTTAGTCTAATGCTTCAAGAGTATGCTCTATGGCTACGCAATTTTGGCGACAAATAATGCAATGTAAGCATATAGGCTTGACCCTCTCAAATCTATTCGAATTCGTTGTCATTTCGCAACCATTTTGCAGTTACATAATAAGGGTGCCGATTCAAGATACTATGGACGCAGAGTAAAACACATATAACAAAGAAGCTCACGTGACCGTTTAGCAACAAGTAGACATGACAGTGCTTATTCGTAAATTTAATATCAATCGCATTATCACAGAGTTGCAATCCCATGAAAATCTTTGCATTAATGCACTTCCTGTTTACATCCACCCTATTATAGATTTGGATGGGTACTATTAGAGGTATCCTAACGTACGAAGGACTACGTACCGCCACAAAGGTACCAAGCGTCAGTGGAAAGAATTTTCCGATAGTCAAATAGACAG
Source organism: Acanthoscelides obtectus (assembly GCA_963669975.1). Taxonomy (NCBI): domain Eukaryota; kingdom Metazoa; phylum Arthropoda; class Insecta; order Coleoptera; family Chrysomelidae; genus Acanthoscelides; species Acanthoscelides obtectus. Next base: position 69,773,776 of record CAVLJG010000006.1, read on the forward strand.
GCCTTCCCATTCTACTCATCATTATTATCACGCATTGCTTGAATCTCCGACTGCTGCTGTACCAGTTGCAATCATAAACTGCTTGATTGTATGAAAAACACTGAAATTATCATAAGTTACGCCTGGGGCCTGATTCTAAACCCGTTTCGACCGTTTAAATCTATTTCGGTAACATCTTGTGACGATATACTTGATTCACTATGATAATTTTGACACTGCAGATAATTTGAATATATACCTAAGACCCATATTATCAATCATATGTAAAAACCATGATAGCAAAATCAAGTATAATATCATCCGCCATCGGAATCAATTTCAACGGTAGAAACTCATTTAGAATCATGCCCTCCATGGGGTGTATCTTGGCCTTCCTAGCACATTTCTCGAATTTATTCATAGCCATTTTGCATTAATGTCACGAAATTGCGTTGAGGCAGCGTTGAATTTTCTCCTCAAATGCACGATTATCTCGCATGCTGGCATAGACGTTTGACTTCAAGTAACCCAAAAAGGTATTCAACGATGTTGAAATCAGAAGATCCATGTGTTCACTAATATTCACCGAAGAAAGAGAGAGCACAAGAGCAGGAAATTGTCTTAGGTAGCAGTCGAATTGTTTTTTTGAATTTGTGGTACATTATATACAGCAATATGTCTTTATACCGAAGCAGACGCTTAGGCGAAAGCCTAAATACCAGAGCACCGCAGCTTCTGTAAGGAATTTAAAACCACTTTGAGGATGGAAGGCCGAAGTTAGGCGGCTCTGTCTGGTAGGCTCATCGCGCGGCGGCATCATGGAGGACAGTTGTGAAGAGCAAATCTCGTTGACATAGCGGTAGAAGAGAGCCAGATCGACGACGCGTTGGTGGGAAAGGGTCCCGAAGCTGTCCATTAGGGAAGAACTATCGATCAATCAGACAACCTCCCTCTGAACATCGAGCATGGATAATGTAGTCGGAGCGTCAGCACCCTAAACATGTGAGCAGTACTCGGGTATAGGTCTTATCTGGGTCCTACAGAATGAAGTGGTTACGTTTCCTCAAACGTACTTCTTAGTTCTAAGCAAATAGCCCAGCCTTTTGAGCATTTTGCACCTCTCCATCACCTTATTTATAACAGAAAGCAGACCTATAAGCCTGTAGTTGTAAGAGTCGGTCTCAGATCATGACATGGCTTTACAGTTTCATGGGGAAGTACCGGATTCCTGAGATAGCTGGTAGGGACGCGAAAGAACTGGAGCACGCTCCGCTGCACGTCTATTCAGTATAACAGTCGGAATTAAAGACCAGAAGCTTTGTTAATGCCAAGTGACAAGAGCACTTGTCCTACGGTCTTATGCATGAAGGTTACTTCCCGCATAGTTTGGAGAAACATTTGAAACGGGCGTTGGGGGGAGGGGGGATACGTATCCCATATATGCTGGAAGTAGCGCACAGTGAATTTAAGCAGGAATCTAACGTTCGGTCAACAAAGTTCAGTAACATTTATGCAAAATGGCCATGGTAAGTCTCGAGAGTTGCACATGTGCCAGCAACATCTAGCATGAATTTTTTGTCACTGTCAATATGGGCCAACAGATAACATTTTGAGAGTGTTTCTACTGTAAAAACTTACCGCTTCCGTGACAAATATCCCAAAATAGCAAATCATGAACAACTCAAAGAAAGCTCCAGTAGCATATTCAACCAAGTGAAAAACTTCAGGGTCGCCAAAAGCCAGAGTAGAAGATATAAACAGACATGATGCTATTACAATGAGTGATGTAATCGCTCTCGCAAGAAGAGTTATGTTGAAGATACCTTCTATATCTTGACAAGCACTATAATCAAATAAAAAATATCAGAGAAGTTTTTTAGCAAGAACACTTGGTCAGAAGTTGATATAAAAATTACCGAGTCAAAAAGATACAAAAGTAATCAAAGCAGGTAGGTCTAAGTTTGACAGACCTTGAACGTGATTTTTTTGTTGCGAAAAACTCTAAAGGACATAAAGGCCGAACGTTCAAAGATTTTTCTTCTGATTAAGATGGTAAACTTTACCTCAGCAATATCACGAGATCTTGATTGCACCTCTTAATTTCAAAGTACATTTGTTCCTCAAACTCAGGAATATCTTCATCAGAGAGAAGTTCAAAACCATCTGGAAGGTTCATTTTTCGAACTATCCGTTCTCGCATAGTTCTTGTAACTTCACTCAGAATTTCTATTTTAGCCCTGACACAGCTTACAAATGAGTAAAGGGTTGTATCATGAGCTACAAAAATGTGTTAATAAGATAAAAAGCTTTATCAAAAAACTAAACCCAGCCCAAAAATGATCAGTAACTTGCAAAGCAAAGTCGTAAATATTCATTTTTATTTTCTAGGCCGAGGAAGTATTGTCATCTCCAAAAATTGTCACTAATATCTGTCGGTCGGCCCTTCCTTGGCACGTCTATAACTTGGAAAGTACTGCTCGGGTTTTGATGAAATTTGATAACAAAAACAAAAGAAAGAACACATCAGGGGATTATGGACTCGATTTACAAGAAACGGATTTGGGTCGTGATTGCAGATACGCGAGAATTTTGTATATATTTCTCCAACCATTTCAGCTTAAAGTTCCTGGAAAAATATTCCACCCAGTCGGGTAATTTGGGGAACTGACTTCGAAATCGCCTCAACTAGGTCGGTTCTGCGAAATTTTTGACAAATGGACTATGAATCTGCAGCATGTGTTGTATCCAAGTTAACTTTTGAATATTCTGGTGTCTTTATTATTTGAGGGCTATGAAAATCGTTGTACCTTGATATATGACCGTAGACTAGAAAAAGTATCAGTGAAAAGTTGTATTACTGATTAAAACAAAACTGTGGACTCTTTTATTATTCGTCAGCCATGGGAATCCTTACAGTTGGTGATGTTATAGTATGAGTTGTTAAGTTGAAATTATTTTCAAATAATGGGCTCTGACTATATGGTACGTGATATCTGGACAATTTATGTACGTCCTGGTGGCATTATATCGTCGCACGTCGTCAACGACCTCGATTACGATGTGAATGGGGCACCGTAGCCGCTGCTGAATTCTTAGCAGACCCTCCACAGGTAAAGGATATCGCGTGTTTCTGAGAAGCTCGTGATGCTAGACCCACAGACGTAAATATACTAAGTGACATATAAATCCGAACACCCAGTTTAAATGGTTTTATTTTAATAAAAGTTTATCTTACTGTAAATAACAAGTGAAAAAATTTTCAGCCTTATCAGTTGGACGGTCCGGTTTTTATACAGCTTTTTTTTAATTCACTAACGCTCTAAAAATGAATATTTCAGCCGCAGTAAAGAATCAACGTTGGCGGATTTTGGTTCTTGACATCCTTTACGATCGGTTTCGATGCCTAGAGTACGGAGACCTGTACGATTTCGTCAACTTAGTGAGTTTGATAGGGGCCGTATAGTGGGACTTCGGGAAGCTGGACTTTCTTTTCGGGCTATTGCAGTTAGAGTGCAAAGAAGTGTAGACACTGTGGTCAGGTGTTGACAGGCATGGCTTCGAGAAGGCCGTACGCAAAGAGCAAGGGGCACTGGACGCCGCCGTAGAACAACAGACCGTGAAGATCGCCGCCTAAGATTATTGGCCTTAAGGGACCGCTTCTCCACTACCAGGTCCATTGCAAATGAATGGTTTGCAGAACACGGAAGACCTATTGGCATGCGAAGTGTTTACCGATGAATGAGAAGTTTTGGCTTGTTTTCATACCGGCCACACTGGGTCCTCCCTTTAACTCGAGAACACCGATGTAATCGCCTTGAGTGGTGCAGACAACGGTCACTCTGGGATCAGGAATGGAACAGTATTGTCTTTAGTGACGAGTCTCGATTTTGTTTAGGCATGCACGATGGTCGTGCCAGGGTTAGAAGGCGACGTGGTGAAAGGAGGAATCCACAGTTTTCTGTTGAAAGACATGTTCATCAAACTGTTGGAGTTATGGTTTGGGGTGCTATAGCTTATGGTTCCAGGTCACCTTTAATCTTCATCAGAGGTAACATGAACGCGCAGCGTTATATCCACGAAGTTCTAGAACCCCATCTTTTACCCTATCTTGACACCCTGGCAGATCCAACTTTCCAACAGGATAATGCCCGACCACATGTCGCAAGAGTCACAATAGACTTCTTTCAACATAATAATGTCACATTGTTACCATGGCCACCAAGATCTCCCGACTTGTCCCCAATTGAGCACGTGTGGGATATGATGGGTAGGAGATTCCTCAATTTTCAACGTCCTCCTCAGACCCTAGAAGCACTTCGAGAGGAGTTGGTGGTTGCCTGGAATGAGATACCACAGGAGGACATTGACCACCTGTTGTATAGTATCGTGTTTTTAGTACCTGGTCTTGTGCTGCAACTAAAAGACTCTGTCTCGCCCTTTAGTCCAGAGCTCTGTAACCACGCCATTGTCGCCTGTTTGTCTATGGATGGCTTATCAATGTTTCTGAAAAATTGACCGTGCAGAGGCGTGTTTCTCAAGACTTGCGTTTTTCGATTTCAGCGTTACGGCGCATCGTGTCTTTTATGTTTTGACCGAACACATCAGAGTTGAGATACTTAGCTTTGATCTTTGTAGCTTCCCTGTGAAGCGAGTATTTCAGTTTTTCCTCATCATGATGCATAACAGCTTTCAGAAGTTTATCATTACTGGATCTTATATATTCGCTCAGCTGAACTATCTCCGAGTTGAAAGCAGACTCTAGCTCTATCAGTCCTCTCCCGCCTTCACGCCTTCTGATGTACAATTCTGAACATCAGCTTTAGGATGATGAATTTTGCCCATGGTAAGGATCTTTCGCATTTTCCGGTCGATTTTCGCAACGTCTGATCTCAGCCAGTCAACTATCACAGGTACAGCTAGTGCGTTGATAGGAGAAAACTTATTTTTAGAGCTCAACTCTGTCTTCAGGATTTGGCGAGTTCTTTGATAGTACTCTTTAGTAACTCTGCTCTTCATTCTTTCATTATCAATCCCATCTTTCTCCTTAATACCAAGGTACTTGTACGATTCTCCTATGTCTAAATTTCTTATGGATGTATCGTCATTTAGCCTGATGTTCTGGCTCTTCACCATTTTTCCTCTGCTGTATATTACGGCGGCACATTTATCTAAAACAAATTCCATTTTTATGGTATCACTGAACTCCTTGACAAGAGTGAAAGCTCGGTTTCATTGTGCCTCATCCTTGGCGAATGTCTTCAGATCATCCATATACAGGGTGTCCGCAAAGTTGGGGTTTTCTTTTTCAGAAACAACTACCCTTGAAATAACAAAGGTAATGTGTAGTGAAACGAGGGCGACCAAGTAAAAAAAATAAAGGAAAAAGTACTCACTCTCCAGTTGACGAGAAGGGCTAAGTACGTCTCTGCCCGAAATCATACGGCTCCAACAGAAAATGAAATCAGCTGATGCGCTACCGAGCAGACGCAGAAACCACATTGATTGTCTTACACTTAATGGCACATCTTCTAACAAGGAAGGCAAAATCTTGCGTAAAAAGTCTAGGTATTGCATCCCGTCCAATCGATTTGGGAGAATAAATGGTCCAATGAGCATACCGTTCACCATGCCAGCTCAAACATTCATCGAAAATGTTGAAAATGTGCCCGACGGACAGCGTGCGGATTTTCTACTGACCAAACATGAGTGTTGCGAAAGTTATTCACCCCATTACGCGTGAACGTAGATTCGTCTGTCACCAATATGCACTTCAAAAAGTCCGGATTATTGTCATGTTGATGCAACAACCACTTACAAAACCGCACTCTTGCTGGAAAATTGTCAGGTGAAGGGCTTGTACACGTTGGACGTGAAACGGATACAGGCCCTCTTCACGCAGCGTTTGCCACACTTTAGTTTTTGATACTTGCACTTCTCTAGTGCTTGTTGAGGGATTCTCGTCTAGGCGATTACCTCTAGACGCGTGACCGTAACCGTCGGTTGAAGGTTGCATAGTGACCTGACACACTGACCCCGACCCAGTTCTGTCGTCGGGTTGAGCCAGTGACCTTGTACCAATCGGTGATGTCGCGGCTACAGGACGGTATTCAGATATTTTTGATGTTGCAGAGCCCTTTATCTCGGTTCCCTTAAGACATTGCTGTATATGGTACTAAGAAAAATTGCTTATGTTTTCAAGATCTACACGTCGTGTAAAGGAAAACCCCAACTTTGCGGACATCCTGTATAATAGGTGTCTAACTCGAGTTGATTGGTCGACAGTGAACCCTACACCTTCACGATTCAAGATGTTACTGAGAGGTATTAATGCAAGGCAAAATAACAGTGGCGATAATAAGTCGCCCTGGAAAATACCCGTTTGATTGCTATCTCTCCTGTTTCAATTTGGCCTTGTTGGTGGAACAACACCATTTTAGTCCTTCATGTTTACATTGACCTTTCAACGAATTTAGTTATTGACGGTGACACGCAGTATATTGTTGTTCCTCTGGCAGTATGTTGTTTCCAGTCAAATGGGTGTACATGCGAACTGCTAAAGCAGATGTTATAAGCTTATACATCGTTGGCAAACATGTAATAGGTCTATAATTCTTAGCTTCCTGCGTGTCTGCTCCTTTCGGTAAAAGGTAAGTTGTTCCAGCTGTTAGCCAGCTTGGAATACTCTCAGAGTTATCCAGTATTTCGTTTATCGCTCGAGTTAGGTCTTCATGCAGCGCTGTTAGTTGTTTGAGCCAAAAGTTTGGTAATTTGTCAGGTCCTGGGGACTTCCAGTTCCGAGGTTTGTTACTGCTTGTTGTATTTCTTCCATCGAAAGCTGTTGCCATGTTATGGGCTCAATGTTTTCAGAGCCATTCCTCTCACGTTCAATCCATGAGGCGGGCTTATGGTGAACTTCCTGTTCAAGGATACCGCTCCAGAAGGTGTTAAGTTGAGGTTGTAGCGGAGGATTCAGTACCTCCCTGTTTTGGCTGTTAAGCTGTCTGTAGAATTTTTTGGTGTCTTTGTTGAACGTTTTGTTTTGATGGTAATGGTTACTCCTCTTGGTATACCGGGTGAGACGTTGTATTTTTGCTGCGATTTTCATCTTATTGTGTGCTTCCAGTTCTTGCGGGCTCATATTTCCCTTATAGGCACTCTTCAAGGAGTTGAATTTATGTCTGACCTTCTGGGAGGCACCTACTTTTTTGTACTCATGGATGATAGACAAGTCCTTTCGATATGACTCTACAGAATTTTTTATCCGTCTCTTCCATGGGCACTCCACTGTATTAATGTCTGTCCTCTGCCTTGTCTTTAGTTCGCCAGCTAGGACACTTGCTGTGGAATACATGAGTCTGTTGATATCGGTTAAGTTGGGTATCTTCTTTTGTGATATCATCTTTAGCACCTTGTTAGCTACTGATATTTCATGCTTCAATGTCGGGGTTAGATCAACGCGCGGGAGTCTGTTCCGTCGTTCAAACTCAAGGTCCTTGATTGTGTCAAACTTTAGTAATATTTTGCTCTTCATTATTATTTCCGCCGATTCACTGTCATCTTCGTTGTTTGATTGAATTGGTGCTAGTTGTTCTGTAGAGCTCAGTTCGATTTTAGTTTCTCTTTGTGGTGTTTGAGCGTCTGTATGTATTCTAAGCTCTTCATGAACACATTGCTCTATTCGTTCAAGTTCTGGCTCGGTCAACTTTCTTTCCTTTAGAATATGGCGACGTTGATTGGCGAGAGTGTTTGGATTAATGTTAGGGAATATACCTGGATTCCTGCGTCTCCATATTGAACATGTACCCTTAATAGCTCCACCTTCCAATTTAGTATAATCTGCATAGTAGTAGCACCATATTATATCCTTATACTGCTCCTTAGTCCACTGCTGCCGTTGCTTTCTTTCTTTGACAGTGGACGTAGATGTTATGTTATCAGGTAGGCCAGATTCAGAAGAGGTCTGGGTATGGTTGCTACTCTGATATCTAGGAGCATCTGTAGCTAGTGCATCCGTGTCATTTCCGATTCCATTGCCTTGGTCGTTTGCAGGTATGTCTTCCCGACGGTTCCGATCCAGGTCCTGCCGCCCCGGCCCGCCTAGATGAGTTTCATTTTTTGTGTGATTCATCACTTCACCTTTCAGGGTAGCAGTTTAGAGCTCTGCCAAGCAAGCCTCCGACAGCCTCATTTATATTATTATTTATTCATTATTCATCTAACTGATTCACAGGCTTCCCTGGGTTAAGAACGCAGGCACATCGGTTTTGAAACAAGATGGCCCGTTCGATGCTGATGTTAAAAACATCTTGTTCTAGTTGCCGCCTAAAACTATACGAACTACACTGCATGTGTCCAATACGACCGACTTTTGCATGGGTAAGTGTAAGTCAAACGGTAATCCTAGTTGTTGCAGTAATGTTTTTAATTTTTTACATATTTCTCCAGTTACTCCGATCACAATGGGGATGATGACTACTGTTTCCACGTTTGGCGGATTTCATCGCTCAGGGGTAGGTATTTATTGATTTTTTCTCCATGTGTCTTTTCTAGGTTGGCTCCCAATGGCACGGCGAAATCTACTATGTATGTTTTGTTTTCATTTTTTAGAGTGAGCACGATATCCGGTATATCTTATCGGTCTATCAGTTATAATTTTTCGATTCCAGTAGAGCCGGGTTTGTTCATCTTCGCACACAGCAGGCGGCTCGTATAAATAGTATGTAACGGTTTCACCGTCCGATCGTATTTATTAAATCACTTCTCGATTATCATTTCATTAATCCCATCTCTAGCTTTTTTGTTTGGAAAATTTTCCGCTTGGAGCGCTTGATGCGGAGTTCCTGATCTGCGATCTTCCTCGCGCTTTTTTTTCACTTGAGCCGCCGATCGAACAACGGCTAGAAATTTCTTCTCAGTAGCACAAGGTTATATAGCACCATGTGCTAGAATTTTCTAGAATGTGTGTCCGTATAGGACAAAAATGATTGGGGCCACCCCCTTTCTCTTTCCCTTTCACTTTGCCTAGCCTTGGCCAATATTTTCACCCATGCATGTGCCTTGGCAGCGCCATCGCCTTTAACTTCGCCTACAACTGGTTACGAAGCCACTATATGTGAGGTCACCCCTCATAACTGGGACCTCCCCTTCAAGCCCCTGGCCATCCTGGCTTCAGTCGAGCAAAAATGGACCAGCGAAAGATAAGTCGATAGCGTTATAGCAGCGCCAAAGATGTAAAACTTATTTTGTTATTTTTGTAAAATTGTAATGTAATGAAAATGCCTTTTTTTTTGTTAAATAAAATCTGTTAAATTTTTGTGTTCTGTTTGTTCTTCTATCCTCTAGCCATGCCATGGTCGACACACAGCTACACGCCTGTAGATGTCTTCATGCCACCGACTGAGCTACCGGAAGCTAATGGTAACCCCCTTTCTGTGATTGTGCAGAAAAGTTGGAATCTTCATTGCATTCCATCTTTTCTGGACTTTTTGCGGAAAGGAAGCGTTACATAAATTGGCACCCGCAACGTGAGGCTTCGATAGGTGTTTGGCTTTGTCGACAAGTGGTTTGCTAGTGGAAGATTGGCAGACAGAACATAGTTTTCAAAATTCTTTACAATCTTTGGCAGCATTTCTATTTTTAATTGCTTTTGGTACTCAAATTTCTAATTCCTTAATCATCCTTACTTTTTGCTTAATGTTTAAAATTTTTATCAAAAGATTAAAATTTTTCCACCTGTTTATTTCATAGGCATACTATTAACTTTTAAATTGTCTTGTTTAGTAGTCAGCGAGATCATTGCCAGAATTTTTTTCTCACATACTACTACAGTTTTTATTTACTGCTGGGGACAGTTATAACTTTTTTCTCATTGTACTTTTGAGATTGATGATATTTTGATATTTTTTTGTTGTTGAATATTGATAGTCTGGGGACTTTAGGTTTCCCAGCATTTTTGTCGAATATCATCAAACTTTTGATTGAGGTTGTGACTATTGTTGTTGATAGTTTACATATTCTTATATGCTTTTCATTTTTGATCACTAACCTCTTAGTTTTTAAAAGTATTTCTTCATGTGCAGTTTTTTGATTTCTTGAGACTTTTCATGTACGCATATATAGCCTAATTGTTGGATCTCTGGTGTACTGATATAGCTCTCATGATGTTTGGTACGTAGGAAATTTACTTTCAAAATTATTTTTGCCTTCCCCAAATGTATTTACTTTTTGAATTTTTGACTGTACTTGAACTTTTGATCATTTGTTTTCATTCTGATGGCAATAATCTACTGACTAGAGTTATCTGGAGTAAATCATTTTGCGATTTATCCATTTTTCTGAATTATATGAAATTGATATTCATAATTTTTCGTATATTTTGGCGGTTTACTTTTTTTCAAGTATTGACACTTGGACATAGTACTTTGATACTTACCTTTCTTTTTTTTCAAGAAACAAATGATGTTTTTCTTGACTATATTTTTGCTACTTTTCAATGAGGGGGTGACTCCTAAATCATTTTTACCTATACAAAGACACACATACTCATTTATGGTAATTCAATGTCAACTTGTTGTTGAAATATAGTATACGTTCCTCAGTAACTATTGTAGTAATTTTGTCTCTTGTTTGGAGCATAAGTTTTCATAATTTTAATGTTTTATAGTTTTATCTGGCATATTCTTTGAGGGAAATTAGAACATTAGTGTCTGATTTTCCATTGGATGAACAGGACTTGAACGTCTCTGTACTTTTTTAATGTATGTCAGATATAAAATAATTTTTTTAAGATTCGGCTGCTCCTGTTTTTGTATTGAAACTGTTTTTTGTATTGTTAGTTTTTTATAGTGTTTTGGATCCTTTTATTTTTCCGCTCAATCGAAGGGGGCGAGTTTTTCGATCTGTACATTGGAGCGAGTAGGTTTTCCTATATTCATTTCCTAGTACAGATGCGAACGGATAAGAATTTCCTTTGATAATTGCTAAGCTAATTTACTGTAAAAGGCAGTTGAATGTTTACTTTGGACATTTGTCATAGTTGATCCTTCAACCTTTTGAAATATTACAATTCGTCCAAGACTCATTTTTCCGCTCAATCGGAGGGGGCGAGTTTTTCGATCTGTACGTTGGAGCGAGTAGGTTTTCCTATATTTATTCCCTAGTACAGATGCGAACGGATAAGAATTTCCTTTGATAATTGCTAAGCTAATTTACTGTAAAAGGCAGTTGAATGTTTACTTTGGACATTTGTCATCGTTGATCCTTCAACCTTTTGAAATATTACACTTTGTCCAATACTCATATTTCCGCTCAATCGAAGGGGGCGAGTTTTTCGATCTGTACGTTGGAGCGAGTAGGTTTTCCTATATTTATTTCCTAGTACAGATGCGAACGGAGAAGAATTTCCTTTGATAATGAATAAACTTATTTGCTGTAAGAGGCAGCTGAATGTTTACTTTGGACATTTAACATCGTTGATCCTTCAACCTTTTGAAATATTACAATCAGTCCAATACTCATATTTCCGCTCAATCGAAGGGGCGAGTTTTTCGATCTGTACATTGGAGCGAGTAGGTTTTCCTATATTTATTTCCTAGTACAGATGCGAACGGAGAAGAATTTCCTTTGATAATGATTAAACTTATTTGCTGTAAGAGCCAGCTGATTGTTTACTTTGGACATTTAACATCGTTGATCCTTCAACCTTTTGAAATATTATAACCAGTCCAATACTCATATTTCCGCTCAATCGAAGGGGGCGAGTTTTTCGATCTGTACATTGGAGCGAGTAGGTTTTCCTATATTTATTTCCAAGTACAGATGCGAACGGAGAAGAATTTCCTTTGATAATGATTAAACTTATTTGCTGTAAGAGGCAGCTGAATGTTTACTTTGGACATTTAACATCGTTGATCCTTCAACCTTTTGAAATATTACAATTTGTCCAATACTCATTTTTCCGCTCAATCGAAGGGGGCGAGTTTTTCGATCTGTACATTGGAGCGAGTGGGTTTTCCTATATTTATTTCCTAGTACAGATGCGAACGGATAAGAATTTCCTTTGATAATTGCTAAGCTAATTTACTGTAAAAGGCAGTTGAATGTTTACTTTGGACATTTGTCATCGTTGATCCTTCAACCTTTTGAAATATTACACTTTGTCCAATACTCATATTTCCGCTCAATCGAAGGGGGCGAGTTTTTCGATCTGTACGTTGGAGCGAGTAGGTTTTCCTATATTTATTTCCTAGTACAGATGCGAACGGAGAAGAATTTCCTTTGATAATGAATAAACTTATTTGCTGTAAGAGGCAGCTGAATGTTTACTTTGGACATTTAACATCGTTGATCCTTCAACCTTTTGAAATATTACAATCAGTCCAATACTCATATTTCCGCTCAATCGAAGGGGGCGAGTTTTTCGATCTGTACATTGGAGCGAGTAGGTTTTCCTATATTTATTTCCTAGTACAGATGCGAACGGAGAAGAATTTCCTTTGATAATGATTAAACTTATTTGCTGTAAGAGCCAGCTGATTGTTTACTTTGGACATTTAACATCGTTGATCCTTCAACCTTTTGAAATATTATAACCAGTCCAATACTCATATTTCCGCTCAATCGAAGGGGGCGAGTTTTTCGATCTGTACATTGGAGCGAGTAGGTTTTCCTATATTTATTTCCAAGTACAGATGCGAACGGACAAGAATTTCCTTTGATAATTGTTAAGCTAATTTCCTGTAAAAGGCAGGTGAATGTTTACTTTGGACATTAGTCATCGTTGTTCTTTCAACCTTTTGAACCATTACGTCAGTCCACCATGTACAAAATTTACAAGTAATCATTATTTTTCTGATTCCAATTTAATGTGTTCATCTTTTGAATATTTCATTTTTCTGAGTGTACTCAAAATTTAAATTGCATTCCCGATCTAAATCATGTGACAAATACTGTGTATAATATTTTATAATGTTTTTATGCGTATATTTTCTGAATTTTCTTTACATACTTACGTACTTCTATTTTTGAAGTCTATTACTTTTGAAGTTTTTGATAGTATCCTCTTTTTGAATTCATTATAACTTTCTTCGAGAGCACAGACTTACATTGATTTTTGGTTCAAACTTTTGATGTTTGTTTACATATTTTTGAGTGGTTTTGAACTTTGACAGTATTTTGTAGTCTGGATAGTTACATAGATTCGTTGCGATGTATGCCTTGAAGGTCTTGTACTATCCACAGTTTCTTTAATTGAAAGTGTTTTCTTCATATGCATTTTATTTTCTTCTTGAGACTTGTCATATATGCTTTCCGCCTAGTTGCAAATTTGTGCGTATTGATAAACTCTTGAAACCTCTGGCGTATAAGTAAAACTCACTTTTGATATAGTTATTTATGTCTCAGTTCAATTCAATCAGTTCAATTTGATTTGAAGTAATTGTCAATTCCTTCTTGAGATTTTTCATATATGCTTTCAGACTTTGTGCACATTTGTGCGTATTGCTAAGTCTTGAGCTTGGTTGCGACATTGCTTTCATGTTTCGCTATAGATTTTGAAATATCTGGTGATTTTGCTTTTGCATTATTGCATTTGTTTTGATAGTCTGCTCTCATAATCTTTTTTTCCGACTTCTTATTTCTTTCAATTTCTGTCTTGACTTGAAGTAATCGCCAATTCTTATAGATTCAGTATAGTAATTCTCTTTTCATACTTTACACTGGTAAGTTATTATAGTTTTTCTAATCTTGTAATATTTCATATTTGAACTTAACTTTCATTTTACAATGTTATGGTTATTCTCAGTGTAGACTTTGAAGTGCGCTGATGATATCAGTGATCTACATGAGAATATTCCATAGACTATAGACATTCTTGTCTAGGGCTTTGGAATGCACCTATGGTGACCCTAGAAAGTTGTCTTTCTCTCATATTTTTGCTTTAAATCAAAATTCGAATTCTTACCTATCATATTTATTTCTATTTCTTGTTCACTAGATTTTTTTTATAACTCCAATTTTGCACCTACATATATCGTAGTCTTTTGCATACAATTTTTGCTTGCGGCATTACTCTCATGTATCATGATTTAATAAAATATCTTGTGATTTTCGTTTCGCTATTTTGCATTTTACATATGCTCACTTCGTTTCTCATTTATTACTCATGAAACTTTTAATATTTTGCTTACTTTTAATTTTTTTTGAGAACCCTTTATAAAATCATGCTCATATAGCTTTAATATTTCCTTTCACTTTATGATTTTAACACTATTAGATTTACAGTTGCACTTGTGTTGCACTTAGTTTTTTTGGAAATTTATTTTGCTCTTTTCTATATTGTACTTCAAATTTTTTTTTGGTCTGGTTCTTATGTTGTCATATGACCCGAAAATTTTGATTGAACTTACTCTTGAATTTTAGTTCATTGATTGAACTTAAGCTATATTTTGACTTTGAAAATCTTACTTCAATATTTCATGAATGTCCCTTATATACTTTAATTCTCTGAAAATATTTTGAATTATTTTGTAGTCTTACAGACTGCTGGCGCCCGACAATTTTTTTGTGGAATCAGAACTGCACTTAGTTAACATCTTTTTTGATTAAAATACCTTCGTGATCAAGTTTTCATTGGTTTAGTACTTGTAAATTGTTTTGTTATATAACTGGAATTCTTAATAGAATTTGTTAATTTCTTTTGATTTTCATATTTTGAAAATAGTAATGCACAGTTTTTTTATATTGGATATTGGTTTAAAATATCACTGTAGATCATAATCTTTTTGGGTTTGGAGTATTGCGAGATAATCTGGCAATTGTTTTGAGAAAGATTATTATTTTTTTAGTACCTCTTATGGTTTAGGTACTTACTTAGTTTTGAAGTTTTTAGTAGTCAGTCGTGCATTTTGGATGCCATTGTGATTCGTGCTTGGACTACTGCTGAAACTTTTGGTTTATTATTTTTCTCGTCTTAGGTATGACGATGTTTTATGTTTTGGGTTTTTCATCATATGATGATAGTTTTTTTTAAGTGCAACTTCACTGTACTTTTCAGCGAGTTGGTGCTATAACCATCCCTCTTGTTTGGTAGACTTGAGGCTATCCCTTTTTCTTCCAATTCTCTTCTAACATTTTTGTTTCTACCTTACTTTTACTACTTGTTATCTGGTCGAATGGTTGTACATTTGTCCTTCCGTGATAACTTTCAATTTCCTAGTAAAAAAAAAAAAAAATTCTTAAATGCTTCTTCGATTTTTTTTTTTTTGGTTAAGTTGGGGCGAGTGTAACGGTTTCACCGTCCGATCGTATTTATTAAATCACTTCTCGATTATCATTTCATTAATCCCATCTCTAGCTTTTTTGTTTGGAAAATTTTCCGCTTGGAGCGCTTGATGCGGAGTTCCTGATCTGCGATCTTCCTCGCGCTTTTTTTTCACTTGAGCCGCCGATCGAACAACGGCTAGAAATTTCTTCTCAGTAGCACAAGGTTATATAGCACCATGTGCTAGAATTTTCTAGAATGTGTGTCCGTATAGGACAAAAATGATTGGGGCCACCCCCTTTCTCTTTCCCTTTCACTTTGCCTAGCCTTGGCCAATATTTTCACCCACGCATGTGCCTTGGCAGCGCCATCGCCTTTAACTTCGCCTACAACTGGTTACGAAGCCACTATATGTGAGGTCACCCCTCATAACTGGGACCTCCCCTTCAAGCCCCTGGCCATCCTGGCTTCAGTCGAGCAAAAATGGACCAGCGAAAGATAAGTCGATAGCGTTATAGCAGCGCCAAAGATGTAAAACTTATTTTGTTATTTTTGTAAAATTGTAATGTAATGAAAATGCCTTTTTTTTTGTTAAATAAAATCTGTTAAATTTTTGTGTTCTGTTTGTTCTTCTATCCTCTAGCCATGCCATGGTCGACACACAGCTACACGCCTGTAGATGTCTTCATGCCACCGACTGAGCTACCGGAAGCTAATGGTAACCCCCTTTCTGTGATTGTGCAGAAAAGTTGGAATCTTCATTGCATTCCATCTTTTCTGGACTTTTTGCGGAAAGGAAGCGTTACAAGTACGGCACTATTTCTGTCAATCCCATGTACTTTTCACGAAGGCTTTGGTGGATTATCTTTCCGACTCTGTTGTGCCTGTCTAGGTAGGATTACGGTGCCAACATTGAGCAGCCAGCGATGATGTGATCCGGGTATTCATCCTTTTCACCGCGCACACGACATCTGATATTGTCTTGTCGTTCCCGCATTATGTTTCTTTTATATACTTTAGTTGCGATGACCTGATCTTGGATAGCAGATATGAACCCTTCTGTCTCAGCAAACAGGTTTCCAGAGCGGAGGTAGGCAGTGGATGCGAAGGTATCGATCTTATCGCTCTCGAGTAGGGTGCGGTATTTACCATGAAATGCCTTACTCTTCCATTGTTGCAGTTGTTGCTCGGGTATGAGCTGGTCCACGCTAAGGCTAAGGTTTTGGTCTGCCAGTCTTAAAGGAGTAGCCTTATTGTCCGCCCTTAAGATAGCGTGGTGAATCTCACTGGACGCAGCCCTGGCGAGGAAGTAGTTCCTAAGGTTTGTTACTTGCCTGTTGTGGTTAATAACTAGATCAGGTATACCTCTTCCACCTAACTTTCTAGGCAAGTGGAACCTTTCCAATGATGAAGGTGGATGATGTGCTCGAAATTTGCTGAACTCTTTTCTGGTTTTGATATTGAGGTTTTTTTTAGTTCTGTTGCTGTCCAGTGAATCACTCCAAAGCTATAAGAAACTGCAGATGTGGCATAGTTGTTAACTGCTTTTGCCATGTTCCTGTCAGACAGCATAGTCTTCAGTATCGACCGGATTCTTTTAATGTAGGTGTCACTTACTGTCTGCTTTGCTGCTGTATGATCCAGACCTCTTGCTTGCAGATATCCAAGATATTTGTACCTTTCTCCCTCTTCCATTCCGGCGATGGTTTGCCGCTCAGTAACTTCATACCCCGCGTGATGTACCCACTGGCCCTTCTCCATCCTGCTGGTCTTACATTTGTCCAGCCCAAATGACATTTATATTATTATTATTATTATTATTATTATTATTATTATTATTATTATTATTATTAGTATTACTCGTATTATACTGCTTTATTTAGCTTATAGCGTAAAAATGACGAGCTTTACATTTCACATAAGCAGAATAATATAGTAGTTCAATAGATAAACACATTATTTTAGCCGTGATACGATTTGTGCTTCAAATAAGTGAATAATAGTGTGCATGGAACATTGAAAGTTTTCACTTCGAAAACCAACTTTGTTATTAACGACCACCATGAAGAAATGCAAAGCACTCCCAGCGCTTCTATCGATAATTAATGCAATTATTTTACGATTTGGTCGAACATGCTTGACCACTTCATGAATTACCCGCGCATTTGGTTGACCATATCGTTAAATGATTTGTTATCATTCGCACTTCATGATCTGGCGAATGAATACTGATATATTTCATGAAATGCGGCCATATGATTAAATACTCGATCAGTGGTCAATTTCACGATATGACCTCTGTCCGTATGCCTACGGCATTGAAAAAAAGACAGATTAGGATAATAGTAACTTACTTGCAAGATATCCAGCAATAATCCACAGCCCAAAATCCATACCAATGAGCGCATTTTTACAATGCCTGGTTGTATCCGTCTCAAAAGGAATCAAGAAAAGGTGAGGTACAAACTCATAACAAGTGAAATTTTGCTCAAAATAAATCCCTGGAGCGTTTGCGTTTAGAGCCTTTAGAGCCGACATATGAGCTGAAGTACCCACCATCCAATACAGAATGTAGCTTATGATCGCTACCCGTTGATAGAAGGATTTTGACTTATTTAGTAAACTTCCTGAGATGGGGCAGTCTTCGTATGAAAATCTTTTGTCTTGAAGTATCTTTTTGAGTTCAGCTATTTTCGGTTGGTTGGTAATCAGAACGTAGAACTCCAAAAAACTTATCATGTGGTTGAAGATCATTGTAATATGGTCGACTAATACCGTCAGTTCCTAAAATTATATAGCTTAACGATAAATCAAATAAACTACAGTACAAGCGAAGGGGTATGTCAATTAATACCTGCGGGAGGTACAGCTTAAAATAGTAAAAAGTTGTCATCTTTGGTTAGTAGTTACATGCCGTTGAGAACCTTTGGCAACACCATTTTTACTTTTCCTGACTTTATTTTAAAAAATATCAAAAACTAATAAATCTTTTCCATTTGCACTTTTTAGGCACTACATGATGGTGTTTTTAAGTTTTGTGCCTGACAGTTCGTTTTTGAGAAAACGTCATCGGCTTAATTTTTTATATGATCCGAAAAAAGTACACCCTGTACCTAACAGCATTTTTTATACGGATTTACTAAATCCATGTGTTACGTTTATCTTCATGTTTGCAAGGGAAAATGCTTTTTTTCTGTTTTCTATTTTTTTAACTGGGCGTTGCTTGACCTGACGTTAATACCTGTATTGTTATTTTCGTTTATTGTTAACATTGCTTTATTATCGTCAAAGATGCCAGATGGTTATTTTAGCAATGAAGAAAAGCTCGATATGTGGACGTGCTACTATTTGGCCACATTTCAGTTTTTCCCAAATACCTCAGTAAGGCATGAAATGTTTACAAGTTTCTCAACGGCAAGTAAATACGCAGAACGCAGGCTTTTCCTAATTTAACCTGAGCTGTATCTCTCACAGGTATTGTGATCCCCATGCCTAGGATCCTTATCTTGGACACCCTCTGTAGTCACAAACAACATGAAACACCAGAAAACATGTAATAGACAGTAATTTAACATGTAGTTAAGATCACTATACGTCATCACGTATTCCTGCAGGTTATAATTCAAAATTCTTGGCTTATTACTTCTAAAATATAATAAAGCCTACAGAAATACGCAATTTACCTCATACGAACCCCACAGAAGGCCAAGCCCTTTGCGTGTCTAATACATATATCTCATTTGTGATTTGACACCTTAAAACCTTATAACCAGTATAAAAGTAATGTCTTCACATTGTCTCATTTCAGTGCTAGTAAGTATCACAAATTGATGTATTTTTACTCCAGAAATTTCAATCAACTACTCCTTTAGCTTACTTTTAAATAAACCTAACGAACTGGTGTCTCTCTGACTATATCCGGTTTTCATTCATAATATAACTTTGGCCCTAAAAAAATATGGCTTCTGAGCAAAGTATTTTTTTGTGGTTTACGAATCACAACGGATCTATTTCTTGTATTGTAGCTCTGTTGTGTTTTTATTATGGTTATTCTATTTTTATGTTGTAAAATACCAAGTGAAAAATTGCTGAAAGATCCAATACATGGGATACAGACTAAAGCATTACTGTTGGGCGAGTAACCTTTTTTTATGAATTATTTCTATAGTCCATTTTTCTATCAATTCTATCTCAGTAATGAATGCTTTTGCAGCGGCACCTCATAGTACAATCCCGTGCTTGATGTGACTGGCTACAAGGGAATAATACAGGATACGTAATTGATCAAAATTTAGGATTCTTGAAAGATATTTAGATATATTTTTGTAACAGCAGTTCCTTCAAATACTTTATGAATAGCTTCAAATGTAATTACAGATATGTTCAGCTAAAGCTGAATTGAGAAAGGGTAGACGAATGTTGTTATGATGCCCAGTATTTTGGCGACTAGCCGCACTTGCTGCTTGTTGACTGTCACATTTCCATTTAACCAAGCCTACTTCAACTATGAAAATACATTTTTAGCGCATTATAAAAGGAGGTTTACAACGACATCTTGTAGATCTTTTCTGGAGAACAATAACTTGTTCCAGGAGTTATATGTTACAAAAAAGTATGCAACTCCACCAGTCTGTAGTTTAGACCACTTCAGTGTCCAGCTCACGTGATACAATTTTTACAGCCAAACAGGCAGATACACAACTAAATTGTTAAAGACGAGATACTGGGAATGATTATAAGGGTTGACCCAAGCAACCATATCAATTTTAACAAACACACTCACTGCTGCAGCAAAATGAGAACAGTCTTGAATTATACCGTCAAAGGAATGCAAAACAAAAACACCTATCAAAAATTGCATTTTTGGACATACCAGACTTCTGCATTTAAGCTACAAAATACTATTGAACGGTATGTCACAAATGAAGGTGAAACATTTTGATTAGCTGTATCCAAACAACAAAACAGTATTATTTTACAAACCTGCATGATATGGCTCAGCACAAGTATCTCGCATACGAAGAAAAACAGACTACACAGAAACAGAAAGGTATTGTAGATGATGTGTACCATCCGTTTCATCTTGGAAGAGGTTTCTGGCTCCAACCAAACTCCAGCGATTTTATTGAAGACCTCAATCTTCTTGAAAAAGTCATCGTTTCCTGGCTTCATTTTGGAGACTGTTTGATGTTAGTTCTATTGGTTCTTGTTTTATATAACATTTATGGTTGGCAATTACTACTAACTCCTCTATTGATTATTTCATTGTTTTGTGATGTGGTATTGTGCTGCTTTGTGAGTGTTGTATAAAGACGGTAAATGCTTGTAATTATATGTAGGATAATTAAAGGTATTGAGTTACCTAAGTGGGTGCTTTTGAAGGATAGAAATAAGAATGAATCAGGGTCGGATTTTAATGAAAGTAGTCTTTTAAAAAGGCATTTCTGTATTTAAATCCGCAGCGACTACTAGCTCCAAAAAGATTTTGAGAATCTGGGGCTATTGGTATTGAACTTGAGTTCTGGCGTGACTACTATTTACATCAAAGCCATCGCCGGATTCATTACATTCGACGATCAACTTTGGTGAATAGGTTTGGCTCATTTGGAGCCACAATTTCATTCCACTTCAGCCCAATCATTCATTGAAAAGTTTCATGCATTAGTAGATATTGTGCAGATTCTTAACGTTTGTATACAGATTTTTGTATACTGATGCAACAGCGACGGCAGAAACTTAAATACCGAGGCACCGTGACTGCTGTAAGAGGCTTAAAGACAACCTGCTGATCTACTTTGTTAACTAACATTGGTTAGTAGAACCCGAAAAAGCCTTATCAGGAAGTTTATTCCACAATTTCAAATCTTGAGAACAAAGGAACCGCCAGTTCTGGAGATACGAGGTTTGGAAGAGCTGGCATTAGAGGAGGACGCCTTATAGGTCTGTTAGTGTGGAAGGGACCCAAGAGCGTATGTTTGAAGTGTACTCGACCAGTCGGAACGCCCTGAACAGTATCGAGTACCGACAGTATAGTCTAAGAGGCAGCACCCCACATATGTGAGCAGTACTCGAGGCTAGGCCTTATCTGGGCCTTGTACAGAGTGAGGAGGTGATATGGAGAAGAGCCTTAAAACTCTAAGCAAATGACACAACTTTTTACCAGTGGCTGTCGCGATTGGCAGGATGTGTCTGTGCCAAACCAAGTGCTCGGTAATTTGAACTCCGACCAGATTGCTACGCCCCATCAGTGATAACTTCAGGATCTGTTGTGAGAGAGGAAATCGCTACTAGTCTGTTGCTTTCCATCTGTAGTTCATCGGTAGAGATTGGCTTGGTACTTTGAATTCCTACATTTTGAGTGCTGTCATCAGCAAGCTGTTGATTGGCTTGCTCGTACAGGAAAGAAGCTCGTTGATGTGTAATAAAGATAGTGTTGGAGCCAAGATAATTGCTTTGGAAAACAATATTTATCCAATCTGGTGACTGAGAGGTTTATTTATCAGGATGTACCAGAAATGTTTACTTTGTTGGTCTCAAGTTGTGTGACATAATGAAAAATGATTATTAAGATCATTTATAAAGATGATAAATTCATAAAAGTTAATGATAGTTTCATTTCTGTGCGAGGTTTCTATAGTACAAAAAGGTGAATTGTCCTGCAATTAGCTGCTATGATTTAGTGTGGTAGGTCAAGATGAAAATTAAAGTATTATTATTAGAGCTTTTGTTTTATTAATTAGTACATTGCACGAACAATAAAATTATATAGACTTTTGTGTCATATCAGTCAACGGCTTTCAAAACAGTTGCATAGGAGAAAGATATTCTTGTAACCTGAAATAATAATATTAATCATCAGTAATTTTTGGAAAAACGACCGTAACTTTGACAATACTAAAGTTTGGTCTAAATATTCGCTTTTCTAGTAGTGTCACAAGCTTTGTTAAAAAAATTATAAGTAACACGCAGTCTGCTAATACAGTCCGCAGTTAACTCATAGGAAGCACCAAGATGTTTTCCAAAATACAAATATCCGAAATATCCTTTTAGTTAGTTTTTGGTGGTGCATTAATTTTGATCAGGTGTATTGCAAAAATGACTTACAGCAACAAATGTTTGCAGAGTTAAGGGCGAAAATTTTCCTAGTGTTATATACAGTGGTCTGTCCATTCTTTCCATCATAATTAGTATACATTGCTTGAATCTTCTACTAGAGCTGTACCAATCTAGCTCATAAAGGCAGTTTCTGTATGCTCTACTCTACAAGAGAAAAGCATAAGGTTCAGGTGCAAATCAAATCCATCCGATCGTTCTCATTGAGCAATCTGACATTTCTACCGTCTTTTGTGACCAGTTGAGTTGACAGTACACATAAAATATGAGACTAAACGATCACTGGTACGCATGCGAAGGATGTTTGTTATGTACTGCCCCATTACAAAATTCCGATATGTATGTGATGTCGGCCCAATTTTTGGCCCAATTTGGTTTAATATCTTTTAAGAAGAAGTTTAGTTGATAGTCTCCAACCTTACTTATGAACCATGAGTTCTTCATCCAGGCTTTTTCTCGTTGTTTATCGTTGGGATTTAAATGCGCTGCTGCTTTGTTTTGCCATCTCAAGACCAAACTGTTGTGTCTTATATTATTTTCTCACATGACAAACAACTTCCTTTAGATGTTGAAGTAGTATTACTCGCGTTTCAGGTACAAAACATAGCTCTCGCGACATTTTAGTCGAAGAATGTATAACAATTAACCGATGTGTTGCGACATTTGAGGGCTTTTGGTGTTTTTGGGGATAGCCTAATGTCGTGTTGGAGGGCTGGACGTGCTTTGTTGGGAATGAGTATTTCCTGTACACCAGGCGGTCGTGGGCTATGCTGGTTTTGCATTGCGCAATCTCAGAATGTTACGGGACTTTTAGACTATTGTAGTAACACACTGCATAGGAATTTGATAATGAAGAGAAAAAACAAACTCCTGGAAGACAGATAAACCAAATATATTGTCATTGTACTGAAGAAGATCACCTTTGTGATTGAAAGGTTTACAGTAAAGAGGATCTGTCAATACATGTGGTTTTATTAGTCAGATCATCATGGAGGATAATAAAATGATGCATACTGGGAAAACCACTATCATTGAACTTTTTAAAAAAAGGACTCGTTGCATATGAAGCCGCATATAGAAAACTCTCCCAATGTCAAATACAGCAGTACTTACATAAATATCATGACAATAGAAATATGTTTGTGGTGGTATTTGCGAAGTAGGAAAAAATGACAGTTTGTTTCTACCCGTTGATCAGAGATCGACTAACAGCACTTACGCGAATGATCTTATCAAATTCAGGAATATCTACTAGACATCAAATACACTTTGCCTATATTTATAAGCTTTGATTTACGTAGATCTGTTTGTTAGTATTTTCGTATGTATGTATGTTTGGTACAAATCTTGGAACAAACATTTTCAATCAATTAACCTTAACCAATTGAGCTTCAATTTCGTACACACGTTTGGTTTGCATGACGATACAAGATAAATTAACTGCTGCCATTTTGAATCCAATATGGCGTGTGCTACAAAATGCCGACTCAACATTTCCATTGTAACCCCTATGATATGGATATCAAAGAAAAGGGTCTGTGCAGGGAAACACAATAAGCAAAGTGACGCCATTTTAGATCCAATATATCGACGCTGAAAAATAGCCGCCCCTACGATATGGGTGTCAACAAAAGGCTTGATGAAAGGATCGCAATAAGCAAAGTGGCATAATTCAGATTCAACCAGGCAGCCGCAGCAAAATGGTGGCTTACGTATTTCATAGCTACCCCAAATACAAGGGTAATAAATAAACGGGCTTGACGAAAGAAACACATAAACATAGCAACGTCTAAATCCGCAGCAAAATGCTGATTTAAATTTTTCAGTCACCCCGATGATATGAACATCAAATAGAAAGACTTGAAGAGAGAAACGCAATAAGCAGTGTCGTCATTCCAAATCCAATCTAGCGGCCGCTCCAAGATGACGTTTTATGGAGTAGTATTTATAAAACATATGGAAGTTATTCCACATCATGAATACTAACAAGTAAAAAATAAATAAAACAAAAAGAAAAAAAACGTTTTTAAAGACAATTTGTTATTTAGCTGCTCGTAAACTGAACTAAAGTCTTGAAAATATTTTCCCCCCTTAAAATACTTAAACGATAATGAAGCTCCTTTATCTCAGTTTCTCAAATAAAAGGGTGTTTCACAAGCAGGATAGGAAGAGGGTGCAACACGATTTAATTTGAAAACTCATTGTGAAGGAGCTTCATTACTGTTTAGATATGTTCTAGCGGATAATATTCTTTTTTCATTTTTAGTTCATTTTATTTATTCTACTTTAATTCTCCAATGCAAAATTAGCACTTGAAATTTTATTTATCTTATGAATGCCATCTCAAAGTTCCTTTTACCGGTTTAGGTGAATTTTGGCAGTATTGTTAACTGCAATAAGATGCTAAGCTAGCACTAACTAGAAGATACTTATGAATTGTAGATGCGTTTTGAGGATCAGTCTCACGAATAATTTTGACCCAAATAAATACGACATGCTTTTTGAAAAAATATATGACTTTTATGTCTCTTGGTATCATTTCGTATCTTACTTCGTTTTCGATGAAAAAATAAAGCCAAATTCAATATATGTCAAAAAAGATGACAGCGAATGCTAGCATATAAGTGGTAGGTGGTTGTTTCAAAAATTAGTATATTGTAAAATTGCTGTTACTTTCCGTTCCTTAAATTTTAAAAAATGACTTAATGATGGATACTATGCATCGGTGAAATGATGCAATTAAATTGATTTTATTGCAATAATTTTTCAACTTATAAAGGAGTGGATTTTATTTTTCTCGTAGAAAACTGAGTACGTTACGAAGTTATACTGACTGTTTCGGAAAAATATATATTTTTAAAAGTTAGTAGTGTACATCTTTTTGTCAATATCATTCACAAGACCTCCGCCCGAAACGTCGGTAGAATACATAATTACCTTCTAGCTAGTGCTAACTTAGCGTCTTATTGCAACGATTAATATTGTATAAATTTAAAAAAATCGACAAAGGGATCTTTGAATATTTTGCATCAGAGAAATTAGATCGATTTTATTTTAACAATTTTTCGACTTGTAATGGAGTGGATTTTATTCTTTTCGTCGAAAACTAGGTAAGGTACTAAGATTTACGTGAGTACTTCGCAAAAACT
This sequence comes from Acanthoscelides obtectus, assembly GCA_963669975.1. Classification (NCBI taxonomy): domain Eukaryota; kingdom Metazoa; phylum Arthropoda; class Insecta; order Coleoptera; family Chrysomelidae; genus Acanthoscelides; species Acanthoscelides obtectus. The sequence goes on from CAVLJG010000006.1 coordinate 69,799,276, forward strand.
ATATATTCTTTTAAATGACTGTGGTGTACATTTTTTGTCAATATTATTCACAAGACTTGTTCCCGAGACGCTACTGGAATACGTAATTAAAGTAAGTGCTAATTTAGCGTCTTATTGCAATGATTATAACTGTAAAAATTTAAAAAAAACGGCACGAAGATCTTTGAAAAAAAGCTACAGTTTTTGAATACTTTGACACCGTGTATCTCGGAATCCGATCCTTTATATTTATACAGGGTGACTTCGAAGTTGAGTCATTTATTTTAACAGTGAGTAGATCTGATCAAGAGAAATGTTTTTTCCTTTACCATTTTTCTGGTAAAATCAAAGTAACAAAGTTATAGCCCTTTGGAAGTTTGAGTACCGCCCTGTCTCAATAATAATATTATGTGCTCGTGTTTGGCGACAACGGATAGAATCCGCCTTATCGGTTCATCACATCGGAAACAAAAAAGCGAAAGAATTTGGAACGATGTTTTTACAATTATTTTATTCATTTGTATACAGTCAGTGTCAGTCGGTAACGCGTGAGTGAATAGTGGTGTCTGTTGCGTGGCTCAAACGAAATAAAAAATGGCACATATTTATGCGGATCGGTTTCCCAATCGAGTGCAACCAACCCCTCGTGCCTTTGTTAATGTAGTACAACGGGCTCGTGAATCAGGTGACTTAAGACCTCACAGGGGACCTCACGATCAAATACAGGTCCGCACTGAAATACTTGTCGGGAGGATACTTTATAAAACAATGTAATTTTTTTTTTAATTTTTTCTTTATTTTTACACACATATTTTGGTTTATCTTCCTTCTACAATCATTATCTGAAAATTAATGACTCAACTTCAAAGTCACCCTGTATATTGTTATATGCATACTTTATACAGGGTGTCCCGAAAAAAGTGAGCAATATTCTACCAGCGGTTTCTAGAGCTTAAAATAGGAAGAAAATATAAATATTATATAAACATAGGTCGACAAACGTCCCTAAGGGAGCTACGGTCTTTTAAAGGGGCTCCCCTGAAGATGGTTTTTCCTTAATATTTCCGAAACGTGTTGAGATAAAGACATAAAATTTGGTATTCTAGCCTAGTTTTTTATGCTGGATTTAAAAATATTAACAATGTTAGACAGCTTTTTTTGGAAGCTTATGTAACAGGTACGGACTCAGGTTATTTTAGCCCCAAAATTTTTGAGTGATTCTATTTTTGAAATTCAATTTTAGAATTTGAAAATTTAGGGTTTGCTACATAAAAAAAGGCACTCTTATTGAATATCGATAAATTGTGCCCTTTTTGAATAAAATCAAACTAAAGAATTTTTCACATGATAGGAAATGTACTGCGAATTTAAATGAATTGTTGATTATACATAGTTAGCCATGACTGCAAACAAAAGTGGTTTTGATTTGTTATGACTTATTTTGACGTTAAGCTGACATTGTTAGCAGTGTAAAATTACTAGATTAAAATCAAAATTTTTATGTAATCGATTTAAAATGCCAAGATTTACAGACAGAGAACTGACTGACAGTTCATTGGCAGCCGTAAGAGAATATCAAAGAAGATTTCCCAATCGCATAGTACCTGGACGTCGAATATTTACTGATATTTACCGGAATTTGTCAAACTATGGAAGTTTTCAGCGCATGCAGGGCTCAAGAAGGCCACTGGGAAATCATCGAACGGATATTGCTTTAAATATGTTTGAACATAATCCGCAAATAAGCATACGACATCTTTCAGAAAATATTGATATACCTGGATCAATAGTAAGAAAAATTTATGAATACCTATTTGATAGTTATCCTAAAAATAATAATTTTAGATAGGAAGAATGACAAGAATGGAGGGATTACATCCTTATAATTTTAAACGGGTGCAGCATTTAACAAAGGCAGATTTTTTACCCCGAATCGAGTTTTGCCAGTGGATATTAGCAAATGAAAACACTATTTCTAGAATATTATGGTCGGATGAGTCAATATTTACTAGGAATGGTGCTTTTAATTTCCATAACATGCATCACTTGTCAGATGAAAATCCAAAAGTAGTTCGCCATACAAATTTCCAACATAGATTTTCATTAAACTTATGGGCAGGAGTAATTGGGGATCAAGTAATTGGGCCTATTGTACTTCCCAATCGTCTTAATTCAACATGATGGCCCCCTGCACATTTTGGACGCAATATTCGAAATTGGTTGAACGTCAATTTTCCAGACAGGAGGTTAGGCCGAGGAGGTCCTATAGCGTGACCGCCACGTTCACCTGACCTAAATCCGTTGGATTTCTATTTTTGGGGTCATTAAAAGACCTAGTTTACTCGACTGAAGTAAATACTCAAGAAGATTTACTTCAAGGAATCCATCAGGCTGCAAATGAAATAAGAAGAAAAAGGTTTTCCACTTTTCGGGCTACGCAATCATTTGTTCGTCGAGCGAGACTCTGTATCCAACAAAATGGGAATTTATTTGAACACTTATTGTAAAGCTAGTTTTAAGTATATCCAACTGTATGTCTTATTTTTTAAACAAATTTTAATTTCGTTCGTAGAAAAAATTTATTTCTTTTGTTTTTGCCTAAATGTTAGCTATGTTGCAATAGAAATATGTATCTATGTAAAATTTACCAATTATTAAATTAGTTTTTTCGTTGCCATGGTTAATTATTCAACAATTCATTTAAATGCGTGTGACAATGTGACAAATTCTTCAGTTTGATTTTATTCAAAAATGGCACAATTTATCGATATTCAATAAGAGCATCTTTTTTATGTAGGAAACCCCAAATTTTCAGATTCTAAAATTGAAGTTAAAAAATAGAATCACACAAAAATTTTGGGGCTAAAATAACCTGAGTCCGTCCCTGTTACATACGCTTCCAAACAAAACTACCTAAAATTGTTAATATTTTTAAATCCAGCATAAAGCTAGAATACCAAATTTTATGTCTTTATCTCAACACGTTTCGGAAATATTAAGGAAAAACCATCTTCAGGCGAGCCCCTTTAAAAGACCGTAGCGCCCTTAGGGGACGTTTGTCGACCTATGTTTGTATAAACTTTTCTTCCTATTTTAAGGTCTAGAAACCGCTGGTAGAATATTGCACACTTTTTTCGAGACACCTTTCCGATTCAACAAATCTAGTCCTTCTCAACCTTCTGATTTGTATAGGTCGGTCTTGTCCGCATACTGGCCGATTCGTATATCGGCAAGTTAGATCAATATTGTCGGTATGCCGCTACACATATCGGTATCGATTGAACTTTACGCAAAATTCGAAATATCATAATTGAAAAAATGGTGGTGGTCGCAGGTCTACAGAATGTCCTAGAACATGTGACCAATTTATCACATCCTATCCTATAGATGACATAAAATAGTGCGATAAAAATGAGATATTAGCACGTAGAGTAATATAAATGTTAAATATATTTACCGCATCTGTAACGAATATGCCAAAATAGCATATCATGAATAGTTGGAAAAAAGCCCCACTGCAGTACTCGACCAGGTGGTACATCTCAGGGTCCTCAAAGGTCAATTTTGAAGAGACAAATAAGCAAGATGCTATCACTAAAAGCGAAGAAAGGGTCCTTGCGAGAAGGGTGATGTTGAATATTTCTTCTATACCTTTACTAGCGCTGCAATAAAATCTAAGTTAGGCTTAAATATGTAAAATTTTTAATCGAATGATGAAATAATATACAATATGTATAAACTTTCACAAAAGGTCAATATAAGGGAGGCGAAGCTGATGTTAAAGGAACAACTTTAAAAATGTTTTTCTTGTTAACATACCCGAAAAAGGGTATTTGGACCAAAATTTCAAAACCTAGGATTTTCATTTTCAGCGTTTGATGTCATTGCATACGCCTCTTGTTGAGAGAAAATCGTGGACATACGATACTTTACTGCTTCAAAAGTATCATGAGCTAAAAGTCTGTAGAACAGAACCAACCTATTCCGATTCAGATGTTGTTTGTATCGAAAAGTTACGTTACAATTATCCAAGTCCAACCTTTTGAGAAACATTCCGCTAAGTTGAGGTTATATGGCTTAGGTCAGATCTTACCATTGATCCGAGTGAATAAAAATTTGTACCTATGGCACAAATTCGACTAATGAGATGATTCTTTGTAACGAAACTAATATATACTAAGTGACATATAAATCCGAACACCCAGTTTAAATGGTTTTATTTCAATAAAAGTTGGTGAATGTATTTATCTTACTGTAAATAACAAGTGAAAAAATTTTCAGCCTTATCAATTGGACATTCCGGTTTTTATACTGCTTTTTTTTAATTCACTAACGCTCTAAAAATGAATATTTCAGCCGCAGTGAAGAATCAACGTTGGCGGATTTTGGTTCTTGACATCCTTTACGATCGGTTACGATGCCTAGAATACGCAGACCTGTACGATTTTGTCAACTTAGTGAGTTTGATAGGGGCCGTATAGTGGGACTTCGGGAAGCTGGACTTTCTTTTCGGGCAATTGCAGTTAGAGTGCAAAGAAGTGTAGACACTGTGGTTAGGTGTTGTCAGGCATGGCTTCGAGAAGGCCGTACGCAGAGCAAGGGGCACTGGACGCCGCCGTAGAACAACAGACCGTGAAGATCGCCGCCTAAGATTATTGGCCTTAAGGAACCGTTTCTCCACTACCAGGTCCATTGCAAATGAATGGTTTGCAGATCACGGAAAACCTATTGGCATGCGAAGTGTTTACCGACGAATGAGAAGTTTTGGCTTGTTTTCATACCGGCCACACTGGGTCCTCCCTTTAACTCGAGAACACCGACGTAATCGCCTTGAGTGGTGCAGACAACGGTCACTCTGGGATCAGGAATGGAACAGTATTGTCTTTAGTGACGAGTCTCGATTTTGTTTAGGCATGCACGATGGGCGAGCCAGGGTTAGAAGGCGACGTGGTGAAAGGAGGAATCCACAGTTTTTTGTAGAAAGACATGTTCATCACACTGTTAGAGTTACCGTTTGGGGTGCTATAGCTTATGGTTCCAGGTCACCTTTAATCTTCATCGGAGGTAACATGAACGCGCAGCGTAATATCCACGAAGTTCTAGAACCCCATCTTTTACCCTATCTTGACACCCTGGCAGATCCAACTTTCCAACAAGATAATGCCCGACCAGATGTTGCAAGAGTCACAATAGACTTCTTTCAACATAATGATGTCACATTGTTACCATGGCCACCAAGATCTCCCGACTTATCCCCAATTGAGCACGTGTGGGATATGGTGGGTAGGAGATTTCTCAATTTGCAACGTCCTCCTCAGACTCTAGAAGCACTTCGAGAGGAGTTGGTGGTTGCCTGGAATGAGATACCACAGGAGGACATTGACCACCTGATCAGAAGCATGCCTAGGCGCATTGGAGAATGCGTAGCACATCAGGGTGCATCCACACATTATTAAAGGTCCAAGGGCTTTAAAGCAGTGCAATCATTTTGAAATTTTTATCATTTACTTATTATGCTTCATCAAGTACTTATACAAAATTTTATTAAAATAAAACCATTTAAACTGGGTGTTCGGATTTATATGTCACTTAGTATAATTATTATATGGTCACTTTCACAAGCTATCGAAAAATTATACGATTTGTGAATTCTCGTATGAAATCAAGAATTACTTTATATATTACCTGGTTTAGCTGCAATAACCTATTTATTCATTTGGTCCTGGACACAAAATTAGCTACCCAGACGCAAATTCCACCAATCAAAACGGATGATTTGCAATATAGTTGCGGCCTGCTCGAAACATGGGTCAAACCTGATTTGATCTGACAGCAACTACTGAGCATTTTATTGAAAATACTGTCACTACTTAACTGAAAGTGATAATCAAAAAAGAATATGATTTTTACAATCCATCATCATGTCCATTGAGGTTATCTACAAAAACCTTTTCTCTTTGTAAGATTTTATCAGGTCAGTCAAACTAGACTATTTTTTATCTGTCCTTGCTGTACCACTTTCTGCTTAACAAATTTTGTAAAGGCATAATAAGAACATATTATGTTTGTTATTTAACAAACATTAGGTAAATATTCACTTGACTCAACACGCGTGGATATACCTGCGTCCTGGTGATGGGTGCTTGGTTGTTGGTTGTGGCTGTTGTGATTGGCAGACGGCCAGATCAATCATAGCAATGGTGCCACATAACCTCTAAGCTCTATACAGTGTCCAGATAACACGTTTGGGGTGCTGCCGCCCGACTACATGACCCATGACTGATCCTGCCGTTTATTCGGGGTGATGTTTCGATACCATGGGCTAACATGGGCAAATGGGTCTTACACTAGGCAAAGGTGTGACTTGGTAGGCACAAACTGAACAACTGAAAGTTGAAAAGAAATTCTAAATTACATTTTGACAACTGCATCCTGTTTTATGTAGAACGTTAAGCTTTACATAGCGGCCGCGGAGCTCCGGTATTTAGGCCTCTGCCTACGCGGCTGCTTTCGTATAAAGATATTACCGTGCAAGTAACCTAGTTTTTATCTAACTACTTTTATGGTCAACACGTGATTAGCGCTAATTTTCCAGATTTAACTCCAAAGAGCTATCGTGCACTCTACTGAACCAGGAAACGACTACGCGACATCTTGACAAGCTACGGTAAGACGTGGCACAGTCATTCCTCTGTCTCGTACGAGAGCGAGAGCTCCTTGTAGTTAAGCCATAGTTGAATACGCGTTGACCATGAAAGTAGTTATCATGAAATAGGGTTTTTCGTACGGAAGTCAGGTAAATTGAATACATACTCGATGTTTGTCGAAGAATGAGCATCCTGTGATTTGTGTCTTCGAAGAATGTGTTAAGCAGAATTTTGTACCGCAAGGAGAAAAATCAATGACCTAGTTTGTCTGACCAGATACATCCTTGTTATTTTAATAAAATACTCAGTAATTGCTGTCATATCAATCTAGGTATTGTGTCAGATTTTGTCCATACTTTCAGAACTACTTCCTTCTTTTTGATCGCTGGAGGCTGGCCATAGTCGCAAAATTTGTGTCGGGGCTCAAACGAAAAGCTGTCTTTTTGTAGCTAAACCAGGTGATTTATGAAGAATTTGTTGATTTAGTAGGAAAATTCCCTAATTTGCCATTCCCATTGCCCCTGCCGATAGATATAATTTTTCTCTAGTTTGAGAGATACGAGAATTTACAAGAAATCGATTATATTCCTCGAATTCACTGCATCAACAATGCTCTTTTATTGGTTGAGTTTGTGCCGCAATTTTGCGCTCCGCTTAGTAAGATCGGGGCTTAGTGTTTCACTCACAGAAGAAGAATACTTCTGAAAGCAATCGGTTTTCTTCAATGTAGGCTTTTTCGTTACTGAAATGATAATTACTGCCGTAGGTCTTTGTTTGCTGTAAAAATCTGAAATTTATCACGTATTTGCCTAGCCGAACCAAGCCATATATGTTTAAAATTTATCTTTATTGTTCGTCATTTCGGCTCCAATGGTAGCCTTTTTAATACGCTTATATCATCTTGGCCTGCCTGCAATAATTTTTAATTACAAAAAGTTTATGTGACAGTAGATAGTAGATGGTCGAACAATTAATCATCATTAATGACCTCAAAATAAAATTATAACAAAATTTAAGATTTTTTACTACATTTTCATGACTCTCCTCTTATAGATGGAATGACGATAATATTTAATATATATCTCACGCTTTTTACCCTGAATTGAGTTATTCTGTTAATAACTTAAATCTTGTTATAATTTTATTTTGAGGTCATTAATCATGATCGATTGTTCGACCATCTACTACTGTAATATAAACTCTTTATAATTAAAAATTATTTCCTAATTTTTAGTTCGGTTAAGTATAAAAGTGTGTTTTTCAGTTTTTTTAAACTATTATTTATTGAGGTACAACTGAGACTGCTGACAATATACACATTTTATTTATCTGTTTTCCATGTTACACTTTGTTTGTTTTTTTCTTTCATTTTTACATCCCTATACACTGTATTACTACAATGCTGAGATTGCACAAAGCCGTCACCGCGCAATACCAGCAAATCCCTGACTGCCTAAAGTACGTAAAGTATATAGATCCAGCTCTCAAAAGCAACAAACAAGCATGATGTTATCTGTTGTTAATTATTATACCGGACACGTCACCCTTATCCATCGTCCCGAAAACAACAAAAGTCCTCAGAAAATGCAAAAACATACCTGGAACTCTTGTATCAAACCGTTTAATCGCCATGCAATAGTTGACTAAAATGATGTCTGTGCCTTGTTTATGGTACTGAAATGCAAGAAATAGTAATTCGACGTCTAAAAGGAACCATATTGGTTGTCTTGGGAGGAAATAATATAAGCCACAGCAGTTTGGCCTTGAGATAACGAAGTAAACGACGTATTTAAGATCTTATAACAAACAATAAAAATCCCTTAGGTCTTTCTTTCTAGGAGACCCTACCAAACTGGGTCACAGTCCATAGAGGAACTACAATTGTCGTTTAATTTTATATAGGCTGATTCATTTACCTTCCTATTGTAATTGCTATCTTCCTTGGGTAATATTGGGACTTGCTCCCATTTAACCATATGTGCGTGTTCCCATACAAGCTCGCTTTGGGTGGTGAGCACCATACACGAGAATTCAAAACTAAATTAGTTTGTGGCTGAAAATAAATGAAATTGGTGACTGTATGTTATACAGAGTGGGCCAACGAAAAGGTAGCACCCACATTTGTGACTCACCTGGTATATTTTGGGAAAAACGCTCCGACACGTCAATTTTGATTTCTAGGGGGACGTCTTTTCATTTAGTCATACAATACAACGTGATCCAAAAATAAGATATTGCATTACACCTTAGGGTTTTTGAACATTTTTTTAATTCTTATATTTTAGGGTCTTAGTAACTTTTGTATAATAAAGTTTATACATATCTTCAATCGTTGTGAAGCCGGTTGAGTTTATAACGAAATTTAAGAAATAAGGGAATATAACATAAAAATAATAATCGATATAATCCCCATAGTAACCAGACTTTACTTTTAATTAAAAACAAATCTACGAGTATTAAAAAAACAACTTACTAAATTTATTTAAAAATAAAAAAATGGGGGTTTCCATTTATAAATCTAAAATGTAAATGTTTCTCAAAATATACCAGGAGAGTCACAAATGGGGGTGCGACCTTTTCGTATATATGAATATAGTAGAAGTATGTAGCCATGGTATTAGAAATACCATCTCATCAGTCATATACAAGATACCTCATGTCACTAGTTAAAATATTTCCAGTAATATACTAATTTGGCTTTGGATTCTCCTGGTTTGTGCTCTCCACCCTAAGTGCCTATTTTGAAGCTTTTCCCTTTTTTACGCTATTTAATTCTACATTTAATAGGTCATGATGTTTCACTAATGTAGCATTTACCGCAGTCACGGTCTATTTTATATATTCAATTTTTATATCTATATCTATATTTCCATCAGTAGGTTGTGTGTGGCAGAGCAGGAATCTTAGTGTGTTAGTTGTTTTGAAGACAGCTCTGATATTAAGTTTTTGCAAACACCTCTAAGTCTTTCAGATAAGCTTCATATGTATGGTATACATAATTTATTGGATGTAGTAGGTAGCTATCTTGATTTTTGAGGATAACGGTCACTGTAAAGTATCTTTTCCAGAAAAAACTTTTCTCTATAGAAGATTGACGTATTTGCTGACATTTGTTTGGCTCTTTCAAATAAACATTTTGTAACAACCCTCCTTGTATGCGAAATTTGAGTCAAAATGTCGAAACGTCGTACAATAAAGAGGAATTTTAAACACATATGTGGTTTGATTCGGCCAGACAAACATCAGGGATTATCAGAATTTGATCTAGTTCAGCATTGCAGTGACAGAAAAGGGCAAATATTGTAAGTGCTAGTTTTGTTCTGCCTTGATTAACTATTTTATGAATTATCACCAAATAAGTTCGTGCAGCTGCTGTACATCGAACATTGCCATGGATGTTGTTGATCGAAAGCGATTGTTTGTTACCTGTTGCCACTTTAGCATGAATCCTTCTTTTCTCACACACATAAAAAGTTGCTGAACATTGTTAGTTACCTAGTTTTAATAATTGAAAATGACAACGAATAAAACAGTAATTCGAAGTTGTTTACTGTATGAGTACAAACTTCGTACAAAAGCTGCAGCGGCGGCGCGAAAACTATGTATCGCATTCGGAGATGATGCCGTTAGTTATCGAACAGCTCAGAAGTGGTTAAAGCAATTTTCTTCGGGAGATCTCAGTTTGAGCTATGAACTGCGTTCAGGGAGACCAAAAATCATGAACAACGAGTATCTTCGACAGATTGTGGACGCAAATTCCAGGACAACGTGCCAAGAACTTGCAGAAATGTTCAGAGTGGGTTCTGAAACTATTCGTTTGCATCTTCATCAGCAAACATTTCACGCAGCGCTTATGGACCATTTCTTAATCGGTTATTAACCTGCGACGAAAAATGGATCTTGTATTCGAATTCTAAGCGTTCGTATCAATGGTTGTCACCTACTGACTCGGTACCACACACACACAAGGCTTCCTTGCACTCAAACAAGATTTTGTTGTGTGTTTGGTGGACAGCAACTGGGATTGTCCATTATAAGTTTTTGGAAAAGTTTCAAACCATCACTGCTAACTTGTATTGTGGGCAGCTTCAACGAGTACAAGCAGCACTCATCTAGAAACAGCCTTATTTGATCAATTGGAAGAAAGTGATATTCTTTCAGGATAACGCCAAGCCTCATACCGCAAAAAGTGACCCGAGAAAAAATTTCTGAACTCGGCTGGGAAACGTTACAGCACTCGCCATATTCTCCCGACATTTAGCTCAGTGATTATTACCTTTTTTGTCTCTTGACAACTGTATGAGGCACCGACAGTTCACAACTCGAGATGTTGTAATAAATGCAGTCCGCCAATTTTTAGACTCCAAATCCAGGAAGTTCTGCAATATCGGCATACAAAAATTGGTTCCACGTTGGAAAAATGTCATTGAATATATATATGATGGTAATTACCTCGACGAATAAATAGTGTCTTATTGTTTCTCAATAAAAATTTATATTTTCCCACTAAAAACCGCACGAATTTTTTTGGCTACCTGATATCTTTACAAGACATTTAATGTTTTTCTTTAACAAGCAAAAAGGGCAATCTTAGGAGCTGCTTTAAATAATATTAATAATCAGTATTTCATGAATTACCTTAGTAAGACCATGAGAATCTGATTACTTCTCTTCACCTCAAAATACATCTCCATCTCAAATTCTGGTATGTCTTCATCATGAATAAGTTGAAGACCTTCTGGCAGATTCATCCTCAGGTTAGTCCGTTCTCGCATAGTCCTTGTAGCTACACTCAGAATATCCAGTTTGGCTCTGATACAGCTCACGAATGAGTAAAGCATTGTATCGTGAGCTACGAAAAGAAGATGAAAAGTCTTAGTTCAAGTTCAAAACACATTTTTTGTAAATCATAAAACCTCTGATTTGGCCGCCTCAAGGAAAATTTGCCTCCTTCTACCCTTCAAAAAGTCTTGGAGGCTCGTACTTCCCACGATTTCCTGAATAGTTGGTGACACTAAGTTGAAAGGGACCTACAGTCACTGTCACATACCGTTTCTTTTTTGTTTTATCTCACAGCCTTTGAGCTTTGCAGTTTTTGGAAATCGGTCCAGTTGCGACAGAGAAACAGCAAAAACGAAAAAATAAAAATCGCTCCAACTGTGTTATTTGACGTTTTAGATGATCCTGATTATTTTTGAAAAAGTTTTCAGGGTTACAAAAACTAGTGGGTTTAGGTTCTGTATGGGGATAGAGTAGGGTTTATTTCAATTTGATGGTAATTCTACTCACCTATTAGACATACCTCACGCATCAGATTTCCCCGTACATTTGCCCTTAAAATTTGACAGAGAAATGTTTTCGATATGCGTCTGACTCTGCTCCCGACGACGGGCCGGTCTTGGCAAGAGTTCTGGTGCTCTTTCCACGCTGCCGCATCTGACCGGTTAGGAATCGGAGAGAGGCGACGTTGCCAGATGGACTACCGAAAGGGCAGGGAAAGAATATCTATGGACTAGTTGTATGGACCCATTTAACTGACTTGATCCGTTTAATTTTTTTTTATACACGTTCGTGACTAACTTCTCTCTCAGAGGTCTTAACTTGTGCTGAACATAATCCTTTATGAAATGATGACGGCGTTGCGTGGAAAGTGCAGAGTTAACTTACTTGACGCCATCTTTTGGGAAAGTCAATGAAGACAACGGTCTTCTATCACCCAGCTGACCTGTGTGTGTAAGAGCCAGTAGCAGCTGCGTTAATGAGCAGTGTACAGTTTCCCTTAGGGAAGTTAAGCTTCGCACATGATATTGTCAGTCAATTTGTTTACTTATGTCGTATGGCGTTGTAATGTATCCGCCAAAAACAGTCTAGAGAACCATTGGATTTATCTCAATGCGTGTTAAGTACAGGACTAATCAACTAGACTTTATATTCGAATTCTCATAGTATAAACACTTACTTGCAATGTATCCAGCAAAGATCCACAAGCCAAAATCCATAGTCATAAGAGCATTTTTACAACGTCTTGTGGTCTCAGTCTCAAAAGGAATGAGATATAAATGCGGCATGAAGTCATAACAAGTAGAATTCTCATCGAAATATTCCTCAGGCATACCAACATTCAAAGCTTTCAAGGCGGACATGTGAGCTGAGGTGCCTACCATCCAATATACAAAGTAGCTCACTATGGATATTCTTTCGTAGAAGGATTTTGATCTATTTGTTAATTCTTCAGATTTAGTACAGTCGTCATATGAAAGGCTTTGATCTTGGAGAGTTCTTTTTAGGTAAGCTATTTTGCCCTGGTTGTTGATGAGCACGATGAACTCTAAGATGCTTACCATGTGATTTGTGATCATAGCGATATGGGTGACTAGAAGCTTCAGTTCCTACAAGTCGTCAATACCCGTGATTTCTTAAAGAAATGATACACTTTAAGAGTAACATGATAAGTTTTTCGTTTTTATTATCGAATACGAGATATAGGATATCCAACACAGAACTGTAGTGAACGATTACTCAAAAATTTAACGTAAGACAGTAGTTTCAAATTCGGGTTTATTGTATAAACGATTAGAGCATTTTGTCTAAGGTATTACCAATATGGTTGCACCCCCGCTTGTAGCAACTTGCGTTTTTCAAGTAAGTAGATCACCCTGTATATTATACAACGTTCGGATTCTATGCGGGATTCTAAATATATTTCATGTATGCCTATGTGTCACCGTTTTGTCATATCTCAAGTTTTGTGTAAAATGACGAATGCAGTACAATCAGTTATAACAATTTTTTCTCGTATATATAGTACCTACAGGTATAATCATGTTTTAGCTTCAGTATTAAACAATTATCACTGCACAATAGCAGAAAAACTAAAAAATACTATACGAAATAGTAATGATCCGTTAACAAATTTAAACCATATATATATATACAGGGTGTTCCATAATTATTGCGACAAAATGATAGGGGTTGTAGAGGGCATAAAAATATGCAATTTTGCCTTATAAACCCCTGTTCGTAAATATGCCGTTTGAGCACTACCGCTAATTTTACCTTAAGAGCTCATAGGAGAAACAAAAAATTCACCAGCTGCAAAATGTTCGTCTAGCACATTTCATGGTCTCGCCGGTTCGTAAAAAAAGCCTGCTGTGTTTACATTTTTGTTATCGTAAATTCTCCACACCGATTCATATAATTTATCTGAGTGGTGCGTCAAACTAGATAGTAAATAACAGTACCTTAGTGTTAAAATGCAGCGGTATTCGTATGCGGAACTTGCGGATATGCATTTAATTTACGGAGAAGCTGGTGGTAACGGAAGACGAGCCTCGCGAATCGACGCCCAACGGTTTCCAGAACGTCCTCATCCGCATCACGCCATTTTTGCAAGGATTCATGGACGTCTTCGTGTCAGTGGCAGCATCAGACACCTCGCGGGAGCAGGGCGGCCCTTCACGAGGCGCACAGTAGAATTTGAGGAAGCGATTCTGCATCATGTAGAGGCCAATCCGCGTACAAGCGTGCGTGCTATTGCACATGATATGGGAGCATCTCAAACTACTGTTTGGCGGGTTCTCCATGACCAGCAACTACACCCATACCACCTTTTAAAAGTCCAAGCCATGCGTCCAGAAAACCATCTGCCGCGTCGACGTTTTTGTCGTTGGTGGCTGCAGCAGGAGTTGAGGCAACCAAACTTTGGTCGCTACGTTTTGTTCACTGACGAGTCCTGTTGTTTTACAAAGGACGGTTATTTTAATAGCCGTAACAGTCACATTTGGGATGAAGAAAACCCTCATGCCATAGCCATCCATAGAGACCAACATCAGTTTTCAATTAACATCTGGTGCGGCATTGTGGACGAGCATATCATCGGGCCATATTTGCTTCCACCACGTTTGGATGGGCATGCTTATGGTCGATTCTTACAGCATGTGCTACCGGAACTATTAGAAAATGTGTCACTGAACATAAGAACCAACATGTGGTTTCAGCACGATGGCGCTCCAGCCTTCTTTTCTTTACAAGTGCGGCAGTATTTGGACGACAAATTTCCAAATAGGTGGATAGGCCGAGGTGGCCCTGTGCCTTGGCCTGCGCGGTCACCCGATCTGACCCCACTGGATTATTTTCTCTGGGGCCATCTGAAAGCTTTAGTGTACGAAACTCCTGTTCCCAACCAACAAGAGCTACTGGGAAGAGTGATGGCCGCGGCCGCACATGTTCAGGACATACCGGGGGTATGCCACAGAGTTCGCCGATCATTGAACAATCGTGCACAGCTGTGTATTGAGCAAGGTGGAGGACACTTTGAGCAATTACTGTAGGTAAGCTGTTTCAAGAAACTGATATTTTTTTTTGCTGCAGCCCAAACGGCATATTTCCGAACAGGGGTTTATAAGGCAAAATTGTTCATTTTGATGCCCTCTACAACCCCTATCATTTTGTCGCAATAATTATGGAACACCCTGTATATATATATATATATAAAGAGAAAATGATCATGCTGAGAAAGGTATGTAACAAATAGTAGGAAAATAATGGGATATATACCTTTCTTCGCATGATCGTTTCCTCTTTGTAGATTCTTTGGGCTTAAAGTACCACAGCGAGTAGCTGTCACCGGCCGCGTGGTTGTGGTTAGATGTCTCCTTGAAAATTCGAGGTCTTGTAGCCATTTTATACTACGATGTGTAGGTTGGCTCTTGTTGTGGACTTCGTGTGTCGATTCTTTCCCTTTCCATCTTTGTTTCCTCAGGTTACACCCGTATACGGATGTGTGGACATGTCTATCTACTTTTGTAATTGCATATGTACATTAATTTCGGGCCTGATGAAGCCAACCAGCAGAAATACGTATCGCTCAGGTTACCTATCCTATTTTCTGCTCGAATCCACTTTCATCCTTTTTGCGGATTTTGCCCATTACTTTCCTACTTTTTGTTATTTATATATATATATATATATATATATATATATATATATATATAAAATAAATTTTTACTTGATGTTACAGATATTTATGAACTCCAATTAGTATTAAGATCTATCAAAAGTAAAAGATCATCAAGCATTGGTGAAATTCTTGTAAATTTTGTAGCTAATCTTTCACTCGATGCTCTTAATACGCACACAGAAATATTTCTCCTAACACAGGTGTTTATCCAGAATCTTTAAGAACATCAATAGTTATTCCTATTTATGAAAGAAGTCCAAGCGATTTACCTGAACATTATAGACCCATAAGTTTGATTGCTATTATAGCCAAAGTAACAGAAAAAATAGTTCCAATTAGATTAAGAGACTTTCTAAAAACCAACAAAGTATAATATAAGGGACCACCAATTTGGATTTCAAAAACCAAAAAATACCATGGATGCTATTTTCACATTAATCCAACAGTTGTACTCAAATTTAAACGATAAACAAATTTCAATAGCTATTTTTTCCAAAGCGTTTGGCTGTGTAAATCAAAAAATATTCTATTAAAAAATTGAACAAATACGGTTGTACTGGAACTTCACTCAATAGGTTCAAAACATATTTAAATAACCGACATTATATTTCAAATAAATCAAAATAAACGCAGGGGTACCTCGAGGATCGATATTAGGTCCGATCCTATTCTTAGTTTATATCAATGATTTAATAAACCTAAACATAAACGGTAAATTCCTTGTTTCCAAAAATCAAATAATGATCACAACATTTACTTGACCGTCAATGTTTATGACTATTAAATGCTCCCTTGATCTTATACATTTAAATAATGAATTGATACACAAAACAAACACCATCAAATTTTTGGGTCTCACCATATAAATTAGATTTTACTAATCATATAGACAAATTGCTCATTCAACTTGCAAAGATTTAGTTACAAAGTAGAGGGAAAAGCACAGCCTTAAGCAGTTACTTATTTGAAAATAGATTGAGTGTGTCTATTCCCAAAATTGTTTAGAAAATGTGCTTATTCTACAGAAACGAACTATTAGATATATAACTAAAAGCAATCCGAGAGCTACATGCAGGCCTTTATTTGCTAACGGCAACTTTTATTTTAAAAAACAAATCTAAATTTGAAACAAAAAATATAAGTTTCAATATTAGAGGAAAACAAGAACTTAAATGAATAGTACCTAAATCAACGCTTGTGAAAGACTAAATCGTTTATGTTTACATGTGTCTCCCAGATGATATGAAAACAATAAATAATTTGGAGACATTCTGCCGTAAACTTAAAAACCTTTTAATATTGTAAACCATGTGTGAATTCTACAGTTCATGTAGTTGTTATAGTCGAGTTCTAAGTTAGCTTCGTCTTTAATAATGATTGGATTCTTCAGACAATAAAGAATATTTATCTATCTATTTATGTTACAGGGTGGTAAGGAAAAGAGATTGAAGATTAAATTTCAGAAAACCTAAGAAGTCATAATTTTCAAATAGAAACCACTTTTTTATAATTAGGTCAGAACTAAAATTCCACAACCTGGCTTGACGGGTCATATCTTAGATCAGTCTCAACATTTTTTCCTGGAGAGAATAAAGGAGACTAAAGTTTTGTAAAATATTTGAATGTCCTAAGACGAACGGTTCAGACTGGAAGCGCGCTCAAAGTTTGAAGGTTGGAAAAAATGTTATTTTTTGTTTTGAAACTTTTCCATTTTCTCGCATCTCCTGAGATTGGAAAGAGTTAGGCCCCATATGACTAGTGCGAAGTGAAATTGTCCAACGAAGTCAAAAATGGCCTCTGTTCAGTCTGGAGAGCTCTAAGTTAAAATACCTCTCCCAAAAATAAGTTTTTTCTTCAAAAACTAATCTCTAAATTAATTTTAGGATCAATTTAAAATTCCCGAATACTAGTTAGCAATGCCAAGGCACTCTTCAAATCGCCGCACTTCTTTCTTCTTTGCTCTCTCTCCATCCTTCCTTTCTTTCTTCTTCTATTCTTTCTCCCTGACTTTGTCTGGTATCTGGGCGATAAGATCTGACAGATCTACTGACTAACAATACTTTAACCAAGAGCAAAGGTCCCGCGGACCGCTCTGACAGACAGCGATGAATAGAAAAAGTTTTAATCTCTGTCAAAATGTGAATTTTAATGTTTTGACCACTACCATTTTCTTGCTACTCCTTTCTTTAGAAAGCAGCAGGCCCCAAAATATATGGGGTTGATCTAGGAGGTCAAAAACGACCTCCAAATTCTTTCATTCACGATGTGACAATTCGTTCAGCAGATATTCCAGTCAAAAGTGGTTTGACAATTCGAATGCTTCCCAAAACGACAAAAGCACAATATTATTTTTTTTTCATACGATGCACCAGCCTATATAAATTTTGTACCCGCGCCTAATTGTTGGGATAGATATTTGGATCCAATTTTATATATTTTGACCCACAACTGGCCATTTTCATGATATTGGAGGTCTCATATCGGGCTCAAGTTTATTTTCTGAGAACAGCCTATGAAAATACTTTGTAAGAGCTCAAACAGTTCGCTTTGAAGACGTGTTCACAGTGTCGATGTTCGGAAAGAAATGTGAATCTCACCCTTTTTGGCAACATTTCCATTTTATAGCTACTCCTGTCATTGGAAAGCATTTGTCCACATATATGTAACTATTCCAAGGGATTTTGTCCATGTAATTCAAAAATGGCCCTCAAATTGCGATCTGATAACTCGTTCGGCAGATATTTGAGTCAAAAGAGTTTTTTTCGAAATTTTTCTTTATTTTCTTGGGCTGAAAATTCGAGTGCCTTCCGACACAAAACATTTATAATATTTCCTGTTTTCGCAAAGAAGCAATATCAACCTTCCGCTGTATATGAGTTGAATTGTTCTGCCTAAAATTTACCATGTTCATCATGTTGGAGGTATATGGATGTTATTGGAGATAATGCTAAATGGTAAGAGCTAAAATGTTGGTTGAATGAGCAAAAGTTGAGTGCTATAAGTACTTTTCACACACAGGATCTGGCTGCCATTTTCCGATTTAGAGTAATTTGAAGGAAGGTCCAAGTTTTCAAAGGTACACTTCTTTTCCAATTAGCTTAAACTCAAAAGGCAGCCAAATTTTGTAAACTGCATGTCGAAGGTATTCATACTCCGCACCTTTTTCCCAATTTAAACAATATTGTGGCTATAACTATTTGTTTTTAAAGAATATCTCTTTATCGAGTTAGCCGATGGGCGTTAGGCAATGTGCTGATGTATTTATAAGATCGTCAGCCTCTATAATTAGATCAATCTCTTTCTTTAAGAAACAAGTTTTTTTTAGGAGGTAAGAAAATAATGAATGATTTCGGAAAAAATGAATTTTAACTGAAATATCTTGAAGGCACTTCTAAATTCTTCGGACAATTTTACGACAAGAGTATCGCGGGCACGGAAATGTTGCCAAAAGCGATGGCCTCTCAACATGTTTTCTGCACCTTGAAACTCTTAATGCGCTGGTCCTAGGTATTTGAGAGCTTACAAATGATGATTCTCACATAGGTTCTTTGTAGAAGACAAAATCTAGCCCGAAATGAGTCATGGCCCGCTCTCTAGTATCATAAGAATGGCCATTTTTGGTTCAGGATATCGAAAATTGGATCTAAAGGTCTATCCGGCTAATTTAAAGGCCCCGAGTACAAAATTCTATTTATATAGGGTAATAAACTGCTCTATCCTCCTTTGCGAGAAAAATAATAATTTTGTACATTTTTAGTTTTGGAAGGCATTTGCATTGTTAGCCCAATAAACCTGTAAGACATTTCGAAAAAATCACTTGACTAACATATTATGGGGTCTGATGCTTTCTAATCATATGAGCAGCGAGAACATGGGAAAGCTGCCAAAACGTTGAGAATAACATTTTTTTGCTGAACCTTCAAGACCCTGAAATTTTACAAAGTCCCATGCCTCCGTAGGTAGTCTCTAGAAAAACAAATTGAGTTCGATCTGACATATGACCTGCCAAGGCAGGTCGTGGAATTTTAGTTTTGACCCATTTCCATCGTATAAAAATAACAATAATACAATATTGTATCAGGTCGTATTCTCCACAAATTGATAGTTTTCAAGATATATGGAAATATTGGTTCCTCTGTTGCTTAAATGCTCCTTCGCCATGACAATGAAATCAAGTGTAACTGGACTTTAAGCAAATACATGCGGGCCTATATTCTGAAACGAGGTGTGATGTAGGATAATCTTCTACAAACCTGCATGATATAGCTGACCACAAGTATCTCGCATATGAAGAAAAACAAACCATATAAGAAGAGAAACGTATTGTAGATGACATGTACCATCCGTTTCGTCCTGGTAGATGTCTCAGGTTCTAACCACACCCCAGCTATCTTATTGAAAACATCAATCTTTTTGAAGAAGTCACTGTTACCAGACTTCATTATGGAGAGTGTCTGACATTTCTATTTTCTTGTTGTTTTATATAACCTTCATCATTAGCAATTACCGCTAACTCCTGTATTGATTATTTTATTATATTGTGATGTGCCATTGTGCTGTTTTGTGAGTATGATGCAAAGACGGTAGGTGCTTGTAATTATATGTATGGTTAATTAAAAGGCATTGAGTTGCCTAAGGGGGTGTTTTTGAAGAATGGTTACAGTTTATTGTTTAATACACATACGCAGCAATCAGGACCGGACATGGATTGATCAGGGTTTCATAGTTGAAGACCACTTCTTTAAGAAACTAATTCCAAAAATAGGAAATACAATGATGTATTATGGAGTGGAGCACCAACAATATGTGTCTACAATATATACTGCAGTAACTTTGTGTCAAAATTCCATCAAAATCTAAGCAGCACTATCCAAGTTACGGAGCTGTCAAGAATTAGTGATTAGAGACATGATTTCTCGTGATATACCTACTGTAGCGGCAATTTCGATCAAAATTCCCTAGTTCGGCTGGTCTTTGGAATTTTCGTACTCTCAATCGAGAGCGGATAGCTTGACCCTGATTAGTCGACTTGAACAGCTGACGTAACAGCTTCCGTGTATGGGAATGGGCACCTAGTTCCTTGTTTTCTTTATACTCTCACTCGCGGGGCACCAGGATTTCACCCTGAATTCACAAGGCCAACACATAGTAAGAAGCTAAACCTGGTAATTATCTTTGCTTTGTTGTGCCTAAATTGAGTTCGTGAATCTGTTTATTGGTCAACCAAGCAACCCTATTTGAAGTTGGGCGGCGTGGTCCGCCATCTTCTCAAGGCTTAGTTGCAAAGCAGGGCGTTAGTTTGGCTTTTACCGAGGGCAGTAGCAGCTAGAACATCAAGCAGGTATACAATCCTGCGGGGGACGCAGAAGGTGCCGTAGTTGCAGAAGTGCGAGGGTAACCTACCAGGCCTCCTCGGTATCTCTGAATGCACTCAAGAGTTAAGTTACTCCCTAGAATTTTCTGGCTTCAACATTGTTAATAGTTCAACTTTTAGATTTTATTATTCGTCAAGTACAAAATACAAACATCAAAACATTATCGAAAGGGTAGAAGAACTTTTCAATCCACCGACCTGAATACAGTTGCATGCAAGAATTAACATTTCATAACCTGTAAAGAAATAATAGGTAGTAATACTTCCACAGTATCTCAAAAACAAATTCAATTCAATTTTATCTACTGGAATGCTTGAGCCTTAGTGATGTTAAGAGACTAAGGATCCAGCTACTTACCGTTGAGAAAATCTGTAAAGTTAATGGTGAGAATTTTCGTATGGTCAGACATATAGGTTTGTTCATTCTATACATCATGATCAGTAAACATTGCTTCATTTATTTGCTACTGTCATACATGTCAATTTCCTATAGACAATATAACAATTTCACTGTTACGCAATAATTATTTAAGCATTTCTTACCTACTTTAAGAATTCCGCCATTATTGAGCGAGCACTTTCATAACCAGTGGCGCTTCCAGGATTTCAGTCTGGGAGGGGTAAAATGGAAAGTGAATTCTCAATGTGACGTATAGTGTTATAATGATTTAACATTAAAAGCATTGACATATGCTGACATATGAATTTGTTACAGTAATTTCTGTAGAAAATACATACATCTTTTTTTAATTTTGAATCATACGAAAATCAATGTGTAAATGAAGCAAACCAAGCTCGAGCAATCTTCATATATTAAAACAAAAATCCAAAATAATATAATCTATCACAGACTTTTCTACATAACAATGTCAGACAAAACAAAAAAAAAATACATCTTCAAGAAAAAAATAACAATAACAAATATGTTACGACTTCTATCAGGTATAAAACTGAATGTAAATCAAAATAAAATACTTAATCATGAGAAAAACACAAAAGATATTCATTACATAACTACATTCTCTTAGCCAGTCTCAAAAAACAAAAACATATAAACTATGAAAGTACATCAGTTCACAGCCTCAAAATAGAACAGTCATTACATTAGCTTAGGAAATGATTTGAACAGAATTTGAACAGACTTTTATATCAATCTGCTGGCCAATAAATAAAACCACATATCTTGATTGGATACTTTGGTGAAGATAACCGTGGTGGTTTAAACGAAAGTAAACCCTTAACTACATCTGCTTTTTTATTTATTGGCCGACAGAAGGGAGATGGATTTGAGAGACAACCTTAGGCAAAGTCCAGGTGTTATCATATTACAAAATCAAGGCGCCTATACTTTTTGCTGGCGAACCGATTTATGATTACGTATATTCACGTCTATTTTAGTATCCCTATGCATATACAAAAGAGCTGAACCCACTAATCGCTCTTGTAACATAGTGGAGCACAGCCAAGTTTTTATCCTCTTTAGATGGGAAAAACTTATTTCAGATGTCGCAAGACTTCCCCGCAAGCAATGAAATCAATAGTTGTAGGCATCTATTAATTGAAGGAAAAATGTTTTCATCACATGATAAATACAGTGACATTCCACTGTCTATAATATCTTGTTTACGTGACTTCCAAAGATCAAATTCTGCTTTTAATCTGGTACTTATTAAATTTTTGTTTTCTTTACTATTTAGTCCATGCAAATATTTAGAGATTGTTTCTAATATGTCTATTACTTCAGCTTCAGTTTTTGAATTAACTACTGACGAAAAGAAAATATAAAAATTGTATATATTCAAAGATTCTTCATTGAACCGGTATACCAAATCTTGTAATATGTTATCTAGCAAAGGGACATATAGGTTCAGTCTGTAATGATTTTCCTTGTCAGACGTAACTATGTTCGGTCTGTCAATTTGCCTGCTTGTTATTCTTGGCACAGTCAGTTTAGTACCCAGGGTTTCATGTGATTTCATTATACATGCGTTTTTCGGAATTTGCGCGTCTTGAATTGTGAATTGTTTTTGATTGTAAAATCTTACTCAGGTTGACTGTTAAAGCTAATATATCACACAAACACTTTAGTGATACGATAAATTGGGTGGAAGTAATGGCAGTCTTCAAAGACTCCGCTTTTGAAGAAGCTTCGCGGTCTTTCCAATTTGATATAATATTTAGTACCTCTACAATTTTCGCGAATTTGCTTTCAAATTGGAGCACAGAATCATGTCTCTCGGTCCATCGTGTTTCGCATATACTATGAATTTGATATCCGTTTAGTTTTCCTTTTTAATACTGTATTTCTTTTAGCGGATGCTTTGAAGAACGCAATTACTTCCTTCGTTATACCTACAGAATTTCTTACTGCTTGGACACTGCTGCTTTTTGAAATCGAAAGATTCAAGGCATAATTTGCGCATTGGCTTTTTGGAGCATTTGGAAAATATTTTTGCAATTCCATTACAGCGCCCTTTTGTTCACCTAACATTAGGTTACACGTATCAGTAAAAATGCCCACACATAGTTTTGAGTAATAAGTTATTGGTTTTAATGAAATGCTTGACTGTTTGAGCAAGAATTTGATCTGTGAGTTTGAGCTCCATTGTGACTTCATCAAAATTTGAGTAGCAGTCCACAAATCCCATGAAGTCCTCGTAAATACGTTTTTGATAACAATGCCGCAATACGATTGACATTTGTGATTTATTTCTAATGTCTGTAGTTTCGTCAAATATAATACTGTAATACCGACTTTTCCTAACGCCACTTAAAACTATATCCAAGATTTCTTCTCCACAACAGTCTATAATTTCATTTTGAATGATGCTGCTTATATAGGTACGTAGCATGAGTTTTTGAGTTCTCTAAGTTTTTTTTTCAATACATTGTCGCCGCTCTCGACTCTAAATCGTATTAGTTATCTAAAATTTCCTTCATTATTAAGGACATCCTCGTCATTCATGCTGTCATTAGAAAAAGTCACCTCGTATCTCTATGCCCTCTAAGTGGTATATTTTGGCATCCTAAAAAATTATAGATTCTATTATAGGAGTCAACCTTTGCCGATTTTCTGATACTTGCTTAATTCGCTCTGAACCTATTATAATTCTTATATCATTCTCTGGATTTTCCTTAATCTTTAAAAAGTTTGTAGCATCTGAAACTGCTTCTGTATGACATATTGAGTTCTCATGTGTCTCACAATCACCGGTTTTGCCATACAATTTCGAAAATTTCTTTAGTGGTACGGTAACAAGTCTTCTGAATTTAGTTGATTTATGTACTCTTCCTAATTTTGCAAAAATCACGCAATATTTACAGAAAAGCCCTTGTAGTTCCTCTGAATATAACGGCCAAGGAAATTTGTCAAAGTGTTTGTTTGATAAGTAACATTTCACTTCTTTATTATTTTTCAAGTGTGTGGAATAGGGATATCTTATTTATTTCATGCTAAGACAAGTTGCTGCTGAAATTTACATATGGCGCAACATCAACAAAATTGGATCCTTTATGTTTCGCACCCGATTGTTCAGCACTTGGTTCAGCATACGGTGCAACATCAAGAAATTTTGAAGTGGAAGGCTCAGGTTGAATTGTAGGATTATCATCAGTTTTTTCCGGTAATTCTTGTTCCGATGGATCAGACAGTTTGTTTTGTTTAGAAAGGAACCAGTCGATGGTATGCTGTTTCTGTTTACTCATCCTGACAACAGCAGCCATCAATCAGCACTAAAAGTTACACAAATATTGTCAAATAAACGGCATTATTGGTTTACACGCAATCACGTATCTCGTGAACAAAGAACCTTTTCTGTTTGGATTTCTTAAGTCCACGCAATTTTCAAAAAACTAAATATAGAATTTGCCGTCTGGGACGAACGAAATTCACTGAAGTGCTTATATACAGGGACTTGCGAGACAAAATAGACATAGATGGTAATGATAGCTGGAGTATGGACCAAACACTTCGTAATTGACTTTATATTAAATTTCGATTTTTCCGTCTGTGATTTTTTTAGACACGATTCTTTTATAGTATAAAAATTAAAAATAAACAAAAATTAATTTTCTGTCTATGCGTGGAAAATAAAAAATCAATAGAACATAGAAAAAAGCGTTGATACCAACCGGATCAACAAAACTCCGCTTGTTCACTTCTCAGTCAAATTTTTTTGCGGACTCCGGACTGGTACAGAATTTAGATACTAGACTAGACCATAGAAGACTAGGCTATACCAGTTCCAACAGCAAGAAGCGCACACCGTTGCTGTTGCTGGGAGAGTAGTCGCTAGTCGCAAGCGCACTGAGCGGGTTGGCAGTGTTGCCGCTATCCTTTCTTGAAGTTACAGATTTTTTTATAAGACGTTTACTTTACCTTAGACAGCCGGTTTGATTTGGACTGATCCATATAGGGGGAGTGAGGTTTTTTGTTAACATTAAAGGCCGGTTTTTGGTGTATTCACGTCCAAATGCATGAATTGATCCGGACGAAAAAGGGTAAAGAGATAGATTTATAATATCTTATAGTATATAGGCTATGTTTTATCCCGGGCACGAAGACTAGAGATAAGAGGTAAAACTGCGTAACGTATTCGTATGAAGCTAATCCCGTCGCCAAGCACGGCATAGCTCTCGAAAATCTGGTGTACATAGAAGAAGGTGTAGTGCATCTGCTTCGTGGTTTACAGTTATGATTTCAGCAGCAGACAGATATACCTAAATGGAAATTAATTTCCTGCGCGGTGTACTTAC
This sequence comes from Acanthoscelides obtectus, assembly GCA_963669975.1. Taxonomy (NCBI): domain Eukaryota; kingdom Metazoa; phylum Arthropoda; class Insecta; order Coleoptera; family Chrysomelidae; genus Acanthoscelides; species Acanthoscelides obtectus. Next base: position 69,824,990 of record CAVLJG010000006.1, read on the forward strand.
AATGTAACCCCGCCTTTGGCGTCAACACTTTTGGCTTCACCCACACACTATGATCTTAACCTTTTACCTCTAGTCTCCGTGATAAATAATTTTGAAATAGCTATTGCAATCTTCACAGCTTAATGGAATTTGACATGAGATGCCTAACACAGAAGCGCTCAGTCGCGGGTCCGAGCAAAATGAGTAAGAAATAATATGAATAGGGCATTTGCATTGTAAGTTAACTGCATTTCGACATTCATTTTCTGATCTTCGTTCATAGAATCTCACTAAAATGTTATCGTAAAATTCCTACTTATAACGCCAACCTAAGAACTTTTAGATATACCATTAACGTAGATAAAAATCCATCAGAAAATTTGGTTTGTCTCCAATATTTAGCTTGGTTCAATGTTGTTTTTAAGTATATCGCTAAAAAAAGTTAGATAAGTAGAAGAAGTGAAGCGAAAAATATCAAAATTAACTCACAATTGTCTAGGTAAAAGCCCAATGTTCAGGGACATGCCGTATCGCAACGCCGATCGCTATAATACATCTATATAACACTTATCGATACAAAATTGTTCTTATTCAGTTTAGATTGCTTTTTGCAATCCACCGAAGTCCTCACTATTGTTGGAAACTGTCTGGAGTACTAGGATTGTATGGAACCCACGCACTTTTATATGTTTTCGCAGAAAAGTATGAATTTAATGTGGAATGTCATCAGCAGTGAAATTGCGGCTTAAGCCTGCTCAACTTGTAGTATGAATTTGCATCCTAACTACTGGCTACGTGATTCTGGTTACAAACTGATTGTAAACTTGCTCCTTCTACCTAATTTCAATTCGTTGATACCATGAAACAATCAGATGAAGAGTATTAAGAAATTGTCTGTTGAGAAGAAAATGTTGTTCGATCTTAATCACTGAAAAGGGTAACATTTTTGAGATTCCTCAGACTCTAAATCGCTTATAATGCGGAACCGGTCAAGTTTAATGAAATGGTACTAAGAGCATTTTTTGTTCAGCATTATCTAAAAACATAAAACGGCTTTGTCCGGAGCAAATAATTATTTCGCAATTTAACTAAAAATGGTTTCGAGCAAAATTGCACTGGATTGCCGCCTGGTATCCTCGATTCATGTTAAGGTGATTCCAACAAACGTGAGATTTTAGCCCCGTCTAATCGGATTGCTTTTCCCTTTTCTTTGATCAAGGTACTATTCTGTATAATGTCTATACTAGTATTTACAGCATGAAAAAAGTATCATTTTTCTAAAAATCATTACATGAGCAACCAAAGGCTTAGGAAACACTTGAACGCGAAATGCGAAAAAAGAAATTGGTAATAGTGTTGACCCATACTATGAATTAAAGGGAAGTCGTACTTTGGAAAAAAATCGTACCCACTTGAAAATTGCGGCAGGTCAGTATGTTATTGAAATTAAAAGTGCTCATCGATCCTTGGAGCGCAAAATTGTTTATTGGAGGTTACATGTGAAAATTACCATTCTTTGTTTCTCTGGTATGGTAAGACTGACCACAGAAATTACATTCACCAAAATTTTAGACTGTATAAAAACTTGCCAATTGATCTAGGAATCCCAATTTTTAATTTCTCCAAACGGTTGAAAATCCTAATAAGATAAAGCCTGTCCCCATATCGCTAGAGCTACAATGAACTACCTCAATAATACTTCAGCTAGCCTCTTTCTTTGGCCTCCTGGATCTACAGACCTTTCGCCCATCGAACATGATGTGCGGGAAACTATTAGGAGGAAGACTGACCTCGTCCTCCAGGAACGCTAGCAGCTCTTCGGAGCCAAGTACAGTGAGCTGGGATTAGATACGTCAAAAAGACAAAAATCATCTCCTCAGAAGCACGCCCAGATGACTAGAGGAATGTATATGGCATCCGGGCGGCCCACAGTGGTCCATTTATCCAAGGATCTGGCAAGCATTGAAAAAAAGTAGTAACGAAGATGAATTACTTTCATTACATATCTCAAAGTTGATATTTGAAATAATAAGTTTGCCATGGAAAGAAAACTTTGCTTGCCGCACGGGTATCAGGTATCTTGAAAAGTGACATTATGCCGACTTTTTTTGACATTATGCTGTTCTTTTTGACATTGTGTAGGTTATTCTACAAGATGTTAACTTACTTACTTAGTTGTACGTGTTGCCTAAACATCATGAGGCTTGTGATCAATCTTTGGCTCTGATGTGATGTGAAATCTGCTTCTAAGATGGCATTACTGGAGGTATAAGCTGTAAGATGTATGTGTTGATGATAATTACATTGGGTTCTTGTCTCAAAAACACTTAATTGAGATTCAAAGCTAGAAATTAGATGCGCGTGCACTTTTTCTTATCCATTCTCGAAATTACATATACAAATTTGCTGAATTTAAAAAATGAGAGAGATAAGAAATAATTATATTCACTGTACACTGTCGAATTACAAGAAATATACATGCTAACAGTAATTACACACAACGCGGGCGCGGTGATGATTTTCCGTAATTCTCTTCAGTTTTGAACATATCCTCTCTTCAGAAAGCAAAACACATAAATAACTCGTCATATTGGGCATATTCAGTAATGATTTTCTCACAGCAAATATCACCGATTTTATACACATGCAGACCAATACACATAATCATACAGATGCGATCTTGCTATTCAACCAACTACCTTCTCAGAGATGAAAGCTACAGGCCCGGATCACTCAGCCTCACAAGACTATGCAACCAATAATGCGTAGTTTAGTTGAGTGATTCCTCCATAGATGGATGTTCACAATGATCCTAGTGAGCAAACGTGGAATGACTGCGCCCTAAAAACTACCTAGTTTGATAGATGACATAGGTTTTTTTTGATGCTTTGTAGGTTTTTTACATGATACCTGTGCGGTACTTTTACCATAGCAAACTATCTCACTAGAAGTTTGTGGTGACTTATTCAATACTACTTTTTTACTGCAAAATCCGCTTAGATACATTTTCAATATTTGAAATATGGGTCATGCTAGACACTTTCATTTGATGTAGTAGGAAACTATCATCAGCGTTATTCTTATGTACCGGGGTTCAACGGAGTAATTACTACTTTTCCTTCAATTATTTATGTTATCAATGAAGTTTTTTAATAATGTTCCGCCCTCTACGACTATTGGGATAAATGTTTTTTATGAACCTTAGAGTACTGACCTATAGAGGTATGAGCTGTTGCTGACTTTTCCAGACTATTGAGAAATACAAACCGTTTATAAAATGCCATGTTATAGCAGCTGGTCTCAACCATTTACTCAACCCATTTAATTTGCCATTTAAATGGTCTTGAAATGTCCCTCAAATGTCTTCACACAGACAAATTGATCCTTGATTGGTTACTAATAACAATAATAGCTAATAATAATTGCTTTATTGTCCAACAGTTTCCCATTTATAGAACAATTTATAAACATAATAAAAAAAGAAGCGAAAAGAAAACAACATATGCAACACAGGTATAAATTTGTAACGTCTGAATAAGCCTTAGCTGCTTTTAGCAGGTAATTAACATTTGTCGTAAATATATCACAGTAACATCCAATTCTGTTTAAGTTAGAGCACATTACATATAACGGTGACATGAGAAGAATATTTGTCCTAGCTCTAGGATGCCTGAATATTTTATGATTGCGAGATGCAATCGTTGGAGTACGAAACTTGATCTGTTCCAGGATCATGGGGCAATCAATTAAAAGGTTGACCAGTTTGCAGCCAAATATTATTGAGGCACAGTATCTACGTTTTTTCAAAGTCAACATGTCTAAGCGACTACATTGTTCCTCATTACATGTACCTCTCTCTGGATATGTCCCATCAATCCTAAATAGAACAAACTTCATAAACTCCCGTTGTACTCTTTCAATAGCTGTGCTATAGCGTTCATAGTAAGGGTTCCAGATAATACTACAATATTCGACTTTGGATCTAATATAAGCATAATATAATAGCTTAATGGACTTTATGTTATGGAAATTCCTGCAATTCCTTACTATGAAACCATAAGCCGCCAATGCTTTTGATGTTTTTTATTTATATGCTGACTAAAAGTTGACTTTTGATCATAGATTATACCTAAAGCACGTACATCAGACAGAGCATCTTTCTAGCACAGACCCATCAATAGACTACAGATATTCACAGTCATTTTCCTGGTGTAGCACATTAAACTCCAACTTGTTTTCTACACACCAAGACAGCACAAAATTTAATTGGTATTGTAGTTTGATACAATCATCAGGAGTATTTATCTGCGAATAAATTTTTAGGTCGTCAGCAAAGCATAGGCGTTCACGTTCAACTTCACAGAGGTCATTAATAAATATCAAAAACGGTAATGGTCCCAAGTTGGACCCCTAAGGAACTCCAAAAGGTGCCAAGTAGGTCTCAGATTGGAAGCCATTATAGCTAACAAATTGTCTACGATCGGATAAGTAAGATTTCATCAACTTCCTAGCATCATCTGTAAAACCAAGTGCACCTAATTTATTTAATAAATTGACGTGGTTAATTTTATTGAAAGCATTCGAAAAGTCTGTATAAATAACGTCAACTTGTTCATTACTATCAATTGCTTCCGAGAGGTACTGCGTCATTATAAACAGATTTGTGGCTTTTGAGCGATTAGAAACAAATCCGTGCTGATTCAATGACAGCTGAGGCTGGACGGCAGTGTAAATGCGACTGTACAAAACTATTTCAAAGACCTTCGAGAACATGCATAATATAGAGATTGCCCTGTAATTCTCAATATTTGACCTATCCCCACACTTAAACACTGGACAGACCTTAGCGATCTTCCAAATATCTGGGAATCTTTTTGTTATCAGTCAAATATTAAAAACCTTAGCTAGAACACCAACGAACACTTCCACACAATCTTTGACTATAAAGGATTGGATGCCATCTAGACCAGATGTCATTTTATCCTTTAGTGTTTTAATGGCCCTCCTTAATTTATGTTCCTCAATTGAATGAAAATGGACAAATAAATTACTATGATTAAGTGAGGCATCATTATATGGCTTGGGAGTAACATAGACGCTGTTGAAAAACTCACTGAATGCGTTCACTATATCCTGGGGCTGAGCTATAGAATTATTTTGAAATTTCATTTCATTTCAATTATCCCTGGGATTCGTGATGTGTTGTTTTTGGAGTGAACGTATGGCGAAAAAGCATTGGGGTTGATTGTTAAAGAATTCTGGATATTTTCAATATATTGATCATACGCTGATTTAATCTGGTTTTTTATCAAGCGGCGCAAACGTTTGAATTCTTGGAGATCACCAACAGAAGCAGACCTGATGTATTTTTTTCCTAAATTTAGCTTTAAGTTTAATGTTCTTAATAATAGCTGAGTGAAACCAAGGTGCGTATCGGTGACTGTCATTCTTATACAGACGTATGTGCCTGTAAAAAACTTGGAAAATGTTGCCATAAAATTCATCAACAATATAATTAACATCAGAAGAGCAGAATAAAACGTCCCAGTCAAATTTTTTCTGTGGTTATAAGTTATTTTACTAAGGTTGATTGTTAACTTAGGCTCTTTAATGAATATGGCAGTCAAATCCAAGTTGTGCCCATAAAAACCTATATGACACGTATTTGGCCTCAATTGCTAGATTTATTATGATTTCGTTTTGGAAGTGACCTTGAAATTACTTCCAGAAACCATCATAGTGACTAACTGACCCTTGGTTCGGACTGATGTGACTAGAACATTCTAAATGATAGTTGGTTGGGCTCTGAAATCAGCGACCCAAAAAACGCAGCTCTATCGAATTTCGTATACATTCCGTAGAAAATGTAGTTTTTGCCAACCTTCCGTTGTTCTGGACCACTGTGCGACCTAACACATTATTGAGGGAATTCCACATTCCATTCCATGAAGAAAATGGAAATTAGAATAAATACCTTATGGCACAGGATGATAATGTAGTTTTTGCCAACCTTCCGTTGTTCTGGACCACTGTGCGGCCTAACACATTATTAAGGGAATTCCACATTCCATTCCATGAAGAAAATGGAAATTGGAATAAATACCGTATGGCACAGGGTGATAGTTCTGAAGAAGCATCTGTTTTCATCGTTCAGCGCGGACGTCTTTTGACAAAAAGACAAGAACCATCGCGTTACTTGTAGAAAAATAATTACAAGTTACAAAAACCGATTGAACTATTGATTATTCCGTTTGTATTATGACTTGTCATTGTGTTTTATGTGAATGTTATGGAAACAGGCCCATTGTGTGTAATTATAAGTGATAAATTAGGAGGTATCGAGAAGAGTGGCGCGAAGTAATTATAACAATGCTTTGAGGACGATAGATTGGCGTCCTAAAAATGGATTTAATTTGGTAGAAAACAGTGGCGGGCCCTTTTGTATCTCAGGGTACATCAATGCCGAATAAATGCTTTACCTCGATGTCTTGCATCTAGACTGCGATACCCCGATTTGTTTGGGGTTCATATCTAGCGTTCATCTACTGCCTTATTGCACAGGTTTTCTACATTTGCCAACAGTTACGAATGACAGAATGCTGCCTATTTTACTAATTTTTTATGGCCTGCAGCCGTTGCCTAGACTTTTAAATCATCTCGTTTGGTTACCAATGAAAAATCCCTTGGATTGTTAAAAAATTCATATCTACAGACAATACTCAATTCAAGTTCCCGTAGTGTACAGACTGAAACTAAACCAGGGTCATAAATACTTGAGTATTTGTAAGCTTGGAGGTCCAGAATCGTAGTTCCCAAATTTTTTCAACAGCTGTTCATTAGTCTCCTTCTTATTTATGAATTGTAAGAGAAATCTCTTTGGGCATAATCTTTTGATCTTTTTACAAATGTTATTATATCAGAAAAAATATTACAGAATCAAATATTTATGTTTTGCATTGTAAATGGTGTTAAAAACAAAATATCACTATATTTACGTTAGTCATGCGTCACGTCTTGGCAGGAGGTGTCATAGTCTCCCAGATAGTAAAATATGGAAATTTTTTCTTTGGGTATAAATTCTTTTTATGCTTCATATAAGCAAACTAAGTTCTTTCTTTATGGCGAAAATATGCCTCGGGCATTTAAAAAATGTTTTTTATGAAATACTTACTCAATTAATGCCGACGTTATCAATTTACAGTTATGCTTGCTGGACTTAGCTCGCTGCATCTACGTCAGAAGTTATTGACTTCTGGTAATCCGTTTCGTAGGACATGTTATTCCAAATTATTGACCAACTAGGTTGAACAGTATATGTTTCTGGTGCTTCTTATGAGTTTAGGCTTGTGCTGTCTCATTTTCTGAATATGGGATGGTTGCTTAACTTTCGTTCATTGCCCACCTGACACCAAGATTAAACCATGTTGATGGGTTGCCAAATAGTACGCAACAGCTGTTCATGGTTGGTAGTCTGTGGTTGGATGAACGAAACCTATATTACTAGTCTATTATCTTCAAACATTTCCCTTTCACGTAACTGCAAAATTCGCGTTCGTCTTCATTTCTACTGCTTACTAGCTACCACTGACTTGCATTAGCTGTCTGAGTTGGCTAAATATCCAGGTACGTACAGAGGCAGGATTAGAATGAATGAATTATGAAATTAGACACATACCGGTCACCATGAGGAGCGGGTGCATAGGCCACTTAGACGGGCCCTTACGCACCCCTACATTCCCTAAGCATAAAGCTCCGCCCTTCTAGCAAATTTGAGTATAGCCTTCAGTCCTAGTTAAGGAACGTTCTGGGTGACCAAAGTGATGGACGCCAGTGAAGTCTGCTTGTGGTAGCTCAGAGCCTAACAGAGTCACAGAACATGCGCCGAGATCTCTTTATCTACCCCTCAGCACTCACACAAGGGTTCCTCAGCCACCCCCATCTCGTGTAGGTGATGCCTCAACGTGTTATGGTCAGACAACAGTCAAACCAGCAACCTTAGGTTGTTCTATTCAAGGATAAGAAAAAGCGTCCATCCTTAGCGCTGGGCCCTACGATAAGTTCCCATGCCGGGAGAAGATGTACTTCTCCATTTTCCTCCTGACTCTTTGCGGGTGTACCTCTATGGCTGGCCCAGGACCAACAAGCTTGCTGGCTGATCCTGCTTTCGTAAAAGCTTCCGCCGTAGCATTGCTCTTTATTCTAGAGTGTCCAGGTATCCACACTGACCATATCGGATGCCTCGTTGCTAGACAATCCAGAGCCTCCCTGCATTGAAATACAAGGCTCAAAGTAATCTTACAGGCACTTAATGCCTTCATTGTAGCCTGGCTGCCGGAGAAAGTTACAATTTTTCTGCCAGACCCTCCCCTCTCTAAAGTGCGAGATACGCAAGCCAGAGTCGCGAAGATTTCTGCATGGAAAATAGTGGTGTATTCAGCAAGAGGCAGAGTTAGCCTAGTTCTAGGCGTCAGAGCCCTCTGCAGCGATCGAGCGGTCGGTGTACCAGACCTGTCCACTCCCTCCGAAGATCTTCCAGCTACCGGAGTCCCACCCTGCCCTCGCTGGTTACTCGACATTAAACTTGCCGTTGAAGCGATATTTAGGGGTGATCAGATCACTCCTGCTCTGAAGGACAGGATCCTCCTTTTGCAGTTCGAGTAAGATGGCAATGTGACCCATGAGGATTCTAAAAGGCTGAGCTGCCCTGACCCCACAGTCGATGAGCAACTACTCTCGCCTCTCCGTGGATCACTAGATCCAGCGGTGGAATATCCAGTAGAGCTTCCATTGCACTCAATTCGTTTTCCGCACTGTGCTTGTAATGGTGGTACGAGGGATGTCTTTTAAGTTTTGAATATGGAAATAAAACAACACGGTAGGTAGTTTTAAATGATTTTATTGTTTTCCGAAGTATTCTCCACGAAGATTAATACACATCTGCATGCGCTCGAACCAATTTTCGAAGCACTTATCCCACTCGTTTGCTGACAGATCCAAAACAGAATTTTTGAATGCGTCAACTGCTTCTTCTGGTGACTGGAACCTTTGACCATGCAGTCTGTTTTAAATTTTCAGGAAAATAAAGAAATCGTTAGGACATAGATCGGGACTATATGGAGGATGGTCCAATAATTGCACGTTTTCTTTCGTTAAATACTGCCTTGTTCTTTGGGCTGTGTGCGAGCTTGCCTTGTCTTAGTGGAGGATGATTCTTCTTACGGGGTTGATTTTTCAAAGCTCGGTGATGACTTTTGTCAAACAAATGGTGGTATACCAATTCGCAGTAACAGTTCTTTGCTGATTAAGAGAAATTGTGGCAATATGACCCGATTTTGACACAAATGTCGCGACCATCCTTTTCGAAACACTTCGAGAACGGATGACTTTTGTTGGTTTTTCGTCACCTTGGAACACCCAACCAGCGGCCTGTGGTTTATTTTCTGGTTCATAACAGTAAATCCACGATTCATCACCACTAACACTGCTGTACACATTTTTTGAGTTTCCGAAATTAAAACGGTCAAGCGTTTTTTGACACCAATTAACCCTGGCTGCTTTCTGCTCTTCAGTCAACAGGTGGGGTATCCAACGAGAAACTAATTTTCTTACTCCTAATTCTTCATGTAAAATTTTTTGAATTGAGAACTTTGAGATCTTCAAGGACGCCTCAATCTCGCGATATGTCACATGTCTATCTTCAATGATGGGCTTGCGCACAGCATTGACGTTTTCCTGGGTGACTGCCGTTTTTGGTGCATCCACCCTGGGATCGTCGCTAAGACTCACCCGTTCACGTTTGAATTCTTCATACCAACGGGAAATTGTCGACTGATGTGGAGCTTCGTTGCCGAAAACAGGCAGTAACTCAGCAAGGCATTCTTGTTGCGATAATTGTCTCTGAAAGTGAAAGTTGTAATAAATTATGGAGCAAACATGTTCTCGGTTGAGTTCCATTTTTCTAATGACCTTGTGACACTTAAAAATTCACTGTATTGAGAACACTGTTCGTATTGTTGTGAAACTTCGAATTTCAGTTTACTAAAGAGTGAGGTTAAGATTCACTACTGACGTTCGATCCGCGCGGCCAACTATGTTTCTATATGCAAAACTTAAAAGACATCCCTCGTATAAGCCAAACGCTGAATTTTACTGAGTTTGGCCTTTGTTATCTTGGTTCCAATGTAAGGTCACCAAACCAGGGAGCCGTACAAGAGAGATGGACGTACTATCGTCAGATAGAGCCAGTGAACCACTTTGGGTTTTAGCCCTCACCTCACTTCCATAACACGTCTTCAAGCCTTGTTAACCTTGTATTCAACTTGCCCTCTCCAGTTCAGTTTACAGTCCAGGATAATTCCTAGATATTTGACTGATTGGGATAGAACCAGTCTAGTCTCAAAGAGGATCGGCAAGACAAGCTCGTCAAGCCTCCTGCTCCTAGTGAATAGAATCAGTTCGGTCTCTCCAGCGTTGACAGAAAGATCAACACGCTCAACAACTATGCTGCAAGTCAGTTCGCCATCATGCTTTGTTGGCTGGATATTGTATGGTTTGTGAAATATGTCTAATAGGTGCGTAGGATTACCGAGGCTAGGAGCGTATGAACATACTGTCATTAAAAAATTGCGTTTTACCATGCTCCACACTAAAACGTCTGAAAAACGAAATTTGAGTGAGTTTTATTAGATTCGTTTTTGGCCTTCTTCTCGACCGCCACACCAATTTTCAAAAACTACAACGCTTTTGCGTGCTTCGCATAATAGTAATCTTGTGTTAGAATTCGGCCCAAATCCGAGCAATACTTTCCAAGTTATAGACGGGCCAAGGATTAGCGGATAGACCGGCAGAGAGGTAGACAGACACTGACGCAAATGAGAAACATGCTTTTTCGTGATGTACATGTCGTGTAACATGTCTCATTTTAGATTTTTTGTGATTACAATACTTTCTCGCTAGAGAGCCTTGGTAGCTCGGTGTTATTATGTCAGTTACCAGTAAGTGGCTCGTGGATTAGTACAGTGTTGGTACTACGGGGTCGACAAAAAATGTCAAAAACGGCCTAGTTGCTAGGCTTCGCTACTAATAGTAATTGTATTACTACTACCATTACTACTACATACTTCCTCGCTAGTAGATATCGGAGGTAAAAACCTAACCCAACAATTATCTTTTGATTCACGGTATATACTTGTTTCGGTCAGACCAGCGACTGAGAACTTCCATGTCAGACACCTCACGTCTAACTCCATTAAGCTGTTCGGGCTGTAGCTCGTGAAATAGGTATTTCAGTTATTTCCAGGGATAAATAGTAGCTATTTTGACGTGATTGAGTAACAAATATCCACAGCTTCTCATTTATAATATTATAATTATATTATTATTATAGTAGTAGGGATATATTAGTAGGGATTATCTGCCTGAGCCCCCAAAGAGCCGTGCATGCGGTTTAAGAGCTCCGTGACGCAAAACAGGGGGCTCTAGTATACCGCTGATCATAATTAGAGAGAAAGAGGGCGTATGAGCGTCATGGTTTTCAAACGACAAGATTTGTCTACTCTGGAGTGCCCGAAAATGGATTGTGGATCTCTCGATTCCTGGGACCCGACACACAGTCCGCCTCTGCAAGAGAAAGTGGAATTTTCCTGATTCAATAATGAAGGAATACATCAAATTATAGACATGCCTACTAAGCTGTATGATACGTCGGAACTGAATAAAGTGGCAATTAAGTAAGACAAGAAATCGCAATGAACAAGATTAATTTATTTAAATTTAATAGCGTAATATTACAAAAAACAAAGATTTACAACTCATGGATCATACAGTAGATAAAAAATAAAAAAGTAATAACACCACAATACTCTGCAACTAAAAATCATATCAAAATTCGACAATCAATGTACAAATTAAAAAGCAATATGGCAAAAATGGACGATTACAATAAGTCAACAAAACTGTAACTAATGAATAAAGTAAAAGCGTGATCCCCTTAGGAAAGCGACGCCATTTTTTTTATTTGACGCATGTCTTATTCTATAGCTTTTTTCACAGTTTTTAGCGGTTACGTCCTCAATGCCATATGAGATAAGTAAGCAAGCCGACTAACTGAACCGTGTGCAGATCTGGAGCTTCAAGGCAATTTACACACTGGTCAAACCAATCTTAAATGCAGCTGCTCTGGTACACCGAATTTGATTAATAAAGGGCCATTGCTTTAATTCACCAGAATATTCAGCGAACGCCGCCTATATTGCCCGTTAGTTGTATTTTCAGGTAGTTCTATGTTTTACTGACTGGCAGTGAAGCATAGATTAGGAATGGATAGACGAAATTGAAGAACGTATGTCTGAGCTTGCACATCCAAATGTTCGTATACAGAGCCAGATTGCAAAATATCTGTGTGAAGTTTGGATGTATAAAAGTAATGCCGGTAGTTTCACATATATACTAAAATTGGAACGATACAGAGAAGATGAGCATGGCCGCTGTGCAAGGATCACACGCAAAATCGTGAAGCGTTCCACATTTTTGGCGAATATAAGATCGAACGCACGTCCGAGGGGTCACCAGACGACCCCTCCATCACAGCGAGTGAAAAGCGGCGTACCTGAAGAATGCTAACCCTAGTGAGGCTTTGACAGCTACAGATATTGAAAGAGACAACGAAAAGGAGCAGGCAGCTCAAATCAAGAGACTGACGGACTGCGTGGACAATCTCAACGCCCAGGTTTCTAGCCTTAGTACTTCTTTAAATAAATTCATCTCCCGTAATGAAAGTTCTATTAAAATTCCCAAGAGAAGACACAACAGCCCTACCTCACCTATACAGACAGAAGACGACGTACAGGGTAGTGATTTTACCGCTATCCAGAGACGTAAAAAATGACAGATTCGTAAAATTAACGAATATTCTTCCCTTCCGACCAAGAAATACCAAATCAGTACCAATTCAATGGACATAACATCGCCTGTGTCTGTTTCTTCTGCTGATTCTGCAAGCGAGCCAAAGCACTCTGAAATGCAAGGACCTAGCTTAAACGAAAGTCGCAACTCTATTTCAGTCTCACAAGCTGCTTCCTTGACTGGCAGCAACACTACAACTCCGTCATCTAACGCTACCCCCGGCACGCAGGCACAATCGGCGTGTTACACCTATTGTGTTGTGTCTTGGTATTAAGATTGATCGAGCAGTAGCTGTTGATGCTGGGATACGCATCATACCTAAAAGCGAAGTCGATTATCGGAAGATAATTCGTCTTTTCAAAGAGGAAAATGTTCCTCACCGTACATTTCCTCTGCTCTCTGAGCATAACATTCACGCTGTTATTAGACGAATCCCAGCTTCAACTGCTGAGCAGGAAATCAAAGAGGGAATTTCATGAAGTACTTTTGGATGAGAATATAGATGTGGCTCCGTTGCAGGGAACATTGATTAATCCGGAGGATCACCTAGTTTTCCTGAATTATAATGTTATCCGAGCTGATAGATTAACTGGCTTGGCAGTCCTAATGAAACGTGGTATTAACTACCACAGAAGCACAAATACCGAAATGCAGAGCATTGAGGCGGCTTCCGTGGAGGTCACATCGGTGTATGTCAGGTGTGGTGCCAGGCTGCAGGAGGCGGACCTGGAAGTCCTTATGGACTACTCTGGTCCGCTTATTGTAGCAGGAGACTTCAACTGCAAACACAGAGCACGGCATTCTAGGTTGAATTCCATCAGTGGGATTCCACTGAACAACCATGTGATACGGAACGGCTACCTCATACACAGTACCGAAGAGCCCACGCACCACCCATTTAATCACCTTCAGGCACCAGATGTCATCGACTTTGTAATATCTAGAAACTATAGATATAGTATCACATTCTCGAATCATGTATGACATTTCTAGCGATCATCTTCCTGTCGTACTGGATATGCGTAATGAGCAAACCTTGGAATAGGGAACTTCTTCAAGGAAACGGGTTCATTCGGAACTATACAAGTTGTTTTTTAGAGAGTTCCCCAATATCCCGATCATAGATGATCAGAACGGTATAGATGCGGCTCAGGCGGAGTAGACAAGCCTTTTCTCTCTGCAGACATTCTTCAGAAAATTTCTGACAAAAGGGCTGCAATTAAGCAAGCGAAGAGGTCTTGTTATCCTGATGACATTCGCAGAGCGACGAATCTTGTTCATGAAGTAAGAAATGCTCTCAATGAATTCCGCAATAAGCAATGGAACGACTTTCTGGCGGGTATGCTTGACTCAAGTACTCCTCTCTGGAAAGTGGCGAAGTCGCTCAGAAACGGAAAGCGAGAACAACTCCCGCACATCCATGGTCCTGGGGGCGTAGTCTTCAGGACAGAGGACAAGGTCGAGGTTTTCGCTGATGCTATGGAATGACAGTTCTCTCCCAGCTATGATCTTGACAATAATCTCGACGAGGAGCAACAAATTGTTAGATCAGTCAGGAGATATTTTAGGGCCAACGGCGTCAGTGATCCCGGCGCTGCCATTAGTGATAAGTCCTCAGAAGATTCTTCAGCTGAAGAGTTGTACAGCACATCAGCGACTTCTCCCGAGATCTCGCATTACACAGCAGCAGAGCTTCAAGGTCATATTAAAGACCTCAAGGTGCGTAAAGCGCCTGGGGAGGATCAAATCACAAATAAGGCGCTGAAGCTGCTTTCACGGAAGTCCTTGACTAATCTCGTGGCTATTATTAATGCAATGCTAAGGACCCAGTGCTTTCCATCGGCGTGGAAGACTGCCGAAGTTATAATGATTCCAAAGAAGGTTGGTTCGATTTTTCCCAGGACTACCGTCCCATCAAGTCACCTTGCGAATTTCTCGTCAGATCACCATGTGATTCCTGACTTGCAACTTGGATTTCGGTCTGAGCATAGTACGGAGTTACAGGCGGTTAGGCTTTTGGAGAGAGTAACCAGGGGCTTCACCCTTAACAAAGGTACTGGCATCTTGCTTCTGGATGTCTCGAAGGCATTTGACAAGGTGTGGCACAAGGCCCTTCCATATAAACTAATTCAAAAGGGTTTCCCATTTTGGCTTATAAAACTTTTGAACTCCTTTCTTGAAGGTAGGAAATTTTGGAACAAAATGAATAATTTCTTGTCGACAGCACGGCCCATCAGAACCAACCTTCCTCAGGGTTCGGTTCTAGGGACAATCCTTTACTCACTTTTCACGCATGATGTTGCTTGCCCTAGCGACTGTGAAGTCTATCTATATGCTGATGACACTGCACTGATGACCCAGTCGCGTACTGGGAATCTGGTTCACGACAGGTTACAAAAAGCGGTGGATGAGGTATTGGAATGGGTACATCGGAGGCTAACCAAAATTAATTACTCTAAAACGCAGACTATCTATTGTACTAAAAAACGTAGCGGTGCCCCACCTGAGGTTTCAGTGAATGGAGCCTCGCATACCATGGGGAAATTCTGCTAAGTATCTCGGTATCACTCTCGACAAGGGGAGGACCTGGCAGAAACACACTCAAGCGTTAAAAACTACATTCCACATTACGTTTCGGCAACTCTACCCTTTGCTATGTAGAACCTCAAAATTTAGTTTGCTTAACAAATTTCGGCTATACAAGATGGTTATCAGACCAGCAATCACTTACGCATGTTCAGCATGGTGTTTTCTTGCCAAAACGCATATGCGTAATCTGCAGGTTTTGCAGAACAGAACCTTGCAAACCATCACTAACCCACCGTGGCACTGTTGCGTGAGTCAGTAGAATACACAGTCGAGCAAGTTAGCAAGCACACAAGACCGCGGCTCGCACTGTGATCTAAATCAAATCGTGCAAGTCTAGGTCCAACCAAAATCACACACACGTTCCCAAATCAATTTTCGGACTAATTTAAAATAACAGAATACCAGTTAACAATAGCAAGGCATCCCTTTAATCGGCACACTTCACCCTCTTTGCTCTTCCCCCTTCCTTCCTTTATTTCTTCTTCGTTTCTTTCTCTCTGACTTCGTCTGGTATCTGGGCAACTATACCTGACAGACCTACTGACCTACGATACTTTAACAAAGAGCGAAGGTCCCACGGACCGCTCTGACGGACAATGACGAATAGAGAGCCGGTAGTTTCAGTATGACCTGCTAAAAGCCGTGAAATGAAATCTCGGAGTAGTAGAAACATTCATTTTGGTTAAAAGGTTGTGTATATCTACTGACACGGTCAATTTTCACTCTAAGACAGTAGGTGTTCCATTCTTCCAACGGCGGCGTTTACCGAGCTTAGGCGATCGCGGTCGCATTCAAAGCGATTATTTTAAACAATACGAGTGCGGGTAACTGGTTGGAAATCTCTTGATTCATGTTAACGGGTTTTCAAGATACGTTATGAAAAAAAGAGTTTCACAAATTTGAGATATTCGGGGTAAGAAACAAAATGGTTGCACTAGATTGCTTTTTCATCTTGCATCTATAAGGGGTGATTCCTAATTGAATGGCGATTTTTAGGTTCATTCTAAAAATAAAATTTTATATGAATATATGTTCTACGACTTATTTTTTGGGATACAGGGTGGTAAAGTTTTCAGAAATAAATAATCAATTATTAATAGATATATGTACTACTTTCGATATTTCAATGAAATTTGGCATATATGTACAATGTAACAAGAGGCATTCTTTAATGAACCAAATTTCTTTTAATTTCCCTCAGTGGTGTTCATACGGAATTTTACTTGACTATTTCGGCAGACGTTGATGGTACTCCACTGATTTCTCCTAAAAAATGTTCTAGATATCTCCAAATCATTTCTAAGTTAGTTTGATCGCTTTATTTTTTCAACACCATGCTCTGCATGATCGTTGATATGACAAAAATCGCCAAGTGGATGAGAAGTAGGTTTTATCTTTTTACTTGAAAACCCGTGCGTCAGACTGAAGAATGTGATCTATTGAATTTGATATCAATAATAGAAGATTTGTTTTTCAAAACTTTACCACCCTGAACCTCAAAAGTTAAACCATTTAGGACGTACATTTATGCAAAGTTTTTTTCATAAAATGGTTTCAAAGATCGCCCTTTTGAATATTGACATTCAATTAGGAAATACCGTATATACACGGGTGTATGAGCGTTAATCGACAAAAGTGAAAGATGCCTCAGATGGAAGTTCTTTATTTGACTCATCTACCAGTTATCATCATGAGTATCTAGATAGATAGGCAGTTATGCATGTTATAAGTCCCCAAGACGCTCATTATTACTTTCCGGTGTCATGTCTGGTGACGTTTTACCATTTCCCACGCTTCTGTGAACATCCAACGCCAACTAAATCGCAGTCACGGAGGAGAGCAGCCATAAACATGCGGCTTGTGTCGCTGGTGACGAAATTTAGTTGCTGATTCAACCATCGACTTCAGCAAACAGGAGAAATTGAGCTTTAGCATCTTTTATTTTAATCTTTTATTTATTTGTTCACCTTCACATCGTTACCATTTGAGGATTCCCAGGCGCCCCTCCATCTAAGGCTCTTGATCTTGTTTTTCCCTTCTTTCTCCGTCACTTTGTCTACCACCTCGGCAACCAGGCTCGACAGACCAACTTTAGCTTAACCGAGAGCAAACGCCCTCCGTACCGTTCTGACAGACAATGAGGAATAGAGATTTTCTGACAATTTCAGTATCTGATGTTACTGTAGCAGCCAACAAGCTTAAATAGTCCTTCAATTAACAGCCTAGCTTCTTTACTAAATGGCGCCATGTCACTGTTTGGCGGTTAAGAGATCTCCGACTACTATTTTCATAATTATTGACGCTTATCGGGTTTTGTTGCCTACCTGCCTAGGGCTCTTGCATCTTAATGGAATGTAGCGATTTTGACTACCTTTTGAAGACTCCAAGCTGTTGATGCTGAATCCTGCTTATCAAATATTCTCTATCTAAAACAAAGTTATTCATAAAAATCATCCAATTACAGAGTATTGTTTCCCGATAACTAATCTTTCAGATCTATTTATCTTCTCCCACAGATGATTATACAAATTATTGTAACAAAAACACGTATTCACTAAACAAATGTATCACTACTTAATAGTATTTATTTACAAAATCTAAATGTATAAACATTTCTTATTGACTAGTATTTGGTTACTGATTCCGTCTCTCTCATTTTGGATAAAGTCGAGCAATGTGAAGTATACACCACTGTTATGTCCTTAAAAAATCGTAAAAGTCCTGGGTTCGATGGTATTAAAAGCGAGCATTTGAAAATTATAGCCGAGGACATAACAGAACCACTCACTTACCTAATCAACAAATGCTTTGAATCTGGCATATATCCCTCATTTTTAAAAAAAAGTAATATAATACCGATACATAAATCAGGAACAAAAACAGATGTTAACAACATAGACCAATATCAATAATATCCAGTGTAGCAAAGGTTTTTGAAAAAGTTTTATTTACTAGAATGATTCGATACCTCAAAAAATTCGAAATTTTAAGTGAAAATCAATATGGATTTACAGAAGGGAAGGCTACATCAGACGCAATAACTAAAATTGTAAATCAAATACATCAAAATATTGATAACAGAATCCCTTCAATCTGCATTTTTGTTGATTTAAAGAAAGCTTTCGACACAGTTAATCACAAATTATTATTAGAAGCATTGGAGAGAATTGGTTTCAGAGGAAACGCGTACTCACTGATCGAAAGTTATTTGTCAAATCGCCCACAATCTGTGCAGATATCAGGATCATTTAGTAAAGAAATGTATATTAAGTGTGGTGTCCCACAAGGAACTGTCTTAGGTCCGCTGTTATTCAATATATATTTAAATGATATTTTCCAAATTAATTGTGTTGGCAAAATAACTAATTTTGCAGATGATACTGCAATATTATATGAAGGCACTGACTGGTCTGATCTGAAAAATGTAATTGAAAATGATTTTATCAAAATTATTCGGTGGTTTAACAGTAGAAAATTAAGCATTAACTACTCTAAAATACATTTTTTACCATTTGGATCTTATGCTAGACATCTGCCAAATTACACAAATTTCTCCTTCAATATTAATGATCAAAAAATGCAAATTAATAGAGTACCCAACATAAAATACCTTGGAGTGGTCTTGGATCCTCACTTACGATGGGACATCCATGTCAATTATATTTTAAAGAAAGTTAGATTTGTATCCTACAAAATTAAATACCTTGGGAATATATTGACAGAAAAATATCTTCGAACACTATACCATGCACTGATTGAGCCTCATCTCACAATGGTATATTAGCATGGGGAGCTGCATGTTCCTCACATATCTATAATTTAGATGTTTTTCAAAAAAGTATTCTAAAAATGATATTTAAAAAACCGAAACTTTATCCCACTGAAAAATTATACGCAGATTTCGAATGTATGATATAAGACAGCTTTATTTCTTACACAGTATCACTCACTACCATAAATTTGTAAACACTGACCAAAAAATTAAACATAATCATTATACCAGGTACAAAATTCGTGGCACAGTATTTCCTCAACCGCATAAATCTATAATGCAGCGATTATATCTCTATTTAGCGCCTAAATTTTATGAAATTATACCTAAAGACTTAAAAGATTTACGTTTCGGAAATTGTTTCAAAAGAAATTTAAAAAAGTGGCTACATTCTATATCTAGGACTGAAATTCATAAACTCATAAATACGAACATCAACTAAATACATAATCTACTGTAGCTAATTTTTGTCCTTTTTGTCATTTGCATTCTACAGTTTCAACTTAAATTATTGGTCCATGTACAGGCGATGCCTTCTATTGGGCCTGTTTTGATTTTATATTTATTTACTCATATTGTTTGTTATCTTTGTACATTGAGTGAATAAATATTATTATTATTATTACAATCGCCTTAATAATACCTCGATGGCTTGTTCTCGATTTCTTCCAGAAAGTTCAGGTTGCTTATTGACTCCTTAGTTACGGTGGTCACAGAGAGATGCCGTAGCTGGTTGTTCTAGCTGGCGCCAACAGATGATTCTTGTGGCGTCGCAAGGTAAATAATCTATTTTCTAAGAAATTTCAGAATATCTTTTGAAGCAGTCTAGTTTATTCTCCAAGCTCCTTGGAATAAAGGTAGAATGTTCTGACTGAGAAATTCTAAGGATTGTCGAATTTCCGACCGTCATTACAGAGGGTTCAATGTTATGGTTTATGGAGTGTGAAGTCTGAGACCTGGTTTAACGTTTTATCGTAAGACTTTCTGAAAGAGAGGGGTGACTCCGTAATTTCCGGTTATTTAGTGTTACACATATTTAATCTATTTAGCCATCTCGTCATCTCAGACTTTCAGAAATGAAAATCGCCAACCGCTATGGTAAGACTTCAATATAAGATATGAATATTGTTATTCCAGCTATAAATAATAAAGAATATAAAAAAAATCAGGTAAAGTAAAATTAAATCGAATAAGTAAATAACCGCTGCAGTCACCAATGTTGAAGAATGTATCTACTAAGATGATGTAGGAGTTGGAGCTGCTATAGCACAGGTAATCAAGAAGAAAAGTAGCGACCGATTACATGGAAAATAGGCCGCCGTTTCATTCACTTGATCGCCTCTGTAGCAGTCTGCCCAAATTCTTGTAACTATGACTAATTTGTCTAGTTGCAGTTCTTGTTGATCTAACTGTTTTCATTGTAAAGTCTGCAAACAAGGTTAAAAATTGCTTTCAGGGAAACTAACAAAGTTTTGAAGGGGTAGGTCTCAACTTTGAATTAGACACTTGGCAACCTAAAAATGCTCATTTTTATACTTCTTTCAGACAGTAAATCGCTCCTAACTCGAAAAGGGTCAAACTTAAAGAAGAGTTATTGAGAACCTTTTTTAATCAGAATGATCGGCACCAATATAACGTAAGATAAAAGTGACGTTATGCCGATTTTTGATGACATTATATAGGTTTTTTTGATACTTTGTAGGTATCCCCATTAAAAGTCACCTTGGAACTAGCTGACATTCACTTGCAGTGTGAGAGAAATTAATTAACGGCGCACTAGCGGCTACCCAGTGTACTAGTGTTGGCATTTAATAGACTTTTTGATATTATATAGGTTTTTTACGTAACAACCCTGCGGCAGGGTATGTTGACTAGAGCCAGTGTGCAAGTAGTTCATTACGCGCTTGCTACAAGTGAGCATCAAGTCAACGACAGCTAGTTCCAAGTTGACATCTTGTAGAAAAACCTGCATAAGGTGATAAAAAACCTACAAATTGTCGAAAAAAAAACAACATAATGTCACTTTTCAAGTTACGCAATACCCCTACCAATAAACATAAAAAAAAACTCGCCCTCCCTCCGGAAAAAATATTTTTGTGTAATTTGTTGAAAATTGTCGATCATTTGAAAGAGCCATGCCTTGAGAGCTATAGAAAGCTGAAAAATATATTGTGAAGAGTTTCTTAGCTTCTCGCTGATAGGATAGTCGAATTGGGAGACACACCCCTTTTAGGCAATGATATTAGTATTGGGTCTTATTGAATAACTAATTCCATAATTGGTACCGTATACTGAAATGTGCAGAAAACACAGAAATTTGTACTTCGCGTTACGAATAAAGTTCTTGTTAGGTTTTTCGGGCCAATCAAACAAGAAGAGCTCATTTTTTCTAAAGTATACCGTTTTCGAGTTATTAGCGACATAATGCATGAAAAGAAAACGAGGTTAAAAATTAACATTTCCGAGGTTGTCAAGTTTCCAAATTAAAACTCAAACTTTGCTTTACAAGACCCGTACCCTTGATTTTGGCAGACTGGTCACAGGTCTGTTCCCTACTGGGAGGGGCCGTGGCAAATGCTTGTTCCGGAAGTTGTTGTATCCAGTATACAACTTCTTTCCGTTCAAGTGATTGTATACGCGTTAAGGAATACCTCAGTACCGATTGCTGGGTAGCGGTACAAGTCCGCCAATTTTCCACTTTAGGTCTATTTAATATCGTTTACACGCATAAAGAAGGTGGTAGACAAGGACCAGTCGACCGAGGCGGTACCACCCGCTAGCTTGCCCCAGGGTGTTTTATAAATGTCCGCATGTTTCCACTCCTAAGCTATGCAGTCGGTTATCTTCCAAAAAAATTAATGATGATGGATCCCTCAAGCACTAAGAATTCTGGACGCAAACGTACTCCACCCTCGAAGATAAAATTTGTTTCACGAACATCTGCGGTATTAACAGCAACATTGATGCTGTTCATCACCAAGATCGACTTCCTGAATATCAATCACCCCGCTTCAGAGGTAGTTCTTCTCGGAGATTTCAACGCCCATATTGAGCTTTGGTTGGGCTCAAACAAGACCGATGCTGCAGGTCGTGCAGTCGAAGCGTGCGCTCTTACTCAAGGGCTGACCCAGCTGGTGACGAGCCCTACTTTTTCACCGCGTCTCTTCACATTCCAGTAGCCTGATGGATCTCTTTCTGACCACGCATCTTGTTCCTTACAGCACTGCTGTCCTGTCCTCCCTGGGTAACTCAGACCACGGTGTTGTGGAGGTTAGGTTTCGGTCAAAACCCGCTGTGGCAGCAGAAACTCGTACAGGCCGCAAAACTTGGTATTACAGACATGGCGACTGGGAGGGGCTCAGAGACTTCTTCTCTACCTTTCCTTGGAGAGACGTCTGCTTCACTGACGCGGATACGTCGCTGTCTGCTCTTCGATAACCGAAATTATCCACGTCGGAATGGAGGAATACATCCCTCCCACAGTGACAATGCCTAAACCAGAGTTCTTCTGCTGGTTTGACACATCGCGTGAGACACTTGCCAGCAGAAGATCAAGGCAAACAGAACCTTCTTACAAAACCCCACTGTAGAGAACAGACAAGCCGACGTCGATTCCAGAAACAAATATAACGAAGCGGTTCGCAATGTCAAAAACCAGCATGATATAAAAGTTAGACACAGGGTAACGTCGCAATGGCAGTCGGTCTTTCTGGACGCTGGCCAAGCAGATTGAAAAGAACTTCTCACAAAGTAGCCTTCCACCACTTACGTGTCAAGATGGAATGATTGTATCCGACTCAAAGGTCAAGGCGGAAGTGCTTGCTAAGACCATTGCTGTCAACTCCACCATGGACGTCGCTCCCAACACCCAAGTGCCTTCAATTCAAAGGGTTCCCTACTCTTTGCGGAAGGTAACATTCAGGCACAAGACCGAAGACGAGTGCTCTTGTCGTTCGACATCAAGGAAGCTTCTGGTCCGGGCTTGATTCCTGCCATTGTACTGAAGAGGTGTGCAGCGGAGCTTGCTCCAGTTATTTCGCGTCTCTTATGAATCCGGCACCTTTCCAGAAAACTGAAAAATTGCTCATGTCCAGCCCATCCCAATAAAAAAGGATCTAAGACCGACCCTTACAACTACAGGCATATCGCTCTGCTTTCTGTTATAAGTAAGGTGAGACTATCTCGAACGCCACAGCTTGATTAGCGACAGGCAGTATGCTTTCCGGCACCAACGATCCACAGGGGACCTTCCAGCTTACGTCACGTAATTGTGGGGTAAACTCATCCAGTCTTATGGTGAGTCTCATGTAGTTTCTCTTGACATCACGAAAGCGTTCGATCAGCTGTGGCACGTTGCCCTCTTAAGCAAACTTCCATCCTACCTCCCCTTCATCCCACAACTTCAACGCGGGAGTTCCCCAGGGATCGGTCGATGTGCATGCCAGACAGACCCGCCTGACTTTGGCGTCCCATCCTAACCGTGTCAAACTTCGTACAACCAGAACTGGCAGATACGACGGCTCCTTTGTCCCGAGGATGTTGTGGAACAATCTACAATAGGAAGTTCTATTAACCTTAGGCATTTCAAAAATCGTATTAACAAAATTTCTTTGGGATCATCTTAGCAGCCGCGGCGTTCCAGCATTTAGGCTTCTGCCTGCGCGGCTGCGTCGGTATATATATATATATATAGAAAGTTGAACGTTATAGTGAGTAGAGGTGGATCTCGTAGGCGGGGCCAGAATGTTTGCATGCTGCATGCACACGTGTTTCCTCGCCAAAGTCTCCATGTGGCGTCGCCCCTTTCCCCTGTATACCCCTTTATCACCACTGTACTCCATGGGTGTTTAGGCCTTAGGCATTCGTGGTAGTGGGAGTATAAAAAAAGTATTGAGAAACAGAAACATGGAGGGTCTATCTGGTAGGCTTAAACCGTGGCGGCACCATAGAGAGAGATATGGAAATCCTGGCTCGGTGCAGTCCATCCAACGAGATGTGCTTTGGTGAAGTGGAGGTTAGGGGGTCGACCCAGAAAAGAAATACAAGAATAACAACAAACGTGCATTATTAATTATCCTACAACGCCTCATCGTGAAAATGATAATATTTTCATGCTTTCACTGCTTCGCGCAAATGCTGAGATTACTGTTTCATTTTGTTCCATGTCAGAGCAATAAACGCGTTTATGCGTTTCAACATATTTTATTACGGTAATAAGAGAACAGACTAATCTACAAACTTGTGTAACGTGTAGATATACTTTGTAAGCTCTGCTGAACAGGATGCTAAGCACCTATTTGACTCTAACCAACCGTATAGAATGGCGTTTTATAGTTTTTAGTAAACATCAGTACGGTAAAGATTTAGTCATTAGAGACTGACAACGGAAAGCAAATACGCGGCCATGCATGATCAACTGTCAATATCATAAGGTGCAAAAAGGTGACACTGCTGCCTATGGGTAGAGTGCCAAAAGCGGCACTACCGTGCCAACGTCGGTAGCTGGAAACTACGTACGATTCTTGGCAACCCTCTTCGATAATACCGACAAGTGTCGCTTACTACATAAGTGCCTCGTTACTCAGAGGAGCAATACGAGCTCAGCTTGTCACCAGCTTTGACGTACTTGTCTATCTGCAATGACTACAATGATCAAACGGTCCCTTTTCAGTTTGTTTAATATATGTAACTTTCACTTTGTACGTCAAAGCTGGTAGAAACAGGAGGTACAAGGAGTATCCGAAAAAATCTCTTCCACAGAATTAGTAGTAGTGATTGGGAGACGGAGTCTGGCAACTAGGCCACCTTTCACGCTTTTTGCCGACCCCATAGTACCAACACTATACCACTTTTTTTATATCGAAGCAGCCGCGCAGGCAGAAGCCTAAATGCCGGAACACCGCGGCTGCTATGATGATCCCAAAGAAATTTTATTAATACGATTTTTGAACTGCCTAAGGTTAATAGAACTGGGAAAAGCTTCCTCTTGTAAATTGTTCCGCAATCTCGACACCCTCGGGACAAAGGAGCGGTCGTATCGACCGGTTCCACTCCACAAGCTATCTGACTATTGAACAAACCAGCGCTACCGATGGTACGTACATAACTATGTTTAACTTGCACTGATCTGGTGCATGATATAGACAACAGACAACAGCCACGGCTCGGGATTCACTTCCGAGGCGGAGATTAGAATCCGCGAGCCAAAGGTTGACTGATTAGTAGCTCGAAACGCTAACCGCTCCGCTAGTAATGAGAGGCGTAGGATTTTGGTGGCTAACTCGGTTGTGCTATATGGTGCTCTCTATAAGAATGCCTTGAGGAAAAAGAAATATGGCACCCTGCCAATTAATTTGGCTGAGAGAGAACGGCATCGAAGCTAGAAGTGGAGAAAGTCTTGCGGTTTCTGTTAGGTGGCAGGAGAGATAGGATACAACTGGCCATGGTGCAATGAGTAGAAGGCTGATCCCAAATATCAAAATTTGGATTGATAAGGGAGCAATGCGGATATACTACTATACTTAACAGTTCCTAATAGGACACGATTGTTTTGACTGCTTCCTAGAGAGGGTAGGAAAAAGTACGCGAACTGCATATATTGCAAAAGAGGTGAGGATACACCTTAAATATCTACTCGAATTTAGTAATTGGATTGACTACCAGAGATAACTGGAACTGATGCTCGGCGAAACGCTCACTGCTGACAATTTTGCCACTCATGTGCAGATCAGTTGATATTCAGCTGGTAGTGAGACGCATGAAGCTAATCAAGATGCAGGAGTACAAACAACAGTAGGTTTGTACTTACTCGGTTGTACATGTACATATTGTATGTAGGTACGAATGTATGTATGTGTGCGGTAGAGGGTAGGTGAATAATCCCTTTGGTAGGAAAACCAAACGCACCGCTATCCAAATCAATGCTGTCAAGCACCACTATCAAACCAAGTACATTTTATTTAATATAATTTGAGCACCAATATCTTGCAGTAAAAAAATGGGGTTCAACATAAGTTTACAGTAAGTCTGAGAATACAACAAAAAGAGCTATTTTTTAATTATATATTTTATATTAGATAAAACAACATCGATGTGGTACAAAAATTTCAGTCCACTGTCTTGAATACTGTTGCATATGAAAATGATCCTTTCATAACCTGTAACAAAACAATTGTTTATCAGCAGTTAAATATTTCAAATATTATACTAACAAAAAATTGGTTTCATCAAGAGCGGCAGCCCCTTCAAGCAGAAGTGTGATTCGTACACCCTACCAAGATTTGAAAGGACTAATAAAAGTGCACATAACCAGTCTTTGGCAACAGAAATGGAATGGCAGTCACAGCAAACCACTCGCAATTGCTCCAGATGTCAACACGCGATTCACCCTACCTTCAGGAAGAAGGAACCAGATAATTATGTCACGTCTCCGGATAGGCCACACAGTAGTGACTCACAAGCACGTCTTCGAAGGAACCTATGCCCCAGTTTGTTCAACGTGCAACCAGCGGCTCACGGTGGTTCACATCCTGATGGAGTGCCCTACTTATCAAAATGCCAAAAGTCTCAACCACCTTTCTAATGACATCAGTGAAGTGTTAGTGCATCAAACCGATAAACTTGTGAAATTTATCAAAGACATTGACATGTACTTCCATACATAGATTATTGTGCCGTCCACGCCGCTAATAACCTTACGAGGTTGATGCGGTATTATCTGTTAAATGAAAAAAAAAATTTGGTTTGATAGTTGGCATCTTGTTTTGCTAGTTGGCATCTGCAGGCGAGGTTGAAGTCATGAGGTTATTGAAATATATAAATAGAATGCGAATCAATGATTTTTGTTACGCCATATTGAAGCTAAAGATCTACTTACCGCTACGAATGTGTGCAACGTCAATGGTGAGAATTTTCCTATAGTCAGGTATAGAGGTTTGTCCATTCTGTACATCATGATCAATAAACATTGTTTGAATCTCTTGCTGTTACTATACCAGTCAATTTCGTATAGACAATATCTATATGTTTCTCCCTTGAATAAAACAACTTTATTACTCAATGCAATCATATTTTATTTATTTTCGTAATTTATTTTGGAAGAAATATCAGAGTAATTTATCTTGTTCTCAAATCGTTACGATATTCACATCTTCTGAATCTGAAATAATATATACCTTCAAGGATTACTACAGATATGGATATGGTCTGAAGAGGTAGCTAACTTGCTAGGACAACTAAAGCGTTTGGTAGTGCAGATGCTATGGCAATTTGTGAGTGCAAGCAAGCATTCAACCACTCTAGTATCAAAAAGAACATAACCATGATTATCACTCATTTCTCTTATTTACCTGCCAGTATCAAAAAGTTTGAATCTCAGGGTTTGGAGTTGACTGAGTCTATTCAATTAATGGAAAAAATCCAGCAAATGGACAATGTTCCAGGCTTTGAATGTAACATATATGTTAAATTGAGATGTGACTGGTGAAGTTTTGCCAGAAAGAATAAAAGCTAGCATAGCACCCAGATTCAAATACTGTCCAGTTACTTCCGTGGATGTGGAGCGGTCTTTTTTGACCTATAATAATATTTTGAGTGATCGAAGGCACGGTCTTACAGCAGAACATTTGGAACAATACCTTATTGTTTGTGTGTACAAAACTGACACGTTAAATACTCGTCACTTACATATCTCATAGATAAGTCATTCAAGTGCTTAGTTATTAATTATTTGTAAGCCGATTTTAAAATGAAAAATATAAAAATCATTGTTATATTGTGTTATTTTTTTTTATTTTGATACTTTCATGCATATTTTAACCATTTTTCATGCATATTTCAAACTTTTTATATTGCATATAATCCGCTCTCTAGTGATCACATACATGTGGTTAGCTACCTAGCATCTTTAATACGTAAATACAAAATGATAGCGATGACGAACGTCAGGCGCAATCTGAGCTATTAAATATTTGTAGTAGCTGTGTATGTCGCCTAAATATCCAAAATATGCTGTTTAACTCTGAGGAAGTATGTGCCTCAAATATGACACTAGCTAAGGTCATTTATATGTTCTATGGCCTGAACTTTTAGTTTTATACTATATCCTCTCCTCTATAAGGGGCTTGACATCGAGTAGATGTCAAGTGTAGATTTAGAGGGAGGCGAGGGAGGTGTGCCCACCTAGATGCCCAAGGCTGTTCTTTTTTTTTTCAAGAAAATGTATTCCATCTTCCGCTTTCAAATTGTCACATGAGCGTTAACTCTCAGAAGCGACGCTTAAGTGCTTAAGCATGCTGCCGCGATCACTTCCCCGTTCTTCATTTTTTAATCGCCAATAACCCCTCCTCTCTTACCCCCACAGCATAAATGCTGTGACTATCGCTGCGGGGGTCGTCAATAGCAAAAAGGAAATTAGAGGGCGATGAATTAATTTAGGGGGCGACGCATTGGACAATATTTCTCTCCTGCTCTTCAATTGTCACAAAGACATTCGCTCTCAGAGGCACTGATGCAGACGACCCTACCCCCGTTCTTTTTCAATTTTAGGTACCGCCCACCAAGACAGACGTCTTCAGAAATTTCTGGGGCACTAGAAAAGAATTGATTCTCATGGTGGCCAGTAGACGAAATAAGTTTGTGAACCTCTGGCTAGCTAGTACCTAATGCAAAGTACGGTGACCGAATAGATATCATAGCGATTATTTTACATAGCGCTATGGATAATAAATAATCACAAGTTCCAGAAGTCACATCTACCTAATCTATAACCTTACCGCTTCAGTGATGCTATTTCCAAAGTGACACACCATCAGCAATTGGAATACGGCAGCTATAGCGTACTCGACCAAAGAGTACAGCTCTGGGTCTGTGTATGTCATCAAAGATGCAGCAAACATGCAAGAGGCTATGACCAGTAGCGACATTATAGTTTGAGCTAGAATGGTGTATGAAAATACTTCTTCTATACATCTACAAGCACTAAAAAATAAATCAGGTATTTAATTAGTCAGAAAATGAGTACTTGCTCTTCAAAACTTATTTATTTACAGTCTATGACGCCCGTGACACTTGATTGTAGATTTTTCATAACAACGATCATTTGAGTTTTACCTTTTGTCGTGTTGAAAATATTTAGAGTTAAACAGAAAGTATGTTTTCTTGCTATCAAGTGTAATTTTGTAGGATTAATAGTGTCATACTCCGAGAAGAAACACCAAGTGATTTGGAAAGTTTCTGGACTTGATTTATTAAGCGATTTTGTATTTGATTTATACATTCCCTGAGATGATTCTCTGACAGCTCTTCAAAATTATAAGCCGACACATGTGCTGAATAGGGTAGATTTTCAACCAACTGGAAACGTATTTGACTGATTTTGCCATTGCCGAACCGCTCATCAGCAGGTGTATTTTCTCCCGAATTTCTACAGGGAGCTTATCGAAAATGATACAATAATACTAAGCTCTTATAGTTTTAATAGTATAATAGTGATATTTACTCCGGTAATACAATAGATATGGAAGGAGTAAATAAATATGGTAATCCATAGCAGTCTATGGCGGTTCATGGATCACCTGTGTGCTGTAACTGCATTTCAGTAATACTATTTGGAATAGAAATCAAGTTGGTAGTGAGGTAGTAAAATGATTACTTTCAATATACGCTTGTCATAATTTTGTAAATATTATCTCTTCCCAATGAGCAAATCTATTTTTATAAACATTTTTACTTCCCACGCCAACTGACATTTCGAAATTGAGATATTATGTTTCTTGGCCTGTCGGACTGTCTGTTTGCTAATACTTGGCCCACCTGTAACTTGGAAAGTACTGCTTTAATTTGGATGAAATTTTTACACAAGGTTACCACTATGCCAAGGACGAAATCAGCTTAGAGGCGATAAGAATGCTGAAAACGAGAAAAAATCACTCAATCATTTTTTTTACGTTTCAGAGGTCCTGATCATTTTTGGAAAACAAATTTTTTGTAAAAAAAGTGACAGATGTAGGGTTGTATTGCAATTTTTTGATTTTAGTATATTAACGTACTTTTAGATCCAACAATTCTATGCACCGCTTAGACATACCCCATAGATTTAAAAAAATTCAGCCGACGGATCGCGTACCTATCGGCCGCACTGGCTGTGCACCATGGCGTTGTGAATATAGCATCTTTTGTAGCGGACCTGATGGACAGGTTTACACCAGAGCTCCAAAGAAATGAAGATACCACGTGCGGACAAGGTTATTTCGGCAATTTGAGATTTTTTTTTCATAAAATGCCCAAATAGTGCACTAATGCTTCTGAAGGAACCTGCGTCTTTTTATGTCATCGTACTACATGAAAAATTGTACTAGAGTGGGAAGTACAGGGTTAATGTAATTGCCATTTTAGCTACAAATGGAACTTTTCAAAATGTCTACATGGAAATTCCATCATGAAAATCTAAAAAAATCTTAGATATTTAATGTTATCCACTCTATCAATTTTCAGAATTGTGTTATCTATGAAAAAAAAGCTGGGTATTTGATAAATTATTAGAATATGAGGCAAAGGGTAAAGCATGGGTTTTCTAAGAGTTACAGTTAATTTTCTATACGTGATTAAACCACTGAAACATGTTTCAAATCATTGCAATACTTGCCTCTATAAAGTATAGCAGTTTCAAATGCAAAGTCGAACACTTCACCCACGCAGTTAATTTTGAGTAGAAAATTTAAATAAATATTAATTGAAAGTGGACCCAATACTCCTCCTTATATTCAGGTGAGCTGTCAAAACCATCCCTTTCGCATCTCATAAAATGTCACAATCTGCTTAGGTGACTTCGACATATTTGCTTTCTTCGGAGCAGAACAACCAGGTTCAGTACAATCTGCACTTCAGGTCCATATTATTCTCGTCCATCATTATATGTCGATGCATAAAATCATTGCAAATTGATACAGATGTTGTTGAGGGAGACTTGATCCAAAGTTAACAAATGCGACACTTACCTTGCCAGTAGCTTTCTAGACCATAACTCATTTTTTAAAATATGAAACACAAGTTCATTTGAGATGCCCACAGCCTCAGCAATTTTATAAGTCTAAAGTCTATCTAAGACTAAATCGTGAATAGAATCAACAAATAATCATTGGTAGCAGTTTTGGGCGTCCACTGCATGGCTGGTACATTTACCATATCAGTATGACTTCCATCTCCCTCCATCTAAGTATGCAACTATTCAATCAGCACATACTTGCGAAATTTTTCTATCATCTAATTCAACACGAAATTAGAAAAAGAAACTTATTTTTTAGGTCAGCCTGGAACTGAGCATGTGCTCACTCATAATAGCTCCTTCTGTATACAAGTTCAGAAACTTTTCAAGTCACCTAGTATTTAACACGAAAACTTAAACTGAGAGTTGAAAATGGTTTGAGCTATGTACATCAATGTAGATTAAAAATTATGTAACTCTCCAGGATCCCCCTCTTATAACAAGCAGCTGTATACCATGGGTTATACAGGGTGGTCAACATATATCTGAGTGATTTAAGTTGCGCGCCATTTTTGATACACGCATTTGACCACATGTGACCATTTCATCATGGAGCGCTACAGGATCCCACAACGCGTCCGCATTGTTAAAACGTTTTACTTGAATTATGAGTCGATTTTTGCAACGATTCGGAAGTTACGACAAGATTTCGGTCGGAATAATGTGCCCACCATGCGTCAGTTGGTACGGACATTTGAACTGTACGTACTCCGGAAAATATCGAGAGTTCATGATAGTGTAGTAGAGCCCCCTGGGACGTCTACCAGACATCGTTCTCAGGAATTGCGCATTCGGCGCATGTCATTATGCACTATTTAAAAAAAAGACTTTTGCGGCCATACAAAATTCAGTTAACCCAAGAACTACAGCCTAGTGGCCATGAAAGTCGCCGAAAATACTGTCATGCAATATTGCAGTTTAACTAAATAACGATTTTTAACATCTGGCAATGAGCGATGAAGCCCACTTGGATATGAACGGATTTTTTAATAAACAGAGCTGTAGTATCTGGGCATTAGAAACCCTCGTGTCATCCATCAACGACCAGTATATCCTCGTCGAGTGACAGTTTGGTGCAGTGTTTGGTATGGAGGTGTCATTGGACCGTACTTCCTTGAAGACGCTGCAGGTAATTCTCTTACTGTCACTGACGAGCGCTACCGTGATATGGTGCAAAAGATTCTGGCTCCTCAAATCCAACAATTCAACCTGCAAAGCATGTGGTTCCAGCAGGACGGAGCAACGTGTCACACAGCTAGGGAAACCGTGAATCTTTTGCGAACAATATTTCCTGGACGTTTACGTTTCTCGATTTGGTGATGTCAACTGACCACGAAGGTAGATTGGAAGGAAAGAATACAGAGTTACCAGAAAAAGGGGCTCTCGCAAAAAAGCCTTTATCTTCTGACTTCTAGAGATACTTACATTTTTCTAAGAATTGGGATCCTTTTCTTAGATGAATCACTTGAAAAGACCTCGCATTTTTTATTGTTTTATACAGGGTAGTGCTGTCGTACTATGACGCGCGTACGGAATAGGTTGTCAAAATTGTTTGTAATCGCATCAAGTAATTGTATTCATACCGGGTGATTCCTGTTATTATTGCTTTTATGGCATGGACAATGGATGAAAAATATCCTTTGCCTAAAAACTTTGCGAGCTGAAAAATAGTTTTTAGTCCCTTCGTAACTGACTGGCTATGATTTATCTGTCTTCTTAGTCATTAAGTACCCTCAGTAACCACTGTGCCATTTTTGCCAAAACTTGGAGTATACTGTATGGTCACAAGTTTGAACATGGATGTAAGGGCGCTGAGGTAAGTAAAATAGAAATGTTTGTTGAATTATCGTATCTGTCGTTAGGTGATAAACTGAAATAAAGAAGAGAAAATGGCGCGAAAGAAATGAAATAGGTCTTCGATAAACTACAAACAATATGGTATGAATGCGACTGCAGGTGTACCATTAGGATCTTTCCTAAACAAATCTATGGATCAAACTAGTAACAGTTATAGCTTTCATCCGTCCGACCACTGAGGACCAACCGTGGATAGCTGTTTCGTGCTATTTGGCAGCTCC
This sequence comes from Acanthoscelides obtectus, assembly GCA_963669975.1. NCBI lineage: Eukaryota > Metazoa > Arthropoda > Insecta > Coleoptera > Chrysomelidae > Acanthoscelides > Acanthoscelides obtectus. Next base: position 69,858,354 of record CAVLJG010000006.1, read on the forward strand.
TTAGGTGTCGGCCTGGTCTCAGGGAGGATAATGAACGAAAGCTGAGCAACTATCCTCTATCTATAGTATAAGGCCAGCTCAACCAAGTTCTTAGTAAAAATTTCATCGGAAGGCACTTTAGGGCCTCCAAATTGATCATGGATTATTTTAGAAATTAGAAGTAAAATTACACATACAAATTTTTGATATCCCGTTTTTGACGCTGGAACACTCATGAATCATGGATCTCCTTCATCAGTTACACCTCGACCCGAGCTCCTGTATTAAAAAACGGATTCCAAATATACTGGAACAACAAAACTTGTCTAAAATAATTAGCAAGATATCCAAACACAATTCGCCTTCTTTATTTTGCATTCAGGCACGCCGCACTAACTTGTCATATTGAATCGATCTGTACACATCCAAAAGCCACGCGACCTATTAACGAGGGGATCGGATGCCACCATCGACTACCTGCGTAGTTATAGTACACGTATCTTTGCATCCACTTAGAAAAATATTTTAATTGTTTTTTCGTATAATCTCATTCAAAAAGACCCATGGCAATGAAACTGCATGTTGTCGGTCCTGAATTGTTTTTTTATTTTTCATTAAAGTTGTGCAAAAACCTAATCAAAATATTTTTCTGAACAGATGAGAATATACTTCCTGGACTATTGCCTCAGGTAATTAATGGGTGATCGCATCCAAATATCAGGTAGCCACCAGAGCTATCATCTCAGCCATTGCGACAGAATCTGTTCTTTCGATGTAGTGATTCTTCTACTGGTAAATCTCTATTCGTTGATTGGAACTTACATCAACACACGAACTTACCTTAACAGAAGCTCCAAGTTACCGTTGCACCTTTTAAGTTCAGTATGAAGTTCTTCTTCTACTTCTGGCAACTTATCAATCCTGATTGGTTCAAAATCTTTAGGTAGATTCAGCTTATTAATAGTTCTTCCTCTTATACTTCTCGTAGCCTTTGTTAGGATTTCCAGCCTGGTTCTTAAGCAGATTATGGCAGAGTACAACATGGAGTCGTGAGCTAAAAGTGAAACCATGTTGATTGCATCCATCTAGATAGCACCGGCTTGGTTAATACGTAATGAGCGCTACAGCTTTTATTTTCTAGAAAACCAGATTTGACTCGTGACGTTCTATACTGCGGGGTATATAAAGTACGAGATGCGATCATGGACGCATGTAATACTTCATTGCGTAAATACAATGCAAAAAATGAGCGATATTAAAATATATGTCCGACACTCATTAAAATATGAGCAGCAATATGGCCATTCTGCTGCAGAAGCTGCACGTAACATATGCCAAAGGGTATTTCAAGACGCAGTCTCCGAAGCAATACCAAAGCGAAGGTTCCAACGATTTTGCAGTGGTGAATATTTCCAGATATACAAACAAATGTTTTGGCGTCCAGTGGAAACAAGTATAAATAAACATTAAGCATTGAAAAAGATCCTGTGTGATTTGGTTGCAGAGCGGGCTTTCTTATTGTACAATAGAAAATAATTAGCGAACTTTACGAAAGATTTACAAGTTTTGTGTTTGGGTACCTCACCATTTGAGCAAAGACCAACTCACCTAGAGGTATGTGCACATACGTTAAGGTTAAACCGTACGTAGATGAAACTAGGAATGGATTCTGGGACATGACCCAAATAAGAGGCACTAAGAATACAGTGATGTATCTATACTAGCTTTTCGCACCTCAATTTTACTCGCAGAACGTTAGATGGAATATTAAGTAACTATAGTGTCCTTTCGTGAAAATGTCATGTCGAAAAATTTCGTGTCGCAAATATACAAAGTCACTGAGCATCATCTAAAGAAAGGTAAACAAATAAGCTTACGCGTTTTTTGTCGTTGGAACTATTAAGATTTTTAATAGAGCTGGATACAAGGAGAAAATAACCAAATATCACAAGCAAGCAATTTGACTGTATATGTTTGAATGTCGTCAAAGTTACAAAATGTTACTGAAAGTTTAATAAATACTTAAATATATCTTACAGGCGATATATCCAGCAAAGATACACAGTCCAAGATCCATTGTAATCAGTGCATTTTTGCAACCATTCGCAGTGTCACTCTTAAAAGGAATGACGTACAAGTATGGCAGAAAATCGTAACAAGTCACATTGCCTCCAAACTGATCTTCTTTGACGGCTGCATTCAAGTTTCTTAGAGCAGATATGTGAGCTGATGTTCCCACCATACAATAGAGAAAATAAGTAGTGAGAGAAATTATATTTGAGAATTTTCTTGCAGTTTCTGGTATATCGACGCAGTCTGTCATACAGTCGTAGCTTAGATTTTCATCCTACAAGAAAAAATCTTGAACAAAACGGGTGAACACGTGTATACAAGATAAGCTTTTAATGTGAAATCGGTCGAACCTCCATTATTAATTTATGGGTATACCACACCGTCCATAAAGTTTAGGTATCCCGCCCATCTCTAAAATAATTGGCTTTGACAGCGTCCTGTTACGACCTGATCCTGGCCACACAAACCTTAGAGCACCATGTGTTTATGTGTGTGACTAGTTAAGCAAAAATAGAGCGATCCAATGTATACTCATATTGCTTCACTTGTTTTTATTCTGCAAATATTTGTTCTGCTTCGTTAATAATTTTTTTCGAATATTTTTTGAGATATTGTATATCGGATGTGATTTGCAAATATTGTAATCCTCTGCATAATTTTACTCAAAGTATGCTACGAATGATGTAGCAGGGTGATTTTACCTCTATATATGTATTTTTTATTCGTATTTTCTTTTAATCAATAATGGCTGATGAAATTCGACATGTTTTTTTAAATAAACTCACAGGACCCATTGGAGGTTTTTAATAACCATTATTTTATATCATGCTTTAGCTGGCTCATAATAAATCTCTGATTTGGTTAATTTGTATAATCACTACTGAAACCTGTATGGAGCGAGACTTGGAGATGCTTAGGTTATAAAACACATTTCTAACGTACCGTTCTACTCTTTTTCATTATAGCGGCCTATTGAAGCCTTTGGGCCGCTCCTATTTTGAGCCCTACTATTGGACCTTCTTCATTAGAGCTTTTTTTGGGTGACCGTTACCCTTGGGTCAACCTTATTTGGATTGCACTTAGCCTTTGACTATCTTAAATTTAGGTTACCATTTTTGGGCCCTCCCTTTCTGAATCTTTACTTGGCCCTTAAGGTATACGAGCCTACCCTACTCAGCCTTACTTCAATTCATGGACGTGTAGCTATACGGCAAACCCTGATCCATGGCCTATTGGTTCCATCATTCTTAAAGGTATCAAACTTACAAAGGTATGTTATATCTTTTATTCTTTTTTGTATATAATTTATTTGCCGAAAAGTGATCTCTAATATATAATATAGTCTGTAGGTTTTTTCCAAAAATATAATAGAAATGCTTTTGCATAATAAGACTCGGTTTTTCAATTATCAGTCAAGTGAACTTTCTAGTTAGTTAACTATAACCAGGAAGTCAACTTGTAGTTACCTGTAGCTTTGATAGGATGCAGAATTCACAAAGTAAAAGAAAGTCAAACATTTATGATAAAAAAAACGAGTTGACATAAGGCATGAATCACACAAAATAAAAAATTGTAACTCAAAGCTTGCTCCACAGTGTAGAAACATCATTTGTTTTTCGAATAGCATAATAGTTTCTATATACTAAGTGACATATAAATCCGAACACTCAGTTTAAATGGTTTTATTTTAATAAAAGTTGGTGAATGTATTTATCTTACTGTAAATAACATGTGAAAAAATTTTCAACCTTATCAGTTGGACATTCCGGTTTTTATACTGCTTTTTTTTAATTCACTAACGCTCTAAAAATGAATATTTCAGCCGCAGTAAAGAATCAGCGTTGGCGGATTTTGGTTCTTGACAACCTTTACGATCGGTTACGATGCCTAGAGTACGGAGACCTGTACGATTTCGACAACTTAGTGAGTTTGATAGGGGCCGTATAGTGGGACTTCGGGAAGCTGGACTTTCTTTTCGAGCAATTGCAGTTGGAGTGCAACGAAGTGTAGACACTGTGGTTAGGTGTTGTCAGGCATGGCTTCGAGAAGGCCGTACGCACTGGGTCCTCCCTTTAACTCGAGAACACCGACGTAATCGCCTTGAGAGGTGCAGACAACGGTCACTCTGGGATCAGGAATGGAACAGTATTGTCTTTAGTGACGAGTCTCGATTTTGTTTAGGCATGCACGATGGTCGTGCCAGGGCTAGAAGGCGACGTGGTGAAAGGAGGAATCCACAGTTTTTTGTTGAAAGACATGTTCATCACACTGTTGGATTATGGTTTGGGGTGCTTTAGCTTATGGTTCCAGGTCACCTTTAATCTTCATCAGAGGTAACATGAACGCGCAGCGTTATATCCACGAAGTTCTAGAACCCCAACTTTTACCCTATCTTGACACCCTGGCAGATCCAACTTTCCAACAAGATAATGCCCGACCACATGTTGCAAGAGTCACAATAGACTTCTTTCAACATAATGATGTCACATTGTTACCATGGCCACCAAGATCTCCCGACTTATCCCCAATTGAGCACGTGTGGGATATGATGGGTAGGAGATTGCTCAATTTGCAACGTCCTCCTCAGACTCTAGAAGCACTTCGAGAGGAGTTGGTGGTTGCCTGGAATGAGATACCACAGGAGGACATTGACCACCTGATCAGAAGCATGCCTAGGCGCATTGGAGAATGCGTAGCACATCAGGGTGCATCCACACATTATTAAAGGTCAAAGGGCTTTAAAGCAGTGCAATCATTTTGAAATTTTTATCATTTACTTATTATGCTTCATTAAGTACTTATACAAAATTTTATTAAAATAAAACCATTTAAACTGGGTGTTCGGATTTATATGTCACTTAGTATATTTATGTTGCAACCCTGTATCTGTGGTTCTTAGATATCGTGTTCTGAGACTTTGGTGCGTTTGGCGTATGTGCTTGTGTCATACCCTCATACGGTCTTACCTGTCATACATGAAGAGCCCAAAATTTTTTAAGCGATGAGGAAATTATGTTAGTATCAATGGTCAGTAAAAACAAAAGCATAATAAAGAGCAAAAAAAGTGGCTCAGTTTCAAAAAAAGAGAAAAGATGTTTCTACAGTCCTTTTTGTAAGACGAAATCTTGCACGGAAATCCAGGTCGTCAAATTTGGCCAATGACGGATTATTTTTGACCTTCTTGCCCCTTCGTGATCCATGAACACGGTTCATCTTAAATTAATATTTTTCAATAAATTGATATGAATTTGTAAATTTTTGAATAAGCGCCGAAGTCTATGTCAACAAATGTCAGGTATTGTTATTTAACCACAACCTTTCTAGTTAACTCATAGATGGTCTTCTGGTTAATGATAACTGCCATCGACAACTATAAGTTAACACCAAGGTCGTAGTTAATCTGCGACTGAAAAACTGGGGCCTAAGTGTGTTAAATGTTCTATTATTTTCAATCTTCTCATCACGCAATTGTCAACTTTTCAGACACACTCTGCTTTTGAGCCTCATGCCCCCATCTGACCTGGTGGAAGCCAGTTTTGCCTCTTTTCTGTATGAGCGCAGAGGAGTTGGTACGTTGTACGTTCATAATGAGTTTTGGCAAATACAAATACCGCATACGTAAACGTTAACGTCGTTAATTAATATGTCAGCATAACGTTGTTAACGTTTACGCATGCTGAAAAACAGGGTAATTCATATCTACGTGGCAAAACGTGCATTTCTTAAATACATACGAGTACTTGTATATTTTACTATTTTCTGAGAGGCCTCTTCAAATGAAGAAATTTGATATATAGGGAATGGAATGCTACTTCTATAGCTACGTGACACTCAACTTTGTCAGCTACACGTGTTTTTTCTTTTTTAATTTCTGCATCTTCTCTACAGGACGTTTATAAACGCAAAAACCACTTTCTTCTCAAAAAATTAAAATGGGTTATGGGTGTAAATGTTTTTACATCTTTTTGAGTTATCTCTTTTATAAGGTTTATTTTAGTATAAAATTTTAGTAGCCTTGAATTAATAAGCTTTTGAGCCATTTGTATTCGATTCCATGGTATCGATTCCGGTCTTGGAATCGATTCCCGCCATTTGTTAACAATTCCTCCGATTTCTTTCGATTCCGATTTCAACGATCTCGATTCTTGAATTCAAGCTCGATGGTTTGGCCACCTGAATAATTGTCAACGAACCATTTCAGAGGCTCTCTTCTGTAATGATTCGGATAATGCTTTTGACCTTGGAGACTCCAAATGAAGAACGATTTACTATCTTTAGTGCATCTGGTCTGCGGAGAGATATTAACTGATACCACTCCATAAGTGCTATGCCGATTGCGCCTAATCACTTTTTTCAATTTCTGGTTTCCTATTGGAAATTGTGTAGGAGTTGGACTAATACATTTTTGGAGCAACCAATGGATTCAGACTTGACCTTGAAACATTTTGGGACTTTGTCGTTCAGTTTTGGGGTAACATTCAGGCGGGGAAGTAATGTACAATTTCCCTTGCCACTTTGCGTTGGAGACGGGTTTGCTGCCTTGAATGCCTTAGAATTTGCTTTACCCTTTAACTTTGTTTAGTACTATTTCCACTCGCTTCATCTTCTGTAATAAGTTTAAGATTATAATGACAACAACATAGATTCAAAAATCGTAAATACTTCAGACTCCACGCCACATTTATCACTTTGTATGTCATTACTCGTGTGGAGAAGTTCAAATTGAGAACGTTAGTGCGACGATCTGTACTGCGGTAACCGCGATAGTCTTAAGTCTTGATATTGCAATGGTCGAGCCAGATTTGAAGAATCGGAATGGCCGAAAACAGACTGACTTCTTCATGTTTGTCCAACACAACTCAGAAAGTTATGATTAAGAACAATAGTGTGAACATATATCTCGAACCAAGGAGATCGTATATGGCGTTCCTCAAGCAAGCATTTTGGGTCCTACATTGTGTATATTCTTTGTTAACGATTTAACTGTAAGCTGCCCGGATACCTTTATTTCTCTATATGCTTTTTTGTAACATGTGGAGAATCTTTCACTTAGAATAAACACTTGTAGATGACGCTAATGGTCTGATCTTGAACAACAATAAACCTAAATTACTTTTGTACAGTACTGCAGACTTCTTAAGTGTCGTGGCAGTAGTGTTGAACAAGGCCCGCAATTTTAATACCTGGGTGTTTATATTGACGAAACTCTTCCATTGTCTAAGCAATTTAAATTTAACGACTCACTTATAAAATATGGCGTTTAAAAACTATATATAGATATCAAAGTTTTGTTGTACTGTATACCTACGTCCACTCTTCATTCAATTACTGCATCATATGCTGGTTTAACTTTACCGGAGCTAATTGGAACTTAATTGAAAATAGAATTTTGGCAAAGGTAAGGTACATTCATTCCGTACACCGTTCAAAGATTACAATATCAGTTTTTCTCTATATCTTTTATTGTTCATGTGAAGAAAAATATTAATAATTTTGTTTAGAGAGCTACTGACCCAACTTGCGTCCAAACCTCAGTTTGAAACTTGCAGCACATAGGCTTACTCTCACTTCAAAAGGGCCTAACATCATGCTCGTTAAATTTGATACGTACGGTGGTAGCATTTATAAAAGTTGTAACAAAGATATTTTCGCAAAACCCTTTTGTCAGTAGAGGAGTATTTCAACCATGATTTTTCAGTGTGCTTTGACTATTATAGCTTGTACTTATTGTGTAATGTTATCTAGTTTGTTTTATACACTATGTGTCAATTTTTTGACTATATTCCTATACTACATTGTAATCCAATGTAAATAAAAATTATTTATTTATTTATTCCACTCCTTCTGCGACTCGATCAGAACCGATCCAGTACCATATTTAATGGTAAGCAGAAGCCTGGCGAGTCCATCCAGCAGGCCTGAGAGTCATACTAACCTGCAATATTTCTCTAATCTTTGCCAACTCCTTCTGATGTGTGATGATAAGGAGAAACTTCAACATTCCAACAGTATGCGTTGCGAGCATAGCCAAATGCTTAAAGAGTTTCTTTAATTCGGATATAATGTGTTTTACCATAAGTACTTCGCAAATGAAGAAGGTGATGGCTAGCGAGAGTAATATGGCATCCCAAATGATGAATCGGGTTCGTCTGGTGTTTTTCGAGGTCTTTGGTTCTAACCATACTCCAGCTATCTGAAAATATTTAGTAAGCATAACATGGTGTGACTGGTCTAGGTTATTTGGTATACAATTTCAAAATCGAATAGAAGGTGACGTCGGAGAAATTTACATCTTTTAACAGACACACGTGTGAACTACATTTCGTACACAATAAAAACAAAAGCTGAAACAAATCAATTCACAATTATAATGAGGCTTCAACTTTGTTTTTGATGTGAGTGCAGTGGAGTAACACTTTTATTGTATATATGTTTTGTCTCTTTGAGTGATTGATCTTAGATAAGGTATTCGACCATGCGCTCATACATATATATAAAAATGAAAAATTTATGAATATTGGATAATAACGTTAAAATTACGAACATTGGGCGTTCAAAGGATAATCGAGTGCTAAAATACAAAGGAAAATGTTGATAAATACATATGTTCTATAGTGTTTCATAGATGTGATCAACTTACAAGGAAGTAGGGTTACTAAGGCCGGTTTTCCCTCCTCAAATTGTTCCTTCAGTATCTACTACAAAAGTTAGGTCCATTTCGCCCTTAACGGTCTATCCCCTCCCCTACTAGTTTTCCTACCCCCCCCTTAACATCGCGATAACATCATGCTTAGGAAACATGCCGTGATGACGTCATTGCTGAATGCTCGCTTTGAGTGAGAAAGGTACTAATGTACAAAATATGGTTGCACTAGATAAAAGGTAATTTGGAAGAGCATAGAAGCAACTTCCCTTGTTGATTTTCCACATTTGACTTTTGATGACCTCCAAAATAATGATACCTATTGGTGTATTCTATATAAGTATAGATTACCGTTTCAGCTGGGATGAGCAAATTGTACATCTAGTGAACAAGTTTCGATATTTTATAATAAAATATAATATTATTTCTCTTTACACCAAGGGAGCTGCGCAGGCAGAGCGCTAAATGCCATTGCACCGCGTCCGCTATTGAGGATTCTAAAGAAACTTTGTTAATCCGATTTTTGAACTGCCTAAGGTTAGTCAAACTTGGAAAAGCCTAATCTTGCAGATTGTTTCACAATATCAAAACCCTAGGGACAAAGACACATCCCGCGGCGGCATCATGGGGGAGAGCTCTCTCGAGCAAAGCCCATTGGTGTAGCAGTAAAAGAGAGTCAGATGGCCCGCCAGTGCGAAAGGGTCCTGACACAGTCTGTTAGAGAAGAGTGATCGATTAGTCGGACAGCCCTGCTCTGAACAGCATCGAGCACGGATAATGTAGTCGAGGCAGCAGCATCCCAAATATGTGAGCAACACTCGTGGCTAGGTCTTACCTGGCCTCTGTATAGAGTGAAGAAGTCATGTCGAGAAAGGCACTTCCCAGACCTAGACAAATAGCCCAGGTTTTTTCCAGCAGCTGCCGCTATTGATGTGTTGTGTTCGAGCCAGATCCAGTCTCTGGACTTCGACCTACCAAAACAAACGGCTCTTTGACTGAGCTCCGTCATCCATGGAAACCGGATGACACCTAGGACGCCTGTTGTTCGTCAGGGTACTGAGGAACATCCGTTTTGGCGTTGTGGAATGAAGAGGAGAACCCGTCAATTACGACGAATATCGTGCGGCCAGAAAGAAAGTCAGCCGCCAATGTGGAAAGATTCTCTGGGAGTACATAGGATGAAAGGTGTCGCAGCTATACTACCTGTCGCTAATCAAGCCGTGACGTTGAAGGTACTCGCGATTTGGCAAACCTTCGCAAAATCTCAACGAAATTTATAATTTACAAATAACGACAAGTTGGAACTAATAAGTAATGACTTGAAGTACCAAATACTTTCGGGCTATTAGGCCATTATATGCTAGTTTGAATGCTTGTTGTTTCCCCAACGCGACCTGTTGGCATCTTCAGAAGCACTTCAACTCTACAATCTTGAAGTGTAGGAGAACACCGAAATAACACAGACTCTTCCCGTGACCGGTGCCCGTATTTATCCGTATCCCAGAGCTGCTTTCCAGTGACCCTGCTAAATTACTCAGAGTAATACTCTCAAACCAAAAACCACTGAAAAGCACCTCGGGTGGCCATGACGTCAATGAGTTCTCGTTATTTAAATTACATTGTTCTCATATTTTTGATTATAGGCAACTAATTTTTGTGTACTTTATTCGCTTCCTCTGATTGGCTGAAGTTGTCCGCATGTTTTTGGATTTTAATGTCTTCTCGGTCCAGTCTGGTATGAAAAAAAAAGATGTAGTAGCCAAGACCTGTGTTTTTTTGAATTTAATTAGGTGATTTGTTTTTGTGAAAGTGTGTTCTGCCGCGGCAGATTTATCAGTATGTTTCAGGCAACAGTTGGTCTTATTGATTCTGGTATTTATTGATCTTTTACTTGTTACTATACCGTGTGTTTCGAATTCGACCCTCACCACTGAGATCTCGGAAACGGTAAGAGATACGAAGTCACTTACCTAAGTGCAGTCAATCTTAAAAATAGATATTTTACTAAGTACTGTGGAATTAGTTCATTTATTTGTTTACCAACAGCAATATTTAATAGTAATTCAGTACATAGCAAATTAGCCCCACGAAAATAATACGCCCTATAGTGTCTAGGTTTTGCGAATACGATGAAGCTGACTCGCCTCGACCTGGTTGTCGGTTGTTACCATTTGCATTTATGGATACACTTGGTAGTCCGTCGGGGACCGTCGGTACCGGCTCGTGTCTTATAGCGGTCGCCCGAGTGCGTGGGGCGCTGCGACTATTAAGAGTCTGTGGGCTTGTTACCATTTTTTGATTTGGTTAATCACTTCTCACTCGTTGTTACCGCCTGTAGTGTGCTTGCAATTAAACATGGATGAGTGTCGCTGCATCATGGATCAACTACTTGAAAAGTCATTCTCCTTGTATAGTTTTTAAGAAAAAAGGAGATCAGTGAAAATGGAAGACCAACACCTATTTTAGATAATTTTAAAAAGGAATAAAAAAATTTAGTTTGGTATTTTAAATCAAGTTGGTATATGCAAACTCTTGGCTATGTGGTTGCAATAAAACAAATTGTATTGTTGGTGATGTATTCTGTTTTATACAGAAAAAAATGGATGGACCAGCAGCGGAGTCAACGATTGAAATAGTTTTAGGGGAGGAGACATGAAATTTCTCCGTTACATGTGAGATGTGTAGCCAATTTAATTCAGTTTGGCAAAACAAGAATCGAAAGTCTTAATCAAGCTTTTAGGCAACACACTTCTAGATACCGTATGTTTTTGGAAAAACAGGAATTACCGTTCATGTTGAAGGGGATGACTCTGACAATAGAGAAAATTACAGGGAATTGTTAACATTCATTGCCAGAAAAAATCAAAATTTTTCCGAACATCTAGAAAGGTCGACTGTTTTTTCGGACGGCTTGGATTAGTTATAGCATACGACGATGAGGTATATCAAGTGCCCCAGACCCTCAGCCCAGGAATGTTTACCTTAATTTAAAAATGGTTTAAATAAAATACCTGAAATAAGCATAAACTTATATTTGGGAGGTTCAAAATAAACTTTTTTAATAAGATTTTTCATATCTGGTTTTGGTAACAGTTTAGAAAAAGTCACGCGTCGCCACTGCCTAAGTTGGAGATTAGTTGTATAGTTAGATAACTAACAAAGTGCGGCTTATAAACTTTTGAAATTCAAAGTACTTCTGAATAGAGATGAAAACATCGAATTCTCCCAAAATCATCCCTGACTTCATTTGTAGTGGAATTTTTCTCCTTTATAAGATGGCATAATTAGAATTTCAATCTTGTTCTCCAGCATCAACTTTATTTTTTCTTATAGACGATATAGACGATATTGGATTTTTATACATCTTTAACATTACTTAACCTTAGTTATTTCGGAAAAACAAAATTTCGTTGGTAGGCGTTGGAATTATCAGATAGTCATTTGCTTCATATACCAGACCAGACCTCAAATTAAATATAGTATCAGAGTTTGGAAGTCTGAGAAGAAACGAAATAAATCGAGCAGTTAACATTGTACACAGAAGAGTCAGACCTTGCCTACAAAATAACGGACAAGGTGTTGAACATCTTATATGATTTACCTCTGCTAAATTATGATTATTATTGTTATTACTATCAATAAAATTTTCATTTCATGTTCCAGTTTCGCCGTACCTTTCCTTAGAATTTTCGTTCCAACAACAAATTCATGGCCAACTAAGAAAACATGCTCTACCTGATAATAATTAGTCAATTTTCAAAAACTCAGCTAGAATAAGACTGACTGTATGATTTTTCGAGTCATTTCTCATGGGCATTATGATTTTATATTCAATGACTAAATTTAAACATGTATACTTATATAGACTTACACATTATTAAACAATTGTCACAAATCACATGTATTTATTATTTTACGACTCTATTCTTATTCATGCTTGTAATTTTATTTTATGGCTGAGTTGAAAAATACCTTAAGGTAACACAGGTATTCTGGTACTCTTGACTGACAGCAGACAAATTAATCCCGAGGTCAGCCAAAGGCAAAGTTAGTTGAAGAACATCCTGACTAACTACAGGTATCAAGGATTGCTGCCTTCTGGCATTCCCGTAAACAGTTAAGGTCAAGCTTCAAGACCTTGAGGTTTGTGTGGAAGTTTTTGTGGATGAGGCCATTGGCAGAAACAATAAAGGGCAGTATAAATGCTTGCTTCAATTTGTATAGTTGTTGGACTGTTCATACTTGTTCAACTGGTACCGCAATATCTATGATATAAGCAATCTCCCTACTTCTGTCGATTACTAGTAATTATATTATGTATTAATATTATGTCGGTACAGTTGTGATTTATCGATGTGCTTATTCTTCTTCTTCTTATTATTATTATTATTATTATTGTCATTGGTATTAGTATTATTATTATTATATTAATTACTTAAGATTGAAAAGTCCATTTAAATAGAAAATAATTCAATATGGCGTCCATATGAAAAATAAAGTTTGTGATGGAAGTCGACAGAAGAAAACTGGAATTGTAAACCTGATTACGCCATCTTGCAGAGGAGAAAAAGTAACAATGATAACATGTAATTTACTTAGAAATCCCATCTCGAGTAACGTCAGTTAAAATAAAAAATGATTTTGAGGTAAGTCTGGAATACGGAAGAAATAACTATCTGATATTTCAAGGCTTACCTAGTGAAATTTCGATTTTTTTAATTACTAAGGTAATGTCAATATATGACATACTGTACATGATTGGAATATGGGTTAGAAATTCTATTCACCTGTGCAAACATCCAGTATGGCGTCCTTCAGAGGAAATAAAGTTGATGCTCGAGGACCAGAGTCGAAACGTCATAGTGTAGAGAAGAAAAAGCGGCAATGTTAATGTGTAATTTATTTTGGAATCCCACACCCACTATAAATAAAATCAGAACAAGGTTAAAACGATTTTGGGAAAATTCGGTTTATCCGTCTCTCTCTGGCAGTACTTTGAATTTCAAAACTTGCTAAGCAGCATTTTGGTAGTTACCTAAATATGATTTTGTCACCGTATAAGCGACTTCATCTATTACCGTTTCCGAGTTTCCCATGGTGATGGTCGAATTTGAAACACCTGTTATAATACACATTTGTATGGTATACAGTAAATTTTTGAGCTTGACAAATAATCCCTTTTATCGTTAGCTGGTATTAGAGATTCGCCAATTGTTTTTGTTGGTTTGTATATCGTCTTCTCCTTAGTAAGTGAATCTTACACAATTCAACTAATCACTTATTTTAATTACGTTTTGGCATCGCCATGACAAGACAAATGCTTTTTTCGGTTGCTGTTTTACTTAACTGATGATTGAATGAATACTAGTAACATACTCATCACAGCATCGTTGATGCTCTCTCGGGAGCATCTTCTTGAATTGCATAATTCCAATATTCTTTGTTCACTGCTTACTAGAAAGTTTGCAAATATTTTCAGGTGCAAATTTGTTAATTTTGATTCTCAGGAGTCAGGGAATTGTTAGCTAAAAACGTACCGGAGCCAAATAGGGGCAAGCACTTTATCTTGCTTTCTTTCTCCAAAATATCATTACTGTAAACTACTAGTGTAAACTCTTTATATGCTATTTATTGCGGTATAACCCTTTTTATATATGATAAATGAGAGATAAATGCAATTTTTTCATTGAATAATAAATGGTTCCGAAGTTAGTCATATTATACTGATAAAATTCTATGAATTGGTTTTAGACCCAATTTTCTGTCAAAATACTGTAAAGAGAGCAACGTTTTTGATTAAGCCTTGTAGTAATAGTATCTGAAGAACCTTAGGAGAAACATTTCTCATGTTTTTCGAAAATTGGAATCTATTTGTATGTCGCAGTGAGGCATGTTCGGTATGAAAATACACTCCAGCTGCCGCGTGGAAATTTCGAAATCAATCATTAAAAAAGATAAATTTTTGCTAGTTCTAAAGTTATATATATACCTTATTGCACAAAGTGATGGTTCTGAAGAAGCAGCTGTCATCGTCATCCTTCGAGGACATCTTCTTGGATACAAGGCAGAAAGCAAGACACAATTACCACTTTTATAGAAAAATAATTACAAGTTACAACGGGCAATTGGCCTATTGATTATTTCTTTATATTGTAACTTGCCATTGTGTTTTCTGTGAATTTTATGGAAATAGGCCCGATGTGTGTAATTGTAAGTGATAATTAGAAGGTATCCAGAGAGGTGTTGCGGGACAATTATCAATGCTTTGAAGACGATAGACTAGTGGCCTAAAAATGGATTTGATTTGGTGGAAGACAGTGGCGGGCCCTTTGACGTTTTGGGGTACATCAAATTGTTTTGACGGTGGTGCGAATTCAAGGTCAAGCAATTTATAACCAATTGTATTCGTATCACAGCAATGACGTCACGGTTAAGACCGATTCTGGTCTGCCACATCTCTTATGAATTTGAAGTGGGTTGAAAATATTTGGTCAGAATCATTCTCGACCTCAGTAAAAATCCTGTCATTTTTATTTGAACAACAACCGCAACCGCTTGCGAAAAGAAATCTCTCAAAGCCGGAGATGTGTTAAGTCGTGATGCCTTACATATCCACTGTGATATCTCGATGTGTGTGTGATGTTCATAGCCTAGGGTTTATCCGCTGCACTAAATTTGACAATACCTAGTGATGAGACAGTGCTGTCGAGCTATCGAGACTTTGACTGCTTTTATCAATTTGCTATGATCTGTAGTGGATATTTACACTTTTAGATCGACAAACTTCGTCTCATTTCGCTACTAATGACATACCTATTGAATTGATAGGAAATTATTATTTACAAAGAATACCCAATTCAAGCGTAAAGTCTGAAATTACACAGGGATTGTGAATACTTGAGCATTTTTAAAAATTAGATTCGTTAATTTTGATCAGCAGCTAGAATACCTGTATATCTTCTACCCATGACTCTCCTTGGTATTTATCAATGACAAAAAAACATATCGGATATAATATTTTGATCTCTTTACAAGTGTTATTATATCATAAAAAATATTACGGAATAAAATATTTGTTTTATATTTTAAGAACGCGTTAAAAAAGAAATACTATATTTGCCTTACTTATGCAGGGGATCCGTCAAATATTGGCAGGAGATGTAGTAGACTCCCAGATAGTAAAATGTGGGAAATTCCCATTAGGTATTACTTGCCACGCCTACTGGCGAATAAGTATTGTGGTCGCAAAATACTCCGAAAACAACGAGATATTATATTATGTTTGATTATTGGATGTTATATGACATGTACACAACGAAAAGCCTTGTCACTCATTTCCGTCGGTCTGTCCGCTAACCCTTGGGCAATGCCAATATATGACTTGGATGTACCAGTCGGATTTTGATAAAACTTTCACACAAGGACACTACTATGCCGAAGACAAAAGAGTTTTGTAGTTTTTGAAAGTCGGTCCAGTGGCGGCGGAGAAGTCCGAAAACAAAGAAACTTAAGAATCGCTCAAAATCCTTTTGTTTTTGACATTTCATACGATCCTGATTATTTTACAAAAAAATTAGGTGTTAAAAAATGGAAGTGGAGGGTTGTAGAAGGATGGGGGAGGGTTATCTCTATTTAGTCTTGGTAAGTGTTCTGGTCTTACTGTCCGGCTGCCGCGTCTTACGCGTTGCACCAAGTATCGATGAAAGTGACGTTGCCAGATGGACTACCAGTAAGATCAGGGAAATAATGCTTATGAACTAATTGTTTGGGTGTGTTTGAATAACTTAATTCGTCTAATTCCTCTGTTATACTCATACATGTTCGTAACTAACTTTTTCTCAGTGGGTCTATCCTGGACCGAACCGATGATGGCTAAGTTCCTTTGAGAACTAACTATTCTTCAGTCAAAACTACTTTTATGTACAAAAATATAACACTAAGTATAGTTCGTAATTTTTTAGTAAGCGCATATATGTTCTTGTGATGGCGCACGGTATTTTGAAATTAACCTCATATGCAAAGTGTTACAGACTGTTGTCAGAAAAATCGCAGAGTCCACCTTCATGTTTAACTTCATTTGATATTAGATAAAAGATAAAGCTTGCCCATTTATGCTAGTTTACCACGAATTTCACGAGAACAGATTGATAATGTTACACGTAAATGTGTCATGAAGTACACCAAATTGTGTGTTTCCTAAATCACTTACATCAAAGACATTCTACTCAAATAGTGCCTCTTATAAGCTTTCGTTCAGAGTTTCAGAATAAAACATTTTCCACTACTTACCGGAGAAGCCGCCATTATTTACTGCAACGCTCTAAATAGAAGCAATATTGCACCCCCTAGATAAATAATAACAATAAAAAAATCTAGGTAAATAGTGAGTGTGCAGAATTCATTGACATGTTTGACACATAATTATCACAGCTACTAGTCCTTGACCTACAGTATTTTTAAATATTTCTAGTAATTATCGTTTACTACTATTAAACCTACCTCCTCACTTTGTACAATGCTCACATAAGACCAGGCCTGGACTACTGCTCACATGTTTGAAGTGCTACCGCCCCGACTGCCCAATGACACGTCACTAAAGGCCGGTCTCGGGACTTTTCCTCCGACGAGCCGTCAGCGATCTGTGTCTCCTCTACCGCTATGTCAACGAGCTTTGCTCCTCAGCGCGATGAGCCCGCCAGA
Organism: Acanthoscelides obtectus; assembly: GCA_963669975.1. NCBI lineage: Eukaryota > Metazoa > Arthropoda > Insecta > Coleoptera > Chrysomelidae > Acanthoscelides > Acanthoscelides obtectus. The sequence goes on from CAVLJG010000006.1 coordinate 69,875,749, forward strand.
ACCATCAGACTGCGACCTCTCATCCTAACTGTGTCGAACTTCGTGTTGTCAAAGCTGGCGGGTACGACCGTTACTTTGTTCCTAGGGTGTCGATATTATTATAAAGGAGTGGCGGGTGCTCCGGTACTTAGGATTCTGTTTATGGTGATGTACCGTTCTGCGATACAGACATTGCATCGGATTTTCAGCTGCCGGGCGTTAAGAAAATTATTAGATATGCTATATCTTAAACTCGAATCGAATTAAATGTGACATTATTTCCTAGTAGTGAACAAAATTCTGTGCGGGGTTTCCCGCTATAAATTGACCCGCCTCTTAGGTTTTTGCATGAACCATATATTATTAGTCAAAAGGATAGTTGCTCTTTTTGATATTGATTAATATGGTTTATTAAGCTTATTTCCATTACTTAAGGCAAAAACTTAAATTATACGTGTCATTTAGTGATAGCATATGCAAACTTGTTTGAATTCAGATACACATTGATTAATGATACACATAATTTAAATTTATGACCAAAATAATGGAAATAAGTATATATATATGATATATATTTAGGACCAGAAAAAAAAGCGACCATAATTTTTACTAAAAATATAAGGTATTTCATTTAAAAAACATACAACTTTGTTCAGTATCACTTTTCTGAGATCCCTGTATAGAAAAAAATGATTTCAGGTAAAACTTTATATTCGATCCCACAACTTTTGTACAAAATGTTAGATGGGTCTCAATTTATAGCACAGTCACACTTCCTTTCAACAATCGTATTGAAAAACTGCAAAAAATGACTTTTCAAGCAGAATGACTATGCTCTTGAGTAACTTTTCGTATTTTTATTTGATCCTGTTTATGCCATAAATCATTCTGTATACAAGCGTTTTTCATATTTTTGCGTGTTGAATATGCACTTAAGCTACAATTCTTTAGCATCGTGTATATTCCGAGTTTTATGAAATAGCAAATCTGCTGGATACTCATAAGCCGTCACTGCCTATTGCCACAAATACTATTCGTACATATCAGTTAACTATGACTATGACGATATATGTACGTGATTCGCTATGTTTAGTTTGGATTTAGAAAAGGCATGTCAACCAAAAATGCCGTACTTCGTTTCCTAGATGATTTATATCTCAAGATGGATAAAGGAGAAAAATGCATAGGTATATTTCTTGATTTAAGCAAAGCTTTTGACTTGGTTGACCATGGTATTCTGGTAGATAAAATGGATAGATATCGAATCAGAGGGAAGCCATTTGACTGGTTCCATAGCTATCTGTCGGATAGAAAGCATCATGTCGAGGTACAAAATGCACAGTCCAGCCAACATTTCTACCATACTGGTGTTCCACAGGGTTCCATACTTGGTCCTCTCTTATACATAATGTACGTCAATGACTTTCCCTCCGATTGTTCGGTAATGTATGCTGATGACACTTCTTTACTTGTCAATGGTAAAAACCTAGAATCTGTTGTAGGACTTGCCAATTCAAGCTTGACTCGTGCAGGTAAGTGGTTCAGCAATAATGGGCTCGTCTTAAATAATCAGAAATCTGTTTTCCTTAGATTTAACCTTTCCACCTCACCGATGGATCACACTTTATTAATAAAATCGTTTGGCAAATCAATAAAACAAGTGGATGCGACTAAATTTTTAGGGTTATATATATCTCAAAATTGTAGAAGGGATACGCATATTGAGAAAAGTAGCCAAAAGATCGCCCCACTCTGTTACTGTCTGTACCAGTTAAGTTTTGTTGTGGAAAAGTGGATATTACTGATATTTTACCATGCACATATCCATTCAGTCGTAATTTATGGAATAGAAGCTTGGGAAGCATCCTCCCAGCTGCAAAGACTTTTTGTGTTGCAAAAAAGGCTGTTCGAGTATTAGCTAAAATTGGAAGGCTCACTAGCTGCAAGGATTCATTTAGAACATTTAAGATTTTAACCTTACCATCTCTATATATACTCAATATACTTATCCTTGCTAAAACACAATTGAGCAAGTTCAATTCTGTAAGCACTGGTGCTTACTTTACAAGGAACAGTCAAGTATTGGAGGTGCCGTCGCATAGATTGGCGAGAACGGAGGAGAGCCCTAGATACATGGCTATTAAGTTTTTCAACATACTCCCCAACAATTTGAAATCACAACCACTGAACACTTTTAAAAGAACAGTCAAACAGTTTTTACTGGAGAAAGCTTTTTACTCTATCGAGGAATTTTTAATGTGTGAATGTCTTGTTTGATTTTGATCATTGTTGTTTGAATGTCATTTAATGGTTTGTCCTTTATTTCGATTTTTTATATATACATATAATATGTTTTATATTTATAAATTCTATCAATAAGCTAATTTGATTTATCTGTATCCATATTTGGAATATACCATATGTGGTACGAATATGTGTGCGTCCACACTAACATGATCTGTTATTAGCTTTTGTAGTGCTCTGACTGACTTATCCTATATCACATCTGTGATCATACAGGACTAATAAATTATTATTATTATTATTATTATTATTATATTATTATTATGATAATTTTGACATCTGATTATATTGATCTCCTATATTCAAATTATCATGGCAGTGTGAAGATTATCATAGCTAATCCAGTATATTGTCACAAGGAGCCATCGAAATCAATTTCAAGTGTCTAAACTCATTTAGAATCAAGCCTCTGGTATTGAGAATATGAACTGCGCATAAAGAACAAATCAAGAAGTAACCCTTACTTAGGAAAATATTTTAACGCCATCCACAAATCTGCAACAAATATGTTATAGCAAATGAATGAATGAAAAATCCACTAATTTTGGAACCATTAATTCTGCTCGCAGCCTGTTCTGGTCAGATGGAAAGAAAAATGCGATCTGCTGGAGAAGGAGGCAGTGGCAGACGTTTGGGATTTAGCGTCAGATGTGAAATATGGCCGTATGAAAATTTTATTTTCAATTGTTGGATGCAGACGATGGATGAAAGAGTCCAGCATACAGCGCGCTCTGAAAGTGCATATTTCAGGATTTGGAGATACCCGGACATTTGGACGCTGAGATAAAGGTGACCATACACCTATGGTTTTTCGAGACGATGCCAGCCTACCAGATGATATGGTATGATTTCTCAAGCTTTTACTCTCAGGATGTAGTATTTTATGGTGCTGGAGTCTTCGAATGTTTTGGTATCCCTTCTTGGGCTGTCACGCGATCAGTGTTTACTGGGATTCGCCAGTCTCCGGAAGCCAAAGGTTTGCCAATTTTGGCCTAACAAACAATCAAAAATTGCTTCAAAATCCACTTATTTTAAAATACTCCTCAGCGTATTATAGGAAGAGGTTTTATCAATTGAAAATGCCATTTTTAAAAGGTACTAGCGATCTTGTTCAGACTGAGCCGAAAAACGAGAAAAAATATAATAATTTGAGTGGAAGAAACTTTTTTGTAGTTTGTAAAGGAACTGCTTAAATAAATATTATCTGGGTTACTAGCTAGATATACCTTTGAGACATGTCAAGGGGCACTAAACAAACGTAATAATGAAAGAGTTAGAAGAGTTCTCTTCATGATCACTGGATATTGTGGAAGTGATTAGTTGATCATTTGAATGGAATAATTGTAGCTGACGTCATTTGCAGCATTTGACACGATAGATATGACCTACCCTTAGCCATGCTCTAGTCTCTAATGCGCAATTACTTCTCCGATAGTCAAAAGTAGCTAAATGCTAAATGATAAGTACTCCACGCCATTGAAAGTGACCATATGTGTTCCCCACGGCTTCATTCTGGGTTCGTTAATGTTCATTATTTACATCTCTAATCTATACTTCAGTCTACACTCCTGCAAAGCTCATTTCTATGTAGATGATATACAAGTATACTTATCATTTCCTCCTGCTCAAACATTTCATGGTGTTGAGTTGATAAATAAAGCACTTCACCGCCTCACTGAAGCTTCTCCTAACACATGAAGGGTAGAGGGGAAAAAAGAGATGGATGTCACAAAAAGTGAATTTTGAGAAAAGTGAATTTAAAAGTTTGAAGACTCCTAGACTTGTTTTACATGGTGGATCAAATATTTGACAAAGTGCAGTAGATTCCTTATAAGAAATTGGAAAAAGATAAATTTTATTTAAAAAAATATTTTTTGATATACATGATAGCCCAAAAGTGATAACAGACCTAACATTTTTTAATGGAAAATGCTTTTTTATTTTTGTATTTTGAGATTATCCTTATGGTCTTAGACATTGTTTTCAATTGAATTGTAGTATTTAAAGGTTATTAGTTCCAAATTTATCCAAGAACGTATATTTTAAAGGATATTTTCAAACCAACACAAGAGATGATGCCTATATTTTCCTCATGAAGGATTTTGATCACGTATTTCAAATTTTCTCTTATTCTTTGCTTAGCTTAGAAGCTCCTCATTAAAATTTTGAGTAGCTGGGTGCCTCCTACGATTTGACATATGAGAGAAAATAACTTGTTGAGTTTCCTTTCGATCTGTCACCTTTTACAATGAAGAAATATGAGATGTGACATGGGGTCAGAGAAAGTATCTGCAAATTACAAATGCTTTTGTATACCTTGATCGAAATATAAAAAACGAAAAAAACCTCCCAGGGTTACGTAGTAACAGGCACACAACCAATCGTTTGACATTTTAAGTGAACTATGGCTCATCAACAAAGGGAACTAACCAGGTGTGATCTGAAGTACACAGATGGCACCTGCGGCGGCAAAAAAACTTTTTACTGTCCTACGTATGGCGCCAACAGCTTTCAGGAAAAATTGAAAATTTCAAAGACCATGCTCATAGTAATATGTAATAGGAAGTTTCTAATAGTAATAGATCCATTACGATTTCAATAGATGAACAACACAGACTCCAGGTGGAATACGTTAATCAATGGGATCACGTGGTGACACCGTTGCCTACTCTCGGAGTGCTGTTGCTGGCTATCGACTTGCCCTATTCGTTGTTGAGAAATTTAGTTCTTAGGATATAGGAATATGAATAATTTCGAGGGAGGCTGAGGGGTGATATTTCCTTTGAAGGTTGACATCACGATTTCTTCTAGTCAAATTTGGAGGTTGTGTTCATGACTTTTAAGAGAATTATTGCGATTATACTTGGCTACATGGCATAGGATTGGATATATTTTTGTAAAATACGTTAATTAATGCCGATGAACCTAATTCTAAAATATCCACAATACTTCATAAATCAAGTGTCACTGGGAATAGAAGATAAATAGACCCGAGTACATGTGGAATCCAACGAATCGATGGGGTAAGCATCTTAGATGGAGGAAAGACGAAAATTGTTTTGCACTTTTTCCGGCGATCTATTTGAAGGGAATAACAGAGTCTGCCCTATCATCGCGACAGTTTTTGAATGGTGGTGCACGTTCTGCTCCATTTGTTAGATAAAGAGCGTATTTTCCTTCCATCTTAGTCCTAGAGCTAGTAGGTGAATCCAGGCGTTTTCAAACAAGGAAGTACACTAAAAAAAAAACTAGGAAATGTACGAATTAAATGAATTTAAGTTTTGAGGTCCGTAGTTCAAATATGTGTATCTCTACTCTTCAATTCTTCACCATCAAAAAGTTTTCAAAAATGATCAGGAATATCTGAAAAGTCAAAAAACTAAGAAATTAGGCAGATCAAGTCCATCAAACAAGTCTCTACAATTAGTCCATAATATCCTTTCCCTGTCCTACCCGTAGTACCGTGCATATGACAACGTCGTATCGCCTCTCCCCAGTATCTGTATGTGTTCATTCAGATCACTAATGTTTTTCTATTTTCTTTTTTTTGTTATTATTTTCTGATTCATTGTCTATATATATATATATATGTATATGTGTATATATGTATGTGTGTGTACATATGTATGTATATATGTGTGTTCATGTGTATATATGGTACCATTTTGTTTTGATTTCCTGTGATTGGGTGTATACCTGTTGGAAATAAATATATATTATTATTATTATTATTATTATTATCTGAGAGCATCACTAGTGCCCACATAGCACATAGCACAAGTCATGTAGAACACACACAAATACCAGCACGCTGGCCGTGGCCGTTGAAGCCAGCGGACGCAGGAACGCTTATCGAAAACATTTTCCTATCGTTTCATTGAGGGCAAATGTACGAGGCAATCTATCAAGTGTGAAATATGTCCAATAGGTGCATATATAATTACCGGGCTCGAAGTGTTTCAATATGCTTACATCAAAAAATTGTGATACACCCTCCCCCACCCCCTACAACCCCCACCCTCCAATTGTTCAGGATTGATCAGGATCCTGTGAAACGTCAAAAAACTAAGTTTGAGCGATTTTCATTTTTTCGTTCTTCGCCTTTTTCTCCGCCGCGGCCGAATTTCAAACACAACAAAGCTTTTTCCTCCCTGGTTTAGTAGTAACCTTGTGTTTAAATTTAATCAAAATCAGAGCAGTACATTCTAAGTTATGGATGGGCCAAGGATTAGCGGACAGAATGACTGACAGACAGATCACTAGACCGACAGAGCTACGGAAATGAGTGTCATGGCTTTTCGTGATGCAGATGTCATGTAATATCTAAAGAATATAATATCTCATTTTTCGAATTCTCTGCGATTACACTTCCTCGCCACTGGCGAATGAAGTAAAATATTATCAATGTGCCTGCGGCTCTTATACTATTATTCGCTTCAATCCGACTTGTAAGCGCGATCTCTATTTTCGTTGCTGATTCCGCAGACGTTTTCCACACAATAAAATCTAATTCCGGCCTTTCTTCTGCAGGTCACATAACGGACCGTCCAAATTACTTACTCTGGCTTTTTTCTAATTTATACTTCCATGCCAAAGGCGGCTGCGACTGCCACTGTGAATTTGTTAACCTATCCACCATCCTTTTCCGGAAGGTTTATTTAATTTAAAGATCGTGATTAGAGGTGCTCGTTTCTCGGAAGTTGGATCAGCATTTGGAATTTCGACTTAAGTTTAATGATGCATTTTCAAATACACGGAGCGGAAACCTTTACATCGGCGAGAAACATTGTACAACATGATTTTTTCTCAAAAATCTTTGTTGGATGGCCTTAACATGAGGTTGCCGGTGCAAATTTGTTTGACAACTGAACAGGTCGCTTCAGAAAGTCTTTCAACACGCCTTTGTACTAAAGGTTGAAGGTATTCTGGTTATACATCTCTTGAGTTAATGCATCCCTTTCCCTCCAAATAACATCGCGTAATCGACGTTCATTGCATAAACAACATAGGAGTGGGAGCTTTTGCATGCACTACTCAATGGTGGATACTTGAATGGAAGACAGTATCAGAATCCTTAATTTTTATTTCCTTATTGATGTGTTATATGCACCAAAATACCACTTTCACAATAACAATAGTACCGCAAGCATATTTGTCGCAGCGACTTTGTTCTTACCAGACTCTAGTCACGCTAACCTCTTGGATATGGCGCTGCACCACTTCAAGGTAGGTATATTCCTCCCCGGCATGCAGACGCTGCAAAATGCTTCCATCCATGAGCTGCTCTCCCTCGTCACCATCACCGTATCGTCCTTTATTGAGATGTTTCTCTATTCCTAATTCCATACAAATAGCACGACTATGCTTTTGCACTAAGTCATCGCGTTGTCCAAAGGCGTGAATTTTTAGGTCATCCATATAAAATAAGTGAGCTATGTCCTCACATTGCTCAGCGCAACAGACAACGGGAGCAGTGAGATGCAGAAGAGCAGGGGACTTAAATAGTGCCCTTGGAAGACCCCTGTTCTGAATGATACCAACTCTGACCGAACTGTGGTTTCACCAGACGTGATTGTGAACCTAGTCCTCGAGAGCGGCATCAGTTGTTTAATGCGTCATCATCTACCGTAAGGCACCCCAACAGACGTACAATGAGTTCATGTGTCAATTGTCTTATGATAGCCAATCAAGGTTTCGCTTGTACTGCACTGAGGCATGTGTGACACAGCGGTCAACTAACAGGTTCTCCTTACAGCCAGCTACTCCTTTCTTTGATCCCCGCTGCTTGTATACGCTGAAAAATACCGGGTTACAGCTTTGGGTATACGCAGGAAAAATTTGTACAATGCGTTAAGACAAACGACAAACCATCGCGGAATTGGCTGCTCCTGTTTCAGCTACGAAATAATTATATCCAAATGCCCGTGGCATCCGAGAAAGTTCTTCCAAGGGTTCGGTCATTTTTAAACGTTTCTCCAGAAGGTCTCCACGCGATCAGCAGCTGGCGGCTGCTTTATGGGTGGTGGTCGCTCTTGGCAAAGGCGAGAGGGTTTTTCAGAAAACAATTTCTTTTGCTCCAAACCCTTCGCCCGTGCCACCAACGATCTCTTAACTAGCAACCATTAGCATCCATATCCTGCCTGCTTGTTAACAGCAAGTATCGCCTCATTGAGTGTGTGATGGTTGCGCCTGAGCTTAGAGGCCATGCGGCGCGCACGACACGTGAAAGGCCTTACGTTCGCTTTATAGTCCTTCATACACTGGATACGGGATGATTCCTTGCGAGCCAACTGGATTTTCGATTCCATCTGGCGCACGCGCCTCTGTGCTCTCTAGACAGGACAATCTCTCACTCTTCCCTATCTAGACAACCTCAGAGCCGTAGCGTGAGCTTCGTTATTGATACGCCCAATGTCAGAGTTCTCCAAGAGATGCTCGCAAGAAAGTCATCCTCTCACCCTAGGTCTGCCAACCTTATGCCCCCAATGTTATGTTAGGCACTTCTGGGATTAAGATCCCCAGGTGGAACTATGGTGTGGCTTTTACTCCTGTAATCGCCTCGTACGACAGGCAGAGTTTACCATGGAGCGATTCTTTCTCCGAAATCCTACACGGATATCATTACAGAAAGTTGCATATCAAAGCACATTATTGCATTATTGCTCTTACCAACTCCCCATTACTTTCCTTACAATTGTGCAAGTATTAAGAACAGCAGCCCTTTGCATCTTAGCAATTAACAGTTGCATAAGATCCAGTTTCACTTGAGATTTTTTTGAGCTGAGGGGAATTATGCCAGAGGCGGATACAATCATCGGCAATATTTCTACTTGTGCGAGGCCCCATTGCTCTGCGAGGTTATTTCTCTACCTTGTTTCTGGCAGTTGACTCTATATTATTGTCATTGGTGACTATGAAGTCTACTATCCAAACTTTTTTTCGTTTAATATCCCATAATAGTAGATCTGGTCTGTAAGGATGGATCTGTCCCAATACAACTTGTAGTTTTGATTACAGATCATACTGGACGGTACATACTTATAATCAAACCTACTCTCCTGGATAAGATTGTGCCTAAAAGCAAGGGCGTGGTGAACTATCTTTCCTACAGCATCATGTCGTCGTTTGTAGTCTGTAGCTGCTAGTGTGCTGCATCCTGCTGTGATGTGCTCGATCGTTTCTCCAGCTTGGCCACATATACTGCATTTGTCTTCAACTATGTTTGGATCCTTGACAATATATTTGAGGTAATTTCTTGTAGGCATGACTTGGTCCTGGATGGCAACGATGCATCCTTCAGTTTCTGGGAAAAGTTGGCCAGCATATAAATAATGAATTGACCACCTTTTATCAACATTTTCAGAGTCTAGAATTGCTGGGTATCTTCCAGGCAATTATTATTATCATTATTATTATTGTTTTTTGCTTCACAGGTATTCTGGTATTCTTGACTGACAGGAAAATTAATCCCGAGGTCAGCCATAGGCAAAGTTAGTTGAAGAACTTCCTGACTGTTCTACAGGTACTGAGGATTGCTGCCTTCTGGCATTCTCTTAAATAGTTAAGGTCAAGCTTCATGACTTTGAGGTTTGTGTGGAAGTTTTTGTGGATGAGGCCGTTGGCAGAAACAATAAATGGGAGTATAAATGTTTGATTTAATTTGTATAGTTGTTGGACCTCGTATGAGAGCGATTCATACTTATTTGTTTTTTCGGTTTTTTGTATATTTTCGTCAACTGGTACCGCAATATCTATGATATAAACAATCTCCTTACTTTTGTCGGATACTAGTCTGTCGGGACGGCTGTGATTTATCGATGTGCTGGTCAATATGCTTGTATCCCAATAAACAATGACACCTGATGATTTATGTTTGAACAAGGGGACGTATTTGTATGCAGGCTTGAGATATTCCAAGATGAGTTAGTTTTTGCAAATACCCTGATGTATTATTTTTGCAACCATGTTATCCTCGAAAGGTATTCCGTTGGAGCTAGGGAAGGACATCCAGAGACAACCTGTTGGATTGATTGAGCTGTTGTATTGTACCGACGACATCTGTCAGAGGCAATCGGTTGGTTTTGTATATTCTTGATGTGTGGTCTGGTAGGGACCACTTGATCTTAAATAGCATGTAAGGCACCCTCTGTTTCAGGAACAAGGTATCCTAGCTTTAGGTCTAATAGAGAAGCCCCATAATTAATGTATTCATTATTGAGGGCATTGAAAAATCTACCGTGTAGTGGCTTTTGTCGCCAATCTGTAATCCTGCTATTGTCTGTATATGAATCAGGTCTGCTCTTGGAAATTACATGATCCATTCCTATCATACGAATTGCGTTATGTAATGGGTTGGTTGACGGTTCAAAGTATTGCTCTTGTTCGCTTGGAATAATCTCAAGACCTCTCCCACCTTTTTTTCCGTTGGAGATACAGTCTACAGATAGATGACTTAGGGTGATGAATACAGTACTTAGTTACTGTTGTTCTTACATCAATATCAATTTTTTTGAGGGTTGTTGCTGACCAAATATATACATTATTACAGGGAAGGCCCAAGTGTTCAAAGCTTGAATAATGTTACTGCTGCTTAGTTTTGTCAGAAGGACATGCTTAACGCGCTCCTTAAGTCTGGCGACGACAAGTTCTTTAGTTTTAGCAGCATTAAGTTCTGATGCCTGTAAGACAACAAGATTTTATTATTGTTATTATTATTATTATTATTATTATTATTATTATTAGTATTATTATTATTAGTATTATTATTATTGTTGGTATTATTACGATTATTATTATTATTATTAATTATAGCTTTGCAATTTGTCGGAATGGTACGGGACCGTAATTCTGACTTTTTCTTTGAAAAAGGCCACCGCGGTGACCGAAACATCACTGAGCACTCAATCATACATATGTAGTTTCACTTGATGATCAAGAAATATCGAAGATGGTAGATGTTATAATAGTACATATCCCTTAGGTCATACAAGGACACAGAACCTGCGGTGGCTCAATCAAGAATTCCAACCTCTAGGTGTTTCTTCATAAACTTCTTGTAAAAACCTCTTCTAATAAAAAATGCGTTCTCTAACGAACAATGGATGAGCCCCATATTGAAATATAAATAGCAATAACTCTACCTCATAAATGGGCTTCAGTACGTATAAACAACATTCCTGTTATCTTGAAGATATCACACCAAGCATCTTGTTTGTCTTACCACACTTGCGTGGACTTAAACCTTAGCTACCGTAGATTTTAATCATGGTTTTACGTAGTTTGAACAGTGGCTTGACAAAATAGAATTTCAACTTGAGAGGAGCCTGGCATCTGTCGCAAGCCCGTAGTACGTAAAAACATAAATAATGTCAAAAAAATGATAAAACGTTTAGTCGATTAGTGGTAAGGAACAATTTCAATTTCAAACTCAATTATTGTAGTAAGTAATGAAAGCGAAATATTTGCATGGAGACTACATGGTGTTTTATATAGTAATAATACAATTGAGAGATCAACATTAGCAATGTATCAGAAATAAATTAAATAAGATGAGCATAAAAACTACCAATAAGAAAATCTTCTGGTATCAAAATTGAATTGAAAATGCGAATGTTTTTCAGTTCAAGAATTTTATTACTATTAAAATAAAAAGAAGATAAGTATAACAAATAAAACGTTCATAACAGAAAACAAGACTTTCTCAAAATGTAAGCAAAATAAAACCGAAAAATAGTTACTGCCATGAATTATCAGCATTAGCTCCATTGAAGATTTAACTAAAATGACAATAATAACGGAATGTAAAAATAAAACCACAACCCTATACTCTCGAAACCAAAATGCTAAATTCTGTGTTTGAGCCGAAAACACTACGCAGAATTATTGCGATAAATCTTCAGCTAGTGAGTTTTAAAGTAATAGTTTTCGTAATCTTCTTCCTAAAATATTGATTCGTGCTTTCTTAGCCGTATAAGCATTATTGAACCTAACCTACAACATTCTTAAGACCGGGATCATCAACAAGTGGCACCATTACTTCCCTTAGGTTTCACCAAGCCATTTGATACGATAAACCATGAAGTTTTGATAGCTAAATGCAAATGCAACAACTCGTTGAAACTATTGATAAGTAGCCTACTCACAAATAGATCTCAGAGAGTCGTTATTGATACATACTCTTTTCCTGGATGTTCGATTTCCTCGGGAGACCACGAGGCTCAGCACTTTGACCACTTCCATTTCTCTTGTATATAACGGATTTAAACAATATTATAATTGAAATTGAAATCTATTGAAACATATGCCGTAGAACATAACCTTCATTTAAATTTGTCTAAATCTGTTCTATTAAAACTAACTTGAAGATATGATTAAACGGCAGTGTTATTCAAATTAAGGAATCATGAAAAAATTTAGTGGTTTGAGGTATCTTTGACCAGCACCTCAAGTTCGTCCCTCATGTGAATAACATTACTAAAAGAAAAATTGTTATCTTGCAGTACATTATATCTTAACAGGCAAATACTTGATTTTAGTATTGAAAAGATTCTATGCGAAACTATGATAAAGTCAAAATTACTTACTGCGACTTGGTATATCATCCATTTTTAGATTGTATATCCGTGAAACGTTGTCAAATAATACAAAATTCCTGTTGTAGATTGATTTTTAACCTACGTTAGAATCTCACATTAGCTCGTATTTTGAACAGCTGAATTGGTTAAACGTAACAAAATTATTTAAGTTTCACTCATTACGTTTTGTGTACAAAGTGTTAACCACAACATTTCCTCCACTCAAGGAATGCTCGTTTTGTGAAGATATGTCTTCCATAAGTGCTTTACTTATAATGCCGTTATGCTAAGCCTTCAGATTTGATAACGCTGCTGCAAAATAATGTGCTGTTCTGTATTGCTTGCCATTGTCGTGTTAAATGTCAATGCTATTATTTTTATGGTGTATCTGCCAAATATCTTACTCATCGATAGTCACTCTTGGTGAAAGAGATAATCGTTTCTGGTGCTCAAATTTTGCAACTGAGGCGGGATGGCGCTGTCTACAAAAGTCTGTTAAAACCGGCAATTTATATAATCGATTTTTAAAAAATCGAATATTATGATTAACAAAATCGATTATCTAGAATCGGAAAGAGTAATCGCCTAATCGCTCATTTTTTAACATCCCTACTACCTACCCCCGTTGCACAGAGCTTATTACACTCAGTGGAAGAAAATAGTAAAACGACTGTATCGGAATGAACTTTTGTATATGATTAACAAATATGAAGAAAATGATGCAGTGTATATATTCATCCAGTCGTCAAGGCATGCTGATGATGAGGTAATTTTTGTCTTAGTGAGGTATCTTATCTCAAGCTGTACTTGGTTCCGAAAGGCTGTTCGCATTTGTGAAGGACGAGGTCAAAAGGTAATCTTTCTTTCTATTGCATCACACACACTTTCATTGGGATAAAGGTATCCAGATCAAGGAGGACAAGAAAGCAGGCTGATTTGAGAGTTATTGCTAGAAAATCGGGTGCCCTAGAGTTTGAGCAAATGGTTAAAGGTAAGGTTCTAGTATTTCCTGCCGTCATACCTCATCTAATGGAAACTAGAGGGACTTAGCACCGTATGTAGTGGTACGTCAAGCCGTGAGTCCTACTTCAATCATGCTCAAATCAACTTCCTTCCCTGGCCTCCTAGATAGTCCATTGACCCGTTAGACATACTTGTGATGTGATGAAAAGAAGAGCGACTTTTTTGATCCATCATCTACCAACTTCGTTTCAAAATTCAACCTTTTGTCTAACCGTATAAAAAAGTCCATCGAAACAAAATCATTATTACTCGATAAAGGTACATCGCTATTCATTTTTAAAGAAAAAGCATCTACGCCACTGAGCATGATATAAACAATCAGCAATGTTTAAATGACAAGTCAAAGCCTGTTTCAAAACAGTCACAAACAGAATTGATGACGGAAGTATGGCATCAAAGACAGAAAATGCAGAGAAAATGGAGGTGGTTTTCGAAGTTGTTCCCCCCGAGGGGGGATGGGGACACGTCATTACAGTATCCCTTGTTATGATGAATGTGAGTTTGAGTGCGTTTTGGTTAAGGATAGTGATTTCATTTAGTTAAGTGGTTAGTTGGACTATGTCGAGGTCTAGGAGCTGGTATGTAGCGTAAACATAGCAGAAGCTTAACGGTTGTGCGTATAATTGTTAGAAAACTTGGTGATGATGCTTATTACATTTTTAATACATGATATAAAATGTTGCACTTGTTTAGAGGTGTCTTAATGTTACAGATTACCTTTTTATTTTACATGATAAAAAGAAAGTTATCCTAATCAAAATTATTTTAACGACTTAAAAAATTACCGAAAATTTTGTTTTTACCTTTACATCTCTTGTCGAGGGAAAGTCTTGGGAGCAGGATACTATACTGTTCCAAAGGTCTAGTAGGTTTACACTCTATATAAAAAACTAGCTTATTTATTATTTCCAGTATTGTTGTCGTCAATAAGCTACGTCAGAACTAGCCTACGGTCAGTCTTTTACGGAAAAGCATTAAGGTTCTAAAACGAACCAAGCTTGTGTCGCTTAATACCTTGGACATGGAATAACTTTGTCATACGAGAAAGCTATTTGTTGTTTACTTATTACTTCTCAAAATAATTCTCATCACCCTGAATGCACTCCACCATTTGCAAGAACCAATAACTAACCGTCAAACCCATTGCTCCTTAATAAAATCACACAGCATCTCCCAACTCGTGCACTGTAGCAGTCATTTTGGAAGAAACGGTTGCTGAAACTACTCAGGGATAGAATCGGCAATAGACAGGCTGACGTTGGTTAGTGACTTGATTCTAATGATGGAAATATCACAAATTATCAAAAAATGTAATTTAACGTGGGTAACGTAGGTAGCGTGTGGCGTCTGTCGCGCGACTGTTTTGAGATGAATTTTCAGCATCTTCTCATTATACTACAAGAAACGTCAAGGCTAATAGTAAATGACCTTTGATTTAGCACTGTTAGATTCTTATTTCAGCCAGCATAAGCGGAAATACCTTTACAAAGATACATACTTTTAACATAGGATCGCTGGTATTCGAGATTTGCGATCAAACGCGTTTATCATAATGGTGTCAAATGCTTCAGCCCTATCATGATGCCAATTTGAAGATATAATTAGGAAGCAATAGTCTAACGATACGACGACAAAAAATTATCGTCGCCAAAATTTCTGGAACTAAAGAAACTTTTGATCTGTCCGCGCGCAACGCGTCGGTGCGTTGTCAATGTGAAGATTGATACAACGAGCGCAGTGGCAAGCAATCTTCTGTATAGTACTGTCCAGCTGTGACTGTCTCTTGCTTACCAATCAGAATGCTTATCAACCTTATTTCAAGCCATGACCATTACTTTTCCAGTCGACCGCGACTTTTTGACTTGAAACAGTCGATCTTCACTTTCATTAAAACCAAGACCCGACTTCGACCTTGGTTGGTATATCATACAGGATAACCAACTTTTGTCACCTAGCAGTTTTAAACTCATGTAATATCTTCCCTACATTCCAATATTTTCAACATTTTTTTTACCAGGATAGCCTGGTCACGCTCTATGTTTGACGCATAATGCGTTGGTTGCTGTGTGGGGTAGCCGAATGGGTATAAGGATTCCTAACTTTCAAAGTGTACATAATTCTTCTTGTTCTTTCAGAAATATTCCGAGTCTCTGCTAATTATTTATACGTAATTCGCAGGTATTTCAAACGTTTAAATACCATCTGTCTATGGTTCTCAAAGCCGACTTGTTCTGACCAAATACTTGACCTTGTCGAGCAGTAGAAAGACGAAAAGTTGTTTACATTTTTCTCTCTGGTCAATAACAAGCGATATACCCATTTTTGTACCGGATAAGTAAGAACCGATGCGCTGGTTTCAAAAATGTCTTTCTTTCGTCTTTTTTTCTCTAGTTTTCGATGTTTAACAGATATAAAAAACAATCCGAAACAACGAACATTTTAATGTTTTTATTAATTATTATTTTTATACTCCAACTACCACGAACGCCTGAGGCCTCAATACCCATAAGGTACCGTGGGGTTATAGGGAGATACAAGGGAAAGGGGAACGTCACACGGACTCTGACGAGGGAACACGTGTACATGCAACATGCACACATTCTGGCCCCGCCTACGAGATCCGCCGGGTGGTACCTCCGCGTTCCACAGTCAGAGATCGTCTACCACCTACGGACAATCACAACATCCATAGCCAAGAGAAAAATTTCTCCTGGGACGGGATTCGAACCCGCACACCGCACGGCGACTGATCAGGAGACCGAAGAGTCTACTACTGCGGCCACCGCTGCCTGTCAAAGTTACTAAGTGTCCTTCAAACAGCCATTAATAAAGTCTCAAGGCATTTTGGGAGAGATTGTTATTGAAAACATTTACTTTTCAATTTCCAGTAACAGTGATGTTTATTAATTTGTTAATAAGCTTATATGTAGAAGTAGGAGGGACATACCGCAAGATATACCTAAGCTCATAAGTTAATTATCAGCAATTAAAAAACAAAGGATAACAATAACATACTTTGAGATTTGGTTAATAGATATTTTTTTCAAATACTAACTCGCCTATATACGGACACATGGAAGATATTTTTAAATCACAGAAATTAAAACGCTTATATTGTAGAAAGAGGTAATCACTATAAATCAAAATCATAGCACTTGGGCCTTTTTGTGTTATTTGCGCATTTTTCTTTAGGTTCACTAAGTGCTGCATCATCCCAAACTATACTCGTATAACAAGAACAGAAGACATGAAAAAATCATGTTCGATATATATGCATGTAGATAATTTCGTTTGCTTAAATAATATATGAACTTTTACTTGGTGTCTGAAAATTGGAATTTTTTCCAGTTAGTGACCTTGCTACCGCTCCTAGCATTTGGTCTTATCTTTGGAGGCTTTTTGGCTTCCATAGGCGACGAAACCACTGGCGCAACTGCATCAAATGGAGTTTATAATACAGTCCAGTCATTTACAGGTAAGAGCACCCAATAGATTAAGTATCTTCGCATGCGCTCGGAAAAATATTTTGATTCGTTTTTTTCTGCACATGTTATTCAAAAAGGACCCCTTTTAATAAATCTGAACGCTCCTGGTCTCAAAATTGCTCGAACAATTGGTGAGCAATTCAGAAAGTTCATTAATATTATTAAACAATCTATTTTCAATTATAGGGGGTATTATTATTGTATATCTTTGATTTTTACTTCTCAATCAAGCGCGCGCTCAATGCATATTCAGTATGAGCGCGCACTTGATTAACAATTGGAAAATAGGTGTCAAATGGGTTGATTCTGCACTTACCACGCACCGCCGCCATTAGTCCATGAGTTATTAAGTTCAAAACAAGTTAGGCACTCTGATAAAAAAGATAGTTACGAGCGTACATAACAAAAAATTAAACGAGCAGGTAAGGCAAACAGTGTAGAGACATTATTTCTCTGCGCTACCGACACTAGCATCTGGCAACGTCGCTCCTTCCCCATGCCTTACCGCACGACGCGTCAAACTCGGCAGCACGGCATCGCGCCACTAATGGCCAGACACTTATCAAGATCGGCATGTCAGAGGGCAGAAAGATACGTATACTGAAAACATGTCTCTATCATTCCGCTTTAAGGGTAAAAGTACGGGGAAAGCTATGGTGTGTAAGATATGTCTAATTGGTGATCAGAATTGCCAGGGTTGGGAGCCTATAAATATACTGACATCAAAGAATTGAGATATACCCTCTACCACGCAATACTTACCGCCAACCCAGCACCCCAAACTCAAAAATTTTTTTTCTGAGAATGATCAGGAACCTCTGAAACGTTAAAGACAAAGTTTGAGCGATTTCTACTTCCGTCACTTTTCTCGTCCCGTAGCTGTGCCGACAGACAGATAGACCAACCGACAGACATGCCATGGTTTTTCGTGGTGTATCGTACATATCATATAACATCCAATAAACGTAATATATCATATTTGAAATTTTCGCGACGACAATACTTCTTCGCCAGTAGGCGTGGAAAGTAAAACGTAGCTTGTTTAAATAAAGCGCAGAATAACTTTGATGCGCATAACAGCCAATGAGAATTTCCCACATTTTACTACCTGGGAGACTACTACATCTTCTGCCAATATTTGACTGATCCCCTGCTTAAGTAATGCAAATATTATGGTATTTCTTTTTTTTAGCACGTTCTTAAAATATAAAACAAATATTTTATTCCGTAATATTTTTTATGATATACTAACACTTGTAAAGAGATCAAAATATTATATCCGATGTGTTTATTGTTGCCATTGATAAATGCCAAGGAGATTCATGGGTAGAAGGTATATACAGATATTCCAGCTGCTAAAAAAATTAACGAATTTTCAAAATGTAGCGAACAGACCGACAAACCGACGGATCGTCAGACTGACATACTGATAGGCAGACCGATGGAAATGAGTGACACAGTTTCTCGTGATGTTCATGTAATATAAGATCTGGGAAACATATCTCACTTTCAAAATCTTTCGCGATCACTTCCTTGCCAGTAGCGTGTGGTTTACAATAACATTGCTCTTTGATATACTTTGGGGTTATTATTGGATGATGCAAGAATATTTAGGAACTTTGGCCACATTAATTTATTTCATACTATTTTTCGGGATCGAAAATTGCGTACTTGGCACTTTTTTTAATACTAAATTCCTCATATCTTGTAAATTTCAGAGAAAAATACATAAGAAAAACAAGAAAAACTTTGTACGGAGCGAAAAGAAAATTTATGAAATTTGTCTAAAAAAATTGTTCAAACAATTGTTCATGCAATTTGGTCCTGGAAACAAGTAGATTCATTAAAAGGTGTCCTTTTTAAACAAGATATATGCAAAAAATTGAATCAGAACATTTTTCCGGAACTTGGGGAATAGATAGTAGCTGGGACAATTTCGAAAACACGCTTCCAAAGAATCTAGTTACCGTACGGCTCAAATTTCCTCAAACTTTTTCGATGAGTAAGGAATCACTGATACAGAGCTCGAACTATTTAATCGCACCTCAGTTATAGCTTTTATACCTGATGCTGAATCTACAAAGGCTCTAAATGCTGTCAGTCTGAACTATAAGATAAAACTTCGTATTTTATTGTACTAAATATTGCCTCAGATACATCAAAGTACTATCTTGTATTGTCTGAGTTATTATTTGAAGAATACTTTCGTTCACAGGGATAATGTCAAGTATCCTGCTACAGAAGCTCAGTTATAGAGCGGTTGGCTTACTGGGAGCAACGCTCTTTTGTGCAGGGGCAATCGGAACAATATATGTTCATAACTTGATGGAATTCATTGTATGTTTTGGAATCGTACAAGGTAAATAAAAAATCTTAGCTTGACTAAGAGGGTTATGATCGCCCTTCACAATGGCTTAAACTAGGTTGATACACGCCACTTCTATTTTCACTCAATCGCAAAAAGAAGCCGATTTGCCTATCATCTTAGTAATGCAATCATATTAGCGGTTTTACCTCGGAATGTGAGATGATAAGCTGTAGCCTCGATGAAACCGTAT
Source organism: Acanthoscelides obtectus (assembly GCA_963669975.1). NCBI lineage: Eukaryota > Metazoa > Arthropoda > Insecta > Coleoptera > Chrysomelidae > Acanthoscelides > Acanthoscelides obtectus. The sequence goes on from CAVLJG010000006.1 coordinate 69,895,672, forward strand.
AAACCGTTTTCTTGTAAAGTTGTCTGCAACTTTTGTTTCAAACATTTTTTCATACGATTAACCGTTTTTAAGCAGAGAGCGCGCAACGTTTAGCTAGTACCTTAAATAACAAAACGTATCATCTATAAATCATTAAAAATATATATTTATCAATTTTTTCATCAATTATAATATTTTTGGTTTTTTTTTGTCAATCATGTTCATACGAAATATATGCTTATATGAAAATTCGCAGTGACGAAATGAAGAAATCTGCCACCAATAAACTCATACTGTGTTATAGAGACTCCATAGTAAATATCTAGGATAAAGCTTTGCAAAAGATCAGGAGATTACAGGGTGGTTCTGTGACTATAATGGTTGACTGCACATAAAACTGAAAAAAAAATCGCAGAACCCAAATGGAGAATTCTGCCAACATAAAAGTCACATGCGCTGTAGAGACTCTATTGTATGCTATCAGGTAATCAAATAAGTTCCTGCGATTACGGTATATCGCCCATTGCCATGGACGTTGTTGATCGATAGCGATTGTTTGTTACCTGTTCTCACTTTAGTATGAATCCTTCTTTTCTCCCACACATAAAAAGTTGCTGAAAATTGTTACATACCTAGTTTTAATAATTGAAAATGGCGACGAATAAAATAGTAATTCGTTGTTGTTTTCTGTATAAGTACAAACATTCGGAGATGATCCCGTTAGTGATCAAACAGCACAGAAGTTTTTCAAAAGTTTTCTTCGGGAGATCTCAGTTTGAGCGATGCACCGCGCTCAGGGAGACCTAAAATCATGATCAACGAGAATCTTCGACATGCTGTTGACGCAAATTCCAGGACAACGTGCCAAGAACTTTCAAAAATGCGAGTCCCGCAACTATTTGTATCCATCTTCATCAGCTAGGAAAGACGTGAAAGTTAAGCAAATGGGTCCCACATGAACTGACAAATGATAACAAATTAAGTCGTCTTACCATTTGTTCAGCAAACATTTCACGCAACGCTAGTTAACCATTTCTTATAATCGGTTCTTAACCTGCGACGAAAAATGGACCTTGTATTCGAGCGCTCGTATCATTGGTTGTCGCCTACTGATTCGGTACCACACACGCCCAAGGCTTCCTTGCACTCAAACAAGGTTTTGTTGTGTGTTTGGTGGACAGCAACTCGAAGTGTCCATAACGAGTTTTTGGAAAGGGGTCAAACCATGACTGCTAACTTGTATTGTGAGCAGCTTCAACGAGTACAAGCAACACTCATCCAGAAACAGCCTTCTTTGATCAATCGGGAGAAAGTGATATTCTTGCAGGATAACGCCAAGCCTCATTTCGCAAAAGTGACCCGAGAAAAAATTTCGGAACTCGGCTGGGAAATGTTACTGCACCCGCCATATTCTTCCGACACTTCGCACAGTTATTATTACCTTTTTTGTCTGTTGACAACTGTATGAGGCACCGACAGTTCACAACCCGAGATGGTGTAATAAATGCGGTCCGCCAATTTTTTCACCCCAAATCCAGGGAGTTCTACAATACCGGCATTCAAAAATTGCTTCCACGTTAGCAAAAGGTCATTGAATGTGCTGGTAATTACTTGGACGGGTAAATAGTGTCTTATTGTTTCTCAATAAAAATGTATACTTTTCTACTAAGAACCGCACGAACTTATTTAGTTACCTAATATCTATCTGTCCTATAATCCCCTGATGTTTTGCAAAACTATACCCTAAATATGTACTTCTAAGGAGCCCCTACAATATACATGACTTTGTTGCATCTAGCTGCCATCTTGAAATTTCTTCACGCCAAAATATAGTAAACATGCATTCATTGTATCAATCCAAATTTCAGCTTGCTAACTTTACCCGTTTAAAAAGTAAAGAGGATGGGATCTTTCCATATCAGGATCCCTATCAGGATCCCTATCAGGATCCCTATTTTGAAAGTTACTGTTAAATGTCGCATAATTCTCGAAGTCACAGCCAAAACTAACATATTTCTCAACTGGATGTCTGGTAAACATGCTACTATTCGAAACACAATATGAACATTTTATCGAAACTCTTTTGGATTTCACTAACTCACAATGAATCACGGAAAATAATATAATTTACATATTGTTGTCGTAACATGTCATGTGTCTATTTGGAAGTAATACAATACCATATCATAATTATCCATACCTTCCACTACACAATCCATTTCGATACGGCTAGTTGTTTCAAAACGAGACACTTTTCAACTGTACACTTTTTGGCTACGAGCTCGTTGTTATTGTGACCTATGGAGCTAATGTTGTCAAAAGATGAATTGTGCATCTCTGAAGTCGAACGCGAAAAATTTTTTTGGACTTTTGGCCAAGTTTTTCAGTATCTGATACACCATTTCATTTATATCCATCGCACCGTTCCAAAGGCATGCTTCTGTAAGATTTCGGATATTGTTTTTGATTTTAAAGACTCCAAATGAAGAACTATCTACCTATCTATCTGTAGTGCCTGTGGGCAGTACATTTTGTCATTGATCACCGGGATTGTAGCATGACAGGTTGAAAGTCTTGATGGGATACCCCTCCGCAGGTGGTATGTCGATTGAGGCCTTTTGACACGTTTATACAATTTCCGATATCCTATTAGAAATTGTGAATCAGATGGAAATTTTTGTTGCCATCAGTGCGTTCAGACTTAAGCTTGAAACATTTTGTAACTGGTTGCTCGGTTTACGGAATAACATGCAACCCAACGGCGGACGCTTTGTCCCTGTTTGCATCAGGGTCGACTGTGCTGTCTGAATACCGTCTCTCCTCGATATCAGTGAACCTCTTAACATCAAAATGGTAACTTAAAGCCCTCCATACGTCAAACTTCTCACCGCAAGGATTAGCTTGTGAATCGTTAATCGTTTGGAGTCGCTGGAATACCGTTAGTGCAATGATCCGTAAAGCAGTGGCTGCCATATTAGAATCAGATCATTCATTTTGAAAAATTCGCTACAAAATAAACTATTTTCAAGTGCTGGCATGAAATCGAGACCATAAGAACCGGAATCGGTTCATTCAAATCCGTCTGCGGTATCATTCCTTTAGGGCGACTCATTCAGAACCGACCCAGTTTTAGTTTCTATATCGGATGCAATAACTAAAATTGTAAATCAAATACATCAAAATATTGATAACAGAATCCCTTCAATCAGCATTTTTGTTGATTTAAAGAAAGCTTTCGACACAGTTAATCACAAATTATTATTAGAAGCATTGGGGAGAATTAGTTTCAGAGGAAACGCGTACTCACTGATCGCAAATTATTTGTCAAATCGCCCACAATCTGTGCAGATATCAGGATCGTTTAGTAAATAAATGTATATTAACTGTGGTGTCCCACAAGGAACTGTCTTAGGTCCGCTGTTATTCAATATACTTATATTTAAATGATATTTTCCAAATTAATTGTGTTGGCAAAATAACCAGTTTTGCAGATGATACTGCAATATTATATGAAGGCACTGACTGGTCTGATCTGAAAAATGTAATTGAAAATGATTTTATCAAAGTTATTCGGTGGTTTAACAGTAGAAAATTAAGCAATAACTATTCTAAAACACATTTTTTACCATTTGGATCTTATGCTAGACATCTGCCAAATTACACAAATTTCTCCTTCAACAATAATGATCAAAAAATGCAAATTAATAGAGTGCCCATCATAAAATACCTAGGAGTGGTCTTGGATCCTCACTTACGATGGAACATCCATGTCAATTATATTTTAAAGAAAGTTAGATTTATATCCTACAAAATTAAATACCTTGGGAATATATTGACAGAAAAATATCTTCGAACATTATAGCATGCACTGATTGAGCCTCATCTCACATATGGTATATTAGCATGGGGAGCTGCATGTTCCTCACATATCTATAATTTAGATCTTTTTAAAAAAGTAGTCTAAAAATGATATTTAAAAAACCGGAACTTTATCCCACTGACAAATTATACTCAGATGTTCGAATGTATGATATAAGACAGCTTTAGTTCGTACACAGTATCACTCACTACCATAAATTTGTAAACACCGACCAAAAAATTAAACATAATCATTATACAAGGTACAAATTTCGTGGCACAGTAGTTCCTCAGCCGCATAAATCTATAATGCAGCGGTCATATCTCTATTTAGCGCCAAAATTTTATAAAATTATACCTAAAGGCTTAAAAGATTTACGTTTCGGGAACTGTTTCAAAAGAAATTTAAAAAAGTGGCCACATTCTATATCTAGTACTGGAATTCATAGACTCATAAATACGAACATCAAGTAAATACATAATCTACTGTAGCTAATTTTTGTCATTTGCATTCTACAGTTGCAACTTAAAATTATTGGTCCATGTACAGGCGATGCCTTCTATTGGGCCTGTTTTGATTTTATATTTATTTACTCATATTGTTTGTTATCTTTGTACATTGAGTGAATAAATATTATTATTATTATTTTATGAGTATCATCTGCTGGTCCAGTATGATAAATACTGTACCAATATGGTGTGAATATACCGAGGTCTAGCTTAAGCCATTGTGAAAAGAGCATGTTTTGTGTGGTAGATTTAAAATGATTCTGAAGGCTCTCATTTATCTTCCAGCCTTGGGTACTGGATTGATGATTCCCGCTACCTTCACAGCTCTCAACAGTTTCTTCCACAAGAAGATGAATCTCATGATGGGCATCGCCCAAGCAGTCATATCATTCGCAAGTATCATTTATCCTCCAATCTCAACTATTATGATCAGCCAATTAGGATTTAGGAATACTTTGATGGTCCTCGCAGGATTGGCTTTTTTGTGTTTTCCTGCCATGGCTGTCATGGAGCCTGTGCAAAAGTATATGGAGAAGGTTCCAGTCAAAATGTCAATTAACTGGGGTAAGTTTTTGAAAAGAGTGACAACTTTCCAAACAAATACGTACGAGGATCATTTTTAAAATAAGAACCGATTGTGCAGCGTATCCGCGAATTCTGTCACGTGAGGTCCATTCAACCTCCGACACTCTTGGGCAGTCTCTCACAATGCGGCCATTACGTTCCACGACGCTTTCGGTGTTTGTTGTGCGGTTATACTGCTTTGTTTGCCGCCAATGCCAAAAAGTTCCTCCAACCGAAACTTACCATCATCTTTACGGCATAAATATCTGATACATTTTATCAAAATCCTTAATTGCGTGTTTCTATAGTATGTTATTAAGAACTGGTTCGTAACTATTCGATCTTCACTCTGTGGGTACACAAGGCTTGTACACTAAGCAATCCGCCAAGTGCCCAAAAATCTTACAAAACCTTAAAAAATGTCTGACTGTCCTAACGGCTGACACATGTCACAACTTAGGATTGAAAATAAAAAAATCGATCTGAACTCCATTTTTGAGCCCGGCGTAACGGTCTGCCTGACCGTTCTGCTTGTACTGCGGCGGTGTTCGGTTGGCGCTGATGCGTCTGACGGTATGGGAAGGAAAGGGGCAACATTGCCAGATGGACGTAACTACCCGCAGGTCTGTGGACTGAATGTATGAGCCTGTTTGACTAACTTGGTCCGGTTAACTTCACTATTGTACATGTTCGTAATTGATTTTCTCTCAGAGGGTTTAACTTGTGAAAAATTAATCCTTCATGAACTGATGCCGGCGTTGTGTGGGGAGTGCAGACTCAATCTACTTCACGCTATTTTTTTATTTGGGATCAATGTGTGGAAATGTGTGTGCCCAGGGGTCCCTACATAGTCCAAGTCGCCCCTGGTGCAGACCCTACTTTTTATGTGTCAGTGAGTTAACAGCTCATGTTATTTTTCCAAACTTTATTTTCAGCTGCTCCATTACTACAAAAATCAACTTCCCTATGCGAAGAAGAAATAAGAAAGCAAACTAAGCCATTGTTGAACAAAATAGAAGAAGGAGTTCGGAGTTATGCTCATCACAGACTAAGCAGTGGAAATATCCTGCTTCCTGAGAAGAGGGTCTCCATTGTCAGTTTGGGTGACAGGGCTAGGTCGGTTGTAACAGTGGACGTTGATAACGAAAATGAAGACAAAAAGTAAGTTTTTTTTTCGATAAGATTGTACTGACGAAATCGAGGAACACAGAATATAGTTAAATCGATCAGTAGAGAAGCCTCATGAGTCACACCTATTGAATATCTTAAGCGAAAATGAAACTGTGTTGTTGACAAGCAAACTAGTTTTCAGTATCTTTTCTAGACCTAATATAGTATTTTACTTTTTAAAGATTAAAACGCCGAGTAACGTCTACAGTTTATTAATAATAATAATTGGAAAACCCCGATGATCTATTATTGACTTGTTTTTGTTGTCTTTGTAAAATATAGAGCTAGTGGTATAACTTGAGCAAAAGAATCATATTTTTCACTGATTACTTAGGCCGGCACTATTACCCGGAAACCAGTGTTATACCTTCCCAGAGGATTTTGATGCGGTGAACAGGTCTGCTAGAAGGTGCATCCCCAGTTCTGTTTACCTTAGATCTTTTTTGTAGCAGTTTCACCAGCTCACTGATTAGATACTGCCTTCGTGGATTGTCAATAGAGAAGTTATTCGACCTTTACATAGGAAGATAAATACATAGATTTTAAATGTCTCTGGGGCCATTTTTTGTTGTATTTTCGGTTAATTTTGTCTCACTGAATTTTGATTTTTCATCTCCGTACTTGCTGTTCTACAAAAATTACTGCTTTTTTCTGAATCAGCCTGTATAATGTCAATGCTAGGTGCAGTTTGAGCAATTTTTAGCATAAAAGTTAATTAGTTATTTGTATTTTAATCAAACCAGCAAAATTGATGACGTTTTTATCATCGATCGAATTCTAGTTGTAACGAATCCCTTTGTGGACAGATGGACCATCTACAGTGCTTTCTAAAAAGGTCCTTCAAACTTATTTTTTGATCAGGACAAGTTACCAGGGTAAAATTCAGGCTGGTGGAAAATATACATTAATACTGTCAGCGTTAAAATGGCAGTTGAAAATTTGAAGATGGCGTCTCAGCGGTTCCTTGGAATATTTTTCAAATGGCACGGGGGTCATATGGTACCTCAGTTTCAAGCGTCAAAGTATGCGAACTGGCAGGCTGTCAAAGTCTAGCGTATTTGTGGGTGGACCAATATCTTAAAATCGTGTCTTAATGCTGCATTTTGTGCAACTAATGAATCCGTTTTCTTATCCGTACTGATGGAACATTGTAACTATGTACTTGGAAAAAATCCCTAAAAACTAACAGCTAATCTATCAAGGTTGGGCATTCCTTAGGACGCAGGTCAATACTCTTTCAATCGAAACCAAGATCATCAAAATCAGTGAAGCCAAACAGAAGTTTTGTGACTTTTTCTGAAATGACATTCATCCCTCCCCCACCCTAAACTAAGCAAAGTCTAAGAAAATGACATAAACAAAAAAGTTTGGAGATATGAATCGTAATACATTAATTACGAGTGAATTAGAACAACGCCACCTAGCGGCTATTTTATGGAGCTGAAAATAATCACCAGTAGTCTTTCTTGGATATTTTCATTCTAAAACGTTTTAACCGATATGTCTAGGTTGAGCGGTTGCCGAGGCACAACCGGCGTCCTTTATCATTGGCCCACCAGGTACATTGAATCGCTTATAATTCTACAACTAACATCAAAACGCTATAGGTTTTTAAATGCTCAAAAATAACAATCTGTATATTAATGTAACCAGAATGCATGCAAAGAAATGGATAGGTTGTGTCTATGTTTTTAAACGGAAATGTCCCACATATGTAGACCTTTCTAAAAGAATAAGCTTGATATAACGTTTTCATGATTAATTCCTAAATTATAAGCGATTTAATACATAAATACAATCAAATCCGATAAAATCCGTAGGTTCGCCATTTCAAAAGATAAGAAACATATACTGGCTTATTAGGTACTGAGAAGTATTCCATTCCATTTAAAACATGTTCCAGGATAACGCTGCCATCTTCAATCTTTCTACTGTCAGTTTTAAGTTAAAAAGTAGTTATCAATTTCATGACCCCGAATTCTAGCACGCCAGTTCAACCCGTTCATAATATAAATGGGGGTGAGGTTTTTGAGAAGCACTGTATAACGCATTTCATCGAATTCAATGCAATTCATCGAAATTGACTCAAATATAATTCACTATGCGCAGATTAACGGACAAAAAACTCAATTTCCTGCTTTCCAGCTTTTAATGGTGAGAATATTATTCAAAGAGAAATCGTAAAATTGTTGGCCAGCATTAAAATCAGTCATTTTGATTCATCATTTACTGGATTGCGTACATTTAGGTGCATATTATTCATTTAACACAATCCACATAGTTTGTTCTGGTCAATATAGTGCCAAGTATACCAAGAAAATAACTTAGACGATATGGAAAATCACAAGGACGAGTACAGCTTTATTAAAAAAACTAATGGAAACGTACTTCGAAGATGCGCGAGCCGGCTTAAATCGCTAGTTCTAGCCACAAACATCTGACAGAAATATGATTATATTGCATGTTCAACTATCGTGCATGTCGTAGTTATATCTAAAACTATGTTCGATTAACAGCTGGTGAGATGCAAAGGATAATAAAGAGGCAAGTAACTAAAAGAAGCTTATCATAACCTCAAGTCGAATAATGTTAAAAATAAAAATACATTGTCATAATTGTACATAGATACACAATACAAGGCACACAAGTACGAGTATAAATAGAACACCGCTGCACAATACCACTGACAAACGTTTGATCGTTATCTGCCGGAAAGTGTTTAGACGGTCATTCATGTATGTCTGAAGCTCAAAAAATTGTTTGGCTCATTTTGAACTCCTATTATTCAGGGTCATTCTTGAACTCTGCTGGTTTGCCGTACAGTTTTGTTTATTAAAATGCTTAGGCTTATTGACTAGAAAAATTTTTCAAATTGGTCACTCTTATTTCCAGCGAAAAAATTGTTTCAAGGAAATAACAGTTAGTATATTACGTTCATTCTTTCACAAAGAGTACAAATATAACCACCATATGACAATACAAATTAAATCAAAGGAAACTGGCGCGCCATGGCTTGTGAGATTTGTGTCATTGTGTAGTAAGCTGGTATACCATTTATAGGTATTTGACGTTTTATTGATTTTTTTGGTGTCAATACCTTGACATTTATTTTCAAAATACTGTTCGTTTATTTCGATTTAAACGAGCATTTTTTATAGCCTTATCTGTCAAGACTCTAACTCATTCTTTAATCGCTTATAAAATTAGTATATTTTATAATTTGACTTTTTCACCACTAGCTCATGCTTTAGGCTTAGTAACACTATCTTATGTGAAACAGTTTTCCAAAATAGTGGGATAGTGTTTTTGTGAACCCGATTGATTGTGCATTTATCTGATTTTTTGTCCAGCATACGATGTTAAGGCACTGGTTACAATTATAAATGCACCAAGTACTGCTTTTTCCAAACGCCGAGCACCAGGTATTCGGTTAGATTCGAGTACCGAGTACCGGGTACTCGTCTGAGTTCTAGGTACACTGAGGTACTGATGATTATTGTAGCTACTGTTAGTGATAATATATTTGCGTTTTTAAAGGGCCTTTGTTTAAAATTCATTCACCTTTCTAAGAAAGTAACGCATCGCAAAAGGTTGTGCAGCTTTGATAAATAATTTGGCGAATGTAGCTCCGTAGGTCTTTGTATTTATGGTATTATCACAGGTTTTTTTTAATGTTTAGGACTAGCTATGTATATGTTTTGATTGTGGAATTCAGCAGCTATATTATTGAATTAGGACTGGAACCGTATTTTAAGACTATATCTGTGGAACATTTATATTTGTTACACTTTTCCATCATTCATTTTAGAATGAGAGCACGTTTGTGAGATATTCAAAGAGGGATATGCACAATATCTAAAGCATATTTGTTGAACGTAGGCAACGCGAGGTCCTAAGCTGCTCGTATTTCGAAGGTCTACCTAATAGAATCGTCACCATGTTATGGCCATAAATTTGAATCCTATAGGTTTCTGAGGTGGCTTTAAAATAAGGTTACGCAAAAGAAACATACAACTGTTGAAGGTCGTAGCGGGACCAATTCTAATTTCAGAGGTGCTAGGCCCAGTATAGCTGATATGGTACCTGCTACATGGACTGTAGTACTTTTATGAACAAACATGTAGTAACATATTGCATATAAAACTAGCTCACTGGAGCAAACAGTTGCCATTTACTGAAAATCAGGTGCATGATTCTGCAAAATATGCTGCAACCTTGGCTATTTCTATGACTGTGCGTTAATGTGTTGTGGTACATGTCAGAAAGGTTTGGGAAAAGCGTGTGGTTTTGCACTACACAAATGAAATTCTTTGATTTACACAGGTTGTGTTTCGTACGTTCAGACCGAGTAATTACCGGGTACTCCGTAAATCGACCTACTATGCAGAGTACCAGGCACAAGCCGAGTACACGATGCATCCCTAGTTACAATATTTGAAGTAGTGACATACAGTTGCTTTTACTTGTAGCATGTATTAGACAGCCAAGATTTATTATAAATCTTGTAAATTAACTAACAATATACAGCAAACATATTTGAACTCAGGCGAGCCACAGTTCAGCATAGTCACAGCGATCACAGCCAGTGGATCGATCGATCATAAAACCAATGCTGCTATGGTCGTGACCTTTACTCGTGGTAGTGACAAAGTATCGCAGTTTGAGCTCAGAGAAGAAAAAAAAAAGAATTTGAGATATTTTCAAAGGAATAGGAATGAAATCAAAATGACAATGACGTTTCATTTCATTTTACATCCCACGCCTACTGGCGTGGAAGTATTATACCTAATTATGAAACATTTGGAAGATATTATATGTTTTTTGGATGTCTTATGACATGAACGTCACAAAAAACTAGGTTTGTCTGTCTGTCTGTTCGCTAATCGTTGGTCATTCTATAATTTGGAAAGTAGCGCTTGTATTTTAATATTTGAACACAAGATACCTACTATACCAAGGATGAAAAAGCTTTGTAGTGTCTAGTGACGGCGGAGAAAAAGGTGAAAGACGAAAAAATAAAAAGCGCTCAAACTTAGTTTTTTAACGTTTCAGAGGATTCTGATCATACCTGAAAAATTGGGGGGGGGGGGTAGTGAGGGTTGTAGGGGATGGGGGAGGGGGTATCAATCACAATTCTTTGATGTAAGCATATTGAAACACTTCGAGCCCCGGTAATTATATGCACCTATTGGACATATTTCACACATCAGAGATTGCCTCGTACAGTTGCTCTCAATGAAACGATAGGAAAATGATTTCAACAAGCGTTCCTGCGTCCTCCGACTTCTGCGGCCACCGCCGGCGTGCTGGAGTTTGTCTGAGTTCTACATGACTGGTGCTATGTGGGCGCGAGTGATGCTTTCAGATATTGGAGAAAGGCTATACGGCGTTGCGGGTAGGACAGGGAAGTTGATTACCAATAAAGTTTTCAGTTCTGCCCTTGTGTACTAAATTTAACACTTAGACTGAAATTTCAAACATTATTTACAGAACATGTCATCCGTCACAGCTCATTGACCTCAGCCTCTTGAGAAACCCCAAGTACCTAAACATAGCCACAGGAATGGCTTTGTCCTTCACCGCTGACGTCACTTTTATCCCGATCATCCCGTCTGTGTTGAAGGGTGCATCGTTTTCGGAACACGACATCGCTATAGCTATGACTGTGTTCTTCGTTTCTGACCTTGCATGCAGGATCATCTATTCCATCGTGTCTGGGTTGAAGGAGATCAAGAATAGGCACGTGTTTTTGATCGGGACTGTCTGCTTAGCTGTATCTAGGACTCGTAAGTATATCTATTATCTGTAATACGTACTTGTAAAGTTTTCAACTGGACGTTACTTCCACATAGATCAATCCTAATCTCAAAGTTAGCTTGCAGTTGTACATTATACTAATTTTGCAAGTTCCGGTTAACTAACACATGCTTGGCATTTGTGTCTTACCGCATCCGAGACAACTCTTGTCACTATTCACAAAAATAAGTTAGGCAATGTATTTTAACATGTAGACCATCCTCTAGCAAAGTGAATTATCGCCTAAGGACAAACAAAACGTTAGGACGCTCCTTTTGAAGCTCGGTCTTTCAATTGCAAGTAAATTGTGACCTCGCGTTGATATATTTAGCAGCTTATAAGTTAGACTGCTTCCAGAATATGGACAATATCTCCTTTTGGTTTCTAGTTTTTAAAAATAAAACAAACTTTCAAAGTAGTTATGGCCAAAGATTAGTTATGCCTAGTGAACACACTTCGCGGAACGTTTATGGAATCTACGATGTGAAAAAAGGCTTGTAACTTTCTCAATAAATAAAGAGGCAAATGTCAATATGGCGGCTGAGCGCCATTTTGAAAACTTTTTAAATGAAATGGGGGAACTTTATTTTAAAGTTGCTATTCCTAACTAGCAAAGTGGTACTATAAGCTTTTGGTAAAAGAACCGTTCAGCCATAAAAGCTCTCTATTGTTGTTGTCTGAACACCAAAATGCTAGCTTAATGTTGTGTGGAATACAAATTTGCTTTCTGCCTAAAATGAGGTGTTTAAAATATTCTTATAGCATAGTTATACAACACCTTATAGGACAAACTTTTAACTGTTGTATAAACGTTTATACAACTATTTTATACGGCACATTTGCACGTTTGTCAAAATTGTTGTGTTGTGGCATCCATGGTAACGTTTATAAAACAAACCCGAGCCTTGCTCTTTGCTGTGCAAATTTACCACTTTAGCCAACAAATTGCTCTCAACGAAAGCACTTATACAACTGTTGTTTAGTAACTGTTAAAGGCTGTACATATGCAACAATATTACAACTTTTGTAGTACAAAATTGCTGTGCTCGGCATACATTTGTTGCTAAATATGTTGTTATACAACTTCACCATAACCTAACTTTCTGCTGTCATATCTTTGTTAAACTGCCATAATCAATGTTTCAAGACAAATAACGCATGCATATTGGTTCAAAAGGTTTTATCAACTGTTCAAACAGAAGATATAGATCTGGTACAAATTCTGGGTAAATCATTCGACTCTGCCGGTATTTCTTTTCAGGCATTAATTTGTCAAATTGTTGTATAACACCTGCAGGCAACACCAAAATATTCTAATAAACTAAAGACAACATGGACGATGCCATGATTATACACAACCACCCGCCATGTTGGGCAAACCTTTGTTCCTCTATTTAATATTAAATAATTATGTTTCAGATAGAAATTACAGATATAAAGTGATAAACATTAGTGTAATTGTGTCTAAATATATTATATATATAATATATTTGTGGAAGATTTAACGCAGATAAGTTCAGTTTTCCATCTTAAAAATCTAGACATACATTTGATTATTATTAAAATATGAATCAAATACGAAACCCGTAGAAATTGCGTAACTACTTTGCACGATAATCACAATAAAATTTGCTGTGCAAGTTATTCAATAGCCCTATATCACAGTGTAGAAGATTATTATATACCTGTGTATCAAATTCACAATGGCCGATATGTAAGTAAACAAGATGACTGTAATGTGTTAGGTTATATATTCTTCACTTCGTCTATACAATACATAAGAAATAGTTTGGTTGCAATAAGGTAGAATCACGTAACAGAATAGTGTTGTATAGTTGACAAAAACTGAATCTTGCACTGACACAAATGTCTTCTGGCGGCTGCAAGAGGCTTACACTTTTATTATATAACTGTTACCTGCAGCCCTTATACAACCTCTTAAATGACTGTAGTGTCTTATTAGGTGTGCCCATTCCGCTTGTATAGCTGTTCTGAGAGGGTTTTGCCAATGTTCATTCTTGCAACTTTAAGGAGTGGTAATTGTTAGTTGGGTTGTCTTTTCAATGGCGAACTGACAGGCTGTCAAATTTGAGCATTCTACATTCAACTTACTATACAGCTAATCATCAAATGTTATAGTTTGATATAGCAATATTCTTTGTTTTGGATGAGTCTATCTCAATGTGCATTAAATTATCGGACATTCAGTTTGACTTCTTTTTAATGAAACGTTACATATTCTATTACATTCTCCTATTGAATATTGGATTGACGTTCCATAGCGTTTTGATGACTGGTTGTTACTCAATCCACAAAGAGGTACAGATTTGACAGCGTGCCAGCTCACTGACTTAGAAGATATTAACCTTATAGTCTAGGGTTATAAATTATGGATGAAGAGCTTCAAAATGTTCCGAAATCGTGCCCAGTCACCATCTTGAAATTTTTAACTGCCACGCTAACCCTAGAATATAGTATCCACGGATTAATTTCATCCCAACTCCAAATTTCAGAGTCTCAATTTGACCCGTGCAAAAAACAAGTAGAAAGGGGTATTTTTTAAAAGCACTGTATATATAATTACTACTGGACAATAATGCTACTGTGTGCTACTGTAAATCGTCATAAATATGTATAGAATGCCAGAAACCAGTAAATCAAAACATCTCCAGAACATTCAAAACAATGCCTTGAAACAATGGACGGTATAATTGGTATGATGCGGAAAATAATTCTCATAACATGTTTTCATTGCCACTTTAAAATAAACCCAGTTATTATATTAATAATAGAGTGGAATAGTACACGGAGAAGTTAGCGTTCACCTCTGTACGTAAGCATAAAAATACCGATGTAGGTACTTATATAGAATGAACTTCGTATAGGAGAAAATTCTACTTATTTCTCCGGCCAATCGAGACCACATGTGCTAAAAAAATTGCTAAGGTTCAGTTGTTATATTAGTAAAAAATAGAAGGTTGAAGTATTTTGATATTGTTAGCTTATTTCAATACGTCATGCAACGTCGCCTATATTAACTAGTGATATTTTGTTTTCTTATAAATAAGCCCCACCCCCAACCTGCTACACACTAGCTGTCTGTGACCTACCACACCATTACAGTAGTGTTCATGTCCAAATTCAATCACCCCAAATTCCCGCTTGCTCTTTTCAAAAGATTGGTAAGCGGGACCTTTTGAGTAAGTACTGAATGTAAATCTATTCTTTACTTTTGTTTTACTCATATCTCTCTATTTAAGTAAAAATAACAAATTTATTATACAGATTGCTGCATGAGACAGGGTGTCACAAAATTCACTTAATAGTCGCCTCGGGTTTTTGGCATTTTAAAGGTTTACAATTATATATGTCAAAAACGGTGGTTCGACTTTCCAGAATAAACAGCATGGTGCGAATTTCTTTATTAGTCTTCTTTGCAATGACAAGCGAGAAAGGCGGGACCTTTTGAGAAAGTACTGAATGTAAATTCATTCCTCACTTTTGTTTTACACATATCTCTCTATTTAAGTAAAAATAACAAACTTATTATACAGATTGCTGCATGAGACAGGGTGCCACAAAATTCACTTAATAATCGCCTCGGGTTTTTGGCATTTTAAAGGTTGACAATTATATATGTCAAAAACGGTGGTTCGACTTTCCACAATAAACAGCATGGTGCGAATTTCTTTATTAGTCTTCTTTGCAATGACAAGCGAGAAAGCGCGTTAAATTGAATTTCTAGAAGAGAAACTGATGGACGTTGCACAACTGTATTTCATCACGTTATATTGTCAAATAAGTTATTGAACTTAGATAGTAGAGTAATATTCGTGCTATTTTACTTCCCATAGGATAGGGTATGCCTTCTATTACGATTTTATTACGATTTCTCAAAAACTCTAACATTCATGATTTCTAAAGAGAAACATGAATTCATGAAAGTGTGTGGTAGCCAAACTATTCAAAAACATTTATTTAAATACATGAAAAATGTCTAAGCTTTAATCAATAGTCAAACAAAATTCGAACAAATCTCTTAAAATAGCAGTACAAACATTTGTATGCTTGCTTAAACTACAAATATTTTAATAATAGCTCGCGTCATTATAACAAATTAACATAACAATGCTCTCTGCAAACCTACTCGGAAACTGCTAAGATCTAAATACAAGATCATTGTAACCAGAATTCGGTTAGGTGTGTTTTTGAACCAATCTATTAAAATCTCACCGCAGGTATTTTTTCCATGTTCAAGCAATCTTAATAATAAAATCTCATTTTGCGAGTTGTTCAAAGCACACTAACAAATACCTTTTGCTAATTTCGTTGTGCCTACACATAACAATGTGAAGATAAAAAGCTACCCAGCAACGGCTACGATCTAAATACAAAATTATTGTAAACAAAATTCGGTTAGGTGTTCTTTGAATCCATAACAGTCTCAGAATCAACATTTTTTTGTTGGCTTAAGCTATAAATATTTCACTGATAAAACCTTATTCTGGGAGCCGTTTGTGTAGCAATACCAAATACTTTTTCTAATATCATTGTACGTTATCTACTGATAATGTAATAATAAAGAACTTGTCATAAACGGGTAAAACTTAAACACAATATCCTTGTTTATTACCATATGTTAAGTACGTAATTCAACAAGACGATAAAAATACTAAAAATAAGAAATGGGGTCATGGAACGTCTTTGTTACTTCTCATTGTTATAAAAATAGAACACACTAAGTATAAATTGCATCCTTCAAAGTAAACTCCCAATGATTAACACGTACCCATAATTAGTAATGGTCCCAGTAGAGATCCGTGGAGACTTTCCATGCCGACAATCTAAAACATCGTGGACAAAAGCTTACCCTTGTCCGTAGAATAAAAAATACATAAACAAAGCAAAAACATATTGGATAACAGAATATATAAAAATGATCCGATGATTTGTATCTTAAATTTCAATTTTATTGTTATTAGGATGTAGGTTATTTTTCTCAAAACAGTTATATACGAGTATACCTTAATACTAGTTTAAGCCCGCGGCTCCGCGTGGAAGTAGTGTGAAGTTTGGATCAGAGGTCCTGCACTAGTTTAAAGGAGAGAAGCTTCTGAAAAATAAATGCATATACAAAGTAGTACAATAGTTACATTGGTAATAGATAACAACATATAAAATAATGCGAATGTCTCTGCAGTCTGACAGCATTTATACCCGGTTATCGACGAACTCTTCGTCGAATTTAGTTTTGGGAAAAAGGTCTTGAGAAAAGTTGTAGTTGTAAAGTGGTTTGTTGATTACCTCAAATATGACCTTAGAACGATCTCTGAGAGAATTGACACTCTATTACTAATTATCATCAAGGTAAGTCTTTCGCATCGCTCACATCATAAATGTTCGCTTAGTAAAAGGACATCAGGCTAAATACTCGTAATGGATCTTAGACCTATAAGCATGTTACACGAGCTTTCAAAAATTCTTGTTAAAAAGACATACAGAGGCAATATGAATTATTCGTGAAGTAAAACTAAGTACCAAACAAATCTAAATCAAGAAGATTAAGCTAAGAAAACAATGTCAAAATTCAGTATATGCAAATGGATGATATTTATATACCTGTACTCATTTCGGTCGGACGAGCGACTGAGCGCTTCCGCGTCAGACACCTCATATCAAATTCCATTAAGCCGTTTGGGCTGTGGGTTCGTGAAATAGATATTTCAAAGTTGTTTACCGGGAAAAAGTAGCCTATGTGCTGTTCCAGACTATGATATAACATACCTGTATCTCTATACTAAATTTCGTCCAAATCCATTCAGCCATTTTGGGGTGATTAGTAACAGACATCCACACTATCTCATTTATAATATTAGTATTATGTTATAACCTGGAATTTCCCTTATTTTTGTTCTTTCTTAGTGCTCACAATGCGCAGTGGCTATTGGTGGACAATGGTAATGCTAGCTATCCAAGGCTTCGTTAGATGTCTTATTCAAACTCCGCTGCCACTAGTTATGTCTGAGGAATACCATGACAATTTTTCTACTGCCTACTCACTGTATATGGTGGTTTGTGGATTTGTTAACCTGCTTCTAGGACCTTTAATGAGTAAGTCTTATACTTTATTGTTGAAAATATTTTTTGTAAGCTCATCGATTGTTTTT
This sequence comes from Acanthoscelides obtectus, assembly GCA_963669975.1. Lineage (NCBI taxonomy): Eukaryota > Metazoa > Arthropoda > Insecta > Coleoptera > Chrysomelidae > Acanthoscelides > Acanthoscelides obtectus. Next base: position 69,913,716 of record CAVLJG010000006.1, read on the forward strand.
GACCATTTTTTTCATTTGGCTCTAAGAAAATATTTTTTTTATTGAATGATTTAGATTGGGATGATTCTTACATTTCATGCAAAATGCGAGTTTTATGTATTTCCTTATGAAAAGGTACAAGTGTCCCCTTTTTTAGGTTATGTCAAGGCAGCTACAGGAAGTGACGTCATGGTGATACATTTACTTACAGCAGCTTTTTCGATTTGTGGCACTTCCTGGATCTCTGAGATGATATACAGCAAAATCAAGAGGATGACAAAAAAGTGATGATAAATAGTACAATAGTTAGACTGACTTTGTTGATTAAGATATTTATTACTTTTTGTAGGTTTGCTAATAAAAGATTTTTTATAACATTCTTGTTTGGTCCACGTGAAGTTTAAGGATAAGAAGAAAGCATTGGCATGAAGGATAAACTTAATCCTTGGTTAATGTATTTTACCTGAAGATAGCTAGCCGTACAGAAGCATTAGCATAACACATAAATGAATTTAGAAATCCGCTATGAAAATAGTAAAGGTGTTCGGATCTGTTACTGTCTCAAAGATAGCACTGGCGTTTTGCAGATCCCTTTTTGGACGTAGAAGTACAATATAGTTGTCTATTTTCAAGCAGAGCATGTTGATCAATGATATAATCTAAAAAAACTCAGGGAAATATTCCCTTCCCAGTTTCCTCTGTCGCTCGCTATAAAACTTCCAAACTCCATGCAATGAGTTGTCACTCCTAGTGTATGACGGAGCTCGACGTTATTAAGCAACATCCAAGCAGCCAACGCTCGCTTCTCTGGAAGTTACACAACTCCAGCAGCTTGGAAGTTTCCATGCAACTTTTGCATTTAAAATGTCACGTTTGTGTGTTGTGTTTCGGTATAACTCGCCAAGTTTTTCTTAAAGCGCGCTAGACTTTGTCTCCGTTTTGTGTCTTTATGCTAATATGGAGCAGTCACATTATTCAGGAGAGTTGCAACTATAAACAAAATTTGGGCAGGGTGGTCTTTTGAGTCGAGTCATTATTTTTCATGGCTAAAGAATTTTGTGGGTTGAGTCCGATCTCAGATTTCGACATGTAGGTTATTCGATCTTTGGTATATAGCCTTGAATGTAATTTCAGTCAGAGATTAAAAAAAATGTAGACGAAAAAATCAGACCGCCATTTTGTTATTAAATAAAAAAATTTGAAAAGTATCTAGTAACACCTGAAACCAGTACCCCTCACGAGTATACGTATTGGTTTGGTTTTGCTATTATCTCACAGGTGACGCCAGTAGCTGGAAGGATGTTTAGAAACTGTGTGATATTTACTTTGTCATGTTAAGCGCCACCTATTTTACATTTCAATTATTTACTCATCAATAGCTTTATCCAATCTAGAAGGTCTCAATTCCCTCTTGTTAGTTTTTCCTATTATGCTTTTCACTCTTGATAAAGAGGTTTAAGAAGGAAAGTGGATAACTGAGAGAGGTCCGCTTGGCGCACTTTATCTCTTAAAAACAAGAATATAGATATAATGTCAATTTTTTATTTACATCGTTTCAAAAATACTGAGAATACACGGTACAAGTATTTTTCCCGCTGCAAGGATAGAAATTCAGGTACTTTCTTCCGATAAGCATGCTACGCTGCCTTCAAATTCTTTAGAGTAAACAATGTTTTTTGCACTATTGATCAAAACCTACCATCTCAAAACGTCTTAGAAGATTCATAAAAGTGTTACTGTTTTCACTATACAGATTAAAACTATGTAAATTCCTTGAGAACAACACGAAAAAGATAGTTGCTGGTCAAATAACATTCCTTTCAATATTATTTGTGGCAAATCACTGCAAATTAATCAATTATGAATGAAATTTTCAATTATGAAGGCTCAAATATATATTTTGTTTACATTTTGATGACGACTTATGATTTCAAAGGCATAATTATGAACGTCGAACATACCACTCGAATGATCTTTTTTGGCCAATCCACCTCTTCTCAAGGACTCCAAGTGCTACAAATAGTAGGAGTTATTTGCAAATAACTTATCAAAGAGTAGCTTTCCACAGCCTACGTGCTAAGATGGATCGATATTGCTTGCCAAGATCTTGGTTACCAGCCCCACCACGGACGTGCTTACCATGCGGGAAGTAACCTTTATGCATAAGACCGTACTATTGGTACTATTGTCGCTTAACATCAACAAAGCTTCTGGCCATGCTCTGATTACTGCTATTGTACTGAAGCAACGTGATCTGCTTTTTGATATCATTAAGGTGAAAGAGAGGCGCAAGAATCGAGACCTGCTGAAGTATCTGAGCATCACGACTTGATTAGCGACAGGCATGACTTCCAGCACTAGCGATCAACGGGAGACCTCCTAACTCACGTCATACAAGGACGGAGTTTTCTCTTCATCCCACAATGTCAACGCAGGTGCTCTCTATTTGTTTAAAGCTGAGAAGTACTTTTCTTCAGATGACCTCCTCACTTTGTACAAGGCCTAGTGCTGAATACTGCTTACCTGTTTGGGGTGCTGCCACCACGAGTACATTCTAACAGCGTCTAATTTCCTGCATCCAGAGTTGTCCCGCATGACCGCCCCTTCATTCCCAAGGTGTTGAGATTATGAAACAGTCTACCTGAGAAGGCTTTTCTTAGATCCACTAACCTTAGGCAGGATTCACTAGGTGTATCTAGCCTGCTCATAGCAGTCGCGGTGCTTCTGTTTACGTGGCAGCTTCGGTATACAAAAAAATGCGTCAAATGTCTCTATACTTCGGTAGAGGTTTTAACCAAAAGAGATGAGTAAAATCGTTTTAAAAGGCAAAATGGAATCGCAACCATGTTAGTTCTCTTAAGTATGAATCTTCGAACTCTGCATTTGAACGTATATAAAGCAAATCTATCATATTTCTGTTTCCATTGCAGATGTAGATGCGTGACTTATTATGTCACTGAGATCAGCAGCTTCTTAATAATAGAACATCTCTTCTGATACGAAACAGGAAACAATTTACATTTATTTGCCGTATACAGCTTCCGAACTGTGATTTTCATCTCGTCCAATGTCTGAAAATGAGCATTAATCTCTAAAACGTTGTAACACTATGTTCTAGCGATCTTATTTCCGCCGCCTTTGATTCAATTTTCAAAATCTACGACTACTTAAACAATGGAAGTATAACACTCGCGATAATACTCGAACATCGATTCACAAGTTTTCTTTTGCTTAAAGGTATCTGCAGCACACCAGCGCGTGTTTCAGATTTATGTTGGTTTGTCAGTCCGTGTCTGTTGTATGGTATATCAATGCGTCATAAGTACCGAGTCAATCTACTTGACGAAATAGTTAAAGAGCCATCATAGGCGGAGTAACACGAATTAAAGGTTAGATGAAATTGGTGGTACATTTAAGGATCATAATATTCCGAAAAATATGTGCAGATGAACGCTGAAGTGGTATACAGGGTGTTTCAGTTTATTGTTGCATAACTTTAAGATTCGATAGAACTTTTAAAATTAATGCATAAAGTCTATATAAACATGGGTCGAAAAACGCGTGGCTTCCGAAATACAGGGTGTTTAAATTTCCTTTCTAAAATAGTTTTTTTTTAATATTTCGAACAATATTTGATGTATAACAGTGAAAATTGGTATACAAGAATTTATTTGTACGACAAAACTGTAGCCGATAGAGGGCGATCTCTACTGTACCTGTAGTGTATTAAAATGACCGAAAAATTTTTCTTAGTGCAATTTTTTGCTTTTTGAATAAAAAAACTGTTTCTTCGCCTTTCTCAACATAAAAAAGCTCTCCTGTGAGTTTTCGTTGTAGTTAACCGTTTTTGAGATATTTCTTTTTTTAAGGTTCGATGCATTTTTAATTATTTATGGGAAAATAATATTTTTTTTTACATTTTCGATTTGGGCATTACAAGTGATCAAGATGATCGTTTAGATCGTGTTTTTAAACACATCAATAATTTCTAACTCCAAATAAACACAAAGAAACAGAATATTAATTTGTTTAATTTTCCAATATTATTTTTAACAAATTAAATTAATTATTTACAACTGAAATGCTATTGGATAGTTAGGACAAACATACAAAATCTAAAGTAGTTGCTCGAAATGTAAACCCAATTGTTCAATACACATTTCACATCTACGAATGATCGAAAATGGTATAGCACTATTCAAATAGGGCCTTATTTCATCACATGCATTCCTGATTCTGTCTATTAGCATATCTCTTGTGGTTACGGGAGTCTGGTACACTTTTTCATGCGACCAAATATGTTGATTATGAAAATTTACCATTCCACGTTTAGTGAAGCATGTCTCTTTGGTCCATAAAACGTTACTTAAAAACTCCCTATTATTATCAGTTCTATCAAGAATCCATTGACAAAATGTAATTCTTCGTTCTCCGTCCCCTGGCTGTAGTTCTTGCATAGGTTTCAAATGGTAAGGACATCTAACATGGCTTGCTGAAATTCCCAAAGCACCAGAAACTCTCCTAACACTTGTGGTCGGATCTCTATCAAACTCACGCAGAATCATACGGGTAAATCTGCGCTGACGAACATTTATGTTTTGATCCCTTTGGAGATTTCCAAAACCATTTTCAATTATTTGGCGATGCACTCTTACAAATACTGAGCGAGTTGGATGTCGTCTGTTTGGAAATCTACGTGCGTATTCTCTGGCTGCTTCTGCTGCGTTTCCATTTACAAAGCCATACACAAAATGAATATCGGCTAACTCTTGATTGGAGAATAAAAATGGCATTTTTATAAAACTTACAAAAAAAACAGGTAAAAGAAGTCAATCTACTTGACGAAATAGTTAGAGAGCCATCATAGGCGGAGTAACACGAATTAAAGGTTAGATGAAATTGGTGGTACATTTAAGGATCATAATATTCCGAAAAATATGTGCAGATGAACGCTGAAGTGGTATACAGGGTGTTTCAGTTTATTGTTGCATAACTTTAAGATTCGATAGAACTTTTAAAATTAATGCATAAAGTCTATATAAACATGGGTCGAAAAACGCGTGGCTTCCGAAATACAGGGTGTTTAAATTTACTTTCTAAAATAGTTTTTTTTTTTAATATTTCGAACAATATTTGATGTATAACAGTGAAAATTGGTATACAAGGATTTTTTTGTACGACAAAACTGTAGCCGCTAGAGGGCGATCTCTACTGTACCTGTAGTGTATTAAAATGACCGAAAAATTTTTCTTAGTGCAATTTTTTGCTTTTTGAATAAAAAAACTGTTTCTTCGCCTTTCTCAACATAAAAAAGCTCTCCTGTGAGTTTTCGTTGTAGTTAACCGTTTTTGAGATATTTCTTTTTTTAAGGTTCGATGTATTTTTAATTATTTATGGGAAAATAATATTTTTTTTTACATTTTCGATTTGGGCATTACAAGTGATCAAGATGATCGTTTAGATCGTGTTTTTAAACACATCAATAATTTCTAACTCCAAATAAACACAAAGAAACAGAATATTAATTTGTTTAATTTTCCAATATTATTTTTAACAAATTAAATTAATTATTTACAACTGAAATGCTATTGGATAGTTAGGACAAACATACAAAATCTAAAGTAGTTGCTCGAAATGTAAACCCAATTGTTCAACACACATTTCACATCTACGAATGATCGAAAATGGTATAGCACTATTCAAATAGGGCCTTATTTCATCACATGCATTCCTGATTCTGTCTATTAGCATATCTCTTGTGGTTACGGGAGTCTGGTACACTTTTTCATGCGACCAAATATGTTGATTATGAAAATTTACCATTCCACGTCTAGTGAAGCATGTCTCTTTGGTCCATAAAACGTTACTTAAAAACTCCCTATTATTATCAGTTCTATCAAGAATCCATTGACAAAATGTAATTCTTCGTTCTCCGTCCCCTGGCTGTAGTTCTTGCATAGGTTTCAAATGGTAAGGACATCTATCATGGCTTGCTGAAATTCCCAAAGCACCAGAAACTCTCCTAACACTTGTGGTCGGATCTCTACCAAACTCACGCAGAATCATACGGGTAAATCTGCGCTGACGAACATTTATGTTTTGATCCCTTTGGAGATTTCCAAAACCATTTTCAATTATTTGGCGATGCACTCTTACAAATACTGAGCGAGTTGGATGTCGTCTGTTTGGAAATCTTCGTGCGTATTCTCTGGCTGCTTCTGCTGCGTTTCCATTTACAAAGCCATACACAAAATGAATATCGGCTAACTCTTGATTGGAGAATAAAAATGGCATTTTTATAAAACTTACAAAAAAAACAGGTAAAAGAAAATAAATTTCGTGCATTCACAATTGCAAAACAACGTTTCAGGTTTCAACAGAAAACAAAACTAACTGTCAACTAATTGACGTTTAATCTTATTCTGCTTTCAATTTCAAAAATATTTGCAGGCACAGCCTACTCCTAAAAATTATCGAGATACTGGCTTTTTAACGTTATTTTATCATCAATAATTAACAATGCATCGAACCTTAAAAATCGAAATATCTCAAAAACGGCTAACTACAACGAAAATTCACAAGAGAGCTTTGTTATGTTGAAAAGTGCGAAGAATCAGTTTTTTTATTCAAAAAGCAAAAAATGCACTAAGAAAAAAATTTCGGCAATTTTAATACACTACAGGTACAGTAGAGAGCGCCCTCTAGCGGCTACAGTAAAACTACGCCCATGGTTCGTTTTTTCGTACCAAAAAACCCTTGAATACCAATTTTCACTGTTATACATCAAATATTGTTCGAAATATTAAAAAAAACTATTTTAGAGAGTAAATTTAAACACCCACGCATTTTTCGACCCATGTTTATATAGACTTTATGCATTAATTTTAAAAGTTCTATCGAATCTTAAAGTTATGCAACAATAAACTGAAATACCCTGTATATCCAAGCATCGCTTAAATATATAAATATTATATAGCGGTGTGTCAGTCATGACGCCACCATAGATTTACCAGATGGAATTTGTTCCCCACTGCACAGTCGGCACTGGCCTCTACGACGCATGCACCAACGATTTAATCATTTAATTTTCCCGTTGCTGCTAGGATCAGAAACTTCTTAATGATAGAACGTCTTTGATTATTACTAAAGACATTGCATTCACAACCCCTACTCCCTATAACTCCCAACCTCCAAGTTTCAGCCCTGGTTTAATCGATTTTTATTTTTTCGTGTTATTGCCCCTAGCTCCGTCACCACTAGGCCGGTTTTCAAAAACAACAAAACTTTTTCATCCTTGACATTGTAACCTTGTGTGAAAATTTCATCTAAATCCGAGCTGTACCTCTCAAGTAATAGGCGGTTGTAAAATTAGCTGAGAGACCGACAGACAAAAAGACAGACAGACCAACGGAAATGGGGTTTTTTATATAACATCCAAGAAAATCTAATATCTCAATTTCCGAATTTTTCGCGATTACACTGCTTCCTCGCCAGTTGTGGCATAGTAAGCAAAAAAAGTAGTTCAAGCTAGAATAAGAATGGGGGTTATGTTGTTTACCCAGTTCTAAGTTAACCTGCTTGTCGCCGTCAGCTCAAACTTTTCAAGCCTAGATCAAATACATATTTTTCCAGTCAGATTTGATTTGCCGCTAATTTCCGGCGCCAAGTCTATCTTCCAGAAATCGTGAGTTCTCAAGATTATTCAGAAGATATTTCTCAACCGTTCGGAATCCAATATAAATTCCTGCCGTTGCTTCTGATATACATATATTTCATTCCAGAGTCTGGACCGGCAACGATATTGAAATATCGGCGGGTTTCAATTACGTGAAGGCTGGAAAAATCGTAAATAAGATTAAGAAATAGCGGATGATGACTATCGACACCGTCGCGTCATGGACATGTGAGCTGGAAAATTGGATACTGATCTGGGCTTGCTAATCAATACAGGAGAGTCGATATAAACCTTATAATGGCTGATAACGCAATTCATCTAAAATTATGTTGAAATTTAGAGCAATATTCAAATTATCTGATAGAGGGAACCTGAGTTCTAACTTTGATTAACATATTCTTCTTAAAGGTAGCCAACCGTATACTCAAAATGGGATCTGAAAGATATTAGCTCCACCTATGAGACAGTAGTAGAACAATGAGTTTAGAGTTCCACTTTCAAAAGTTAGTGTTTTATTCTGTTACTGTCTCATAGATGTGTTTTCAAAGCTTCTTTGACCTCTCTAATGCTTATTTCAATTGCGTATTGTAACACCCTCCTATAACTAGAACTGTGGATACCAGCGAGAGACACTCTCGTAAAACAACTAGGAGATTCTACAGGTGGCTAGAAGTGGGATCGATGCTTAAGCATCCAGAATTTTCTGCTTTTCATAAACGATTTACCAGACCACATCACTGAAGGCGAAGTATTTTTATATGCGGATGATACTACTGCAGTAGTTTTTGCTGCATCTGGAAGAGAATTGCAACTGAAGGTGAATACAGTGTCCCGAGAGTTTGCTAACTGGTGTAATCTAAACAATCTAATGATAAATCATGATAAAACTGTAGCTATGAATCTAAAATCTGTGAGGAAGCAATCTGTAATGTTAACTTGTCGCTTCATGACCACAACTTGCTCTCTCTGTCTACAAATTTTTTTGGCTTAGTGGTGAATTGTCACCTAAACTGGGAAACCCATATTCACAGGGTTTGCGAAGAGTTAAATACAGGTGCTTTCGTCATAAATAGTCTAAAAATTTGCGTAACCTTAATTGGTGTCTACTATGCGTTTATACTCGGTCCTGTTATATAATATCGCTGTCTGGGGACAGGTCGCCACTATCGACAGAGTCTTCATCACGCAAAAAATAGTAATTAGAAATAGCTCCCCTACTGAGTGGGGCCGTGGAAAATACTTGTTCCGGAAGTTGTTGGATCCAGTATACAACTTCTTCCCGTTCGAGTGATTGTACACGCGTTAAGGAATACCTCAGTACTGATTACCGGGTGGCGGTACAAGTCCAACGCCACTTTAGGTCTATTTAACATCACTAACACGTGAAAAGAAGGTGGTAGACAATGACCAGTAGACCGAGGCAGTACCACCCACTAGCTTTTCCCAGGGTGTCTTATAAATGTCCGCATGTTTGCACAACTAAGCTATACAGTCGGTTATCTTCCAAAACAAAGAAATTAATGATGATGGATCCCTTGAGCACTAAGAACTCCGGACGTAAGCTCACTCCACTCTCGGAATGTCCGGGTGGGCTCGAGGTAACAACATCGACGATAAAATTAATTTTTCGAACATCTGCGGGATTAATAGCAACATTGATGCTGTTCATCACTACCTGCAATCCAAACGTCCCGCCGTGCTTCTCTTGGCGGAGACAAAAACCTCAGAGTCTGTACCGATTAACCATCTTAACTACGAGGTGCACTCCAATCTGAGAAAGAACGGGGGAGTTGTGGCTTTTGTCCGCAGCAGTCTTTCTTTCTCCACAGATGTTTCTTTGGAATCAGACCGGAAGGATATTCTGTGGCTTCCCCTCAACTCTACATCACCCAAATTTATTTGCTGCCTTTATCGCTCTCTCTCGGACCATAACTAGGATGACCTACTCGAATACCTCGCCGTCCAGATCGACTTCCTGAACATCAATCATCCCGTTTCAGAGGTAGTTCTTCTCGGTGATTTCAATGCCCATAATGAGCTTTGGTTGGGGTCAAACAAGACCGATGCAGCAAGTCGTGCAGTCGAAGCGTTCGCTCTTACCCAAGGGCTGACTCAGCTGGTGACGAGCCCTAGTCTTTTCCGCCGCGTCTCGTCACACGCCAGTGGCCTGCTCGATCTCTTTCTGACCACGCATCCTGTCCCTTACAGCAATGCTGTCCTGTGTCCCTTGGGTAACTCAGACCACGGTGTTGTGGAGGTTAGGTTTCGGTTTAGAACCCGCTATGGCAAGAGAAGCTCGTACAGGCGGCAAAACTTGGCATTACGGACATGCCGACTGGGAGGGGCTCAGAGAATTCTTCTCAAGCTTTCCTTGGAAAGATGTCGGTTTCACTGACGCGGATACGTCGGCTGTCTGTTCTTCGATAACCGAAATTATCCACGTCGGAATGGAGGAATACATTCCTCACACAGTGAAAGTGCCTAGACCAGGGTCCAACGGCTGGTTTAACAAATCGTGTGACGCTGCTCGCCCACAGAATCTTCTTACAAAACCCCGCTGTAGAGAACAGACAAGCCGACGTTGAGTCCAGAAACAAATATAAAGCAGCGGTTCGCAATACTAAAAACCAGCACGATATAAAAGTTAGGTACAGGGTAATGTCGCAGCCCAATGGCAGTCGGTCTTTCTGGATGCTGGCCAAGCAGATTGAAAAGAACTTCTCACACAGTAGCCTTCCACTACTTACGTGTCAGGATGGAACTATTGTATTCAATTCAAAGGCTAAGGCGGAAGTGCTAGCCAAGATCTTTGCTGGCAACTCCACCATGGACGTCCCCCCCAACGCCCAAGTGTCGCTCGACATCAACAAAGCTTCTGGTCCGGACTTGATTCCTGCCATTGTACTGAAGAGATGTGCGCCGGAGCTTGCTCCAGTTCCTTCGCGTCTCCTCCAGATATCTTATGAATCCGGCACCAGCTCAGAAAACTGGAAATTTGCTCATGTCCAACCCATCCCAAAAAAGGGATCTAAGACCGACCCTTACAACTACAGGTCTGTAGCTCTGCTTTCTGTTTTAAGGAAGGTGATGGAGAGGTGCATAAATCGCGAGCTTCGGGACTACCTCGAACGACACAGCTTGATTAGCGACGGGGCGTATGGTTTCCGGAAGCAACGATCCACAGGGGACCTCCTAGCTTACGTCACTCAATTGTGGAGTAAACTCATCCAGTCTTATGGTGAGGTTCATGTCGTTGCTCTTGACATCACGAAAGCGTTCGATCAACTGTGGCACGCTGCCCTCTTAAGCAAATTTCCATCCTATGGCCTCCCAGAAAAGCTTTGCAGGTGGTTGGCTGACTTTATCTCTGGCCGCAAGATATCAGTCGAAATTGATGGATTCTCCTCTTCATCCCACAACGTCAACCCGGGTGTTCCCCAGGGATGGGTCTTGGCTCCGACACCGTTTCTCTTACATATTAACGACCTCCTTTCCTGCACGATCAACCCAATCCACAGCTTCGCTGATGACAGCACTCTGCATACAGGAAATCAGAGTGACAAGCCGATCTCTGCCGCTGAGATGGGAAAGGTAGACTAGCGATGACTTCCTCTCTGACAAGAGACCTGGAAGCTATCACTGCTTGGGGACGCAACAATCTTGTACAGTTCAATGCTTCCAAAACACAGTACTGTACTTTGACGAACAAAAAGCTTCCCTGCGCTCACACGGTTTCGATGGTCGAGTTCTGCCAAAAATACTCATTCATTTCGGCTGGTTGGAGTCCAGATCACCAAGGACCTGATCTGGCACGAACACACTTCGTCAATAGCTGCAGCCGCTGAGAAAAAGCTATTTGCTTAGGGCTAAGAAGTACTTTTCTCCGCATGACCTTCTCACTCTATACAAGGCCCAGATAAGGCCTAGCCTCGGGTATTGATCACACGTTTGGGGTGCTGCCGCCCCGACTACATTATCCATGCTCGATGCTGTCCAGAAGAGGGCGGTCCGACTGATCGATGACTCTTCTCTAACAGACAGTCTCGGGACTCTTTCGCATCGGCGGGCTGTCGGCGATCTAGCTCTTTTCTACCGTTACACCAACGGGCTTTGCTCCTCAGAGCTCTCTTCCATGATGCCGCAGCGCGATGTGCCTGCCAGATAGACCCGCCATCCTAACCGTGTCGAACTCCGTACATCCAGAACTGGCCGATACGACCGCTCTTTTGTCCCGAGAGTGTCGAGATTGTGGAACAATCTACAAGAGGAAGCTTTTCAAAGTTCTATTAACCTTAGGCAGTTCAAAAATCGTATTAATAAAATTTCTTTGGGATCATCATAGCAGCCGCGGTGTTCCACCATTTAGGCTTCTGTCTGCGCGGCTGCTTCGACATATGTGTATATATAACAAAAATGTTCAATTTATCGTTCAGAGCGTCCTGTAGGGACCATTTCAAGAAATATTAACTTTTCACCGTCTCCTCACTTTATTTGCTAAAACTACACTAACCTATACTCATAAAAACAAATGTACGTTCAAAAAAACTCAGATTTTCATCATTACAGTATAAGGAATAAGAACCAATTTTGGTTAGATAAACATAACTTAACTACTCTTGAAAAGTCGCCTGGATATGCTCGTACACGAATATACAATAACAAAAACAATTGTTATTTGCCAGAATCTGTTAAACAAATAGATAACGTTATGCTCTTCAAAAAGCACCTTAAGATAATGCTCTTGTCTAACACCTTCCTTGTATTTTTGAATAACCTGAAATAATACAATTGTCAGGAGGTCTACTAACTTGGCATTCACATGAGCTTTTTAAATTTTCTGTATTCAGTTTGCTTGTTGTTCTTTTAGTCTGTTTCTTATTTCGTCTTTATTTTTGCTATATTGTGGGTTATATACGTACATATGACGTGTTCCTCTTTATACTTAGTGTTCGGACTTAGGAGTTTGAATTTGAATTTGAATTTGAATTCGTATTCGTATTCGTATTCGAATTCGAATTCGAATTCGAAATCGAAATCGAATTCGAAATCGAAATCGAAGTCGAAATCGAAATCGAAATCGAAATCGAAATCGCAATCGAAATCGAAATCGAAACCGAAGTCGAAATCGAAATCGAAATCGAAATCGAAATCGGAATCGGAATCGGAATCGAAATCGAAGTCGAAATCTTTGAATTTGAATTTGATACTTAGAAAATGTACTATCATTTCTGTGATCACACAGGAAGGATGCTACTACTTTCCAGTAGCTCTGATGGAGGCACGAGACTCACAGACTCAAATAACCTACAAATTACACTACTCAAAAACATTAAGGCAGCAGTAACATAATCCTATTTTTTCGGTGAATATGACAGGCTGTATTTCGGTGAAAACGGTCGTATCTAGATTAAAAAAAAATTGTTTTAAGGCTTCAAGATTCTGGTATTTAGGTGTATTATCAAGAAGATTTTAGAAGCAACGGTTCTCATGCAATTGTAAAAGATGGCACAAGAAACAATTATTGCAAAAAAATTTCCTTCTTCTTCTTAGTCCAAGGGCTTGAAATTCAGAATCAATATCCTGTTTTTGAAACCTGGATACGATCATTTGGTGCGGAGATATCTTAATTTTGAATGATAAAGGATTCTTTTGTCATCGACCACTGACACCTCGGCAGACAACGATCGCACAGAGATTGTCAGGATATTTCCAAAAACTGGAATAAGTCTCCTACAAGATTTGACTGCAACATTTGAGCAATTTTTTTTGTTTCTTTAGTGTCGAGTCTAAAATAGTCACCGAAAGTTTCTCCTTGGCTTGTCTTGTAAAATCGGCTGCAATTTTTATATCTCTTTGCACGACGAGAAGTTGGTCAAAATTTGAAATAAATCAAATGAGCAAATTTCAAAAAAATATTTTTGTTCTTTTGTTGTCACTATTGGATATCTGTAGCACCTTCAAATTTGAAATAAATCAAATGAGCAAATTTCAAAAAATTATTTTGTTCTTTTGTTGTCACTATTGGATATCTGTAGCACCTTCAATTTTGAAAAAGCAATTGAAAAAATTTTTATTGTTTTATTCATGGAATATTCTAAAAACCAAAATACTGACCAAAGACAGATTTAGGAATTTGTCGGTCCGGAGAGTACAATTCTCTCTCATTAGCAGTTCAAAAAATGTGACCGATTTTCCAGAACAAGACAAAAAGTAACTTTTTTTACTTTTTTATAGTCAATACTGAGGAAAGAGAAAAGCCTACTTTGAAGATTACAATCAAATCTTGTAGAGGATTTATTCCAGTTTTTGGAAAGATCCTTGCATTCTTTGTGCGATCACTGGTTACCGATATCAGTGGATGATCGTATCTAGATTTCAAAAACAGCATAGTGAAGCTAAATAAACGGGCTTTCTGATCCAGAAAAAGATGTTTAGAAGCCCGTGGACGGAAAATAAGGAAGGTAAGAATTTGGCAAAAAATGTTTCTTGCGCTATTTGTTAGAATTGCACGAGAACTGTTGCTCCCTTTGGGATATTAAAACTATAAGCTACAATCTTTAAGCTTAAAATTCCTAGTTTCATAGTCTAAATCCGATCATTCTCCACCGAAATACATCCTGTCAAAGATCACCTCAAGATTTTAATTTTTTTCTTGCTGCCCTTTTTTGAGTAGTTTGTCTACATCAAACACAGCAGTTTTTGGTAAATAAATTATACAACAACAAAAAGTATAACTCATCTTTGCAACTTCCATGCCTGAAAGCCATAGGCCATCGATCAGGGCTTGATGTTCATGCACTGAGGCAAAGCCAAGGAGAATGGATTAATTATCCACGGTGGTATTACCATAGTCAAAATATCCTCAAACCTAGATTCAAAGTCTGAATAAAGGGCATTTAAATGTTGAACGTAAGTTGAAATGTCGTCTTTCTGGCAGCTTGTCTGTGACAAATTGGGGAACTGAGAAAATTCGCCCCGTCCAATATTTTGCTTCATTAGTTTAACTCTGGCAAGAAACGCTGATAAGATGGACTTTGTTTTAATCAAATTTAAACTGTCGCCTTGTAATTGCAAATTAACCATATTAAATTTTGTAAACAAATCTGTTAAATAGGCGATGTCTGTTTTCCTCTTCATTAAGTTTTCTTTTAAAATTTTACCTTCAGTATCCAGAAATTATAAAATAGTCTCAAAAAGTGCAAAAAATCTTGCCAAACATAGGCCTTTAGACAGCCAGCGTACTTCAGTGTGAAGGAGTAATTTATGAAAGTGTTTGTCATTTTCTTCACACAACTGCGCAGGTATTCAACGCGTTGCTTCGGATTCGGTTTACTGCATCAATGACTAAATGAAGTGATCCATGCAATCTAACACTCAAATTTTTAGCAACTAGATGTTGTCGATGGATGACGCTATGTATTGCTAACACCCCTGACACATTTTGATTTAAATAGCTTATAAATCCACGATAAAGTCCAACCATGGCAGGTGCTCCATCTGTAGCTACTGATATTATATTTGTTAAAGGAATTGCTTTTTCAATGAAGTAATCCTTTAAAACATGAAATATTGATTCACCTTTAGTGTCGGTTACCAAAGTTCTTGATTCGTAATAAAACGAACATATGCCAATAATAATGCTGCATTATCAGGTAAAGTTGACTCGTCCAGTTGTATAGAGAAATGGGTCGTTTGCAAATAATTACGTAAGAAGCTTTCAATATCAGAACTCATTTCATCAATACGTCTTTCAACAGTATTGTTGCTTAAGGGAATTCTTTTAATGATATCAGATGCAGGTTTGTGTAAAACAGTTTTTAAAACCTCTTCAACGGCTGGCAAAATTAACTTCTCTCCGATAGTATGCGGTTTTCCGGATTTTGCTATAAGTAACGAGATATTGTAAGACGCCCGCAAACCATTATCATTTCTTTGTGACGTCGAAGCGAACATTCTGTCCAGTGTAGGTCTCTTCTGAAATTTATCTTTGAGTGTTTGAAAGTATTTCAAATCTTTCTCTGTCAAATAACCAACACTGTACTGTCTACATTCCTTTTTAGATTCGGACATGGCATCAGTCATCTGTGGGCAAAATTAAATTATTTAAATAAGACAGAAAATCCAGCAGCTGTATATTAAAAATATTTTTTGATTTTTCCGAAAACATTCCATAATTCGAACATCTTCTTGCAACAATTAGCTCGAATTACGGAGATTGCACTGTAATTATATTACCGATTGCTAAAACTTTCAAAAAGAAACTATTGAGGAGTACTCGTGTAATTTTGCATGATTGAATATTTAACAACTAATAACTAAAGTCATGATTGGCGTAATTTATCTATCTTTGCTAACTACGAGTACAAAACTAAAATTTAATAAAAAAATAATGTACTTACTTTTCTCCAGCACTCTCAAACAAAATAACACTGACTCACTATAATTTGTGTGATATACTATCTGTTTATATTTTTTTAAATATTTTCTTAGCACTTGCCTTATCAAGATTCAGGAAACGAATAAACGTATTTGTCCCACATTCGTATTTATAGAGTGACGAAGTGAACAAGTCAGTGCAAGGTAGCGAAGCTCTGAGACTGCGACTGTCAGATTTCTACAAGTTCAAAATGTATTGCGATCACAAAGCGAATACCAACATCCTACAACTTACACAATTTTATAAACATACATGTATAATAAATTTTTTACTTCATAGGTACTTTTATAAATAATGTATATGTTTTGATATTATAAGATAGTATGTTGTAAGTAAATAGGTACGATTGTGTATGTGATTGTGTATGTGTTGATATCCACTATCGTGGACCCCCATATTCATTTCATGGACCCCCACATTTTTTTTCGCTGACGTAGACCCCTTGCAGGTTGTCATAGACCCCTAGGGGTCGATATAGACCACTTTGGGAATCAATGATTTAGAGTATCAACAGCTGAGGGTGCCCAATTAAAATAGGCAACTGAGATGCCAAAGAGGGATAGAATATAATATCGCCATCTACGAGACAGTAGCAGCACCAATTACACTTACAATTTAATGTCCCAGTCATCACGTGGCCGCTAGATGGTTGACCCTTCTGGCTGTAAAGTAGATGTGGTCTACTTGCTATTTAATTAAACTAAACATGATGCTTTCGTTCATCCGAACAAAAGGACAGCAAATCATAGACAGCTGTTTCGTGCTTCTTGGCTACTAATCAGCATGATCTAGGCTTGGTCTCTTATCTCTGGACAAACGAACGAAAGCACCGCAACTATCCTCTATACCTCTATACACTGAGAAAAGCGCATGGCTACTATTAGTACGAACTGTTAGGGATCTCTGTTCACGTTCAATAGCCCAGTCAACAGCATGATCGCTAGATCATGTTTAGTTTTTCATAAAAAGTTCAACATCGAATGTATTTACTACACTCACCTGTAGGAGCAACCCAGACATTTTTTACTGATAAAATATCGAAACATGTATGCTGCTAATGTATATTTCTAATATATCTAATACTACTAATACTGCTATTGGATGATTATCGTTGAGTTAGTTATTACTCAATTCTCTTGAAAACAGTCGCATATGAAAATGATCCTTTCACAACCTGAAAAATAAAGGATTACTTGAAATATCTTGTCTATACATTTATCTAGGTTATTATTTGCGGGGTCACTAATATATTCAAAATTTCGATACTCACTGAAACGAAGGTATTCAGTGTTAACGGTGAGAACTTCCCAATTGTCAGAGACAGCGGTTTTTCAATTCTACACATCATAATCAAAATTGCTTGTTTAAATCTTTGACTGCTACTATACCAGTCGCATTCGTATAGACTATATCTATATGACATACTCTGAAAAAACAAAGATAAAGAGGGGATAGGCTAGCAGCTGTATTTTACAGTAGACTATAACTGTTGTCATCACAGGTTTTTTAAAATTTGGAAAGTTTTTAAAACTTATAAAATTTCAAAATTCTGTTTTAAACTGAAAATGCTAGATATATTTTGCTAGTCTTTTGGATATGCGGGTTTGACCAGCCTATCAAGGTTTTATGTACATACCACTTCAGTTATGAGATTTCCAAAGTAACAGATCATTAACAGTTGGCAGAGGATTGCTACAGAATATTCTGCCAGGGAGTAAAATTGAGCATCCGTGTAAGGTATTACAGAACTCACGAATAGACAGGATGCTAGTACTATCAATGAAGTTATTGTTTGCATTAAAGTGGGGTAGCTGAAAGTAGCTTCAACATCACTGCACACACTGAAAACGTAATACATATCCATTATTAAAACAAACATAAATCAAGTAAATCTTCAGGCAGTCTTAGTGTATTTTTAGAATTTTGTCATTTCTCAGCATGACCGCATTTATTTTTTTTTAAATCAATCATTTTTAAGAATACATACAGCAGGATGTTGAAACAACTGGAAATCCTGTCATACACATAAGAGTCTCTGAATACAGATATATTTGATCAATAACAGTAGATTTTTTATTCTCATACTTTAACAAGGATTCCAAATGGAAAATAAGTCTTCGTATTTCGTCATACATTTCAGTTTCGAGTTCAGGGTGCAATACATCCTTGAATACATGGTAGTCTTCGGGTAATTCAAGCTTCATAATTACCCGTTCTCTGATATTTTTCGTAGCTTCGCACAATATATGTAGCTCTGTTTTCAAACATATCAGTAGCGAACAAAATAGGGCGTCATAAGCTGAAATCAAAATTTAGCTAAATACACATAAATAAATAAAAGGAAAGTACATTTCAAAAACAGTTTTTATTTAGCTGTTAATAAATATAATTAAACATTCAGATATCATTTTTCCAATTGCAAATATGGCGTTTTGTACTTCTTAGGTTTTGAACAACAATGAAGCTCGGCCTCAAGTTTCCACATAAAATCATGTTACATCCTTTTCTGTCTTGCCATTGAAATCTAACTCGCTTTTATCTGTAAACTTGAGATAATGATAGTAATATTCGTCTTTATTACTATTATCTACAAAAGGCGAGATTTAGTTTTAAGCTACTCCCAGACCTAAGCTTAGGTAGACTTAGTACATTGGAAGATTTTAAAATGACAGAATTTAAATATACCAATAAAATAAACAAACATAACTTTAAACAAAAAACTTACTTATCCGGCTTGCTAACCTATTATAATGTGCTAATAATTCATCTATCATACAAATATGGCTTAAGTGCTACCCTGAATTTTCGTGCTAGTAATTGTTTAAGTTCTAAGGGAACTGAGTTGAAATTAGTTGATTGATACATAAAACTTCTATAAAAAAGCTTGTTGAGTGAGAAGGCATGTCCAGAGATCTCTTATGTTTGAGGTATGAAGGTTCGATCCAAGATGTATTTTGTCCTCAAGGTATACTGGAGATGTAGAATCGTTGAACAATTTATGTAAAAAATGGTGAAATCATGTTGGAATGTTATTGGAATTTTAAACCAGTTTAAGTAATTAATTTTGTTAGGTATTTGGTCATATTAATCCATTAACAAAGGGACACCATATGTTTTATATCGTTTGGATTCTGCGTATACATATGTATTGTGATCTAAACAAGGAAAATAAACTAAGAATCCATATTTAACGATAGAGAGAACTAAGGTCTCACTTAACCGTTTTTTCAATATGTTCCTTGAAATTAACTTTTTCTTGTACAGCGAAAGAATTCGTTTGTATGCTTTTTGGACTAAAGTATTAACGAGTTGTCTCAAAGGAAGCGGCCCGACAACTTGTACACCTAAAATTTTGGATACGTTACAGAAATTTCACCCTATTAATAACTATACTGAAATTCTCTTTAATCTTATGTTTGCCATTTTTTGAGCATAGGAGAAGTGCTGGGCAGTTATTTGGACTTAACTTAAAATTAAGTATTTTTGATTGTTGGTTTATAGATTCCAGGCCACTGTCCTTTTGTATCATAGCTATCCGTAAACTTTCTGGATTGAAATTATGAATTATTTGGGTATCTTCGGCATAAATTTGTACATACGAATTATTCATTTATGTATATCTGATGCGTATATTAAAGATAAAACTAAACCAAAAATTGAGCCTTGTGGTACTCCGGATATAACGTTTGAAATAGGATAAACGGTGTTATTCAACGAGACTTGGCGTTGGAGATTTTGTGAATACGATTTGAAAAATGATGATGATGAGTTATTATCAAAGTCATAAT
This sequence comes from Acanthoscelides obtectus, assembly GCA_963669975.1. Classification (NCBI taxonomy): domain Eukaryota; kingdom Metazoa; phylum Arthropoda; class Insecta; order Coleoptera; family Chrysomelidae; genus Acanthoscelides; species Acanthoscelides obtectus. The sequence continues at coordinate 69,933,595 of CAVLJG010000006.1, forward strand.
ATCTTAATTTAGCAAGTAAAAGGTCACGATCAATATAGTCGAACGCTATTAAGTAACCAAGAGAAACACCTGTCGATGTCAAAATTTGGTGTAATACGGTTTTTTATAATATCTTTGAAAGCATGCAAAGCAAACTAACGGGAGGAAAATCAGATATGCTACTTGGTTTCTTCACCTTAGGAGCTTCATCATTGTATTGTTCTAAGGTTACGGACTGAAAAACGGAATATATTCAATCAGAAAAATTCTTTTTAAGCTTTTGCTCCTGCTCAGCAGCTCAGTAAATGCTTGCTGTTAAAAACTGATTACTTATCTTTTATTTATTTTTGGCTTTTCAGTATTCATGAGGTTAAATAACTAGTTAGTAATTCTTGTTCTTGTTAACACGTTCACTGCATTAACAGATTCATAAGGCTAGTATATATTATTCCGTTTCGACGAAGGCTACTTGTGACATGTTTCACTAGCGGCGAAAGCAATATCGCATAAAGTGCAAGATATAATCAAACTTTACAGGTACCTGAGCTTTTGAAGTCATATTTGGTGTAGCAATTCTCACGATGAAGCATAAAGTTAAATGAATGTACCCTGAGTATGCTTCGTCAAATTTAAAGGAAACTAAAACACTTTAGGTCATATCATTCAAAATTGGTTCGCAATGAGCCTGTTTATAGGTCTTCACAAAAGTTCTTACTTTATTTTTATTATGAAATTTCTTTAAATATAAATCATATATCACGTAAATACGGGAAACGTATTTACTATAAATCTATAAATGTGTATACGAAATTTCAGCTCATTGGGTTCAAATTCAAATTCTTTATCTTCCCGTTGATGTTACAAAAACATATAGGAATTGTCAATAAAACTTAAAACTAGGGACAAAATAACAGCAAAACAACAGTAAAAAGAAATAAACTGGCGACAATAAAAACAAGTTTTCCACTCTTAGAACACTAAAAATGTCTACAAGAGAAAAATTCTTCAACACTATAAAAACACTGATCGATCAGAAACATTAAAGTTACCTCGTTCAAAATCCAGTTTAACAATTTGACCCTCACTAACATACTCATAGGTCAAATTAAATAAAAGCTTGTAAAAACCGATAAAACGCTTTTTGTGTGACTTGAAATTTCGTAGTTACTTTAGCTGAAATCTCTCTCCGCACTGTTGAGCATTTGCCTTAAACATCTTTTAAAACAATATTTTTATACTCACAAGCAATATATGATGCCAGAATCCACAATCCAACATCCATCATAATAAACGCGTTCTTGCATCCAGCAGTGGTCTCAGTATTAAATGGTACTATGAAGAGGTACGGCATAAAATCATAGCAAGTTTCATTGGCCGTGAAGTATGTGCCTTTCTGGTCAGAATCAAGATGCAACAGTGCAGATATGTGTGCTGAACCTCCAACCATAGAGTAGAGGAAATAAGTGACTATAGTATAGCGATGACAGAACGTTTTCGATTCGTTGAAGATTTTTCTTGGTCTAAAGTTGCCGCACATTTTGTAATAGTATTGCTTGTCTTGTAGTTTGGCTTTCAGCTGAGCGATATTTCGCTGGTTCAAAATCAGTACCACGAATTTGATGACGCCTGAAATACATAATATAGTTATCGATTTCCTCACTTCAATCGTTATAGCTTTTGTTTTGAAGCATTGCAGGTGTCTTGGAATGGATGGATAATCAAATTTCATATTCTAATACAATTGGGGCAAGCAGTACGGTGAGCTCTTAGTGCTCTCCTAAGTAACAAGACGCCTAGGTGGTGGGAACATTTGTCCGTTTTATCGAAGCGGACTGTCATTCAGAGATGCCAGCACCCTTATTACGTAACTTAAAAAGTAACAATGTATCGATTTTTAATAACATTATTAAGGTTTTCCGAAAACATGTCAACTTGAAACTAGCTGCCATTCGCTTGACTTTCACCTGTAGTAGATGTGCGTGTTGACTGAACGTCATGACACTTGAGCTGTCTGGTTTAGCTCTGATGTGATATACAGGGTGACTTTGAAGTTGAGTCATTAATTTTCAGATAATGATTGTAGAAGGAAGATAAACCAAAATATGTGTGTAAAAATAAAAAAAAAATAAAAAAAAAATGTTACCTTGTTTAATAAAGTATCCTCCCGACAAGTATTTCAGTGCGGACCTGTATTTGATCGTGCGGTCTTGGAGCAGCATGCCCTCACCTGTGAGGTCTTAAGTCACCTGATTCACGAGCCCTTTGCACTACATTAACAAAGGCACGAGGGGTTGGTTGCACTCGATTGGGAAACCGATTCGCATAAATCGGTGATGCATCCGGGAGCATTTTGTAAAGACTGCCCCCCGTAAATAAGAATCATGTCCACAAGTTCAGCATTTTCGTAAACATGTGCCATTTTTGATTTCGTTTGAGCCACGCAACACACTACTATTCACTCAGGATTTATCGACTGACGAAAAACATCGTGATAAACGTTTCAAATTCTTTCGCTTTTTTGTTTCCGATGCGATGAACCGGTCAGGCGGATTATATCCGTTGTCGCCAAACACGAGCATATAATAGGCAGGGCGGTACTCAAACTTCCAAAGGGCTACAACTTTGTTACTTTAATTTTACCAGAAAAATGGTAAAGGAAAAAAACATTTCTTTTGATCAGATCTACTCACTGTTAAAATAAATGACTCAACTTCGAAGTCACCCTGTATATCTGCCTCAGAAATGAGACTAATGGGGTCATTCATAGCTTCTATGGCCTAAATTGTATGCTTTACACCATTGCCGGAATGAGGGCTGCTGAACCATTCCTCCATAGATGGTGAAATTGTCATTATACCGATTCATTAAATTGATTTTTGTAACTTATAAAGCTTTTTCTTCTATTGCAGAGTTAATCAGTATTTATAGAATTTAGGTTTGGGTACATTCTTTCGAACGGCCTTGCAAGGAACGGCGTTCCATACAATGCCGGTATAATACATTAATCGCTTAACTTAAAAAACTAACGTTTGATCAAAGCATCTGCGTATATTATTAAAACTACTTAAAAAGTATTTCATTGAAATAAAGCATTATATACGAGTACTTCTAATAACACAAATACATTCTCATTAAAAGTACTCATGAAACATTGAACTTGAACACTATCGTAAAACTAAGAACGTATTCGTGAAAATGTTTTAAAATTAATTTTTAGGCAGTGCGGTGGACGTGGTGGTAGGCACTATGAATTTACTAAGTGGTCCCTGTGAGCTGCGCAGGTTCGAAGCCCATTCTAAGAGAATTTTTCTCTTGGCTATGAATGATGTGATTGTCCGTAGGTAGTAGACGGTCTTAGACTGTCGAGCAAGAAGGTAGATCTCTACGACGGGGACAGATGTGTGCATGTCACATGCACACGTGTTTCTGCGCTAGATTCCGTGTTACGTTCCCCTTTTCCCTATATCCCTCTATACTCCCGAGTATTTAGGCTTAGGCGTGCCTTAAGTACGAGTATAAAAAATAATTACATTATATCGATTTTAAATTTGTTGCCAATAATCTCTAGAAAGAATTAAAAAAGATGAACCGACCAAAATCGGCTTGTTCCTTGTAAGGCCAAAGTGTTAAAGATGGCGTAAGAAACCTACAACTCAGTAAATATTATTTCTTTGACCTGGACATACACATACACCACACATAGAGAAGTCTATCGGAGACAAATAAATTAGGAACCCACAGAAGAGTGACAAAATACACATATACTGACGACAACATAACTGAATAAGGTTTTTTTTAATCTAATGTTGTGAAAACAGCATTATATGGGAACATTTTCTAGTCCATTTTTTTGTTTACTTTGGTAGTACAGCTGCTTTTCAATAATTTGGTGTGAATTAGACCTTGATAAAGCCATTAACCAAGAAGTCCAAGTAAGTTTGTTTGCTGTAAGTCTTCAGGGAGTATACTATAACACCTACGTCCCAGAAAGGTATAGCACCTCTGCAAGATATTTTTTCTGGTTTTGGGACTTCTACAAGATTTTTCTTCGGTGAGTCATAATGATGCTTTACTGTTCTCATGCTGTTTCTGCCAGTATGAGGTTTTACCAGTACTGAGTATACATATACGAGTAGTTGACGAACATCAAAAATATTTGATTCTCGGAAATAAGGATATATCTTTGGTTTCTTAAGCATCGTATTTATATTGCATTTCCGTTTTACATATGTGATATTTGCAGATCCCCATGCAATAATACCGTAGCCGAGATGACTTTGAGCTGGGCCATAATATGAGGTGCGAAGTTATAGAATATCCAAGAATCTACTGGTATATTTGATATTCTGTATTACTGTGCGCAGCTTCCCTATCCCATTTGAGATGAGCATTAATATACATTTTCAGATCTTTTATCCGTTACAAATTTTAAAACCGGTAGAATATACCCGGCTTTCCGCTACAACTAAAAACCGAGTATTGCACCCTAGCAACGCCAAATGTCAACTTTTGGTCGCCCGTACCAGGAACCGTTTGATTTTCTAGGATCACTATTCTAACGAACATGGAAATAAAGTAATAATTTATTTTTTAATTCCATAGCAAATACATATGTCTCAATTCAGATTGAAGAAAAAATAAGGAAACAGTAATTTATTTACTTCAAAGCTTAGGTTTGCTGTGAGCTCGTATTATAGTTTTAGCGTCGACGACCGTAGTGAATAAAGCAAGGGCGTACTTACAAAATAACGACGCAAGGGACAATCCGTCTGTACAGATGGTTGCTGAAAGGCATGCGTCAACGTTGTATACAGTTGGTATGGCCACACAGATAGAAAGCAAACTGATCCTATTCAGCCTAGTGTAACTATGTTAGAGGAAAACGTATGTATGCAAAAAACAATATTAGTAATAATTGTAGTACTTTGAGTTAGTTTGAGTTGGGATAAAAAATATTTTTAGTTATGACTGAAAAATCACCTGCAATATGTGTCATCAGCATCCCAATATGCCTAATGAGCTGTTTCAAATCCCCGATGGTATACTTGATCATAGAGACCTCACACACAATGAAAATTCCAGCTAGTAGCAACAGAAATCCGTCCCACAGGATATGTGCGGTTTTCCTAATATTGCTTCCACCTTTTTCTAACCACACCCCGCTCAGTTTATTAAAAAAATCTATGGTGCGGAAAAAGTTCGCGCTTTTGTTGTCAAGCAACATCTTGGCGATATTGGGGCTGTGTCATGCTACCTTTCTTTATTATATATGGGGTGGTGGGGCAATTAGCAGGACCGTACTGGTTTCGAGTTCAGGGGGCATTTTTTGGATGGAGATTTATATAAAACTACACTCCTAACCTTCAAGCAAATACCAGATTGGTCAATTGGTCTCGGGTGCCTCACAGTCAGATTCTTTTCAGGAAAACAATGGCGTGCCGAAAAGTTTCGCGCTTGGAACCGGGACAGTAGTTTTACATATAGAGATATTTGCCATCTAAAAAAAAACGACAACAGTGCAGCGAATCACGTTTTATATATGAATTCTGACAGTCAAGTTTTGACGGTAGTTATAAATACACAACTGCTTTTCAGAGTTTATTCCGATTTGGGCTCCCGGGCACAGTGAAGAAGCAAGAGAGCAAATGTTCGACCTAGGATGGACGCCAGGGGCTTCCTCCGGCCCAGAATACAGGTTGGACTTAAGCAGCTGCTAGGTCAACATCCCACTGAGTAAATAACCATATAGGGACCTGGGAAAAGTGTAGCGAGAGAGAGGACTGCTGACAAGCCAAGAGCTGGCCTCGACAAACGTAGGACGCACTGGCTACTGGACAGCGTTGATCGCTCAATTTGTTTGGTGAGGATTCTCGTCGGTCACTGTAAACTGAACAGCCATTTGTCTTTACAAAAGGTAACATGTAAAAATAGATTTTGTCAGTCCCATGGACGACGAGACAGCATTCCAATTTCTGGACTTGTGGTCCGTATATTGCAGCATATGTGCTGAAATATTCGGAGCTATGGACTTCAGTAGTATCACATACTGATCGGAGTGTTCAGACATCCTGACCTTCATCAGATCAGAGAGCATGTGAAGTAGGGAGCTGGTACACTCCCAGTCGGCAAAAAGCATCAAAGGCGGCCTGGTGTCAAAGCTTCGCCTCCCGACCACTAGACTGCTACTAGGTTGGCCAATCAGCAAAACAATTTTATGTTTCAAGAACCCAAAACTTCATCAAAGAGGACAGAAGTGTATACCCTATTTGTTTTCCTTTAGAAGACTTTTACTGGCAAATTGTCGATCATTGTGTTGAAGTTCCTTGGAAAAAATGGGCTATTCCGTATATTTCAACTATTTTGGATAGAGTACGAAATGCTCGATTCATTAGTTCCATAGATATTAAATCTGCCTTTTGGCAAGTACCTTTCAGCGAATATACTGCATTCTCTGTCCCAGGTAGGGGTCTTTTTAAGTTTAGGAGGATGCCATTTGATAATGTGAACAGGGTTTTTACATGGGAAAGGGGTGGCTTCCAGCAAAATTGGCTGCAAAACAGCTTCAAGGCAGCTACAAAACAAAGCTAAAGGAATGCGGCTGGTGGTTCTCCTCAATGCCGTCCCACGCTGAAAGTTAAAATCCCACAAAAAATGGAGGAACCAAAACAACTAAACCTAAGGTACAAAATAAAAAGGTGCTACTCCATAAACTGGTGTTTAAGGCCTAAAATTCCAGAATCTCGAAGTTAAGCAAACAACCCACTCACCAGAACCTCAACAGGAAAGTGACTGACGCAGAACGCCTAAGTTTATAAAAGAAGGTTAAATGAGTGGCCTTGACGAAGATATGATCGATAGGGAACCAAATATTCTTATATAGGTTAGTACGGACAAAAACTACAGAGTGGTGCTGATTGCCTATGTGCGGTCACTAGAAGTCCAACTACAAGGGACCAACGATATTTTATGAGGAAATTTCTGAGATAGTCATTAATAAAATATTATAACATTAATATCCTTCAACACAATGCTGAGTCACTAAGAAAGAAATATATACTAAGTGACATATAAATCCGAACACCCAGTTTAAATGGTTTTATTTTAATAAAATTTTGTATAAGTACTTAATGAAGCATAATAAGTAAATGATAAAAATTTCAAAATGATTGCACTGCTTTAAAGCCCTTTGACCTTTAATAATGTGTGGATGCACCCTGATGTGCTACGCATTCTCCAACGCGCATAGGCATGCTTCTGATCAGGTGGTCAATTCCCTCCTGTGGTATCTCATTCCAGGCAACCACCAACTCCCCTCGAAGTGCTTTTAGATTCTGAGGAGGATGTTGCAAATTGAGCAATCTCCTACCCATCATATCCCACACGTGCTCAATTGGGGATAAGTCGGGAGATCTTGGTGGCCATGGTAACAATGTGACATCATTATGTTGAAAGAAGTCTATTGTGACTCTTGCAACATGTGGTCGGGCATTATCTTGTTGGAAAGTTGGATCTGCCAGGGTGTCAAGATAGGGTAAAAGATGGGGTTCTAGAACTTCGTGGATATAACGCTGCGCGTTCATATTACCTCTGATGAAGATTAAAGGTGACCTGGAACTATAAGCTATAGCACCCCAAACCATAACTCCAACAGTGTGATGAACATGTCTTTCAACAAAAAACTGTGGATTCCTCCTTTCATCACGTCGCCGTCTAATCCTGGCACGACCATCGTGCATGCCTAAACAAAATCGAGACTCGTCACTAAAGACAATACTGTTCCATTCCTGATCCCAGAGTGACCGTTCTCTGCACCACTCAAGGCGATTACGTCGGTGTTCTCGAGTTAAAGGGAGGACCCAGTGTGGCCGGTATGAAAACAAGCCAAAACTTCTCATTCGTCGGTAAACACTTCGCATGCCAATAGGTCTTCCGTGTTCTGCAAACCATTCATTTGCAATGGACCTGGTAGTGGAGAAACGGTCCCTTAAGGCCAATGATCTTAGGCGGTGATCTTCACGGTCTGTTGTTCTACGGCAGCGTCCAGTGCCCCTTGCTCTTTGCGTACGGCCTTCTCGAAGCCATGCCTGACAACACCTAACCACAGTGTCTACACTTCTTTGCACTCTAACTGCAATTGCCCGAAAAGAAAGTCCAGCTTCCCGAAGTCCCACTATACGGCCCCTATCAAGGTCACTAAGTTGACGAAATCGTACAGGTCTCCGTACTCTAGGCATCGTAACCGATCGTAAAGGATGTCAAGAACCAAAATCCGCCAACGTTTATTCTTTACTGCGGCAGAAATATTCACTTTTAGAGCGATAGTGAATTAAAAAAAAACAGTATAAAAACCGAAATGTCCAACTGATAAAGCTGAAAATTTTTTCACTTGTTATTTACAGTAAGATAAATACATTCACCAACTTTTATTAAAATAAAACCATTTAAACTGGGTGTTCGGATTTATATGTCACTTAGTATATAATATGTGTGAAATTTAGTATTAGATAGTTTTGAGCTCAATAGATCAATAAATTATGAAATTTGCCAAAAAAATAATCATTGAGAGCCATTTAGCACACCAGAATCGACCACTGCGGAAGGCGTAAAGCTGCTTTACCGTTGGTTGGCTAGTACTTCGTTATCATACCATTTGCACCAACTATGGCTTGAAGCCATCGTGGTATAGAATTTCTGTGTCATTTCTTGTCCAGTTTGGTTCAATTTCTGCATAAGAAGATTTTGTAGCTGTCGTTTTGCGGAAGTTTCATTGTTTCGGGCCATCAGGTACAGCAAGAACCGCAAATGTTTGATGGGTTTGATATTCGGGGATTGGGCGACTGTGTAAGAACATTGTAAGGTAATCAATCAAAATGGGGATCAGGATACATATATCTTTCATCAGGATAACGATCCTAAGCACACAAAGGAAAGGTTAGTTTTCAATATTCCTGCATAACCCAGAACTCCACCGCAAACCCAGGTTATCAATCCCATGCTACTTGCTGGACCCGAAGTGTCGACACAGTGAAATTATTGCCAAACGACAGCTACAAGATGTTTTTATGCAGGAATGCTATCAATCTGGACCAGAAATAACTCAAAATGTCCATGCCACGGTGGCTTCAGGCCATAATTGATGCAAATGGTATGACAACAAAGTCCTACCTGTAAAAATTTTGTTAACGGTTATTTACTGGTTTGTTTCATTAGGGTGCCAATATATTTTGGACACTTCAATTTTCACAATTTTCATTATTAGTCCTAAATGTACTATTTTTAATTTGCTTAATCTATTTTTACCAAAAATAATTGTATGTTAGTTTTCAGATAAATTTAGTAGCAAAAGTTTAATCTTTAAGTTATTAAGATTCAAGGAAAAAATAGGGTCTGCCAATACTCTTTTGACCCACTGTACCTGATATAACGGATATAAAGTGAGAAGCAGAACCCTTACGGGACCGTTTGGCAGGTCTATAGAATGACAGTATCGTGGAGGAAAACTAAGGGCCGTACGCTCAGTCGTTCCTACAATTGTAGGACGGCCTTATGGCCTCCTTGATTTTCATAGTTTTCTACTTTTCCGTGTCAGCGCTCTGTTTTGGGGTTATGTTACAAATATCCATTTGCATCAGATTGATCATGCTTTTGAGTATATCATCTGTTATATAGCTTGAAATTTCCTACAATTCAAGAAAAAAACATATTCTGATAATAGCAGAGCGTTGACGCAGATACGGAACAGTAGAAATCTAGAAATATCCCAGCCTTTCTGAAGGAGAGAAACGCTTATGAAAAGGGCCATAAGGGCGTCCTACAATTGTAGGAACGACTGACAATACGGCCCTTAGAGAAGCATCGTCATTTAGCTTATGGGTAACTAGATTACCAGCGCCACTGGGCAAGGGGGCAAGGGAGAGGGGCTTAATAATGACCAATGGAGTTACAGGTGACCAGTCAACCGCATCCAGCATAGACAGCGTAATTGAAGCAGCAGGACTCCAGATATGTGGACAGTATTCCAAGCAACGCTAATTGTACAGAGTGATTATGTCACTGAAAATGCTTTCTAGAGATACAATAGCATCTGTGTTTGTCTGCATACTCGTATGTCCTTATGATCTCATTGGCTTCTTGCCAAAGCTCCGCCAATCAGCCAAAAACGCACGATTTGAGGTTTAGAAAATACCCTTCTTCTATAAAATACAAGATCACCATTCTGATAGAAACCTTAGAAGATACGAGTGTTTGTTAGAATTTTTGGCAAAATAATGCTTCTATATTTCAAAGTGGCCTCATTCGAATAATCAAAATCACAATGTTTGTGGAGTCGGTCCTAAGCCTTCCTTGTACATTTTCTCATCACAATGGTAATTGTCTATTGATTATTTTGGTGAATTTTATGCAAAAACATCTGCTGCTAGTGCAATTAGCGTAGAATAAAGTAGCAGCGAAGGGTCTCAGGATGTATAATTACGATTTAAGTAGGTGAAATAAGCTAATGGATGGTCTGAAATGAAAATATCGTTATAATTTAGTACTCCTGTATGCAAACTACTTTAAAGTGAGCACTTTATACAGCTTTTACACGTGCATGACCTTTACGAAGGTTTTCTTCGATCTCTTTTTATGATAGATAACTAAATGTCATATTTATCATTTATAAATTGGTTACGATAGTAGTAATCGTATTAGTATTTTAAGGTAGCGATGAAAACGGAAGCGCCCCAGTGACTTTGAAGTCTATCTATACGCTGGTGACTCTGTACTGATAGCCCAGTCGGGCCCCTTGAATCCAGGCTATCCATTGTACTAAAAGACGTAGCGGCACCTGGGGTTTCAGTAACTAGAGCTCGCTTACCATGGGAACATTTTGCTAGGTATCTGGAACCTTAAAATTAAGTACGGCTATAGGATATGGCTATTAGAAAATGCATATGCGTAGTCTGCAGGTTTTGCAAAACAGAACCTTGCGTACTATCACTAACCCACCACGGCACGTCTCCCACAGACCCGTCGCAGAGACTTCGACATCAAACGGAATCACACAGCAACCCTGTGTTGCGTGAGTCAGTAGCTTACACAGTCGAGCAAGTTCGTAAGCACACAAGACCGTGGTTCGCACTGTGAACAAAATCAAAACGTGCAAATCTAGGTCCAACCAAATTTACTATTTTTCCCACACATACAAATTCCCGGATTAATTTTTGGATCAATTTAAAACCACCATATACCAAGGCATCCCATTTACTGACGCACTTTCTTCTCTTTGCTCTTCCCCCTTCCCTCCTTTCTTTCTTCTTCATTTCTTTCTCTCTGACTTTGTCTGGTATCTGGACAACCAGACCTGACAGACCTACTGACGGCCGAGCATTTGGAAACAATGAGACCTAGACCTATTGCCTAAACAAGAGAACACACTCAACAAACCTTCTTCACAAAAAATACCCATTACGCTTTTAGATACTGCGGGCAAATTATTAGAGTATATGATGAACAACAGGCTCTATCAGGAATTGGAAGGGAATTTACCCTCTCGGATTCAAGCCAGGAGGATCTACCATATAGATCGTACAAAAAGTCATAGAATTTGCGAGGCAGTCGTGGGTGGTGGTAAACCGCAAAAGGGGGATATGCGCCGTGTTAGCACTTGATATCAAGAATGCGTCAAGATAAGCCATTATCAGTGAGATCAGTGGACTAAGGATTAGAGAGATATTCTGCAACTGATTGCCAACTACTTACAGGATAGAAGGATTCGACTTAAACTTGTAGAGATACTCTCAGCCGGAGGAGTCCCACAGGGTTACATTCTTGGCCCAACGCTGTGGAACGTCTTATATAATGGAGCTCTGGACCTGGAATTAACCACAGACGTGACAACAGTCGCCTATGCAGATGATTTGGCTGTGGTGGTTGTTGCATGGGATGAACAGGAGATAGTAGCTAAAACAAATTGGGCTATTGACGAAATAGCTGCATAGATGGAGAGTAGAGGACTACTGATCGCACCTGAAAAAAGAGGTAACAAGCTAAAGAAAATTGGAGGCAATTACCTTTAACGTACAAGACAAGGACATACACCCGCAGTCTTCCATAAAGTACCTAAGAGTGTGTTTTCATAGCAAGCTGACTATTAAAGATCAGGTTAACAAGACCGCAGCTAAAGTCGAAAATATAGTTTCGATACTGTCCAGAGTGATGCCCAATACAGGAGGTCCTAGATCGAGCAAAATGAGGACTCTCAGCACAATAGCACAGTCTGTGATACTGTACGCGGCTCCAGTGTGGTGCGATGCTATGGATTCTGGCAGAACTCGACAGCGACTGAATGCAGTGATAAGGAAAATGGCACTGAGGGTTTGTAGTGAATATAGGACAGTAACGGCAGACGCTGTAGCGGTGATTTCAGGAATTCTCGAATGAACTTATTGGTGAGACAAAGAGCGGAGATATGCTCAAATGTCAGCAAAGACAACCTTTTCGAACATTGCCAGACACGGTGGGAAAGTACTGAAAAGGAAGTTGGAGGAAGAGCGGATCTCATGGGGAGGTGTACTTCTTTGTAACCCAAATGTTGTCAGTACATGGATTTTCTCAAGCCTACTTATATCGTCTTAAGATAGTTCATAGGCCTACATTCAAGTACTGCAGGTTGCAGGACGACGATGCTGAACATCCATTGTCAGCAGTGACAGGAACGCAGATTCGAACGCTCCTCATTAAGTGGAGATGATATAACTAAAGACAATGTCGCAAACCTCATGCTTAGGAGCGAATGGGACTGGGAATGCCTGTATAGCTGAGATGGCTAGAACTATATTGGAGAACAAGAGGAACGAGAAGGACAATGCTACTACAACATAGCAAATTAAGACTGCCGAAGTTCCGGTGCTGTGTGGAGAAGAGGCAGTAGCAGAGGTTTTTTCCTGGAATAGGACCCCATACTCACCGTAAAGAGCGGTGCGTGCAATTATAACACCGCGGCGAACACATGAAGACACGAAGACCATCACGTTCTTCCTCTGCACACAAAAAAGGACCTACTGACGGACAATGACGAATAGAATAAAACGAAGAATTTGATATTAAAATATGAGTCATCAATCTATGCATTCAACCAACATTTTTAAAAATGGGATCATGTAGTTTATCTGTTGCACTTCAGACGTCCCGATATTAGTTCAATAATAAAGAGTATTTCTGGAATGGACTGCATTTGATGACAATTATGACAAACTCTTTTTTAAAATATTTTTAGCAACTTTTAAATCAGGTTACAGTATACCTTCACACTAATGCCACACTGTGTCGGACGTTAAAAGTTAACCAGCTTGCCACATTCTTTTCAATTACGACTACGTGGCTATTACGACCTTTACAACATAAACGAGAGTATAAAGGTGGAAACAAAAGGCAATAATTAGCCGGAAATTTTCTCACGTAATTACGATCAAATTGATATATTCTTCTCAGAGTTCTTGAATTGTATCATCATTTCCAGCAGGCCGACCATAACATTGTGATTTCACGCCTGCATTATGATGGTAGTTATATATAAATATCCAATTTCAAACTAATTCAACCATCACAAAGAGTCGGTGTTATTCTTATCATGTTGAAACAGGTGAGTTGCAATTTGTAGTTATACAGAATGGTTATTAGCGCGAGAGTATTGAATAGTACTGACGTTATGCGCAATACAGAAGACATTTACATAGAAATAGATTTGATAGAGGTAGCAAAAATATTTGTTTGTATACTGAGTGACCACAGTGATCGTCGAAAGCATGATAATAGGAAAGTGTATTACTTCCTGTTCCCAATTTATATAGAACTCATCAATGAAGTTATTATCCAAAGAGCTATTTAAATTTAGCAAGATGGTCTGCAATTTATATGAGTTAACTTGGCACACTGGTCTCTAATAGAACTTAACTTTTCCATATGTATCTCCCTGTGTATTATTACCCCTGTAGTTTTTAGTTATGTTCCTAAAATGTACCAGCGTTATGCCATTCTTTCAGTTTTATGGAAAATAGTCCAGTGCTTTTTATTCCAATCATTCTGGATATAAATGTGCCATATTTGTGGATATATCGTCTTTGTGGAAGCCATGATTGTGATGATCTCCCCAAAATTTGTGGACTTGGTATAATTTTCTGGAAACGGTAAGAGATACGAGCTCGGTTAAATGGAGGGAAAGTTGCATGTTTAATATGCCATACATTTACCAGTGGCGTAGTTTGCTCCTCAGGGACCCCATATCTGAATTTGTAGGGGCTCCACCCAACTGTGGCGAACCCCAAATGGAGGGTAAGGAAGTATAGAGGTTTACAAAAGAAACATAAACGCTTGCATTGAACAATATGATTTGTCACGTATCGACCATGGGCGCCCGCATGAGGTTTTCTCAGTCAGAGGGGGTGGATCATCGGCAAGAGATAACATTCTGTAAAAGCGTACCTGAAGAGCGAGGGGTAGCAGTTTTCCGGGGTCGGTGAGGAGAGTTGTGTGGATGCGAACAGTTTAGAAATGCATATACCTGTTTTTTGTTTTACCACCTAAATGCTACTTGCATTTTTGAATATCGCTTAAATGGTAGCTGTGTTACCAGTAAAAATTAAAATAGCTTTCAGATTGTTCTAATTTATGTTTTTTATTATTTAAAAGTTTCTGAACATGTTTAAGGGTAATCAAACATCTTTGTGGAGGGGTTTCAATTTCTAAAAATTTCTAGAACCAGCTTTCATTATTTCTGATTGCTTCCAATTAAGGCATACTCAAATATGATGTTCAAAAATTGTGTTTATTTTTCCGTTGTTGGAAGTTACCGAGCCAATCTACTTGCAACTATTTTCTCCCAAAATTTTTTCTATTAAACCATCCATAGCGGAACACCATGCTTGATAGTTGCCTCAATTACTTTTATTGTTGAAAACCTTCTTTCAGCTGTTGCAGTTGTAGTCTAGAGGGTTGATAAATAGAAAATACGTTCAAAAAACAACCTGTTGATAAAGTGAACTAAAAACTTGAAAGTACTTTTTTCCGATAAGAAATATTTAAACGATAATGGAGTTTATTTCATCTCAAGTCTTCAAATAGAAGCGTTTTCTATACATTGTTCATCCTGCTATCAAAGCATACCAAGCTTATATTTGAAAACTTCAGATGAAGGAGCTTTATTGTCGTTTAAATATTCCCAATCGAAAAAAATATTTTTATATTCACTTTAATAAAAGCTTGTTCCGTAATTTCTTTATCATTTTCATATATTTCACTGTTAGGACTCCACTTATATTGATATAATGATAAATCGATATTAAACAGCGAACGCCATACGGAATTTAGAATTATCTTATTTGTAAATCGCCATTTTTGCGGTGGTCGCCATATTGGATTTAGGGGTAACTATGGTAATCATAAACACCATCTTGGGGTGGTTGCCGTATTGGATTTAGAATAACGTCACATTCCTCATTGTGTTTCTCTTATTAAGCATATCATAGGGCTGTCTATAAAAATGTAAGTCGCCATTTTGCAGCAGCCGTCATATTGCATATAGAGTGACGTCACTTCGTTTATTGCGTTTCATCAGACTGTTTCTTTTTGCAACCATTTTATAGCGATTACTATGGATACGATGAATCGCCATCTTGTAACATCCTTCACATTGGACTCAAAATGGAGGCAGCTAATTCATTCTCGGTTGTCCCGCGAACCAAACAATTAAGTGGTTCAAAATTCACTTCCAAGATTTGCTCCACATTAACATAGTACCTATCATATCTACATACAGGTCATGTCAAATAAAAGCTTGTAAAAATAGAAAACATGCTACAGACACATATTTAATTTAGCGTACGGCCTAAAAACTTGCGTGATATTGAGAAAAACAATTTACGCATATTTTTTTCATAAGTGGGGTCCATGTAAGCCGGTCGGTAGCTGCGCCCCTGACATTAGTTAAAAAAAAAACAGTATTTCTTGAAATTTCATATACCTATTTGTTTTGTATTCATCAGTCACAAGTTCTTCTTAACTAGGCATAAGTAAACAGTCCCTATTTCCGTCTTTATTGATGTGATATTTAACATAATATCATGCCATGGATAGATATTATATAATTATTTTATATTATATATATTATTATATAACCTCAAATATCCCAAAAAGTAATATGTCTTTACTTAGTCCTAACGCATCGCATAAAGAACAATCTAATGCTAAAATTTGTAGATATCATTTACGGGTCATCTTGTAAACATTGAAAACAGTATTATTTCATGTAAAGGATAAAAGCATTTTGGAGTAAAACCTCGACGATGTTACAGCTTCCTAAACACATTTCATATTCCCTATATCTAAATCGATCTCCATCGTGCTAACATAACGCTTGTTATACTGGATAAATGGACAATCATCTGAATGGTTTTGAAAAACGCTTTTCAGAAATTGAAGCATTGGTGATTTAATCGGATAAACGGGTCATTTTCAGATCAAACCATATATTTTTTTTAATAAGTGAGGCATGACAATGTCAACATATGGCATATTATAAATAAATAGCTGTATAGTTTTAATTGCCATTTTTGGCGGGTAAAAGACTACCAGTATCCCTTTATATACCTCCATCTCCCTCATACATACACATGCAACCCACCCCTGTGTGTGAACATTTGTTCGGTAAGCTCAAAGACATACGTGTTTTAGTTGTGTGCCTCCATCTCGAAAACTTTGTCGTTACGTATGAGTGCCCATCAATCATATTTGGCAGAGTGACATCTTACTTGACTACCATTGTTCGTCAGAGCGGTCCGGTGGACCTTTGCTCTCAGTTAAAAGTCTAGTCGGTCTGTTAGTCTGTCAGGTCTGGCTACCGATATACCAAACATGTTTAAGGGGAAAAGGGAAAGAAGGAAAGAAAGGACGGAAGAAATAGAGCTAAGAAAAGAAGTGAATCATTTGAAATAGCTTAAGCATTATTGCTTTGACTACTCGGATAATTTGGTAACCCCAAAAAATAATTTTGATCGGTTTTGTATGCTGAAATAATTTTGGTTGGTCTGAAATTCACAATTTAATTTTGATCACAGTGCGAGGCGCGGCCTGGAATGTTTGCGAACTTGCTCGACTTGTGTAGTCCACTGAATCACGCAACAGAGGATTGCTGTGCGAGTCCGCTTGTTTATAACGCCGATTATTTTACATAATCTCTTAGATATGAGATATCAAGATCTCTGTGAATGGCCACATTTGACACGTACCAAGGGGCGTTAGTGATTGTGCGTAGGGTTCTGTTTTGCAGGACTTGCAGTCTCTTCATGTGCGTCTTGGCAAGAAAACAACAAGCCGGGCATGCGTAGGTGATTGCAGGTCTCATGACCATTTTATACAAATGAATCTTGTTGATCAAACTTAATTTTGAAACTTACTTGACATCGACGTGCAATGCGAGTTGTCCTGTTATCAATCTTCAATATAAAATTGTATAATGCCCGGAAATACGATCAATGGTGAAGGCCGAAAGCTCGTGGTAAGTTTATTAGTGTCTCCAGGAAGAGAATGAAAATAACCGTCCCGCTCTTCATGCGTACTAGAGAGAGTAGCAGGTGTGCTGAAGATTAGTTTGCGCAATGTACAGCGAATAATATCATAAGATAAGAAAGGTTTGCCCATAGTTACATCGTGGGAAACTCAAAAAATAAAAAAATGCAAGACCGATGATGTAAGTGATGCCGTTAAAACAAAAATTAGGAATACTTTACACGATGAGAGAAGTAAAGGACAACATATCATGAACTCTGCGCTCAATCAGGAGCTCAGAAAAGCTACAGATACAACGCCTCGGATTCAAGTTTAAGGCGTCTATTGAAAGCTTACGGTTTTTCCTAGAAGACACAAGATAACCGCCGACTCTTGTGTGAAAAATCAGACATTGTTTCGAAGCGTACCTATTTTACGAGACAGTATATGAATAACCTTAATAGTACAATCCCCCTCCAATGAGTTTTCTTCGATGAAACGAGGACATTTGCCAAAGGGTCGTTTAAACGAGTTTGGCAAGATGAAAACGTAAAGAGCTTGAAAAGCGGCCATCACGGTACCGGCCAGCGGCATGTTGTTCTTCATGCTGGGACCAAAAACGGTTTTTTGAGAGTTACGGCATTCTATTTGCTGCAAAATCTAATAGTGCTGACTACCAGGGTTCCATGGACAAAGATTCTTTCAAAAAATGGGTATGTGAGAAGCTGATACCAACGTTATAGGATCCATCTTTAGTAATCATGGATAGCGCCTCTTATCATAGTGCCTTAATAGAAAAAAATGCAATTGAAGCAATGGCTGCAAGGAAAAAGGTACATTCTGATGATGAGGCTTTTAAACTCGAGCTTTTGAATCTATGTCGCCTTAATAAACCATAGACTCCAAGATATATCATAGACAAAATATTACATGAACATGGACATCAAGTTTTGCGGCTTCCTCCTTACCATTATACCATAGTCTGGGGAATAGCGAAACAGTACTTTGATCGTCATATTGGGGAAAATGGCTATGGTCGCAAGGAAGTTTTAAAGGTTTGGGACGATGCTCTAGCGAAGGTGACCCCTACAGTTTGGGCCAAGTATGTAAAACATACCGAGGACATGATTAAAAATGACTGGGGCAAGCATCAAGTGTTTAATAGGGAGGAGACTAATATAATCATTGAGCTCAAGTTTAAAAGCATTATCATCATAATGTACTTTCTGTCGCATTTCACTCCAGGAAAAATTGACCATTTTTCTTATTGAAGATGGTTCTCCTAAAGCTCTCATAAGTTTGTCAGATATCCAAATCCCATCTTAAATTTTCAATCAAGTTAGCAAATAGATGTGTTATTTTGTATTATACTGTAAATTCCGTATGTATCATTTATTTCACTCTAAAAAACATCAAATGACACGTCATACTCTACCCATGATTATGTACTAGATTAGAATATTTTTTAGAATTACGATTAGTAAATAACTTTGAATCGATTTTCCTCAGTTAGAAAAATTAGAAAGATCCGCCTATGGTACGGAGACTTGATCTGTTTACTTATTTCATTTGGCGTTGATGACGTAACCGCCAAAACCGGTGATTACAACTATGTTCAACAATCAAATAAACACGGCCGTCTATGAGAAAATAAAGTTGGTGATTAAGACGAAACGACATTTTGAAATTCTATTTATGCAATCTTGTGGATGAGAAAACATTGCAAGGTTAATGTATTTCTATAATATAACCAGAAAAAAATAAAAACGATTTTCTGAAAATTCGGTTTTGTTTGTATATCCCCTGAAAAATCGGAACAGCGAAACTTTTTGAGTATCATTTTCATGGTTTAGTTATCACTTCGCATCTCGTACCCCTTCCGATATCCCTATACTGAGAGTCGAGTTTGTGACACCTGGTGATATTGAAAGACATAGAACTTCCAAAACATTGCCTACCTTTGAGTCAGTATTAACAGTTAGTAGCCTTTTGAAAGAAAACATTTTTCTTTCTGTTACCTGTAACCTTCATAAATTTTATTTTCAGACGATATTCTTGTTACTCCTGATGCTGGTGGTAGCATGGGCATCTCCTCAAAGAATGGGCATACCAGGTATGGGCAATATGGGTGGTGGACGCTCGATGCCAGGGATGGGCAGAGGCAATATGGGCATGGGTAACGTGATGCCTGGAAGAGGAATGGGAAGTATGGGGAGAGTGAATATGATGGGATAAAGTAAATTGAAAGACTATTTGTTACTTTGTATTTTGAGCTGCTGTTGTAATAAATTTGTAAGCTTGCGGGCTTTTATACCCTTATAGTAAAACTCCTCAATTCGTTTATGGTTAACTTTATTGTTTTATGTTTTGACATTTCCACAGCATTTCCGAGGACCTATATAACTTGCAATACTACTACTATTCTCATTTGTGTGTCTGGGCGGTCCGTAGTCACTGTCTAATGTACGTTAGTCGAATCTGTCAGTACTGGATGCCCAGAAACCAGACAATGTCAAGGAAAAAGAGAAAGGGAAAGAAAAGAAAAATGGAGAAGAGCAAAGAAAAACAGAAGTATTTAGTTTCATAGAAGACACCTAGGCTTTTTGACTTGGTACATGGATTAAATTTGGGGTGAACTGAATAAATTTTTGATTCGGTTCTGTTAGAGTGTAATTCTAAGTTTACTAAAAGTTCGCGATAATTTTCGAATACAGTGCGAGCCGTGGCCTTGAATGTTTACGAACTTGACTATAACGTCGCTGCGCTGCTTGACATAATCCTTCAAGTAAGGAATGCCAAGGTGTCTATGTAGTGTCTTATATGAGACATGCCATGGAGCGTTGCAAATTGTTCACAATGTTTTAATTTGCAGTACTTGAAGACTTTGCATATGTGTCTTGGCAAGAAAACACCAAGCCGCACATGCATCCCAACTAATAATTATCACTCCTATTAGAATTGCAAGAACGATTATACAGTCTTCCTTACACAGCATTGACCTCTGCTGGGGGGGCGCGACGTTTTTTGGTACAATCAATAGCCTGCGTTTTCAAATGAATTATTTTAATCAGCCACCGTTCTGCCCACTCTAGTACTTCTTCCACCGCACTCTGCAACCCATCCTGAACCAGATCACCTGTACATGACTGGGAGACAAGTGCAGTGTCGTCAGCATAGAGGTACACTTCACAGTTGCTGGGGCAAGGGACATCATGGATAAGAAGCGAATAAAGCGTTGGTCCTAGGACCACAACTTGCAATACCTAACATAAACTTCTTTCTTTCTTTAATTGAACTGACCATTAGAACACCTTATAAGTTACACAATAAAGTGTATTACTCGGTATTATTTGAAGGGTGAGAAATGTATTGACAGTGAAGAGACTCTGATTTATTGAAGAATGGAGGCTTTAATAGCAAATTCTAATGTCATTTAGGTTTTTCGGGCTTTCAGCTACATCTGCGGTAGCCATCAGTGGCGATGTCGGCGAGAGCGAAGTGCTCGGCTTGGCGGGTCGACTGAAACTGATCGGTTAACTGGATGGGCGTGCGGTTTTATAGGCGATCGGCAGACTGAGGACTTAGCTGTCGGGTGGGGGTACTCTGGGTCTCTTGAGTGACGTGGCTTTTGCGCTTTGTTTTTTAGAATTGGAAAGCATATTTTGTTTTAAGCAAGGCCTTCTTATTTTCTATTGAAATGATCATTGTGTTTGTAGATTTCAATTGCTTCTCTGCACATTCGGGCTGAGTAGTAGGTGGATGTTGATAAGACTTCAGTTTGGTCGAACAGAACATTGTGGCTATCTTGGAGTGCACTCCACAGTGCCTTTCGTGCTCCTTAATGCGTGTTTGAAAACTACGCTTGGTGGTGCCTACGTATACTTTACCACAGGAACACGGTATTCTGTATACGTCAGCACCGCTCAGTGGGTCCCTCGGGTCGTTTATTGATGTTAGGAGTTGCTGGATTTCATTTGTCGGCTTGTAGATAGTCTTGACATTGTGTTTCTGTAGCAACCTTCCTATTCTACCCGTAATGCCTTTAATGTATCGTAGGAAGGAGACTCCCGTAGGTGGTTCCTTGTCTCCTGCCGGCGGTCTGCATTTTTGTCGTGAAACCTGTTTTATTTGTTCCCTGCGATAACCGGTTGCTTGTAAAACCATGCTAACATGTTCCAGTTCCCCCTGCAGGTATTGAGGTTCAAGAATTCGTCTATCAGATTTTTAATGACACCTCTTTTTTGTCCAGGATGATGGTTGGTATCCTTGTGTAGATATCTGTCAGTGTTTGTTGCTTTGCGTTAAGCTCTGTGACCCAGCTTTAAGTTCTCTCGTCTGACCGCCAATACATCCAGGAAGGCCAGTTGATTGTCTTCTTCTATCTCCATTGTGAATTTGATTTTGGGATGATCCTTAGGTCATTTAGGAACACTGCTAGTTCTGTTCTTCCGTGGCTCCATACCACGAAGGTATCACCCACATACCGTAGCCAACAACTGAGACGATTTGGGACGGTGTTCAGTGCTGCTTCCTCGAGCTTTTCCATGTAGAAATTGGATATTACCGGGCTTGGCGGACCTCCCATTGCGACACCGTCACTTTGTTCATAAAATTGATTGTTCCACTGGAAATATGTAGTTGTTAGGGTGTGTCGCAACAAGTACAGGATATCCTCTGGAAAAATTGCTTTAGGTAATCCTGTGATAGGTCTAGTGGGACATTTGTGAAAAACGACACTACATCGAAACTGACCAAAATGTCATCTAGCGTGAGCCGGATGTTCTGTACCTTTCTTTTGGAATCGGTGGCGTCCTTGACATACGACTGGCTGTGACGGATTTGAGGCTGGAGCATATTCGTTAGATGTTTCGCTAAGTTGACTGACGATAGGTCTAAGGGGAACAGATGACTTGTCAATTTTTGGTAGATCGTACAATCTGGGTGGAAGGGCTTCTGATCTACATAGTGATTTTTAAACCTCGGGGGTAATGATGTTTGATGAGTAGACTGTTTTTTCTCAGGAATTTCCGCATCGGATCATTGCGGATGGCTTTATATGTGGCAGAGTCCAGATGTACTTCTATTTCTATCTGATAGTCTACATTGTTCAGGACTACGGTGGTGTTTCCTTTGTCAGCCGGTAGAATCACTATTTCCTTATAAGATCAACTCCAACCCGACCCCGGCTCAACAGCCCGATAAACCTAAATGATACTCTGATTTATATTTGTTACGAGTGGATTCTACACGCACATAGAGCACCGAGTTGTCGACGCGCTCTATTCAGCCAGAGAGATGGGGCAAACAGATTCTATTTGTGACGAGTCAGATCAAGGGTTTCAAAATAAATAGTTTGAAAATTAACGTCCGGATTAGAATACAATTTTGACACAAATCTACTGCTATGCCTATAATAGCCAGATAACAACTTAAATGCTTCGTTTCCTGAATCTTCTTGCCATTGCTTCAACACCTGAAAACGCGCAAAATAGTTCTTTGATGTTTGTATACTTTCAGGCTATTTCCGGACATAGTAGAAGCGTGGGTTGTTCAAAAATTCTAGAAACAGACATACCTTGATGGCTGCATATATCGCTAACAAAGGTTAGAATTTCTGTGTTGGTAAGACGCCTCTGAGTCGCATCTGACCAATTTTAGTGTAAGCCTACTTGGTTGTACTTTATTCTAAGCACTTCTCACATAATTCTTGAAGTTGAAATTTCGTCGTCTAGCTAAACTGTATAGTTATGAACAAATACATTGATTGCGAAAATGTTTTATATTTAACATTGACATAATAATAATTTAGACAGAATGAGTCGTTCTGTTGATGTATTGTGCCTCATGCATTGTACATAATATTACTTCACTGCCGCCGATAGCGAGTCGATATTTTTACTAAATTATTCCTATACTACCAACAAGCAGTTCTCAACTAACAGAGATTGTAGTATATATAGTCTGGCCTGCTGTATATGGTCCGAACCTGTACGAAGTAGGCGCCGATTTACCGCCGCTTGATGCTGTAAACGACGGTAATAGCGGCCTGCCTAAAATACAATTTGAATTTGAAGCGACTTTATAAATGAAAAACTATTATCCATTATTTCAAAAAAAGGTTTTCACAAAATATTCAAAGCATCAAAAAAGGATTATTGATGATCTCTAGTCACTCGGATAACGACCTTAGAGGTCATGTGGAAAATTCGAATAACAACCACCATTTTTGACAGCAGAATCGTAATCAGCACAAGATTCTATATGAGAATCAATGTCAATCTAAAACGCCTGAAAGTTACAAAAACACTCTTGAAACTTGACGCTACCCATTTTTTAAAGGATCCTAGAAAAGATTGAGACCAAAAGAGAATGATGACATCTAATACGAACTAGCTAATGACCCCAGAGGAGAAAACTCTGGGGTCATAAACAGATTGCCGAAAAAAAGTTTTTTATTTTATTTGAGACAAGGTACGGGTTCCCAGCTTATTCAATCGAATTTATTGTGCTACTGACAGGAAAACTACACGAAGGCAACCAGCAGTCTCCGGCTTCATGAAATTACATGCCATATGGATGGGTACCACCCAGTCGTTGAGGCTATTTACTCTGCCTGTGATATTCCTCCGGCTGTGTAATAGTCGTGTGTATGTAAATTTTTTTCAATGAAATTTTCCTCAATATGTGGATACGCGAATGCCAATCATTAGTTTTTAACATGGTCATGGGGGGAGTATGTTTTGAACAGTCTAGATGAATTAACTGTTTGAAAGGATGACCTTCTTTTGACTCTAACATTAATGCCGCGCACATCGTCTTAAATAGTACGTTATAGACCATAAAGTATCGATTCTTGTACTCCCAAACGAGCGAAATCGATATCTCCAGCTCATAGAAAATCGCATACTTCAATAACAAAAGTGCATCGTTGGAGTTTCTGTAGTATTTTCAAATATTTGAATGAAACTTCAGAAATTTCATGCCGCAGGGTAAAACAGTATTGTCCTGGTTAAGACCCGATTTCTTTTTCTGTTAGTATCATAGTTGATTCGGTTGAATCGCAAAAATATAACGGGTTGTTGAAAAGCTGTGAAGACACAAAGAAATGGTCAAAATCGATTAAACTCCCTGTACCTAGGCTATAAGAGTATAAAGGCCTATGGATCATAGGTTCTTCATAATCACCTCAGTAGTTCCTTACCGTATATAAATTGAAAGAAGTGAATTAGAACGATGCCGTGAAATAAGCCTATAAGTTTACATAAACCTTTTTGTTCAATTAAATGAGATCTGTTAGCTGGAAAACCTGACTAATCATATATATATATTTATATATACAGGGTGTTTTAGTTTATTGTTGCATAACTTTAAGATTCGATAGAACTTTTAAAATTACTGCATAAAGTCTATATAAACATGGGTCGAAAAGTGCGTAGCTTCTGAAATACAGGGTGTTTAAATTTACTTTCTAAAATAGTTTTTTTTTTAATATTTCGAGCAATATTTGATATCTAACAGTGAAAATTGGTATACAAGGGTTTTTTTGGTACAACAAAACGAACCATGGGCATTGTTTTACTGTAGCCGCTAGACGGCGCTCTCAACTGTACCTGTAGTGTATTAAAATGACCGAAAATTTTTTCTTCATTTGCTTTTTGAATAAAAAAGCTGATTCTTCGCACTTTTCAACATAAAAAAGCTCTCTTGTGAATTTTGGTTATAGTTAGCCGTTTTTGAGATATTTCGATTTTTAAGGTTCGATGCATTTTTAATTATTTATGATAAAATAACGTTAAAAAGTCAGTATCTCGATAATTTTTAGAAGTAGGCTGTGCCAACAAATATTTTTGAAATTGAAAGCAGAATAAGGTTAAACGTCAATTAGTTGACAGTTAGTTTTGTTGTCTGTTGAAACTTGAAACGTTTTTTTGCAATTGTGAATGCACGAAATTTAGTTTCTTTTACCTGTTTTTTTTTGTAAGTTTTATAAAAATGCCATTTTTATTCTCCAATCAAGAGTTATCGGATATTTATTTTGTGTATGGCTTTGTAAATGGAAACGCAGCAGAAGCAGCCAGAGAATACGCACGAAGATTTCCAAACAGACGACATCCGACTCGCTCAGTATTTGTAAGAGTGCATCGCCAAATAATTGAAAATGGTTTTGGAAATCGCCAAAGAGATCAAATCATAAATGTTCGTCAGCCCAGATTTACCCGTATGATTCTGCGTGAGTTTGATAGAGATCCGACCACAAGTGTTAGGAGAGTTTCTGGTGCCTTAGGAATTTCAGCAAGCCATGTTCACCGTGTTCTTAGAAATGACCATGGACGTCCTTACCATTTGCAACCTGTGCAAGGACTACAGCCAGGGGACCGAGAACGAAGAATCACATTTTGTCAGTGGATTCTTGATAGAACTGATAATAATAGGGAGTTTTTAAGTAACGTTTTATGGACCGATGAGTGATGCTTCACTAGACATGGAGTGGTAAATTTTCATAATCAACATATTTGGTCGCATGAAAATCAGAAAGCAGTTCGGGAAAGAAATTTCCAGCATGAATTTAGTGTGAACGTGTGGATTGGTATCTACCGTATTCGACTATTTGGACCCTACCTTTTGCCTGCAAGGTTAAATGCTGCGACCTTCTTGGAATTTTTAAAGGCTCAACTTGCAAATATGTGGGATGATGTTATGTTAGATTTAAGAAGATTGGCCTGCTTCCAGCTTGATGGTTGTCCAGCTCATTATTCGAGAATAGTTAGAAACTGGCTGAACGAAAATTATACAGAAAGATGGATCGGCCGTGGAGGACCAGTCGCCAGTGGCCTCCACGATCCCCTGACCTAAATCCATTAGATTCCTTTGTGTGGGGATTTCTAAAAGAAAAAGTGTACCACACTCCCGTAACCACAAGAGATATGCTAATAGACAGAGTCAGGAATGCATGCGATGAAATAAGGCCTTATTTGTATAATGCTATACCACGTTCGATCATTCGTAGATGTGAATTGTGTATTGAACAATTGGGTTTACATTTCGAGCAACTACTTTAGATTTTGTATGTTTGTCCTTACTATCCAATAGCATCCAATATTCATTTAATTTGTTAAAAATAATATTGGAAAATTAAACAAATTAATATTCTGTTTTTTTTTGTGTTTATTTGGAGTTAGGAATTATTGCTGTGTTTAAAAACACAATCTAAACGATCATCTTAATTACTTGTAATGCCCATATCGAAAATGTCAAAAAAATATTATTTTCCCATAAATAATTAAAAATGCATCGAACCTTAAAAATCGAAATATCTCAAAAAGGGCTAACTATAGCGAAAACTCACAGGAGAGCTTTTTTATGCAGAAAAGTGCGAAGGATCAGTTTTTTTATTCAAAAAGCAAAAGAAGAACAAAATTTCGGTCATTTTAATACACTACAGGTACAGTAGAGAGCGCCTTCTAGCGGCTACAGAAAAACTATGCCATTGGTTCGTTTTGTCGTACCAAAAAACCCTTGTATACCAATTTTCACTATTATACATCAAATATTGTTCAAAATATTAAAAAAAAAAACTATTTTAGAAAGTAAACTTAAACACCCTGTATTTCGGAAGCCACGCATTTTTCGACCCAAGTTTATATAGACTTTATGCATTAATTTTAAAAGTTCTATCGAATCTTAAAGTTATGCAACAATAAACTGAAACACCCTGTATACAGGGTGACTTTGAAGTTGAGTCATTAATTTTCAGATAATGATTGTAGAAGGAAGATAAACCAGAATATGTGTGTAAAAATAAAAAAAAATTAAAAAAAAAATTTTTACCTTGTTTTATAAAGTATCCTCCCGACAAGTATTTCAGTGCGGACCTGTATTTGATCGTGAGGTCCCCTGTGAGGTCTTAAGTCACCTGATTCACGAGCCCGTTGTACTACATTAACAAAGGTACGAGGGGTTGGTTGCACTCGATTGGGAAACCGATCCGCATAAACATGTGCCATTTTTTATTTCGTTTGAGCCACGTAACAGACACTATTCACACGCTAACCGACAGACACTGACTGTATGTATAACTGAACTGAATAAAATACTTAATTGCAAAAACATCGTTCCAAATTCTTTCGCTTCTTTGTTTCCGATGCGATGAACCGGTAAGGCGGATTATATCCGTTGTTGCCAAACACGAGTACATGATATTATTATTGAGACAGGGCGGTACTCAAACTTCCAAAGGGCTATAACTTTGTTACTTTAATTTTACCAGAAAAATGGTAAAGGAAAAAAACATTTCTTTTGATCAGATCTACTCACTGTTAAAATAAATGACTCACCTTCGAAGTCACCCTGTATATATATACTTTGAAGTTGAGTCATTAATTTTCAGATAATGACTGTAGAAGGAAGATAAACCAAAATATGTGTGTGAAAATAAAAAAAATAAAAAAAAAATGTTTACCTTGTTTTATAAAGTATCCTCCCGACAAGTATTTCAGAGCGGACCTGTATTTGATCGTGAGGTCTTGGAGCACCGGCATGTAGTCCCCTGTGTGGTCTTAAGTTACCTGATTCACGAGCCCGTTGTACTACATTAACAAAGGCACGAGGGGTTGGTTGCACTCGATTGGGAAACCGATCCGCATAAAAGTGTGCCATTTTTTATTTCGTTTGAGCCACGCAACAGACACCACTATTCAAACGCGTTACCGACTGACACTGACTGTATACAACTGACTAAAATAATTGTAAAAACATCGTTCCAAATTCTTTCGCTTTTTTGTTTCCGATGCGATGAACCAAACACGAGCACATAATATTATTATTGAGACAGGGCGGTAAAGGAAAAAAACATTTCTTTTTATCAGATCTACTCACTGTTAAAATAAATGACTCAACTTCGAAGTCACCCTGTATAATAAAGTATGACGACAAACTTTGACCATCGGTTCCTTGGTCAATTTGAAGACTAAATGTTCATATGAACATGGGTCCGTAACGGCTTTATTTTCGAGCTAGAGCACCATCACTAAAGAAAAACAAGTAATGGTCCAAATATTTATATGAATAATGAAACGTATTCATTGAACAGTTGGTATAACCTATGTTAAATTTTACATGTTTTATCAGTTTCTGAAGCTCAATATGAACGTGAATGAAAATAGTATTATCCTGTATTTTGGAAAAAAAAATTGTTTAGAAGGTCAATAGTTTTGAACAGTAACATTCGAATAGAACGACAGCAATAGAAAATATCGAATAGTTTTTTTTGACCAGACAAGTGAACAAATATTTGACAGCTGTCGAATTATTTGAGAAAATAAATTTACTTAATTGTTTTCGGATACGTCATAGGTATATAGATAAGCCCAATGCTTAAATATTAAAAGTATTGCAATCAAAACAAATCAGTGTCATGCTATTCTTTAAAAAAATAGTGGATAACATTATCCGTATCTACGTACATGGAGGGTCTGAAAACAACTGTAAATCATGTGATATTCACCACAGGGCATACTTAATTAAAATAAAATACGTTCCACTATTTTATAATTTTTTAGTACAATATCATCATTTCTTTTAGTGCTAATATGCTCTAGCTGAAAAACAAAACCGATGCGGACCCATGTTCATATGGAAATTTCGTCTTCAAATTGACCAAGGATGGTTAAAGTTTGCCTACATACTTCATTAACGCCCTGTATATAGAAAATAGAATTCAAAAAACAAAAACAATTGAAAAATAAAAAAATGAAATAAAAAATACATTTTTGAGAAGAGGCTCTTCTAATTGACTAAAAAATTAAAAAAAAAACGATTGGAAATATTTGAACGACCATGAAGCTCCTTCATCTCAAATTTCCAAATAAAAGCCTGTTACGTTTTGATAGTAGGACGCAAAAGGTATCGTTCAAATTCCAATCGGAAAAAAATGGCTTGAATTTTCGGTTCATTTCAGTAAAAGCTGAATGAAGGGATGCTTTCCTAAAAAACATTTTTTTTTAATTTTTTCTTTATATCCATTTAGTATTTATGATGTCAAATAACCAGTTTGGTAATTTTATATGATTTCCTTTTCATTTGATATCTATATCGTAGGGGTATGAAAAATGTAGATCAGCAATTGGCATCGTCCACCATATTGGACTTTAATGACGACACGTTATTGATTAAGTTTCTCCAATTACGCCCTTATATTTGACCCCCATATCATAGGGGTTACTATCGAAATGATGAATCGCTATTTTGTAATATCCACCACATTAGATTCAAAATGGTGGGAGTTAATTCATCTCTTATTGTCATGTAAACCAAACGTGGGTACATAACGTCAGCTCAATTGTTTAAAGCTAAGTGGCTCTGAATTTGTTTCACACTAACAAACAAGTTAAGTTGAATAGAAGTAAAAAAACTGCACAAAATTAGTTTGTAAGCTGCTGTCTTAACTAATTTAATAAAAAATATCACAAATCCACTCAGCAGATATGGGTTTTGAGGTGTTCTTTTTTAACGTCCAAGGGTACTCAGCTATTAGATTTGTAGTGCAATAAAGGGAAGCTAAAATATTCTCGACCTGCAAGTAAAAGCGCTACGGCTTGTAGGGCATCGCTACGAGACTATCCGGTAGGCCCTTATGACCCCGATGCCCCGATTGACGATGTTATTTTCGGATATTTGGATGGGCCGACGTTGTCGATAATCTGGAGGGAAAGGGGGTTGCCGGGTGTAGCAGGGACGCTGTTTGGATGACATGCGAAATCCGAACGTAAATCTGACTGGGCGGAAAGATTTACCATGTGCATTTTTTATGGCTAACACGCTTGAAACCAGTTGAGGAGGGTAGTTCGGCTTGTGAAAAATTCAACGACATAACAACCGCCAGACCTCCTCTCTTCAAATATTCGTAAAGTTCAAATGGTGGAAAGCTACGTGTTTGTTTGAGTTTGTGCTGCTTGAAAGCTTTTTATGCTCATAATCTTGAGACTCAAGCGTCAGGACAGGTGGTAAAATTACTATGACTTCTACCATAGAAGGTAGGACACGTCGAATCTCAATCTGTAATTTGAATGTCTCAATTGGTACGAGTTTCCGAGATATTTGAAGCTACAAGTGCGATTTTTTCCTATATCTGAAACTATGTAGCATAGCGATTTTTTCCACAAAAAAAAATAATCTCAAAGTGCAAGCCTTGTCCTTTCAAATGCCTTTGACTTTGGTTAAATACATTTTTCTGTCGCTGAGATATGACGCTTTGAGATTTTTATTTTTCTGATCTAGATGTCACTCATTTCCGTCTGCCTGTCTGTCGTTCTGGCTGTCTGTCCAGTAATCATTGGCCCGGCTATAACTAGTCGGCCGGCCCGTGTTGGATAATGTGGAGGTTATCAGTGAAAAAAGATGAAATCTCGAAGGAATTTTCAATAGGTAAAATTTCAAAATTTCTCCCAAAATCAATCAACGTTTAATTAAAAAACCTTTCAAAATGATTTGCCATTTATTAATAAAATAATTCCGTCCTAATGGAACCTCATCAGTCCAGTTTTTTATTCGTCGACTATGTGTTCAATTCACTGTTTTTTAAAAACAATTTCAGCAACAATCTCGCCGACTTACTCCAGACGATGAAGACATAGATCTTCGAAAGCTCAAGTTCAAGTTATAAGAGTATATTTTTGCAATACTTTGCCTTCTACCCAAAGAAATTCAAGAATATATATAGGGTGACTTTGAAGTTGAGTCATTAATTTTCAGATAATGATTGTAGAAGGAAGATAAACCAGAATATGTGTGTAAAAATCAAAAAAGATAAAAAAAATTTTACCTTGTTTTATAAAGTATCCTCCCGACAAGTATTTCAGTGCGGACCTGTATTTGATCGTGAGGTCTTGGAGCACCGGCATGCAGTCCCCTGTGTGGTCTTAAGTCACCTGATTCACGAGCCCGTTGTACTACATTAACAAAGGCACGAGGGGTTGGTTGCACTCGATTGGGAAACCGATCCGCATAAACATGTGCCATTTTTTATTTCGTATGAGCCACGCAACAGACACCACTATTCACACACGCGTTACCGACTTACACTGACTGTATACAACTGAATGAAATAATTGTAAAAACATCGTTCCAAATTCTTTCGCTTTTTTGTTTCCGATGCGATGAACCGATAAGGCGAATTATATCCGTTGTCGCCAAACACGAGCACATAATATTATTATTGAGACAGGGCGGTACTCAAACTTCCAAAGGGCTATAACTTTGTTACTTTAATTTTACCAGAAAAATGGTAAAGGAAAAAAACATTTCTTTTGATCAGATCTACTCACTGTTAAAATAAATGACTCAACTTCGAAGTCACCCTGTATATATATATATATATATATTCACGCCACAATTTTCTGAAACATCCTGTATGCGTTTTTCTGGTCGAGTTCCAATCCGAGGTTAATTTGTCTATATGAAAATCATTTCAAGATTTGTAATTGTCTAAGTTCTAATCACTTTAGCTAACGTTAGAACTTTTGCACTCCTGCTGTAGTAACTAATTGTTATATAAATACGCTTTGAACATATATACAAGTTAACTAGCATTGGTGATTGATACTTCCAGGTGCATTTTGAAAGGTAGTATACAAGCAGGCAAGTGGTATAGATGTTAAAAAACAATTTGTTTTCCTTTTATTGATTTTTGATAAATCGACTAAATTACCGATGTTGATCAATTTTTGTAAGCAGCGTCATCAGTACAATAGATGCAAAAAATTTTAATATTAATATTTCACATAGAAGGAACGAAAAAACATGTATTCGCTAGCATGTCCAAGGGCCCCCCTCCCAGAACCCCACGGCCTAATACGTTTCCTAATATAATATACTAAGTGACATACATCCGAACACCCAGTTTAAATGGTTTTATTTTAATAAAATTTTGTATAAGTACTTAATGAAGCATAATAAGTAAATGATAAAAATTTCAAAATGATTGCACTGCTTTAAAGCCCTTTGCCCTTTGATAATGTGTGGATGCACCCTGATGTGCTACGCATTCTCCAAAGCGCCTAGGCATGCTTCTGATCAGGTGGTCAATGTCCTCCTGTGGTATCTCATTCCAGGCAACCACCAACTCCTCTCGAAGTGCTTCTAGACTCTGAGGAGGACGTTGCAAATTGAGCAATCTCCTACCCATCATATCCCACACGTGCTCCATTGGGGATAAGTCGGGAGATCTTGGTGGCCATGGTAACATTGTGACATCATTATGTTGAAAGAAGTCTATTGTGACTCTTGCAACATGTGGTCGGGCATTATCTTGTTGAAAAGTTGGATCTGCCAGGGTGTCAAGATAGGGTAAAAGATGGGGTTCTAGAACTTCGTGGATATAACGCTGCGCATTCATGTTACCTCTGATGAAGGTTAAAGGTGACCTGGAACCATAAGCTATAGCACCCCAAACCATAACTCCAACAGTGTGATGAACATGTCTTTCAACAAAAAACTGTGGATTCCTCCTTTCACCACGTCGCCTTCTAACCCTGGCACGACCATCGTGCAATGCCTAAACAAAATCGAGACTCGTCACTAAAGACAATACTGTTCCATTCCTGATCCCAGAGTGACCGTTGGCTGCACCACTCAAGGCGATTACGTCGGTGTTCTCGAGTTAAAGGGAGGACCCAGTGTGGCCGGTATGAAAACAAGCCAAAACTTCTCATTCGTCGGTAAACACTTCGCATGCCAATAGGTCATCCGTGTTCTGCAAACTATTCATTTGCAATGGACCTGGTAGTGGAGAAACGGTCCCTTAAGGCCAATAATCTTAGGCGGCGATCTTCACGGTCTGTTGTTCTACTGCGGCGTCCAGTGCCCCTTGCTCTTTGCGTACGGCCTTCTCAAGGCCATGCCTGAAAACACCTAATCACAGTGTCTACGCTTCTTTGCACTCTAACTGCAATTGCCCGAAAAGAAAGTCCAGCTTCCCGAAGTCCCACTATACGGCCCCTATCAAACTCACTAAGTTGACGAAATCGTACAGGTCTCCGTACTCTAGGCATCGTAACCGATCGTAAAGGATGTCAAGAACCAAAACCCGCCAACGTTGATCCTTTACTGCGGCTGAAATATTCATTTTTAGAGCGTTAGTGAATTAAAATAAAGCAGTATAAAAACCGGAATGTCCAACTGATAAAGCTGAAAATTTTTTCACTTTTTATTTACAGTAAGATAAATACATGAACCGACTTTTATTAAAATAAAACCATTTAAACTGGGTGTTCGGATTTATATGTCACTTAGTATATCTTTTGTGAAATGCAAGAGTCCTCCATGGGCGGATCCACCCCCTCCCCCTTTGCTTACCAAGAATATGTTTTTGACCTCCCGCTCTTCAATTTCCAGTCACCGATCCCCATATCCATGAACATGAATCCTGAGCCCCCCAACCAGAACATTTTTTCTGGAAACGGCAGTGCGGTGAAACCACAAAATTTAAAACCAGAAGCTTGTCGTTTTGGTTAGTTTTATACCCTTACGATTTTATTCTGATTAATTGTTAGCCTAAATATCTGGATTTTATTATTACTATACAGAAAACATGCAATTTGCTGGCTAATAAAAAAAAACGATCTTCCGTTAATCGATGTTTTCACTCCTTGTCACATCCCTAATAGTAGAGAAGACCAGCATCCCCGAAACGTGCGCATTTCTACTTCTCAGTGTGAATGTTTAATATGCGCGTACCCGCTACCGCCGAAATATTATTTGGGTCATCGTAGGTATGGATTACCGGATCCTCCTATGCCTGTATGCAACCGC
Source organism: Acanthoscelides obtectus (assembly GCA_963669975.1). Classification (NCBI taxonomy): domain Eukaryota; kingdom Metazoa; phylum Arthropoda; class Insecta; order Coleoptera; family Chrysomelidae; genus Acanthoscelides; species Acanthoscelides obtectus. The sequence goes on from CAVLJG010000006.1 coordinate 69,967,903, forward strand.
GTCCTTTGCCTCCACCTACACTTTTGACCGACAATATCATGGAGTAAATATAGTGACTGATATACGGAGCTGAAAAACAGGTGTCAGTCCTGATGGAAACGGAACAGAAGGCGGATTTGCCAGCCTTGAAAATAGCTCAAAATAGCTGAAAATAATTAAATTATCTTCCACATTTGTCGGTAAATCGGCATAAACAACTGCTAAACACAATAGGTTCTGTACTTGTAGGCGGTAAGGATGCTATTGCCTTTCTTACGTTTATCGCATCACAACAACGAATTTGACATGATACACTCATCGTAGCAAGCTGAAATTTTCAGAGTTTATTCTACATGGATTGAAATAGTTTTTACCATAAAATGAATGATGAAATACAACCTCAATTTTTTTACCGGCCTCCAAAGTTGAGGGATGGAAGAGATATTTCACATAACATAGAATTTAAGATTTTTTGCGTTGATTTCTAATTAGCTCTGTTAAGAAGTGACAAAACCATTGCTAAAGCTATTTAGCTATTTAGCTCATCTAAAAAAAATCACAGCCCTAAACCTAATGGTTTAGTCGTAATTGCGATTGAAAGTTCATTATCCCGTATTTTTCGAAATTTCACAAAATTTCGGACCACACATATAGGAGTTCATTCGATAGGTTTTGAGGCCCTTATCACCTGACTTCCGTCGATCCACTACTAACTTTACACCCTGTATAAATAAGCATTATCGCAACACTTTCAACTTCAAATTTTCGACCGCGCCCACAACGAAAACAATGGCTGAAACAAATTAGTGCACAATTATAGGAGAAACACTTTTATTTGGACATTATGTTTTATATTGCAGTATGCTTTATGTTACGAGTAGATTAGAAGTATCAAATGCTGCGTTAAGTATTGGAAAATGAGTGAATTTTGCATGATAATGCGTTAGTTGGTTTCTAGAGAAGAATCAAGTACTAAAATAAAAAAATGTTGCTGAACACTTGATTCCGACAACAACTCTATACAAAATCGAAATATCTTCCGAAACCGACTTCTCGACTTACCAGCTCGGTTTCTTTGGGTGCCAGGTGTTACTTTCACGCGAAGTTATAGAAACAAAAAGGTAGTGAAAAATAAGGAATCTGATGGACTATATTCACCTGAACTTTAGCAGACCATTATGAGTGGAATCCAAAACCGGTACTCAATATTGCTACTTCTAACTACTCATAACCACTTATATCACCCCGTTGATGGTTACACCGATTTAGACCTACCTGATTCCTTGTTTGATTGATACTCAACAGAATCTCAACAAAAAATTGCGTGGTTGACTTTGCACTTCTTACTCAATGCCATCACCAGTTTATAAAGGATTAAGTTCAGCACAAGTTATCCCTCCCAGAAAAAATTAACAATACACACACTTGATGGATCAAGTCAGTTAAACAAGCTCATACAATTGTTTCACTGCCTTTCCGGTAGTTACCATTACTGTATGAGCAGATCAATCAAGCACGCTGGACGCTGAGCCCAGATAGCAAAAGGAGGCGCGTAACGAAAACATGTCTGTCATTGGAGACAGAAATACGAAATACGACTAATACGTACGTAAAATTAGCGGGGATTCGAGCGTATAGATAAACTAACATCAAAAAATTGAGACATACTTTCCCGCACCTCCGCCTAATTTTTTGCGTATGATTTTTATTCAAAAATGATTCATACCATTTGAAACGCCAAAAAATCATCGTTTGTGCCTCTAGATCAGTTTTTACTACACAGCTTTTCGTTGTTGGTGCAATACTAACCTTGTGTGAAATACGTCTAGATGCATAGAATTCTGGGGCTAAAATGTTTTACCCATAAAATGTTTCATGAATGATCAGAATCCTCTGGTTCGTCAAAAAAAGAACTTTCAGTGATTTTCTTTTCATTTTTGGAATTATTCTCCGCCGCCATTAAAATATTTTTCAAAAACTAAAAAGTTTTCTCCATCTTGGCATATTAGTAGCCTTGTGTGAAAGCTTCATCCGAATCGGAGCAATACTTTCAAGTTATAGATGGGCCAAGGATTACCGGACAGACCAATAGACAGACATATAGACCAACGGAAATGTGACATGGTTTTTCGTGATGTGCAAATCATATGACATCCAAAAGCTTGTTACAAATTCTCATTTTCCTTCTGGAATCCAAAGCAGGGTCACCTTGGTTTTGTTCGTATGGTATTTGTTGCGCAAGCTATTCAGAGATACCACAGTGTAGAAGCATATCATATGGCTACTTGTGTATGAATTCACAATGGTAGCAGTGAACAATACAAATAGCTTAGTTGCAATAGTAGAATCATGCCACAGAATCGTTGTATAGTTGACAAAAGGTGAATCTTGCACTGTCGCTAAGGTTCTTTAGAGGATGCAAGAGTGATTACAATTTTGTTGTATAGTTGTTACCTGCATCCCTTATACAACATGTTAAGTGACTGAAGTGTCCTATTAGGTGCGCCCATTCTGCATGTATAGCTGTTCTAAGAACGCTTTGTCAATGCTCTTGCAACCTTTAATGCTGTGTAAAGAATACTGTATAAACGTTCTTGGGGCCCTAACAGGAGTGAGAATTGCTAGTTGGGAAGCATATGCGAACATTTTTTGGTGTAACATATTGGCAACGCGTCAGATTGTACGACCTTCTGTATCACCGTTGCTAGGCAATGTCGTGATGATCTTCACCCTTCAGCAGGCTTCTATCTCTTTCTAACATATGTTGGTACACGCTTCTCGCGCTTCTGTCATACACATTGAACTCCAGCCGTCAGTCAAATATGAAATCCTTCAGAGTTCTAAATAAGTATAGCATTCTGTCAGAAAAACAGTACGGGTTTCAGAAGGGCAGATCAACTCAAGATGCAATTTCTTATTTTCTATCACAAATAAATGCGGCTGTTGATACATCAACCTCAACTCTTTGTATATTTGTAGACTTGGCCAAGGCTTTCGACACCTTATGTCATCAAAAGTTGCTAGACACGTTGGAACGTCATGGTTTCAGAGGTATGTCCTACAAGATGATTTCTAGTTATTTGTCTGGCCGAAAGCAGTGTGTCACAATACGAGGCACTAAAAGTAGATATTTGGGAACAAGCAATGACGTGCCGCAGGGCTCGGTGCTGAGACCGTTATTGTTCTTGCTATATATTAATAATCTGTTCGAGATAGAAGCTGCCGGAGATATTAGTTTCGCGGATGACACGGCAATATTATATAAACATAATTCGTGGCACAGTCTAAAAGTTTTAGCGGAAAGGGATTTTACGAAAATTTTTGAAGTTTTCAATAGCAAGAAGCTCTCTAAATTGGAACAAAACATATTTTTTACCATTTACTTCTTATGAACCCCACATGCCACAATATCAAAATCTTCAAATCAAGAATCTTACGATAGCATCTCAAAGTAGCGTCAAGCATTTAGGTGTTGTACTAGACAGCCATCTGAGAAGGTCAGAACATGTCAGCCAGGTGGTTAAAAGGATACGGAGCTTAGTCCCAAAATTCAAATTAAATTTTTCTATATTCAACCCAGAAATTCTGAAATCTTTGTATTTTGCTTTGGTTCAATCACATCTCACTTATGGTATTCTTGCATGGGGTGGCCTAGCAAGTATAAACCTCAATAAATTGGAAGTAATGCAGATGCGCATACTTAAAATAATGCTTGGCAAACCACGTAGGTATCCATCTGATCAGCTTTACAAAAAAGTGGGAGTATTTGATATCAGACAATTATTTTTCTAACAGCTAGCCAAATTTCAGCGCTTTCATAGAGGTAACAGCGATTACATTTAGCATTGCCATAATACGAGACAACGGGTACAATTAAAACTGCCAAACATTTACAAAACAGTTGGCCTAAGAAGTCACAGGTACTTATGTCCCAAAGCATTTAATGCCTTGCCCGAGCATATTAGGAGGATCACTCAAAAATTTCTGTTCAAGAAAGAACTCAAGTTGTGGATCTCAAATACTCCTAGGCAAAACATATATAATATAATATCTGTGATGATTGTATAGGTCTCATAAATGAATTGAAACTGTTGGTGAGATGTCTGTATACTTACTTTGTCTTTTTATCAATTTTTGTCTCTTCCTCTGTTTTTTTCGATACCGAATTTTAATAACATTATACGTATGGTATCAGATGAATATGCTGGTTTTTCTCAAACATGTAAAATTAACCGACTGTAGACGATTTTAACGAATTTATATGCTTGTTTTAATCATGCATTTTCAAATTATTACCGATTATGGATTACCTTACCGATTTTATGACCAGTATTGTAAATTGATTTTAGTTGAACTGTTTTTAAGTGTGTGAACTATTTTATAGTCCAATACTTGAGTGACTTTTATTTTACTAATATCAGCAATGGACTGGAAATTTAAAAAAAATGTCCATACCATGATTAGTGTTTTTGTAATTTGTACAATCCCACGCACAAGCTTGCTTTTGTGGGTTTCCTGTTTGTTTACTATACTAAACTGTGTACGATTTTATATTCAGTTTACAATATTATTATTGGTAATTAAACTTTACTTTACTTTTACTTTACTTTACGTTTCTCAACTTAGTCCGAATCTCAAAAATCCTCTACTGTCTATTACTATGGAACCTTGAGCTGTCCGGCGACAGTTAAGATTGAAACATGCATAATTGTTTATTGAAACATAGAAAACTTTAACTCCAGGAGCAGTACACGCTAAAAAACGCCCTTGTGAAATGCATATAGCGAGGCCACATATCCGGTGGCTGTTCAAAGCCCAGACAGTGCAGTCGGATCGTGGAAAAATATTGGAGTGTCCTTTTGTAATAGGAGATAATGAATGTCACCGCAAATGCGCCCTGCCAATTTATGAGCACGTTTGCCTACTGCACTATTTTGGAGGGAAAATAAAAAAGATCTGCGTTGTCTGTAACTCTACGTCTGTTTTTTTTCATTTCTTTTTATTCTTACTGTTTTATCAGACTGTGCATTATCCATGAGAGGGACTGAAAATCTGTCAGAAATGACAAAGAGTAAAGTAATATGGGGAGGTGAAGCCTTTTAACTGGTCCACTTTTAGACCTTTTTGCTGATCTCAGAAAACTAGCACTGAAACTACATATTGATCTTGCCAGATCTTCGATTGGATTCTAAAAATTTTCAAAATTTCAAGACTATAAACTTTTGAAAATTTTGAAAATGTTGAAAATTTTGAAAATATGGAAAATTTTGAAAAATTGAAATCAGAATTTCCAAATCATGAAAATTTTCATGATTTTCCTTTTTTTCAGAATTCTCGAATATAATAATAATAATAATAATATTTATTCACTCAATGTACAAAGATAACCAACAATATGAGTAAATAAATATAAAATCAAAACAGGCCCAATCGAAGGCATCGCCTGTACATGGACCAATAATTTAAGTTCAAACTGTAGAATGCAAATGACAAAAAAGGACAAAAATTAGCTACAGTAGATTATGTATTTAGTTGATGTTCGTATTTATGAGTTTATGAATTTCAGTCCTAGGTATAGAATGTAGCCACTTTTTTAAATTTCTTTTGAAACAATTTCCGAAACGTAAATCTTTTAAGTCTTTAGGTATAATTTCATAAAATTTAGGCGCTAATAATAATACGTAATAATAATAACCACGCACCATTTAAAAAAATTGTCATGTTTCAAAAAAGTTGATTTTTTACTCCATTCAAGTACATAGGTAGAGCACAAGTCAGTTAGATATCTCTGAAGAAATGATGTAACTTTATTACATCGTCATTCTAGTGCTTTCCGAGAACGGTTTCCTCGTAGGAGATGTTTCTCCGACTTTGAAGGATAGTAAGGGACAAATTAAAAGTAAAGACTTCCATTGAAGATTCTATTTATGATGTAAATAACTCATCCAAATCACAACCATCTTCTTAGTCTTATGGGCCTTTTAGATCGCTCAAAATCAGATTGGTGCAATGAGAACATTTGATCAGCGCCACTTGGAGAATACAGCTAAAACACTTGCAGCAATTCCACCAGAATCATATTTTCCATAAGAACGATGCGTGGTCTTTTTTAAACCTTAACAGATTTCAAAATATGCATTTTTTTCAAAATATAATCGAAGGAACAAAAATTTCGAATTATCCTGAAAATTATGCAAACTTTGAAACGTTCGTAAGTTTTAAAAAACACGAACACTTTTAAAAACTCTGAAAAAGTGTGATGATGGCTGTGACCACCTAGTGTGGAATGCAAGTGTCAAATCTTTTCTTGAGGGTCAGTCGGCACTACACTTGTCAACTATAAATGTGTGCCTAATGAGTTGGGCATCATTCCCGTAGTCCAATGTAAGCTCCAGCAGAATCACCGTGGACACCATCTCCGACGCTCTCCGGCGCCGCCGCCCTATCTCGCATCGCCAGCATCGCGCGCATCTCATCCCTTTGCTAAGGGGTAGTGGGGGTTGGAATCCGCGCCCCGTCGGTGCACACATCAGTTCGTGCGCGGCTTTTCTACAGGGGATGCCGCTGCCCTTGATCGCGCTCGGCACCGCCATAATGCAACCCGTCACATGCTGCTTCCGCTGCTGTTAGTGATCCAAGGAGGATATGACTGGGCCATGATATCCCCGAGGCGCAACGCGGTCTACTATTGGCTCGCTCTGATATTCACTCAAGGTGAGTCCTCAGCGAAAGGTGAGCATCTAAAGAATGATGCCGGTGTATTGAGCATAACCTACTACATGCTGCAACGTGGTTTTGTCTGTCGTAAACTTCTTAATGTTGACGAAGTTAAACTTAATTTTGTCTCAAGTAGGTAAGCAAAGATGTACTTGGGTCACAGAAATGTTTGAAATTGAAATATCTGATAACGTTTTACTTCCTACGCCACTGGCGAGGAAGAATTGTAATCGTGAAAAAGTTCAAAATGAGATTTTTTTATTGGATGTTATATGACATCTGGATCACAAAAAACCAACTCATTTCCGTCGGTCTGTCTGTCCCTCAATTCTTGGCCCGCAGATAACTTGGAAAGTACCGCACGGATTTTGATGACATTTTTATACATTTATTACTATGCCAAGGACGAACAGGCTTTGTAGTTTCTGAAAGGCGGCAGAAACAGACCAAAAACGCAAAAAATGTAAACCGCTCATAGTTCGTTTTTTGATTTATCATGTTTCGGAGGATCCTGATCAACTTTAGCTAAAAATACTTTTAAGCGTTAACAAATGGATGCTCGGGATTGAAATGGGTGGGGAAGAGCATGAATCAATTTTCTAGGTTTATACGTTTCTAAGCCCGCACCTGAAAGGTATATTTCATAAATCATAGACTTTCCCGTACATTTCCCTTAAAACTTGAAGCATATGCTTTCGATATTTTGTATAGAATATTATTTTTATTTATCTTGTGTGAGCGTTATTCATGCTAGCGGTTTAGTTAAGAAGCAGCTTAGGTTGAACTACGCCTTTTATTATTTTGTCAATGCAATGCTTCTATTTTTTCATTACCATGAAAGACAAATTAAGACCTTTTATCATTATTGTATAAGGAAAGGAAAAGTAAAATAGGCAACCTGGGCTCGGACACACCAAGCTGCTGTTCCACTCTTCACACCGTGAGGTAAGCAACCAGTTGGTCCACAACTCGTGCGCCTTAAGATGCTTGCCGATGCTCGGCACACCGGTATGAATTCAATTGGAGATATCAGCGTATTCTTCATCCCACCCCAGGATCCAATGACCATAATCAAATCCAAGCGAATGACCAAAATTTATGTGTTATTTACTGCGGTTATAATATGGTTTAAGATGACACACGGGTTGATGACGTCAGTTACTCGAATCGCTTGAACGCGTTGGTTTTAACCGCAAGTTGTTTATATTAGAAAAGCGCGTATATAATTTCTGATTATTTTTATTATCACTTAATAATCGGTGCTTTTTCGTGTACAACGGTGTATGGAAAGTTTAAAAAAGAAACCTGTCATAATATTGATGGGAGAAATGTTTTTTTTTTCAGAAAATAATTTTTAATGATGGAACCATGGCTTTGTAGCATGATAACTTTTAATTCTCAAAATTTTACACATTTCGAAGAGAACTTTTATTGATTAAGCAGAAAAGATATTGGCAAAACCGTATACAAGTGGCCATTATCCAATGAGTTTATAAGGCCATATTTTAATATTCTTGTGGTATATGGCTACACAGGATACTTTGTTAAGCATAGGAACTAGATTTAAAGTGTCCCCAACAACAGTAATGAGTATAACTAATAAGGTGCTCTACTTTATGCTACAATTGTAGTCAGCCTGTATCAAGTTTTATAAAAATGAAGCTGAAGTACAACAAAAATATCCAATACCCGCCAAAACTCTAACTTGTCACATGTCAAATAATAACCAGAAATGTAAAACTACTCCTGAGTTGGGTAAATACCACAATTTTGCGATGATAACTATGACATATAACAGCTGATTCATGACGTCACGGATTTTATAACCAAACTGATAACCTCACTCGCTTGAACGGATCGGTAAACACCAACCCAAAATGGTAAATACCATTTTCATTTGGTTATTCGCTTGAATTCTCCTCTATGTGTCTGTCGGTGAATTCATGCATAGGCTTGCCTTTATGAAGCCTTCAGCAGTTTTGGTTGCTCTTTAGTTGAGCTGGAGTCAGCTCTCTAATGGACTGCTGGTATTCTTGCTAGAAGTCGAGTATGAGACTGAGTTCCTCAACTCCTCTCCTGCTCTTGGATAGTCGGTACTGCTGGTAGGGCGATAGGGTAGATTGCAATGACAAATCTGTGGCGACCTTGGACTTGTATGAGGCTATTTGACTGACATGATCCATTCAATGCCTCTTTTGTACATATGCGTAGGCACCTTTTTTTCTAAGAGGGGCTAGCTTGTGTCGGATATAAACTGTTATGAATTGATGGCAGCGTTGCTTAGGAAATGGATGATCATCCTACTTGACGCCATTTTTTTTGAGCGACAAGTAAAAGCAAAACAAAAATATATGAATGTATCTCTACCTGGTAGATATATTGGGTATTTGGCTTGCTATAACGTGGTTTTGTTTGAAGCATACTTGTTAGTGTCGACGAGTTAAAATTGTTTTTGTTTCAAGTAGATAAGCAAAGAGGTATTTGGCCCACGAAATGCTTAAAAGTGTATTATTTAATAATCCTTCCTAGGTGCTACAAAAATCTACGTTGTTTCATGTGATTTCTCGTCTAGAGCTAGGAGAGTATAATAGGTAGCTATGCTTTAGCGAAGCGTCAAGTAAACGTAAAACAAGTACAATTTTAAAAAATACAAATAGACCGACACCAGTCGTTGAAATGAAAAAAAATTATTATGCTATCAAAATGAATCCAAGAACACCAAGGCACAGAACGAGACAAAAAATTAATACATCCTCACCCTCACCTTGCATGAATATGTAAAGGCAGCTGCGACGGCATTTTCTGCATACAAAGTTGCATCTGCTGTCTGCTTATCGGCCATTTCCACGCCGATGTCGTGAAAGCTCGAGGCTTGCTTTCCGATTTCTCCGTTTAGCGCCATACTGGACATTGCCTGCTTCGCTGAGCTTTGATTTGTCTCCAAATGCATTTATAGTCGCGTCGATAAAGCTAAGAGGGTGTTGTTTTTCATATTCCAGTAACCACGCAGGCCTAAGACCTGAATACCCGAGGGTACCGTGGAGCTATAAGAGCGGCACATTACCCTTTAGCCAGGGAACACGTATTCATGTGACACACAGCCCAACTAACAATTATCACTCCTATTAGAGTTGCAAGAATGATTATACAGTATTCCTTAAACAGCATTGTATACTGTAAGATCATTGGCAAAACCCTCTTAGAACAGCTATACAAGCGGAATGGGCACTCCTAATAGGACACTTCAGTCATTTAAGAGGTTGTATAAGGGCTGCAGGTAACAGTTATAAAACAAAAGTGTAAGCCTCTTGCAGCCTCTATAGAACATTTGCGTCAGTGCAAGATTCAGTTTTTGTCAACTATACAACTATTCTGTTACGTGATTCTACTTTATTGCAACCAAACTATTTCTTTTTTCAGTTAACTCTATGAATAAAAATGGCGGATGAAAATACGTTTCTTTTACTTAATTGGGCTTTACTAGTCTTATTATTTTGAACTTGACAGCTCGCACGCCGCAAATCTATATTATCGTTTAACAATGTTTATCGGTGAAAAAATAAAAATATTCTTTTATTCAATTAGTGGCACGCAGTCCATTCGATTAGAACATTTATCCAGTTTTCAGTTTGTTCAGAATAATATCCAGTAATACAATAATTACTTTTAAATAACATCATTTAGAGCAACAAGTAATTCAACATAACGTTATGCCAACCTTCAAGGCAAGTTGATGGGGGAATTACAGTGCTGCCAACATATTTTGCCAGCCACAAGGCGGTACAAACACTTCGCTATAAAATTACCTATATTCCATATATTTACCCTTTGATTACTCATTATTTATCCCAGTTCATAGCTAAGAGATGACAACGTCTGTCGGGTCAGATACTTAATTATCAAACTGAAGTCTAAGCTCTAAGAGATTAAATTATTAGAGATATATTTTCGGACAAATATCGCCATACGTTTTATCGTCAACCAAGGATGATTACGTATATAAAATATTTTCGGAGATTATAATATTAGTACAAAAACTGCTAAGGATAGATCAAGTAAATTTAGAACAGGGACGAACTATAAAATAAGTCGCAGCTACCCTGGAGACATGGTCACCCTTGAAGTGAAATTATGAAAATATAAATACCTGGGATGCTAAGCTGATCTACTCGACAGAAACGCACACTCTTAGAAATCAATATAAATCTAAATTGCAAACCTTCAAGGTCGTCCTTTTATAGTTTGCGAAATTTCTTGGTGCGCAATTGTTGCAGCAGTAACTATAATTTCAAAGTACTTAAGGGTAATAATTTTCTTCATTTCTTATGATTTCTTGAAGCTTTTGCTTGATACTTATAGTTTTCGAACGAACTGAGTAATCGAGAGATCATAATTCTTGTATTCCAAAGCTGGTAATTTTTAATTTATATTGATATTATAACCCTGGCATGATAGGTGTGACTACAGCTCACTGAAAAGCGCGTATTTAGATTAATCCTTTGTTTTGAGTTTGAGTTGGTTACAATATACAATATAGGACTCAATTGTCTTCCTAAATAGAAGTTCCCTCAGCCCCAACAACTCTTGAATAATGCCGTTATATTCCTTGGCTATTTGGTAACTGAAACTTCTTGGATATAGGGATATAGGGTGACTTCGAAGTTGAGTCATTTATTTTAACAGTGGGTAGATCTGATCAAAAGAAATGTTTTTTTCCTTTACCATTTTTCTGGTAAAATTAAAGTAACAAAGTTATAGTCCTTTGGAAGTTTGAGTACCGCCCTGTCTCAATAATAATATCATGTACTCGTGTTTGGCAACAACGGATATAATCCGCCTTACCAGTTCATCGCATCGGAAACAAAACAGCGAAAGAATTTGGAACGTTTTTGCAATTAAGTATTTTATTCAGTTCAGTTATACATACACTCAGTGTCTGTCGGTTAGCGTGTGAATAGTGTCTGTTGCGTGGCTCAAACGAAATAAAAAATGGCACATGTTTATGCGGATCGGTTTCCCAATCGAGTGCAACCAACCCCTCGTGCCTTTGTTAATGTAGTACAACGGGCTCGTGAATCAGGTGACTTAAGACCTCACAGGGGACCTCACGATCAAATACAGGTCCGCACTGAAATACTTGTCGGGAGGATACTTTATAAAACAAAGTAAAAATTTTTTTTTAATTTTTTTTTATTTTTACACACATATTCTGGTTTATCTTCCTTCTACAATCATTATCTGAAAATTAATGACTCAACTTCAAAGTCACCCTGTATATAGTGGTTTTATGGGTAGGAAGAGTGATGAGGGCTTTGGATCTAATATTAATATTGTGAACTTCTTCGTCTCTTTTGTGTAATAATTTTATGGTGTAACGTAATCGCAGAAACTTTGAATCTGTGATCAAATCTTCCTATGCCATAAATAAACCTAGCCCAAGCATTTTTAACTATTTGAATTTTTCTGCGACTTTCTATATTCAAACTGCTATACATACGTGAAAGGTAGGAGAACTGTGACAGCACAAGACTTTCACATTAAGTTTTATTTAGTGTCATAATTTAAATACTTGTAATGGGGATGCAGGATCCTGAGTGAAAGATAGACATATTTCATATACACAAGCACCTGTTTTCGGAAATGCTATTTTGAATCGAGTATTAACCAACTGTTGTTGTTTCTCGAACTCCATTGCGGTCAAACAGAAGAACAGTGGACTTTTTCGGATCTAATAATAAAGACTGTTATAATATACGTAAAAGAGTCATAGTCAATTTTTTGCTTTGCACAGTGCACATCGTCAACTTTAAGTGTGTAGTATAATTTAGTTTCGTCAGCATACGTATGCATTTTACAATGACACCATGAGTTTTTCTATAGACTTAAGACCCACTAACTTGTTTATATTTTAGAGTTGTATAAATTAGATGTGTTCCGACAACTAAGTGATGCCAATCCACAGGACATAAGTCGCTTCTATTCAAGAGAAAATTGAGGTTGCAGATACCATTTATTTAATGTCCTAATTATACAAAATATTCGACCCTCAGTATCGTTTGCTTATACACCAAATCATCATGTAATCTTGCCTTACCTGGGATAATATACCATCACATATAAAAGTATTACGGTCTACCCTCTATCCAAAGCTAGAAATCTGTCAAAATGAGACAGCGCAAAGCTTCCCATCATCGACTACTGCATCTATCGGTTGAAACTGTGAAAATCTCTGTTCATGTTTGATAGTTCAGTCACCACTGCGACTGCTAGAGGCTGACGGTTAGGGAGGTATAGTAGATACGGTCCACTCGCCATTGAACAAACTAGACATGTTGTTTCCGTGCATTCTACCACGGGCTACCACGGGCCGCTAACCATGGGCAGATGTTTTGTGCGTTTTGGCAACTCATCAGCATTGTCTAGGCTTGATCTCTGGAACAACGAGCGAAAGCATAGCAACTATCCTCGATTCGGAGCATGAGATCTATTCGAACCGACAGCTGCTACATGACTCCGCGGTAGTCGATTCTGGTAATAGATGGCGCGTTGTGCTGTCTTATTCCAATAGAACTTGTCGACCTTACTATAGTAAAAGAGAAGCTTTGATTTGTCCGGTGCAAAGCCGAAACAGAACCGAGTGGAATGCATTTACACGAAGCTTTCTAGCAGGAATTTCGTGCACCGATGCACCTAAAAGAAAACTGGCTAGCACCAATTCGATTACAGAACGTGCGTTACAGCTTCCTTTTATCAATTTCTTCTCTGATATGTACTGTACTACATAGAGATGTTACAGTTTCTGGTCGGTCCTGGATCTGCAGCTGAGGTTTTTTCACGTGCAACACGAATGGTTTGAAAGGTAATGTCAGTATTTGTCGATAGGCCGTTAAAAAGCGAACACTAATATTACAAACTATGTAGCTCATTTCAACATCCTATATGCGGGTCGACTTTTTAAAACCTGCTTTCATAGTAGCTTATGAAGTGGAGTCCCAGATTCTTACAAATTCAAATGTATCTAATTTGCTAAATAATCGTTAAGCGACTGTTTCTTCTTATCTTATACTTGACGATACAAAATCTGAGAAATCATCACCCGAGTGGCAGCTGAAAATTTGAAGAAATGGCGGATGTACTAGGAAACAATATGCATGCTATGTTGCACATTCAACATATTTGGAATAATTATTTCAATATATGGTGGAAGTAAAACAAAGTACTAAAGGCCCATGTTGTAAATATCTACTAAGTGACATATAAATCCGAACACTCAGTTTAAATGGTTTTATTTTAATAAAAGTTGGTGAATGTATTTATCTTACTGTAAATAACAAGTGAAAAAATTTACAGCCTTATCAGTTGGACATTCCGGTTTTTATACTGCTTTTTTTTATTCACTAACGCTCTAAAAATGAATATTTCAGCCACAGTAAAGAATCAACGTTGGCGGATTTTGGTTCTTGACATCCTTTACGATCGGTTACGATGCCTAGAGTACGGAGACCTGTACGATTTCGTCAACTTAGTGAGTTTGATAGGGGCCGTATAGCGAGACTTCGGGAAGCTGGACTTTCTTTTCAGGCAATTGCAGTTAGAGTGCAAAGAAGTGTAGACACTGTGGTTAGGTTTTGTCAGGCATGGCTTCGAGAAGGCCGTACGCAAAGAGCAAGGGGCACTGGACGCCGCCGTAGAACAACAGACCGTGAAGATCGCCGCCTAAGATTATTATTGGCCTTAAGGGACCGTTTCTCCACTACCAGGTCCATTGCAAATGAATGGTTTGCAGAACACGGAAGACCTATTGGCATGCGAAGTGTTTACCGACGAATGAGAAGTTTTGGCTTGTTTTCATACCGGCCACACTGGGTCCTCCCTTTAACTCGAGAACACCGACGTAATCGCCTTGAGTGGTGCAGACAACGGTCACTCTGGGATCAGGAATGGAACAGTATTGTCTTTAGTGACAAGTCTCGATTTTGTTTAGGCATGCACTATGGTCGTGCCAGGGTTAGAAGGCGACGTGGTGAAAGGAGGAATCCACAGTTTTTTATTGAAAGACATGTTCATCACACTGTTGGAGTTATGGTTTGGGGTGCTATAGCTTATGGTTCCAGGTCACCTTTAATCTTCATCAGAGGTAACATGAACGCGCAGCGTTATATCCACGAAGTTCTAGAACCCGATCTTTTACCCTATCTTGACACCCTGGCAGATCCAACTTTCCAACAAGATAATGCCCGATCACATGTTGCAAGAGTCACAGTAGACTTCTTTCAACATAATGATGTCACATTGTTACCATGGCCACCAAGATCTCCCGACTTATCCCCAATTGAGCACGTGTGGGATATGATGGGTAGGAGATTGCTCAATTTGCAACGTCCTCCTCAGACTCTAGAAGCACTTCGAGAGGAGTTGGTGGTTGCCTGGAATGAGATACCACAGGAGGACATTGACCACCTGATCAGAAGCATGCCTAGGCGCGTTGGAGAATGCGTAGCACATCAGGGTGCATCCACACATTATTAAAGGTCAAAGGGCTTTAAAGCAGTGCAATCGTTTTGAATTTTTTATCATTTACTTATTATGCTTCATTAAGTACTTATACAAAATTTTATTAAAATAAAACCATTTAAACTGGGTGTTCGGATTTGTATGTCACTTAGTATATTTCTGTCTCGTCGGGTAGAGGCCAAAAATAGTTATTGACAAAAGAAAAATCACGGAAAATTCTAGTACGCCATTCCTAAAGTACACTTATCGCCCCCTAGCAAATAACAGACTTTTTATTAACTCTGCATAGAAGTTCTGATGATTCGAAGATAAATAATGAATAATTCTAGGATCATTAACATTAAGTGAAGTCACTGATGAATACACAAAACATAGGTTATGCTCAGAACAACCTCGAATAGGGGATAGCAAGTACGTTAAGGATACTTTTACAAGTTTTTAAAATATCTAAGTACTTATACTTATACTGAAATGTCAAAGAGTCGAAATAGCGAGTTTTAGCGCAAATTTAAACCTTGAAATTTGAATTGCAAGGACTACAGCTAAAGCGGGCTGATAAGTTTTGATATGCAAGATGTTTCTAGATTTGACTTAATGATATGAGTGAGTATACTAAAATTGTGTAGAACTAAAATGACGAATTGTCCAAATTTCTATTTCACGGGCTTAAAGCCTGGTCGGTTTGATGGATTTTGATATTTGATAACATAACTCAAGCTTGTTGACTACAGGGATTCAATTTTGAAATAAGAGAATCGCTAGTAGAAGGCATTCTATCGCCTTTTCTGACGCTTTTGACGTGTTTTTGACGTTTATCGAATAAATTCATAAATTCATCTGCTTACAGCAAATTTATAGGTTTGTTTTAACAAGCAGCTCAGAACCATTCGAGGATTATTTTTCGCGCATGTCAGAGTTCAGGACTAACTAGAGAATGGAATGATTCTGTTGAAACCGAGAATTAACTTGGTCTACTGTCATAATCCTAATTGAAGTGACATTTAAAATTTTCAAGTTTTCGTGTGCTTGATCTGGAATTTGAACTAATTTATTGTATTTTGAATAACTGTGCATCGTTCAAAAATTAGGGAAACGTGACGACAGATTCAACAATAAATGATGATGCTTGTTGAAATATTTCAAAGAAATAGTATGAAGTCTTGTCGTTTTCTGAGCTGGAAGAATTAAACCTGTCTTTAGAGGAAGCATGCTTTGCTACAGAAGCAGAGAAAAAAACTAAGTGAAATGTTAACAACTGGATGTTATCAATTGACGTGAAAAAAAATATGTAAAATTAATGTTACAAATAACAAGTTTAAAACGAATTCATTTAAATGAACAACTGTATCTGTACTTTGTATTTCTGACTTTTGAATTTCATATCATCAGGTCGATCTTCATCTCCATTTGAGAAGTTCCAAAGAAATTTTTATAGCCATAGCTGTGGTGTATGAGAAGATTGAAAAGTTAGAGAAGGCACAAAACGATAGCCATGAACCTCAGCTTTTCAGCCATGCACAGCTAATTGATGCCTTTTGCATGCGCTAACAAATTCGAACTTTCAGTTATCTCTCAAGGCCATAATTGTTAGAGCCAGTTCAGAACTGGCTCGAAATCAGTCCCGTCATTAAACCCATATATATATATATATATATATAGCGATATTTCTTAAAAGTGTGAGTGTCTGGAGATAATTGTGGTGATAGATGATTTCAGGACATAGCATTTTTTACATAATTTGCAAGGAGCGGCACAAGCATAAGAAGGAATGTTGCCACCGGTATTATTATATGGTAATACAATGCTGATAGGCATTGGTATGCACTAAAATGACACAATTTTGGCGACAATCAATGCAATGTAAACATATAGGCTTGGCTCCGTCTAATCTATTCAAACTCGTTAATTGCAATCTGGGAACTGCCATTTACGAGATCAATTCCATTTTCTGTTTTCTGTAATTTCGAACTGAGCATACTCTCTTCAATCCATAACTAGTCCGATGGTTTGCTGGAATGAAGATAGTGTGTTTTTAGGTTTTTTATCTCATTAAACGTTTCATCGCAAAGCTAACCATGTCTTTAGAGACGAAAGAACGGCGAGATTTCTGCACTTTTTCGCCTGAGATTGATTTGGAATGTGGTTGATCTATTAGCCTCCAGCAATTTAATTTACTAACATCTAAGAGAACTGCGATCACGTTTTCTTAGTTATTTTGTACTGTGATTTCAAAAATTTGTTTCCGGAGCACTATTGTATATACGAGTACACCTCTCTTATCGCTTGCCTATTGCTGCCTTCAATTTCTCTAGGTAGACTCGTATCATCCTTTTGGCAAAAATAACTTACACTTCAGAAATAATGCTGCTACGATAAAAAAGACAGGCACCTTCTACAGTACAAATGAAAAAGAATTTCTGCCAGCCTCCAAAAAAAAAACAATAACCCTCCCTGTCTCTTCCTCTTCCCTTTTTGTTTACCCCGTATTCCGTACGGACTCTGTAAGAGTTGAAGCTCCTTGACTTCGGAGCAACTAAGCCCCTCTTCGCCCCTCACTTTGCCTCATCTCTACAGACCACTTACGCCAAGTGGGGGTGAAAGGGGAGAGGGAGGGGGTTGCCTCTTTTGAAGTCGCACAGAATACTGCACTCTGCAAGCCTTAGGCCAGATGTATGCTGAACCTTTTAAATGGAGAGATGCACACTGGGTGCTGCTGCATCTGCAATTACAGGATCTTGAGGATGCGGAGAAAATTTTTATCTGGCCATAAAAAAGAATACTGAATTTATCTCAAGATATACCGGGTACAAGGAAAGCAATGGAGCGACTTTGGATTTTTTCAGATAAAATATTTTTGAAAAAGATCAAGACCTGGTCAATACTAGCTTTGAACAAAACCTTCTATTTTTGACCTTTAGCCTCAGCTTTAGAGATATTTCAAGTCAAAAGCCTGCTGTTGAACAATGATCGCCTTAGTTTTGACCTTTAGTTTTAGCTTTGAGGCTCTATCAAGTTCACCTTCAGTTTTTAAATGAAGACCTGATTTTGAACACAATGTTCAATGGTGGGCTCAGATTTGACCTTTAGCCTCATCTTTAAGGATGTATCATCTTCCCTTTTGTAAATAAAAAGCCTGCCTGAAAAGTTCAATGATGACCTTGGTTTTGACCTTACGTCTCAACTTCAAGGTTATTCCAATGATTTGTTTTTTAAAAGAAAGACCCCATTTTTAGACCGGCACACACTGGTCCCAAGTCAAAGAATCACTGTCAGCACACTAATTACGGATCCGAAGAGAGATTTATACCTTTTAGATAGGATTACTGTACACATTTTCGTCATAGACAGATACTGCCAAAGTCTGCCCAAATAGATGCAGGCACTCCAAGAAAAAAATAACTGCGTTAACAAAACTGAGTCACTTGAGATTTGATAAAATCGAGTTAGGTTCAGACATACTACATGGATGGATTTTTATTTTTATAAAAGGTTTCTCTCTAACTTGGTACTGCCTTTGTTTTGATTAAGGCTTCCCGGTATAATAAAGAATCTTTGAAACTAGGCAATATAGTAATTTTTTAGGTTAAAAATACGACAAGAAACACTTGGTGGTTTAATAGATTTATCATTTGTATTAATGCGTTATAGTCTAATCATATTAGCAAATTTCCCCGAAGTGATTGTAAAGTCTGGTTTTATTGGTGCAAGCCATTCAATGGAGTATTTAAAACATGGACGTATAAAATGGGTACACCAATTTTTGTGGGAAAACTTTTTAGGTATTTATGAGACCTACAAAATGAGACCACACGTAAAAAGATCCGACTAATAGCAAAAACGTTATGACCAAAATGCGGGTTTCGGCCCTTTTGGTAATGCGACGATAATTTCACGCAACTACTTGAAATTCTTCAAATCCGTATGATTCATTCTTCTAAATGACAACAAAATTGGAGTACATTGGTCAAGAAGTTATTGAGAATTTCTAATTGTTTATTCCAAAACACCTGTTTTCCGGCGATCACTACTAGTTTATTGAGCAATATACATTTTATTTTTATGCGAAAAACAAAGGTTACGGTTTTTCTTCTAAACAAATTTGAGTAATTGAACAAATGCGCTACGACATGCGAGAAACACATGTTACTATACACATTTTAAAACAAAGCGATGTGTTTATCATCTTTTGTTGTGAATTACTCACAAATACGAAATGTTTGAATTTGTTTAGAAGAAAGAACGTAACCCATCCTTTTTTGCATAAAAATAACATTTATCTTCCGGAATGGGTTGCGGTTCATGTCGGCAAGGTAAACTAGTGTATTTTGCTCTAAAATGCCCTTTGAGGTCACCTTGTATATTGCTCACTAACTTAGTAGTGATGGCCGGAAAACAGGTGTTTTGGGATAAACAATTAGAAATTTTCAAAAACTCCATGACCAACCTACTCCAATTTTGTTGTGGTTATTTAGAAGTGCGAATCCTATGATTTTGAAGAATTTCTTACATCTGCGAGTAACCATCGTCGCATTATCAACAATTGCCAAGCCTGCAGTTTGACTCGATTTTCGGTCATACCTTTTTTGTTATTAGTCGGATCTTTTTATGTGTACTCTCATTTTGTGGGTCTCATAAATCCCTAAACATTATGTATGAAGAGTTTTTTGTCCCTTTCAACACTTTCGATTGAATCCCAAAAAACACATTTTCTCATTTTTTGTTGTCGAATAAAAAGTTTTCCCACAAAAAATGGGTACCCATTTCATGCGTCCATGTTTTGAATACCCCCGTGAATAACTTGCAGCAGTAAAACCAGACTTAACAATTATTTCGCAAGCCAGTAGTATTTTCGTCTAATATGATTAGATCATTAGAGGTGCTTAGTCAACCTACTTGGCCATTTTTGTATATGTATGTGTATCTTCGTTGGTTGATTCGTATGCTCAGTGGAAAGCTGCAAAAGTCTGCTTGTGGCCATCTACGTACAAACTAAAAAGCGGAAATTGAATTTATACAGACGCTACAGTGCGGCGAGCTGAACTTCAAACTTTTTCAGTTTTTTTAGTGTACATCCCAAGTGTGCGCGCTGAATTTTTACCGGACCACGTACGTAAAAAAAGCTTTGCAGCAGCATACGTGTTGGAGGTTTGCGAAAATAGTTTTGGGGCGAGCTAATCTTTGTTAGGGAATTAACGAAAGCATTAGAAAGCCTGGTTTTTTCCTTCGACGAAGACTAACAGTCAGAGATAACTAGAACTGTATAACCGTCTTTGCTATACTCATGCAGAAAAATATTTCATTTACGCACATACAGAAATTATGTTATAACTGATTTCCGTGAGATTTGTCAGACGCATAAGGCTCAAAATCAGTATGTGTAACTATGATATGGTGAGAGGAAAGAAAACAGAACAGAACCAGTTTCGCTGTAACAAATATTATTACCAAAAGCGTTACTAACAAATTTGCAGTAAAACGCTACAGTGCGGCGAGCTGAACTTCAAACTTTTTCAGTTTTTTTGTGTACATCCCAAGTGTGTGCGCTGAATTTTTACCGGACCACGTACGTAAAAAAAGCTTTGCAGCAGCATACGTGTTGGAAGTTTGCGAAAATAGTTTTGGGGCGATCTAATCTTTGTTAGGGATTTAACGAAAGCATTAGAAAGCCTGGTTTTTTCCTTCGACGAAGACTAACAGTCAGAGATAACTAGAACTGTATAACCGTCTTTGCTATACTCATGCAGAAAAATATTTCATTTACGCACATACAGAAATTATGTTATAACTGATTTCCGTGAGATTTGTCAGACGCATAAGGCTCAAAATCAGTATGTGTAACTATGATATGGTGAGAGGAAAGAAAACAGAACAGAACCAGTTTCGCTGTAACAATTATTATTACCAAAAGCGTTACTAACAAATTTGCAGTAAAAACTAAAACTAGTTACATTCGGAAGAAATGACATCTATTTCTGGCAAATAAATCATACAAAGCAATATGAACTTATTTTTACAAGCTAAGTGCTGGTGTCGTCTTCTTTATTGTCACATGGGAACCAAAAAGTCTCTCCTTGACTTCCATACTGCCAACTGCAGACTCCAAAGTCAAGGTCTAGAATTAGCTTGAGATGTGTGTTCGGCACGTTTATTATGTAAAAAACCTATAAAGTGTAAAAAAAACTATAAAATGTCGTCTTGCAGACTAGGTAGTTTTTAGGGTGCGAACAGTCATTCCACGTTTGCTCACTAGGATCGCTGTGAACGTCCATGTATGGACGAATAACACAGCTTCACGTTTTGTTGGTTGCTTATGTTTTGTGAAGCCGAGTTGTCTGTAGTTTTCATCTCTGAGAAGAAAGTTGGTTGAATAGCAAGATCGCATCTGGATGATGATGTGTATTTGCCTGCATGTGCATAAAATCAGTAATAATTGCTGTGTGAGAAAATCATTACTAAATATGCTGCCATACTTCATTGTTTATTAGTCTTAGCTGTGCCCAACGGCTTAGTTATATGCTGTCCTTTCTGACGACAGGTTATGTTCAAAGTTATGAACTACGATTTTTTTTGTGTTTTCAAAACGAACTACGGGAAATCTCCACCGCACCCGCGTTGTGTGTAATTACTGTTAGCATGTATGTGACCTGTAATTCGACAGTGTATAGTGAATATAATTATTTCTTACCTACAATTTTTAAAATTCAGCAAATTTGCATATGTAATTTCCGGAACTACAAAACGAGTTCACAACGTGTCCATCAGCTTTTGCTAAGGTAACATCTTGTAGAAAAACCTACATAATGTCACATAAAAACAATATAATGTCAATAAAAGTCGACCTACTGTCACTTTTCAAGATACGTAATACCCGTGCCGGTTCATCCTGATGACATTCGTAGGGCTACAAATCTTGTCCATGAAGTGAGAAACGCACTGCACGAACTCCGCAACGAGCAATGGAGCGACTTTCTGGCGGGAATGCTTGATCCAAGTATTCCTCTCTGGAGGGTCGCAAAGTCACTCAGAAACGGAAAGCGAGAACAACTCCCACACATCCACGGTCCTGAAGGCATAGTCTTCAGAACGGAGGATAAGGTCGATGTTTTCGCTGATGCCATGGAAAAACAGTTCTCTCCCAACTATGATCTCGATAATGACCTCGACGAGGGACAGCACATCGTACGATCCGTCAGGAGATATTTTAGAGCCAACAGCGTTAGCGGAGGCACTGAATCCTCTTCAGATGACTCTTCTTCAGAAGATTCGTCTGAGGCTCCACATAGCACATTAGCGGAACCCTCCGAGTTTCCACATTGCACACCAGCGGAGTTACTAAGTCATATTAAAGACCTCAAGGTTCGTAAAGCACCTGGGGAGGATCAAATCACCAACAAGGCGTTGAAGCTGCTCTCGCCGAAAGCCCTGACATACTTGGTGACAATAATCAATGCGACGCTCAAAATCCAGTACTTCCCTGCTGGGTGGAAGACTGCTGAAGTCATCATGATTCCAAAGAAGGTGGGTTCGATATCGTCACCTTGAGAATTTTTCGTCAAATCACCATGTGATTCCTGACGTCCAATTCGGTTTTCGGTCCGAGCATAGCACCGAGCTACAGGCAGTCAGGCTGGTGGAGCATATAACCAGAGGGTTCACCCTCAGCATGAGTACTAGCATCTTGCTTTTGGATGTCTCAGAAGCCTTTGACAAGGTGTGGCACGCGGGCCTCCTCTATAAACTAATCCAAAAGGGTTTTCCTTTTTGGCTTCTAAAATTACTGAAATCCTTTCTTGAAGTAAGGAAGTTTTGGATCAAAATTAACAATGTTTTGTCAACAACACGGCCAGTACGCGCCGGTGTTCCTCAGGGTTCGGTCCTAGGACCAATTCTTTATTCGATTTTCATCCATGATGTCCCTTCCCCCAGCAACTGTGAAGTCTACCGCTATGCTGACCACACTGCACTTGTCGCTCAGTCGTATACTAGTGATCTGGTTCAAGTTGGGTTGCAGAATGCGGTGGACGAAGTTCTAGAGTGGGCGGAACAGTGGCTGATAAAAATTAATCATTCGAAAACGCAGGCTATTTAATGTACCAAAAGAACGTCGCGGCCCCCCAGCAGAGGTTTCTGTAGACGGAAATCGTGTACCATGGACAAATTCTGCCAAATATCTCGGTGTCACCCTTGATAAAGGCATGACCTGGCAGAAACATACAGCATCCATAAAAACAAAATTCCAAATTGCGTTTCGGCAACTATATCCTTTGTTATGTAGATCCTCCAAATTGAGTTTGATAAACAAAGTTCGACTATATAAAATGATTATTAGACCAGCCATTACTTATGCATGTGCGGCTTGGTGTTTTCTTGCCAAGACACACATGCAAAGTCTTCAAGTACTGCAAAGCAGAACTTTGCGGACAATTTGCAACGCTCCATGGTATGTCTCAAATGAGACACTACACAGAGACCTTGACATTCCTTACTTGAGGGATTATGTCAAGCTTCAGGCGCAGCGAAGTTATAGTCAAGCGGAATCACACAGCAACCCTCTGTTGCGTGACTCAGTGGACTACACAGTGGAGCAAGTTCGTAAACATTCAAGGCCACGGCTCGCACTGTAATCAAAAGTTAGCGTGAATCTTTAGCAAACTCAAAATTACACTCTAACAAAACCGAATCAAAAGATTTGTTTAGTTCACCTCAAAATTAATCCGTGTACCAAGTCAAAAAGCCTAGGGGTTTCCTCTTAAACTAAGCATATCTGTTTTTCTTTGTTCTTCTCCTTTTTTTTCCTTGAGTTTGTCTGGTTTCTGGGCAACCAGGACTGACAGATTCGACTAACGTACATCAGACAGTGACTAATGGGCAAAGGTCCTACGGACCGCCCAGACAAATAAATGACGAATAGTACCCGTGCAGGTGTAACGAAGACTCGAAGTAAGGCCAGGGCAGAACAAGGCTACATCAAGGTTAAGGTAAGCTATTGATAAAGGTTGGGCTGTAGATTTGGGTAGGCAGTAGATTGGAATAGGGTGACTTCCAATTATTGTCTGATTAGGCTGGAACTTATGTGCCTTTAAATGATTCATAAGCACATTTTGCTCTCTTAATTTACATCGTCAGCACAAAAAAATTAATACGCGTTATCCAGGACGTCACTAAAAGGATAGCAGACAAGAGATACAGGAAATCATTCAGCAAGGTCACAAACGTTCACATTGGATTGTTCTACATCCCTTATATCCTTGGAACAAAGGCTCAATTTGGCCATTACTCGATGCTGGGAACTTGGAACTTGGCGACATCATGAAGAGGCATATCGTTGTAGAGTTAGGTTAGCGACAGACCGTCTGCATGAGGAAATACTTGGGAAGTGACCTGTCTCAATCGGATATAGTTCATCTGAGGAGTGATGAAGCTTCTAAAGTAATAGTTAGGGCGAATTTCACCAAGACTGTTACTCTCCACTAATAAGAGAAAACTATGAAGATCCGTCAAATATAGCAAAAGAGCTTTAAGATCCATTCGTCAATTCTTTGCAACGAATAACAGGGATATCTTGAAAACGAGATAGTTGTCAAAGTATAAGGTGACAGCTTGTCATTGAATCGTCACGACCGTGTGTTTCTTCCTATAACACACTTGCAGATATCTTTATAACACCTCTTCCATGACAAAGACTCTCTACCAAAAAATCCTTAGATATTGCTCCTTTCTACAAATTCATGTATTTACTTGCTATTTTGATCCTTGGTATTAGTACATTGAGGATTTTTGATATTCATAGATCCATATAGTTGAATAGTCTCGTCATTCCGGCAGTGATAATAATTTGTCGTAAAGGTACCAGCAAACCTAAAACCTGCAAAAATCTGCAATTTACCACCATTTTCTTTTTTCTCCGGGTGCACAAGGTTATGTTTAATAGGTTCGTTTCAGCAAATGTCCAATTCACGTTTAGAATACGTATTTCTCTCACGGAACGTCGAGTAACATGATTCGAACAAGAACTGAGACCGACCTTGCTAGAACAATTTTCCTAGTTCTGTGTATTCA
Source organism: Acanthoscelides obtectus (assembly GCA_963669975.1). Classification (NCBI taxonomy): domain Eukaryota; kingdom Metazoa; phylum Arthropoda; class Insecta; order Coleoptera; family Chrysomelidae; genus Acanthoscelides; species Acanthoscelides obtectus. The sequence continues at coordinate 69,993,172 of CAVLJG010000006.1, forward strand.
TTGACACAGTTTTGTGTTGCAACTTGCACTTGGTTTTCACCAATCGTGTAAGATTAGCAGTTTCTTGATCTCGTAATACGATATAATACAATGGAAAAACATAACAGTGCAATAAAAATGCACAAAGATTGCGTTATCTTAATTTATGATTAAAATTTTTTATATTAAAATTTTTTTAGATAAAATAAACAGGCATAAATGCAAACAAGGGAGTACGTCTTCAAAAATGTTCCATTCAACGGTTAATCGGATATCTGAGTTCCAAATCCGCATGCCTAAAATGTTCTAAATCTTTTTCAGAGTATATTTTCTAAAAAGCGAATTAGTTCCGAACAAAAATAGAAAATGCTGGAACAGTAAACATGGATAAACTATTCGGAACAGGTTCCCTACCAGTGCTGAAATAAATTTACTATTTGAAACAATAAACAAGCGACAATAAATTAACAGTAATATCTATCTAGCAATACCCCAGACATATGAGTAGTACTCCATGCTGTACCTTCTCTGGCACCTATACAGAGTGAGAGGTAAAGCAATAACGTTATATATTATATACAGGGTGACTTCGAAGTTGAGTCATTTATTTTAACAGTGAGTAGATCTGATCAAAAGAAATGTTTTTTTCCTTTACCATTTTCCTGGTAAAATTAAAGTAACAAAGTTATAGCCCTTTGGAAGTTTGAGTACAGTCCTGTCTCAATAACAATATTATGTGGTCGTGTTTGGCGACAACGGATATAATCCGCCGTATCGGTTCATCGCATCGGAAACAAAAAAGCGAAAGAATTTGGAACGATGTTTTTAGAAGTATCTCATTCATTTGTATACAATCAGTGTCAGTGAATGGTGGTATCTGTTGCGTGGCTCAAACGAAATAAAAAATGGCACATGTTTATGCGGATCGGTTTCCCAATCGAGTGCAACCAACCCCTCGTGCCTTTGTTAATGTAGTACAACGGGCTCGTGAATCAGGTGACTTAAGACCTCAGAGGGGACCTCACGATCAAATACAGGTCCGCACTGAAATACTTGTCGGGAGGATACTTTATAAAACAAGGTAAACATTTTTTTTTTATTTTTTTTTTATTTTTACACACATATTTTGGTTTATCTTCCTTCTACAATCATTATCTGAAAATTAATGACTCAACTTCAAAGTCACCCTGTATATCTATGCTTCGTCTCCATGACTACTCAAGTATGAAAACAATATCTAGAGCTATCTATAAAATATTGTGTGTTCTGTATCACATTCAAGTGATTGGACTGATTCATTTCTCCACGTCCGGAAGTTATTATATTTGGCTTACCGCATCGTAATTGAATAACTTCCAATATTTCATCTCCGAAGATAATATTATTTGCGAAGTTGTTATTTCTTTCCTGAATGATTTTTCTATTTGCCTTGGGAGATGTTAGAAATATAAGTGCTGTTGTGAAGATCGTTATCTCACCCTGCCTTTCATTATTTTTAATCATTCTCCCTTTGGAAGTTTCAAGTTTCAAGAATTCTCACAAAGCTTGAGAGTTATCGAAAAATAAAAATGATTCAAAGAAACTGTTCTGGGATATTAAATAAAATAATAGCCAAAACTCAACATGATAATTAATTGCCGTTTTGTAACTTTTTATGTTTCCGTAATACGAGTATTTACCTGCAACTTGGAAGTTCTAGGGCCGATTTTACTATTTATCCACCGGTCAACTGGTATTGACCAATCCGAATGCGTTAATCACTGCACGAACCATGCACCAAATTTGATATAGTAGATTGATATGACAGAAATTTCTTTTTGTTGAATATAATAGAGTTACTACTCTCCTGAGAAAGTTAATTTATCACACCATCTGGGTCTGGGCGATATTTGTATTTATGTAGAGATAAATATTGGCCATAATACTTCTAATAAAAGTACTACATTATACAATGAGATCATCAAAAAACGCCCAGACACGTGAAAAGATTTATCAACGGGGACAACTTTCTAACCAAGAACTACCTCACCCCCTTTCACCCTCTGCCCTCCAAGGTCATCCCCTTGAAAATTGTAACTGTCAAGGGGTATCCAGTGACAGATTGTTTAAAAGGTCCTTCGAATGCGTTTATTTTATCATTTTATTTATCTTAATTTGTTCAGATAGAAAACAAAAACACACGAAAATATCACTTCTTATTTCAAGTACTCAAAATATTGCCTGTAATTTGCCAAGCAATGATATTGGCGACGTTCAAATTCCTGACGGACATTTTCAAAAACATGTTGTGGGATATCATGACAGTTCATCCAAACTTTCATGTTGGGGAGTAAAAACAATAGATTTCAAATGGCCTCATAGAAAAAAGTCTAATGGCGTCAAATCAGGAGATCTAGCAGGCCATTCTATTGGCCCATTTCGCCCTATCCATTTATCTGGAAACTCGTCGTGTAGCCATTGCCGAACCGCAAAAACATCGTGAGGAGGAGCGCCGTCTTGCTGGAAATATGTTTCAGCCTCATCAAATATAGGAGTTTCATTCTCTTCGATTTGGTTTTCGATGGTCTCAGTGATAAGCGGACTGATGGTATTTTCCAACATATCCAAATAAATGTCTCCATTCAAATTTCCATCCATAAACAATGTCCAAATCACTTTGTTTCTTAAATGCCTGCCCATACATTAATTTTTTGGGGAGTACTGGTTATAGCTTTCTGCAAAAGCATGAGGATTTTCATTGCTCCAATACCTGCAGTTATGGTTATTAACAAATCTATTTATATAAAATATGCATTCATCACTGAAGCAGATATTCTTTACATGAATAGTATTATCATTAATCGCTGCAGTCATTTGTTTACAAAACTCAACTCGCCTGTTGAAATTATGTTCGGTTAACTCTTGCAATTTTGAGTGGATGAGATTTATCGAGTTTAGTAACTGTGTATGCAAAGCCTAATGAAATACCAGTCGCAGCAACAATTTTGCGTAATGATTTAGGATTAGGATTTATTCCAAAATGACCCAAAACTTGAGCGGCTTCATCCAAAACTCTCCGATGATCACTTTTTTTATTTGCAACAGATCCAGTTTGAGTAGATTTAGTAAGTATTCCGAGCACACTGATTTTGGGCACCATAAATTATAATCATTTCCACTGTTTTCGCTTGTGTGTAAACCATTTTGGATGTAAAATCTGAATCAATAAATTATTTCACTATCCCAAGATTGTCACAAAGGTAACTGACAGCAAATTAAGTTCTTTCTTTCCCTTAGCAACAAATAACTAAACAGGTAGCCCTAACAGGCAGGGTTTTGAACACTTATTTATATAAGAAGCGATATTTTCGTGTGTTTTTGTTTTCCATCTGAACAAATTAAGATAAGTAAATATTTTTCAAATATTTTCGAAAATGAATCGACTGCTCTTGAAAAATCAAGCATCAAAAGACCTTCCAAACAAGTTATTAGTTATTGGTTAAAAAGTTGTCCTCCTTGACAAATCGTTAGACATGTCTCGGCTATTTTCCTTTTAATCAGTGACGTATGTATATTTCTTACGTTAAATTCTTTATTGTATTTGAAATAAAAACAGCTTTCTGTCGGCTGTACAATGCTGCCAGATCAAATTGCCAAAAAAAAAACTCGTGAGACTCAAAAGGGTGTGGATTTAAAAAACAAGTTAGACTGATCGTATTGCATATTTCGGCTTATTTAATTGAAAGGAAAAAGTGTTTTGCTCCTATGGAACGAACAGCGGGAAATGCGGCAATACTGTTCCTTGATTCCATCCTTCAACTCCGCCTTGAAAAATGGTTGACCGTCAAACATGAAATAATAGTCGAGTGAAATTTCAGCTAACTCATTGTTCCAAAACCTGAAAACCTAAAAAAAACGACGAAATATCATCTTGCAGACTAGGTAGTTTTTAGTGTGCATAACAGTTCATTCCAAATGTGGTCGCTGTTCGCTGACGTTTAAGTAACACGTACAGCTACAAAACTAGTTCACAACAAGTACACAACAGATTATGCCGAGTTAACATCTTGTGGAAAAATCTACGTTATGTCACAAAAACCTACTAAATGTAAAAAAACCGATGAAATGTCACTTTTCAGGAAATGTGATACCCGGCATCTTGAAAAGTGGCATTATTTCGATTTTCGATTTTTTTTGACATTGTATTGGTTTTTTGTGACATTATGTAGGTTTCTCTACAAGATATTAACTTCGTACCAGCTAATGGACACGTTGTGAACTCGTTTTGTAGTTGTGCGTGTTGCCTAAACGTCATGAGGCTTCAGTTATCAATGTTTGAGATGTACACTACAGACAACTCAGCTTTACAAAACATATGCAACCTACAATGCGTGTAGTTGAATCATTCCTCCATAGATGGACGCTCACAACGATCCTAGTGAGCAAACTTGGAATGACTGTTTGCACCCTAAAAACTACCTAGACTGCAAGATGAGATTTTATAGTTTTTTTTTGACGTCTTATCGGTTTCCTACATAATACCCGTGCGGATCGGATTTACAGTTTCCAATGCAACAGAAATTACATATCTCAAGTATGCAGTGAATATTTTAGAATGATCTGTGATACTCACATCACAATGCATGTAGTGGTTAGCCTTCAATAGCGGGTAATCGAGAAAGCTAGACGTAGATGAGCTAGTTAGGTTGGAGGACAAGTCTAAGGTTATAAGAAGACAGAGCCGCTAATTGCTGTCCACGTTGAATGGACATCAAAACTTGATGAACTATCGTGAAAATAGGTCATCTGACTAATAAAATATGTCTTTTTCCATCTACTTTTCATAGTTTAACATCCTACCACGCTAGTGCTGCCTAGCGGGAGTAAAATTGCACATCGCTACCATTACTTATAGCACTACTACGTTTCGTCAGCAGGTTTTTGAATCCACCAATAGATTGGGACTATTAGGGAATTAAAAATATATGCACATAATGTTAAAAAGTGTTCAGGCACCCATCTGTGACCGAAAAAAGCGTACGTGAAACACTAAACTTTTTTCAATCCATTCGAACTTCTAATTGGATTTTCACAGAATTGTGTCGGTCTGCGAGGAAAATACATGCCATTCTCAGAGCTATGCTACTTTACATAATTTTCAGGAACAGTTGTGTCCGGAATACATTTCAACGGACAAACACCAGTGGCGCACTCATCAAAGAGCTGAGCAAATGGGGTACGAGCAATAAAGTTCTGCACGATGTAGGTAAAGCAGGCTAACAGTGAGGTACAGGTGGGGTTAAGTATTGTCGTATTTCACAGTGTCTTTCTCTGAATATGGTAATTCATTCTCAAAACCATAAAGCTCTAATTCATGTTGATCTGTATGTATGTAGATCTGTATTGGATATAAGTTAGTCTTTCTCGATGTGGGCGATAGCGGGGGGCCTTAAAGAGCCTAGAGGTAACTGAGGCGGAGATAAATTAATTCGAGAGGCGATTCAATGAGTATTTTGTGTTTTTGTGAATACTTATTATATGCATATTTGGATTGAAGCAATTTCGGGACACGCTAAAAGATAATTGATGCCCAAAGAGACCACTAGACGAAATGAGCTTAAGAACCTTCGATATGAATGATGTGCTATTAATAGATTCGCATATAAAATACAGACTTGAATTAAGAGAACCAGTTATAAATTTTTAAACGAATTAGAAGTTTAAATAACTTATAAGAGTATTTAGTTTAAATGAACACCGATTTCTAAATTCAGCCTACTTGAGTCTATAAAAGTTGCTTAATCAAATGAAAATACTTCACTCCAATTAAGTTTATTAAACCAATTGCTCGCACTGAGTACACCAATTTATTTATAAATCAATGAACTATCACAATGAGTTTACCTGCTGCAAGTAAAACAGTTTAATTGTATTTATTACGTCTGTTCAATTAGCGTAGGTAAAACTATTTATCTAGTGTTAATGTATTGTTGTGTGTACATTTATATATATTAGGATATAGAATTAAGAAAAATACTCCGAAAAATCTGATATATAAAAACATCAAAACTTATAATGATAATTGAATTCGAATCAAAAGGATAATTTCCAAAATTTGTCACCCTAACAAAATTCGATATTTTTTATTTTCGTTTCTTGTGAACTTATCACAGTACGACCAAGTTTTACCAATTGGTTGTCTAACTACACAGATACAGTTTATAATCTATCACCATTCAACACCAGCAATTATTTCAGAAAGTAGTGAAAAGGATACCTGAAGCTGAACAAAGCCAGTGGATCAAAAATGACATGTGGCTATACTTTTAACAAAACTACAGAAGTAGCCGAAGCGTTAGACAATCTTTAATCTATATCTGTGGTTTTATATGGTGACCAGCAAAACGAGACACTACAGCATTAAAAAGGTTGTGATAAACTATTAATATAGTTTTTGCTCGTAAGATGACGCCCAACCATGGACAGCTGTTTTGTGCTATTTGGTGACTCGTCAGAATGGTCTAGGCTTGATATCTGCTAGGACAACCTGCAAAATCTGATCAGCTATCCTCATGCCAACGGGTCTATCGAAATAAGACGTGGAATCTATTACCTAAGTTGACCACTGCGAAAGTAAGAACAGCAAGCTGCCTGTTCGAACCGTATCGCAGGTGGCTTTGTCAGCCAGGTAACCGCAGTCGCTGCTAGATGTAGCCGATTCTGGTGCTTTAGTAAGAACGGTCTACTCGCCATTAAACAAACTACTTGAGACCAATCCTAGACAATGCGAAGGAGATGCCAAGTAGCACGGCTGACAATGCCAATTAGGAAACAGTTCCAACAGACAGCTTGCTGTTTTCACTCTGAGATTATCATGTGTCATTCGATATTTCTTCTCTGCCATAGTTTTCGATATTATGAATTGTTTCGGTATGCCACTGGATGCTTCACTCAGTAACTGTCAGCGCTTTTGTAGCGTTTTCTCTGACGCTTTTTTCCGAACAAAATTCGATTTGCTAGGGCGAGCTGGCCTAGTGCAGTGCCTAATCTGATATTAATTTTTTGTGTGTCGCGAGCGTGATTCGATTTTGAGAAGGAAGCGGAAGAGAACAAAGCTTTTTATGACAGCGGTTACCAACTCGATTGCGAAAAATCCTGATGTAGTGGGGTAAAATCTAACTGATAATAAAAAATGTGTACACGCTGGTATTATAACTTGAATTGATGTCAAGTAGGTTGTTTTTGCGCTTCCCAGTTCTTAAAGGATCACGTTAGGCACACGTTAGTCCAGCTCAGCTAGCTAGAAACATGTATAACAAAGGAATTAAATGGATCAATTTGGCCAAACAGGTCCATATAAATAGTCCATACTGTATAGTCTCCACCCATTTAATAACGCTAACGCGAGTTTTTTTCCCTGCCCCATGTATTGGACATCTGGCAACTATGCTGAACCACACTGATCGAGAATGCTGGCGATATTGTCAGATGCACTAACTCTGGCGCTTGAAGATTGCCATCGTCCCGACCGACCGCGTGTGCCGTTAATATTACTTTTAAGAGCAGGGGGAAATTTATAATGTATGATATATGTGTAAAAAGGTGTGTAAAATAACCATGGGTGGAAGCGTATAAAAGTTGAAACCCTTCAAAAACGTTCCTGAAAATGATGAGGAGCATCTGAAACGGAGCTTCAAAGATTTTTATTTTTTCCTTTCTTGCCCTATACCCTGCCGCCGCTTGATCGATTTTCACAAATTACAAAGATTATATAAGCATTTTCTATTTCCATTGCAGATGTAGGGAAAACATGGGTTACTCATTATGTCTATAGAAGGTCTTTCACTGATACCAAACATGCAACAATTTGCAACCACTTACCGCAGACAACCTCCAACCCCTCCAAAAAATGTATGAAAAAATGAGTAGGAATCTCTGAAGCATTGTAGCACTATGTGCCAGCGTATTTAAGTATTTTGTCCGAAGTTCTGCCGCCACTAACTTCCACTTATATTCTGTATATAACAAGCAGATTGGTTATATCCTTCAAAATATGTCTGAGCGATGTCATTCCATGATCAAGGAGTCCCATGATAACTACTAGATATCTATGGCAAGATAACGTGAAGTATGCTAGTGGTTATGATGAAATTTTTTAAACTCCAGAGCAAAAGCAACGTTTTTGAATGTTTTTGAGGTCCTTATAGGAACACCTTCTCAGGAGGAACAAAAATGTGTGCGTCGTATAAAGGTTGTTATAGAAGTATTCCTAAACGGCAAAAAGGCAAGAGCAGCACAGCCCTTTTTGCAAAGTATACACGCTGTGGATCGTTACGCTTCCAGCAGCTTTCAGGCAAATATGTGCAGCAGCCCGAAATGAAGTGAAAAATATGAAAATAAGTCCTGCGCCCCAGGCAAAAAGCTGTCGAGTGTGTATGTGAAAAACGGACATAACTTGCATGCTAAACTTGTTTCCCCGTTTTTAGACGTTGCAGTTTGTAATTTTATGAGGTGCAGTTGCCTTGGGCACTCGGTATTCCAGGTACTTTTGAAGTAGATGTAAACTTTCCTGGTAGAGTTTTATTAAATCTGATGCTCTAAGTTGTATTCCATAAACAATTTTGTGCATGCAGATTGTTATCTTCCAGACTAAAGAGCCCAGCAACTATAGAATCCGTGTACACAAATATTTTATCTGCTAAAAGGATGTAAATGTTCCTTAAAGATCCAAATTTCTGATACCGTAGAGGAAAAGGATATGTCACGTCGTATCGGTCAGATCTTGATTCATGAGTATAAATGAACTGAAATAAGAAGTATATACGACCCTTGCGACTTTATCTGGCAAGTCCACTGACATGTCGGACAAAAACATTCAATGATATTTAATGTACTGGACTGGTCAAAAATGGATATTAACAGGGTAATGAAGTCATTGATGTCGTAATAATATTTAACAAAAATGAAGAGTCCTCTTAACTATACTAAGTGACATATAAATCCGAACACCCAGTTTAAATGGTTTTATTTTAATAAAATTTTGTATAAGTACTTAATGAAGCATAATAAGTAAATGATAAAAATTTCAAAATGATTGCACTGCTTTAAAGCCCTTTGACCTTTAATAATGTGTAGATGCACCCTGATGTGCTACGCATTCCCCAACGTGCCTAGGCATGCTTCTGATCAGGTGGTCAATGTCCTCCTGTGGTATCTCATTACAGGCAACCACCAACTCCTCTCGAAGTGCTTCTAGAGTCTAAGGAGGACGTTGCAAATTGAGCAATCTCCTACCCATCATATCCCACACGTGCTCAATTGGGGATAAGTCGGGAGATCTTGGTGGCCATAGTAACAATGTGACATCATTATGTTGAAAGAAGTCTATTGTGACTCTTGCAACATGTGGTCGGGCATTATCTTGTTGGAAAGTTGGATCTGCCAGGGTGTCAAGATAGGGTAAAAGATGGGGTTCTAGAACTTCGTGGATATAACGCTGCGCGTTCATGTCACCTCTGATGAAGATTAAAGGTGACCTGGAACCATAAACTATAGCACCCCAAACCATAACTCCAACAGTGTGATGAACATGTCTTTAAACAAAAAACTGTGGATTCCTCCTTTCACCACGTCGCCTTCTAACCCTGGCACGACCATCGTGCATGCCTAAACAAAATCGATACTCGTCACTAAAAACAATACTGTTCCATTCCTGATCCCAGAGTGACCGTTGTCTGCACCACTCAAGGCGATTACGTCGGTGTTCTCGAGTTAAAGGGAGGACCCAGTGTGGCCGGTATGAAAACAAGCCAAAACTTCTCATTCGTCGGTAAACACTTCGCATGCCAATAGGTCTTCCGTGTTCTGCAAACCATTCATTTGCAATGGACCTGGTAGTGGAGAAACGGTCCCTTAAGGCCAATAATCTTAGGCGGCGATCTTCACGGTCTGTTGATCTACGTTCGGATTTATATGTCACTTAGTATATTTAAAAGCGCTTTATGGACTGACTGTACTTTGAGATTATACTGGGTACCACATTTAGCGACTTCCGCAGCGTTATTACGTAAAAAACCCGTATAATGTCAACAAAGCCAACAAAATGTCAACGTGTCGACTAAGTAGGCTAGTGTGCAAATGCTTCATTCCGCGCTTGCTACAAGTGACCATGAAGTAAATGACAGCTTGTTTCAAGTTGACGTCTTGTTGGAAAACCTACATGATGTGAAAAAACCGACATAATGTCACTTTTCAAGTTAGGTAAGATCTCGGTCATTTCAAAAACCTCATGAATAGTACAATTCAATTTTTTCAAGAGACAATAAGAACGTGATAAGGACCGTGGCATTGATCTGTACCTTTTTGGGCTTAAAATATTCAAATTTCAATAAATACATCGGAGCACACAAGTATACATTGAAAACCAAATAGCACTGTACGACGTCAGTGTACGAGAGAGAAGCGCGAGAATCATGCAATGAGTGCGTTAGAAAAGAAAGTAGCAATTCGTTGCCTAGCAACCAGAGTACGTGGACACAGACGCTATCAACGGACTCTTTCTACCTTACATACTGGACGCTTTTCGCGCTTCTCTCTTGTACATATTACGACGTCAGCCAAATTTGAACCTCTCCTTATATGGATAGTATATCACAGCGAGTATTATACAGCTGAAGCATCAGAAGAGGCTAAATGGCAGGACTAGCGTACTTAGTACAGTGTTGCCATTTTTATTTCCTAAGATGACCGGCTGTGTTATACTGATGGCAATATTCTGTATAGCCATTTTACATTCACTAGTAATAATTCAATATATTCATTAGGCAAAATAAACAGTTTCATAATAAAAAGATACACCCGACCGCAAAGGTTTAGCAAAAAAACCTTCTTGTAACATGAGGCACGCATATCTATTTCCAGGTTGCTCCAAAGTTGTAAGCAACTACAGAGGAACAAATCGTGTCGTGTCACAATCAATTTCGTGCCACCTTTGTCACATAAAACACGATTCTGCTTCCTCGGGGTTTTCATATAACAGCGCCATTAATCTTTATCGATCCGCATCTGCCCGCATCCCGCATAGGTATGTCCTTGTGCATATTATGCAATATGTCGCAACGCTAATTAGAGTTATATTTTAGCGATGCAGGATAATATCGGAGCACTCCCACGTCTATAACATATAGATGTTTACATACTATATGATATCTAATGTTAGACATGTATACAGAAACAAGACTGGCGATATTGCGTGTAACGTTATGCTAATGCTGAACATAAAGATAAAGTGCTGAAACGATACGAACGACTTATATACGCTGAGATATTCAAAAGTGTCAAGTAGGTTGAACTTGCACTTTCTATGCAACGCCTCCATCAGTTCGTAAAGGATCAAGTCCATCTGGCAACGTTGTCCCTTTCTACATCTGTACTGCAGCGCCCAGCGTGCCGGTTCGCCGGGCGGTGAGCTTAGATACCAGTCGTACGCGTATCGAAAACATTTCTCTATAATCATATAAGTTTTAAAGGCAAATATAGGAGGAAATTACGATGCGTGAAATATGACTAATAGTTGCATAGAATTACCGGGGTTGGGAGCGTATAGATATGCTAAGATCAACAAATTTTCATACAGGGTGCGGCAGAGAGGACGGACGTTTTTGGGATGGGTAGTACTCTCCGCCTCCGTCTACGAGAGAGGTGGGGAGGGTGCCGCTTGACTCGTGAGATCCTAGCACTATTTTACCAGTTTTCGTTATGGAGCCTAGGACGGTGGAGCACCGCGTTTTCGCCTATGATTGTTTCATCCGAAATAATGTGTCGTACAGCGTGAGTTTCGTCGCCACTTCAACATTCATCGGAATAGAGCTGTTCCCTCTCGAAACACCATCCTTCGTTGGGTTGAATCACTTCGAAGGCGTGGTGAACTGATCAACAGAAGACCATGAGGAGCGCCGCGAACAGTTCGAACTCCTGAAAATGTTGAACGCGTTCGACAGGTCTTTCTTCGCAGTCCGACTCGATCTGCACTTCGCCTTAGTGATCGTCCGGTAAGGCGAATTTTGCATATGGATCTCCGCTTTCACCCCTACAAATTGGCCATTGTGCAACAGTTACAGCCCAGAGATTATGCACAACGAATGAACTTCGCACGTGAGATGGAAGCACTGATCGATCAAAATGAGAACCTTATTTTGTTTATGAGTGACGGAGCCCACTTTCACCTAAACAGCATAGTTAACCAGCAGAATTATAATTATTGGGCTAATGAAAATCCGCAACAGTTACACGAAAGACCGCTGCACAGCCCAAAATTAACGGTTTGGTGCGCTGTATCGCAAACCTGCATCATTGGCCCGTACTTCTTCGAAGACGGTAATGGTCGTGATGTTACCGTGAACTCAGAGCGCTACGTCGACATGATCACCAACTTCTTTCTCCCTGAATTACGACGGCGACGTGTGTGGTTCCAGCAGGATGGGGCGACCGCCCACACAGCCCGAGCATCCATGGACCTCTCTTCTCTGGTCGCCTTATTTCCAGGTTTGGCGATGTTCATTGGCCTCCTCGGTCCCCAGATTTATCCATATGCGATTTTTTCTTATGGGGACACCTCAAGGCTAGAGTATACGCGAACGAGCCCCGAACTCTGGACGAATTGAAGTGCGAAATTCGCGTGGAAGTTGAGAGAGCGATGTTGGAGAGAGTCTACGCGAACTTCCAAGAACGCCTCCAGCACTGCATCAACGATTTCGGCCACCACATGCCTGATGTGATTTTCCACACTTGACTGTCTCAAATGCTATTTCCTTGTGAACCTGATTCCATCAATAAATTTGTTTTCGAGTAAAAATTAACTATTTTATGTTTTTTTTAAAACCGTCCATCTTCTCTGCCGCACCCTGTATATCCTACCTCATACCCTACAAACCCCAATTCTCGAATTTCAACCCCAACAAACTTTTCTCTGAAAAAAGAATGAAAATTTTTCGTATTTAGCTTTTTCTCGTCTGCCACTGGACCAATTTTCAAAAACTACAAAGGTTTTACGTTCTTGGCAATAGTAAAATCCAGTCCCCACCCATTTGAAAATGTCGCGATCTACAAATTTTGAATAAGCTATATCGATCATTTGACAGTGTTGCGATCACAGATGGATAAAGCTTGCTCCTAATAGGTTTCACTTCTATTTTTCTTTTGAGATCGAAATTATTTCTGAGGCTTAGGAACAAATGTATTTGGCAAATCTGAGTATGAAATATGCCTAGTAGATACGCCAAAAGATTGAGATATACACCTCACTTCCGACAGAACCCCCAATTATTTTTTCCCCATTAAAAATATTCAAAAACGCGCAGGGAACTTCGAACTGTTGAAAATGAAGTTTAAAAGGTTTTTTGATTGTTTTTTTTTAGTCGTAGCAAGGCATTTACTTCATTGGCATCGTACAAATAGTAGGTTTGTGTAAGGATTTCATCAAAATCTCATAATATAAATGTATTTCATTTTCGCTATTGTTTTTAGCAACTACAATACTTCTTCGCCAAGTGGCGTGGGAACTAAAACGTAAATTTGCATGGATATTAGACATCTGCAATCTGCAATTATTGTGAACAGAACTATATTACCATATTTGTTATTTTGTGTTTGTCATGAATGAGTAGATTCAAATTTTGGAAGCTTCACTTCACCATATAGTTCTGACATTGGAAGGAGGATCTGAAAGATACTGATGCTATCTACGAAACAATAGCATTACGCAAACTTGACTTTAGAAATCTACTTCGGAAAAAGATAGTTTGGTTCTGCTAGTGTCTCGCCGAAAGTCTATTCTAATTGAACGTCTTCAGGTGGAATACAGTAACAAAATCCGATACTGGTTTACAACGAATACTCATAGATCTACGTGCAAACCGCCCTTGATTTGGCGGTTCGTTCATATACACAGAAGTCCAAATATCTCTGACGAGGTAGAGTTAATGAGAGAGTGTAATATTTCTACACATGTTAGGAAGAGTGCGCCAATGGTAACGCGGCAAGCCGCAGCTGCGCCTGCTGCCTCGTCACACAGGCTGTTAGGCAACGTGGTACTGCTATCTCTTTCTAAAATACGTATTGCACGCTTCTCGCGCTTCTCTCTCGTACACATTACGACGTCAGTGGTATATGGATTTCTGTGTGTAGCTCAGCTCCTATCGAGTAAGCGTCCATGCCGTGTTGGCAAAGTGACAGAAACTGCTACATTTATACTGAGCTGAACCAAGTTTGTTTCACGGTATTATACCCAAAGATACTCAACTAAATAATTAATAAATGGATTCCAGAAGTGATTGAAGGTACAGCGCCATCTACAAGATGGCAGCAGCACCCTCACTCTTTTGATAGTAGTTTCCTGGATTCATTTTTTTGTTCTGCTACTGCCTCAAAGGTGGCGTTAGTATCTTTCTGATCTCTTTTCGTACCCCGTAATACAGTATATGTCTGACTATTTTCAGAGAGAATATATTAACCAATATTGAAACTACTCATACCTTGCAGCATATCCTTGATGTTCAGCACCTCTTTCAACTTACACATTACAACTAAGACGTGATCGAGTATACTTCAAATGTTGATCACGTATTCCAATCAAAGCCGTGGAGTGCACATGTATGCAACTGCCTGGTGCAACTCCCCGCATACTCCATTCCAGTAAGTAAATTATCCCCTTTTGAGCCGAGCTGCTGTTACCGATTTTCCCTTGAAGGAAGCCAACCTAATAATCCAGCTTGAGAGCGACTCAACGCACAAATGCTAGCCTGTCGCTTCTCTCGCTGAAAGAACTCTAACCTAATTATATGGACGATAGGTTCCTGCAATCGGGTTACCGGGCGATGAAGTCCTGCTTTTCCGGCTTTTTTTGGAAGGAAAATTGGGAGAAGCGGATTGACCTGGTTAGACTGGTGCAAAAAAAGATCTATGGTATAAGTGGCTTTGTCTTGTTTCACGTTGATCTTACCTAAGCAATTCTTTCATTTGAATATTGAAGAACGTTTTTAATTGAAATCATCATCAACAGTTTTAGTACTTTATGAAGGCGCTACTTTCGCAATGTTGGCAGTTTCGAATATATGTATCCAACTTGCTATTTTTTATAGACGTATGATCGCAACACTACCTACTTCAAATCCATACTATCCCTACTAATAGTCTTATTATATTAGCAGACTGTCCTGAAATAACTGTAAAGTCTGGTTTCATTGGTGCAAGTTGCTCAAGGGGGTACTTTAAACATGGACGCATGAGACGGGTACACCAATTTTTGTGAGAAACTTTTTGTTTGACAACAAAGAATGAGAAAACGAGTTTTTTGGCATTAAATCAAAATTGTTGACAGGTCAAAAAAGCCTTCTATATAAGATTATAAGGTATTTAAGAGACCTACAAAGTGAGACCACATTTAAAAAGATCTGACTGATATCAAAAATGTCATGGCCGAAAAACGAGGCAAAATACAGATTTTGGCACTTGTTGGTAATGCGACGATAATTTCACACAACTGCTTGATATCCTTTAAATCAGTAGGATTCATACTTCTAAATAACAACAACAAAATTGGATCATATTGGTCAAGCAGTTTTTTGAGAATTTCTAATTGCTTTTCCCAAAACACCTGTTTTCCGGCCGTCACTACTAGTTTGTTGAGCAATATACAGGGTTCGTTCAAAGAGCATTCAATAGCAGAATACGCGTGTTCACCTTGCCGATATGAATCACAAATTATTCTGAAAACTGAATGTTATTTTTATACGAAAATCAAAGCTTACGGTTTTTCTTCTAAACAAATTCAAACATTTCATATTTGTGAGTAATTGAACAAATGCGCTACGATATGCGAGAAACATATGTTACCATACACATTTCAAAACAAAGCGATCTGTCTATCATCTTTTGTTGTGAATTTCTCACAAATACGAAATGTTTGAATTTGTTTAGAAGAAAAATCGTAACCCATCCTTTTTTGCATAAAAATAACATTTATCTTCCGGAATGGTTTGCGATTCATATCGGCAAGATAAACTTTTGCTATAAAATGCCCCTTGAACTAACCCTGTATATTGCTCAATAAGCTAGTAGTAATGGCCGGAAGACAGGTGTTTTGGGATAAACAATTAGAAATTCTCCAAAACTACTTCACCAATCTACTTCAATTTTGTTGTCGTTATTTAGAAGTACGAATCCTACGAATTTGAAGAATTTAAAATATCTGCAAGAAATCATCGTCGCAACAAGGGCCAAAACCTGCAGTTTGCCTCGGTTTTCGACCATAACTTTTTTGCTATCAGTCGGATCTTTCTACGTGTAGTCTCATTTGGTAGGTCTCATAAATAGCTAAGAATGTTATGGAAAGAGTTTTTGCGCTCCTGCCAACACTTTCGATTGAATCCCAAAAAACACGTTTTCTCATTCTTTGTTATCGAATAAAAAGTTTTCCCACAGTAATTGGTGTACCCATTTTATGCTACCATGTTTTGAATACCCAACTGAACATGTTGCAGCAATAGAACCAGAATTTACAACTACGCAAACCAGGGGTATTTTCGTCTAATGTGATTAGATTATAATACTAATTAATAATAATATTATAAATGAAAAAGAGCCAGAAAGACTGAATGGATCTGGATTAAATTTAGTGCAGAGGCATAGCCTGGAATAATATATACGCTACCTTTTATATAAGAAAATAGCTTTAAAAAATTTATTTCAAGGACTATTTGTATGCCTTCTAATTGTCAGAGGGTGAATGAAGTGAGGATCAAAGTACACTCAACAAAAGTCAATTTTTTGACAGTTCTATCATTAAATCCGTATATTTAGTGTTATTTATTTATTTCTTTATACTTATATTTTCTTTCCTCTCCATATCTGCTAGCACAAAATTATGACTTTTCCTTAGATGATGACAAGTCTTGTATCATATCAAATGATCTACAAGGCAATAAGATATCTATCTATAGTTCATTTTAACGGTTTTTGGCGGTTCAAAGTAAAAGTACATGAATTGCTTTCATACATCCATCTCTCACATCCACACAGTGGAGTATTAGGTAACGAGAGAGCAGATTATCTGACTAGGCTAACTGAATGAATGAATCGGCATAAGGGAGAAGTGTGGCGAAAGAGAGATACCTGCCCGTAAGCTAAGAGGTTCGTAGCGGGCCCTGATGAACGTCGGACGCACTGGATATTAGACTGCTGATAGGGGTTCCCACCAGCCACTGTAAACTCAATAGTCACTTGTCCTTTCTAAAGATGGAAAGACATTTAATTTTTTTTGTGCTAGGCATAAGACCGAGAAACGGGTGCCCTTGTCGCTCGATATCAACAAAGCTTCTGGTCCGCACTTGATTCCTGCCATTGTACTGAAGAGGTGAGCAGCGGAGCTTGCTCCAGTTCTTTCGCGTCTCTTCCAGGTATCTTATGAATCCGGCACCTTCACAGAAGTTAGAAATTTGCTCATGTTCAACCCATCCGAAAAAAAGGATCTGAGACGGCCCCTTGCAACTACAGGGCTATAGCTTTGCTTTCTCTTGTAAGTAAGATGATGGAGAGGTGCATAAATCGCGAGCTTCCGGACTACCATGAACGTCACGGTTTGATTAGCGACAGGCTCGGTCTTCGCTCCGACATTGTTCCTCTTACATAACAATGACCTCCTTTCCTGTACGATCAACCCAATCCACAGCTTTGCGATGATATCACTCTACATGCAGGAATTCAGAGCGACAAGCCGATCTCTGCCGCTGAGCTGGAAAAAAGAAAATTAGCGACGACTTCCTCGAGAGACCTGGAGGTTATCACAGCTTGGCGACGCAACAATCTTACGCGGCAATCTTGTACAATTTTATGCTTCCAAAACAGAGTACTATACCTTGACGAACATAAAGCGACCTAGCGCTCATCCGTTTTCGATGGATAGCCCAGTTCTGGGAAAGAGCCGTTCATTTCGGCTGGTCGGAGTCCAGATCTCTGAGGACTTGATCTGGCACGAACACACCTCGTCAATACCGACAGCTTCTGGGAAAGAGCTAGGCTATTTGTTTAGGGTTAAGAAGTACTTTCCTCCGCATGACCTTCTCACTCTATACAAGGCCTAGGTAAGGCCTAGCATCGAGTATTGTTCGCACGTTTGGGGTGCTGCCTCCCCGACTACACTATTTATGGTCGATGCTGTCCAGAGGAGGGCTGTCCGTCTGATCGATGTTTCTTCTCTAACGGACAGTCTCGGGATCCTGTCGCACCTTTGCTCCTTTGTCCCCTACAAGGGGAAGCTTGTCCCAGTTCTACTAAACTTAGGCACTTCAAAAATCGGAAGTTTCTTTGGAATCCTCATAGCAGCCGCGGTGTCCTGGCATTTTGTCTTCTGGCGCGGCTGCTTCAGTATAAAAAAAAAAATAGGAGGAAGACACGACAGCGTTCAACTTTCTAGACTTTTGACCCGTAAATACAGTCTAAGGGTTGAGGTATTCGTATAGTGAAGTTGCATATTCAACGGAGTGGTCAGATATCCTGAACTTAATTAGGAGATCAGGAAGGTTTAATATATAAGCTGATAAGCCGAAAGTGCCCGAGTTGCTAGGCTTCACCACCTCACCGCTACTACTACACTACTATATCATAACCTTGCTTTTTTCAGTGCTTTATATTCTGAGGATTCACAAATATTCACGAATTGATAT
The DNA here is from genome assembly GCA_963669975.1 of Acanthoscelides obtectus. Taxonomy (NCBI): domain Eukaryota; kingdom Metazoa; phylum Arthropoda; class Insecta; order Coleoptera; family Chrysomelidae; genus Acanthoscelides; species Acanthoscelides obtectus. The sequence goes on from CAVLJG010000006.1 coordinate 70,011,849, forward strand.
GTTTGCTTTCGGTTAAGTATCCAAATACATGGAAATATGTAACCAGCTCTTATTAAGACTACAACTTCTCAAATTCAATTAGAAAGTTCGGGGAGGATACTGAAAAAAGTTCCATAAAGCACTTTTTGGATGGAAGTTCCAGTGAAATTGGTTAGAATTAGAGGTAATCCAGCTACAGGCGAACGCTGCCGGAATCCGGATGAAGGGAGGAACTGGAAAATTAGGGAGGATATGGGGATTTTTTATAGAAAGCTCTCAGCACAGGCACGAATAATATGGATGGAAGTAATGGAATGTAGGTCGTAGATGGAAAAAAAGTACAGTAGGATGTTTCTTAAGGTTAATATTAAGTGCAAAGTGAAAGTCAAATGTAAGGGATCATGAAATCAATGGTGATAATATTTGGGAAAATGACAGAAAAAATTAAGTACATTAAGAAAACTTAATAAAGAATGATAATTTATCTAGAGCTGAAGGTACATTTAATAATGATAAAAGCTGTTGTAAACATGGGTTCTAAAGTTTCCTATTCGGTGCAGCGTATTGAGAAATTCTACGCCACTAATCATACTGACTAAGGACGCAACACGAATAATAGGGTAGTTCGAAAAAAATAAATCTTCTTTTTTTCAAATGCATACCCTCTAATTTTGCTTGAACAATGTCAAAACAATTGTGAATCAAGTTTTATGTACCTAGAAAATCGACATTATGTGTCGAGTTGCGTTGGAACATGTCAAAACTTGCCTGTTAGGCGCGCGCTAGCTAACGTTGCAGTGCTCGTTTGTCCTATTGGTAAACGCACCGTTTTCGTTCAGTCAACACGGTGAAGGAATCACGCAGTTCTAAATAGGGAATACTTTTAACAGGGGACTTAAAGCATCAAATTACCGGTTCAAAACTTTCCTCTAGTGGACAAGTATTAGCAATTTTGTTCTACAGGGTGTTTCAGAACTAAGGAGTTGTTCAGTGTAAGAGTAGAGAACATTTGAGTATAGGGACCCATATCCGGAAAAGTGTCACTACGGCACTACGACCCTAAGACGTGTTAAAATTTAGAAAGACAATGAATGGCCTAAATAGGATTTAATGCATTTAGTCTTTGCCTTTTTTACATGATATCATCACAACAATTCTTCCTCCAACCTGAATACACCGATTTAAACGTCGCACATGATTTCGGCGGACTTGACTAAAAATTTGATACTCGTTTTGGATGATTTCAAATGCTGCTGTAATTCATCCAATTTAGTCTTGCTGTGTTCCTACTGGAGTTTCGTAAACCAAAGACTTTACATGTTCCCACAGGAAAGGTGTATTCAGTTTGGAGGAAGACATTTTGAACAATTGTTGTGATGATATCATGTACAAAAGGCAAACATTAAATGAATTAAATCCTATTTAGGCAATTCATCGTCATTCTAAATTTTAACGCGTCTTAGGGCCGTAGTGCCGTAGTGACACTTTTCCGGATATGGGTCCCTATACTCAAATGTATTCTACTGTTACACTGAATAACCCCTACAAGTTTGATCCCATAGTTCTGAAACACCCTGTATAATACCTGGGAATTGAAATTAAGAGTCAATCAGAGCGCCAACCTTACTATTCGTGAGTGCACTATTTAGTGGCAAAGGCACGTATACCGACTAAATCTCTACGTGACTACGTTAAGAAACTAGTTACTTCATACCAAGTTTGGAGAGATTTGCAACAAAATGTAAGCAAAATACAACAAATGCTCGAGCAACGTCGACAAGAGTTTGTTACGAACATGGACAATCTGTTTGATGTTGCGCATGCCTATGGCCTTCAATATTGAAAATAAATCAAGATATGATCTTGCAGCGGCAGAGAGAGCCAGGTCGACCTGGTCATTTAGCAGGGGTGGACAAGAAATTAGCCGTAAAAGAAGAAAAGGCGCGTCTTAGAAACACCGAAATGGCAAGCTAAATATGTTGCTTCCTTAACTCCTTTGACATCATCCTACGAATCAGATTTACAAGAAGCTTTGTCCATCACAACTCGGAGCACACAGCCTGATACTAATCAAAGTCAAATGTGCCAGTTAAGCATGAGAAATACTGTTTTTATTATTTAAGCAACCATTGAGGACTTGGACATAAAACTAACGAGTTTCCTATAAGCAAGTCCCCCATTCAAAGAATTCGTACCGAAAACCGAAAAGAGCGCGCAGAAGCGGTAAAGCTTGATTTCCAAAGCGGGGTACCCGATACTGTGACTGTCCACTGGGATGGCAAATTATTACCATCTTTAAATGCACGAAAGTCTACCGACTGTTGTAACGAATGAAAATAAAGAGCAACTTAGCGCTGTGCCAAATTGGATAACTCTTCAGATAGCGAGCAGGCTCAGGCAGTTTGGGATGCTATTATTGACTGGAATCTTGAAGATACAGTTCAGATTCTCTGTTGTGATACTACTGTTTCAAATACGGGTAACGGTAACGGTGCTTGCGTGCTTCTCGAACAGAAACTTAATAAAGAAATGCTTATTTTTGCTTGCCGCCATCACGTCTACGAAAAGTATGGATCCCGAGAAAATACTGATTTTTACTGAAAAGCTATCGCATGAATTGACCAAAGAAGTTAATAGACACGACTAATGAGAGTTAATAGATCTTTCAATAATATTCCTTGGCGGAGGTACAGAGAAAAAAAAATTAAGACTCGACCGAGAGGCGCCATGTATCAAGCTCGATTAATGTCCAGAGCAATCTATTTATTAAAAATAGCGTTACTGAGTTCCTAGCTCAAAGTTTCTAACAAGGATAAGGCACCTCTGTTAGATATCTGACTATTCATCGTGACAACATACGCAAAGCCCCCCCCCCAAAAAAAAAAACGAAGAATCATACTATTGTTGCGTACTATTATTATATTATACTATCATGCCAAATGTTTTCTAAGTACATAGAGGAAGCCCAGGCAAAGTAAACACCCCGAGAAAAATGGAGTCTGACATCCAACCCATGAATCAGCAATCGTCACAAACTGCATATATACTCAATCATCAATCGGCTGTAGAAGAACCCACTTGCTTATTTGACTACCAGCGTTTTTTCAACGAAAATGCATGGTAGGTGTGTTTAAAATATCTAGCGAACATTTAAAAAACCTTTCCAGTCATACAGGTGAGAAAAATTGAATCTGTGATTTTGGTAGGAAACAAAGAAACCCTCATATAGGTGATCTCAGGCAAAGCAGATGCAGCATTCACCCGTAACCGTAATTTAAAATTGGTATTTTGGTAAATACATATAAGTCAAGGAATCTGGTCCTTTTTTGGAATGATCGCATAATGATACCTTTGCAATAAACCAACGAATATGTATAGATTAGAAGGAGCCAAGCCTATATGTGCATTATTTGTCGCCGTAATGGTGTAGTTATAGTGCATACTTTTGGTTGACTACTATGCCTGCCAGTCATAAACCAACACATCCGCGTATATTATTTTCTCTAGAAAAAGGATATTCAAGTAGCTACTGGTACTGGCTGTTCTCACGTGGAGCAAAGCGATGACAATCGCTCATATATAGTTTATGACCAGGGATAAATTAAATAAGACACAGAAATGAAAGCAAATATTTATTGATGGTACAGCATACGAACATTTCTGCTTAATTCGTCATTTTTAAACAATGGCGGAATACCGGATATTGCAATTAGTTGGACACCTAATTAATATGATATTCATAGTTCAGGTACTGTAAAACACCTGACTAAAACAAGAAAGTACCTTTCTTGAGGACTTTCAAATCCAAAAACTAAGTAAATAAAGTTGACTTTTAGTTTATTTGGAGTATAGTTTCGGTTGACCCATATCAGTAGACCTCAAGACATTTGGTTCGTCTCTATTGTCTTGCAGTTTTCAACGTTGTTGTTAGGTATACAATTCTGTTAACAAACTGAGTGCTCAATGTAACAAGATCTAAAATGAAATTAATCAACATTACCTCACAGCTCACCAGGTAAAAGCACAATCTTGAGGTAGATGTGCTTTCGAATCGCCGATGACTGTGATAAAGGGTATCTCAACAAAAGCGTCGGATTTGAATTTTCCGCCATTTTTTGGTAGAAATAGTATAGTGTTTGCTTGATGACAGCTGTCATGTCTACGCGATTAGACGTCATGTAGCAGCACTCAAACGAGCAACGTTTAATTATTGTCGCCGTCGTGGTCGGTCCCTCGAAAATATAGTAGCAGTGCGGAGAGGAGTGGCCGAGAATCCAAGGACTTCCATTCGGCATCGTCTCCAAGAATGGAACTTTACCAGACCCACTCTGCAACGAATTTTCACAAAAGATCTGTGCTTGCATGCGTACAAGGTTCAACTGATACAAGAACTCAAGCAAACGGGCCATGAGCAGCGCCGTGAATTCGTTGACTGGGCGCTGGAGCACCACTAAATTGATGCGGATTTCTCAAAGAAAATCATTTTTCCTTACGAGGCACATTTTCAGCTGAACTGGTACGTCAATAAGCAGAACTGTTGAATTTGGGGTTCTGAATACCGTCGTGTATTAATCGAACAACCAATGCATCCGCCGCGGGTTACCGTTTAGTGCGCATTGTGGAGTGGCGGAGTGATTGAACCGTATTTCTTCGAAAATGTAGCTGGAACTACGGTAACTGTTAATCGTGTGCGGCATCGTGAAATGTTGAGCGAGTTTTCCAACAAGACGCTACAACCTGCCACACAGCACGCGAAACAATGGTGTTACTGCAGACCAAGTTTCCAGATCGTGTCATCTCTCGGTTTAGCGATCAAAATTGGCAACCAAGATCGTGCGATCTAACGCCAATGGACTTTTTTCTCTGGGGCTATGTGAAGGAAAAAGTGTACGCGAACAAGCCATAAACAGTTGAACGCCTTAAAGAAGAGATACTGCGCGTTATCGACGAAATAGAGCCACAATTGTGCGAAGACCTTATCCAGAATTTTAAGAAAATACTGACCCTGTGTCAGAAGTTTCGTGGTTTCCATTTACCGGATGTCGTATTTCATGTCTAATCGCAACTATTCGTCTTCAAGTTGAAATATGAATACTCCCTTAATTCGAAAAGAAATTGTGTTTTTCTTGAAAATCAAATCCGGCGTTCTTATTGAGATACCCTTTATATAACACTTGTCGGTAGGATTTGCTCGTACTCAGCTTAAGCTATTTACAATCCACTGAAACCACCACCATCTTTGGCAACTGGAACACCAAGATTGTATGGAATACTTTTATATGGTTTCGCAGAAAAGTACGGATTTAATGGGACATGTCAACAACTGTCAAACTGCTTAAGCCTGATCGACTTGTAGCATCAACTTGCATCTGACTACTAACTACATAATTTTGGCGTTAAACAAATTGTACACTTGGTTCTACTGTCTAGCCCAACTTCGTTGCACTGAACGGAGCGGTATTATTTGACATTGACTTACGTGGTTTATTTCTAAAATACGCGTCTTTCTTTACGGAATCATTTCCAGCAAAAAACATTCTATAAAAATGCGGCGCACGTGGTTCTTGAAGTATCCGATTCAATTATAACTTTACAATTCTGTGTAAGTCGGCATTTCATGGCAATATAAACTCCGCCTCGCTGATGCAGGGTTCTTTGACCACAGTATCAAAGCAAAACATTCTGGCAAAGAATCCGTTTTAAAGAAAATAACCAAAAATGAGTTCACTCAGACCGGAAAATAGCCGTAGACTATCGAACTGATGCCAAAACCACATCCATCTTTCATTTTCTGGCAAGCCTGAACGAAACCCTTTTAAATAAGCTATTATTTCGCAAATCTTGTAATACAGGGTGCTTGCCTTTACTTTCTGGCCTCATTTAACTTACAGGAAATCATCAAAATTAACAGCTAATAAACAGTGGAAAGTAGGACACACAATAACGTAATGGTGAAGGGTCAACAATAATGTTTAAGTAACTTTAGCGCAAAGAGGCGACAACACTAAAAAAGGCCACGTTCGGCTCATAACCGGAAAAGGACAGAAGGGACATAATAATATTTAATAATAATAATAACATGCCTTTATTCGATTCTTTTACAAATATATGTTTATTTTGGGTGAAGTGAGGTACTAATAATTTTAAATTAAATAACGGCGCGTTATCTTAAGGCATTTTTTCTATGAGGGGAAAAAGTTTGCATTTTATCTCTGTTGGCAGGAAACAAAGTGTTACTTTTTATGAAATTACTTTTTTCTCGGATATTGTATAAACCATTTGGCAATAATTTTTGTGACGCAACTTTGGCTACTTCTACTAATTCCGGTAGAGTCAAAGAAAACTCAGAATCAGACATTTTTTACTTTATTTAGTATTAAAAATAACTTCTAAACAACCACTAAGTTCACAATATTTAAGTCAAATCACAAAATTAAATTGACAGATATTTAATTACTTTAAGGGCCGATTTCACCAACATTATTATTATGGACCAATAGGAAAATACCTTATCGAAATGCAATTTGACGGAAGCTGTCAAAGGTCTCAGAATATCAGTGATTTCTATTGAAATGTTGAATAAAATCGTGAAAATTCGACTGTATTATAAACAAGACCACTTTTTGATTCCAACATGATGCTTTTATACAGAGAAAACAGGAACTTTCATGTATTTTGATTTATGTTATAGGTGTACATTTGACCATCCGTTATCCCCTCAGCGAATGGGAATGGGAGAAATAATAGGTCGATTTTCTAGCTGTTAAATTTGGCAGCAGGTCTGGTCGTTTGTTAATTCATGGCAATTTCGAAATTTGTTAAGTTCAATATACTGTGTGTATATGTGATCATTATAGCTACACATACCTGTTGAATTGTGCGGATTTGCAAGAAAATAGAATATAAAATGTATTCCAACCAATTCCTCATCTCTCTTTATATCGTAATAGTAATCATTTGTTATAAATTCATGGGTTAATGAATTTCTTCAAAGCAATCAAAACAGTATGTCGTCCCCATCCTAAGACACCGATATGTGTAAAACATGTTAATCCCTACATCTCCGAGGTGCATAATGCAATTACTGTAGACATAGACCTGAACTTATTAGTATTTACTGAAAACTAAGAGCTAAAAAGAATTATAAATAGTGATAAAATATTGTAGGATAAGGTTTTTGACTGGTGACTGGTGGGGATACTATATAGGGATGGCGACGATAGACGATACATTAATGTATCGAAAACATCGTTACATCGGACGTAGAACATCGATCTTTATGCATCGATGGTTTCATGACGATATATCCATATCGAGAGGAATCATAAACATCCGTAACCGTATACCTCGAGTCTATCCTTAACTGTGCTACCATCTCTAAGCGAGGACTGGTAGCTTTGAAGTTGAAAGGCCAGAAAGCTATTTAGGTGTTTAGTAGTATTTGAATATTATCATTACAGACGAGCACTGAGCCACTGAGTGGCCACTGAGCACTGTAGTCTTTTCTTCATTCTGTACGTTCCCAAGGGATAGAATAAAATAGACTGAAAACAGCGCGTTTAATGATTCTCAGTTCTCAGTGAAAGATTTTCCCAGTTCTCAGTGAAAGATTTTCCCCTGCCGGCCCCTGACATCGTTTCGAAATACGCTACACGACATGAGAGTTGTTTAATATTGTTATCTGAGCAATTTTAGGATCAAAGGTATTAACTAAGGTAGAGTATTTTAAACACAAAAACTGCGCTACTTTTATCAGAAGAAAACACTATATCTTTGAGCCACAGAAGCAAAGCGAATCTCAGGCTTTCGATCCCCCCATCACTAGTGTGATGAAATGACAATTTGTCCCTTCTTGGATTACTTGAAAAAGTGATCTGCTTTCCAGTTCGTTTCATTAAGTTGCGTTCAGTTCTAGGAACTAGTTCGTGAACCAACTACATTATGCAACAAGACCACAAAAAATATATATACAGAAACACAGCAGATATTCCAGTCTTTCAGTCGAGATAACGTAAAAACGATTCAATTCATATTTTTTAACCGTTCCAATACATTCCACTGATCGCAAATGTATTCTCCCACCACTAACATTATGAGACACTAATTTCAAATGTCAATTCCGATCTCCTTTGGTCTATTCTCCTTCTTCAGCGTCACTGTATTTTATGTTTTGTGATCACTTGTTTTGTTATGTGTGAAAAATGGAATTTTTTAACAACAAATTTCCGTATATAAGTGCTCCCTCCAAGATTTTTTTGTGAAGAAATACATATTACACTGTCGTGTACACGTTAAATCTGCACGAACCCCTAAATATGTGGTTATGTTGAATGTACCATCGCCGATGGTGCGACTGATTATACACTGAAATTAAAACAGAAAACTGCAACTGCAATGGTATGTATGAATGCTGAAACTGTTGAACAGTTTCGGACCAGTGGGGTTGAAATATCGTTGAGGAACTGGAAAGAAGTGTATGAATGTGTTGAAATGCAACACCTAACAAAAACTTGGGTGAAAAGGCTTTTTCATGTAAGGGTTTGGAAGTGCAAGTTTGCAAATATAGGATAAACTATAAGCACACAGTAGGTGATATAATCACATATGGATTACAAAAGTTGCAGTAAACACGGAAAAACCTTCAGCTAATCTGAAAAAATAGATTTTATCAAGCATTTTTAAAAATTTTGGCTCAGTTTTACATAATTTCATATTTAATAAACTGAAAAGATTTCAATCGCAAGCTGTCACTTCATATTTTACAGTGTTTTGTTTTGAATACTTTGATGCTATTTGCTGCCAAAAATTTGACGGAGAGATGTTGAGGCTGATTGGGTATATTTAACGGGCTGTTTGGTACTCGTACCCTATTGGTGCAGAATAATGCTTTGTTAAGTTGTGAAATCCACCCTAAAAGCTTCGTTAGTAACGCATGTCTAATTGTCGCTATAAGTACAACATAGCCTACTAATTTAAAAATTCAAATTTCACATCGACAATTTTTTAACTTAAATCATTTTTCTCGTCACTGAAAAAAATTCTGTACTATACACGGCAAAAATACTAGATTTTAGCTTGAGGTTGTATTGTCTCCTCGTATAATAAATAACTATTTTTAACTCGGCGATAAAATAAAATTACAAACATGAAAAAGAATAGAATCGTACAATAATAAAGAAATATATGTGATTTGTGACCATAGCCTAATAATGTGTAAGTCTATACAAGTATACATGTTTAAATTTCAAGTCATTTAACATAAAATCATAATGCCCATAACTCGAAAAATCACATAGTCAGTCTTATTCTAGCTGAATTTTTGAAAATTGATCTAATTATTGTCAGGTAGAGGAGGTGGATAGAAACATTGCTTTTAATTTTTTCTTGAAATTCGTTAAACCGTAATTGCGACATTCAGTTGGTAGATTGTTGTAGTGTTTGACCGCAGTGTATGAAAAACTTTTCTTGTATAATGATGCAGAGTAGTAGGGTATAACTAAAGATTGACTATTTCTTATTGCTAAATTGATAACGTCTCCAAATTTTTGTAGCTTATTGAGAAGGTATCCTGGTATTTTGTTTATTAGTTATATTTAGTCTTGTGGACTAAATATATTAAATGATAGATTTTCCAAGACTTTCTAGATTCAATTTTTGGTTTTCCTTATAAACGTGACTTAAACGTCCACAGTCGGGATACGAGGTACTCTCAAGGGTATCAGCAATGCCATGCTATGGAAAATTGTATAAATAGACAGACGCTGAATCAAATCTCTTAGCTCCATAACCATCGCCAAATGCATACAATGCTATTTCATGCTTATCAAGCAAGCTAGCGGCTGTTGTCAACAGAAAGTTCAGTAGATAGACAGATGTCACCCGCTATCATTAAAAGGGACTTTTTGTTCTAAGATAGCATGATATGCCTAACGCTATCTGATGAAGGCCACAGTAGTGCGAAGCTTAGGGTTGTGGAAGGGGAAGCTAACTCAATTATGATGTTTGGAGCTCCTGTCTATAATAAGGCCTTGATGAAACAGAAATATAGACAGCTAATGCTCAGAAGCCAGCGAAAAGTAGTGCTGCGCGTGGTCTACGCTTATAGAACGGTCTTGACCGATGCACTCCCAGTAGTTGCTGGTATCCCGCCAATTGATTTAGCAGCAGAGACGAGATACAACTGGCCATGATGCATGGCCTGGAAGGCTGATCCCGTAAAGTAAAAATTCAATAGTCAAGGGAGTGGTACGGATAGATTGCTATACTGCAGAGTTCTTAGCAGGACATAGTTGTTTTGACAGCTACCTGAAGAGGCTAGGAAATAGTACGCGAACTGCGTATATTTCAACGAAGAGAAGTATACTCCTAATTATCTACTCGAATGTAGTAGATGGAGTCACTGCAAGAGACAGCTGGAATTGACGTTTGGCGAGAGACTCACCGCTGACATTTTGGCACACATAAAGGTGAGGGCAGATGAAAAGAAGAAAAGTGGAAAGATTTCCACGCAAGATAATGATATTTATGTGTCGAACCATGTCGCATTCAACGGGGAAGTTTACTATCATTCATTTTTGACACAACTGTAAGAATCCCCTCTTTCGTATAAATAAAGCTATATCTCAAGACGTTCATTCTCGGCTTTCTGTAGCAGCAAGTGTATCGAGTCGCATAATTTTACCATTTCCACGTTTATATATCTGCGAGTAATGAAAAGCAATATGTGGTCGTAACGCGGTGTAAGGCAGAGGGAATAATAATAAGGGCAATTTGTAAAAGGAATAGACTGTTGCAGGGCGGCTAACGAAACATCCTCAGAAATACAGGGCCAAATTAAGGCAAGGCCCTCTTCTATTGTCGACAACTAAGATGTTATAAAACGAAGATATTTTCAGGACACGGACGCCTTCAAATAAAAATTTGGAAAATGCTGGATGGCGCCAACAAAACAATGGTTATACTACATTCCATATTTTGAAGTATTGGTTTCGTTTATTACGGGAGTTCTTAAAACTGGTAATTATGAAATTTCCTGTAGGCGAAAATTAGACTTATCTGCACTTTGACAAATCCGAAAGAATCATTGCGACATCGCGAAGTTTGCTGAAGTTATGGCATTTTATTATATTAAATACCCGAACACCCCGAAATATTGGTAGCCCCGCATTTTTTGGAAAAGGTTTTGAGAAACAGGGTACCAAAAAATTTTTCGACGATTTCAGATATGACCTAGACAGACCATTTGCAGGTCAACTTTATCGACTTAAGTAGCAACTACCATTTTTGCCAGCAAATTCGTGTCGAATTCGAGATTTTATATCGGAATACATTTTTATACATATAAGGTTAAGCGGTCATAAGTGGTTCAATCTGCATGACCTACTGTAAAATGTGAAAAATACACCCCCAAAACTTGGTAACCATTTTTTTTTGGAAACAGGTTCAATAAAAAGTTTCAGAGTATCACATAAGCAATTTTTGGATGACGTCAGATGTGATTAACACAATGGCCTCAGAGGTCATTTGGAGGTCAACTTTCTAACTCAAATAGCCATCGCCATTTTTTATAGCAGATTCGTGTCGAGTTCTAGATTTTACATCATAATTCATCCATCATTTATGAGGTCAGGTCATAAGTCATTAGTAACGTGTTTCGTTTAAAGATAAATCGCTTTATAAAAAATCGGTGTTTGAGGAAATAATCGACTTTTGTAGATATGTTGATTTATAAGTATAAAAAAATAACCAGAATGACGACTTTTATATTATAAATACAGATTTGTATTATTCATATATAAATTTTCAGTACTCTTAAATATTTTATTGCAGTAAAAATAATACAAACAATAAGAGTAAGAAATATATCGACAATTTTTTGATTTAAAAACTCAATACTAAGAAATAAATAAAGACAAACAGGATCACAACTTATTATATATTTGTACGTAAAGATGGCGCTGATTTTTCATCGACTCGTTCACGTTCTTATTTGCCCATTTTTCCATCCATCGCACAGATGGCATTATTCACAAAAATCGAATTAAAAATGTATAATTCATATAATCGATTTATTAAAAATCGATATTTGCCATTAATAAAATCTATTACAAAATATCGATAATTCGAAAAAAATAATGGACTAAAATAAAAAGCGATTATTTATTCACTTTTCTAATGTCACACATGCATGGGCCTCGGCGTTGACAATGAACGACGCGATAACCCTCCCATTCGTCTCGTACGGTCGCACTGGTTAAGGCGAGAATACACATGCTTGTTACACGCACATAAGCATGCCAGTTACTGGATTGTGCGTGCTACTTGCATGTATGACTTTCTCTGCCAGCAAGAAAGCACGCTAGAAGATAGCACGCCAGTAGATCGCAAGACGATTGATTTTTGTGTGCCAGTAGCAGGATATCGTCGAGCGAATGGAGGGAGGAAGCATGCGAGTCATGTTCAAACGTATGTGAACGACATCATTGCCAGTAAATCGCATGTAAAAAACGGATTCTTGAACTATAGAACTATTTGTTTAGTTCGTGGCAAAATGGCTCATTGGGGAGACGAAAAGACTTTATTGTTTGTTATGCAGTATTGGGAGTATCCGTGTTTATGGAATACATCATCTCCATTGTATAAAAATAAAATCGCTAGAGACAATGCTTACAAGTCTTTATTGAGGCAAATGAATGATAACAATTTAACATTGAAATTTATCAAAAATAAGATAAAAAGCCTAAGAACAACCTACCACCAAGAGTTAAAGCAGATAAAGGATTCTATGCGCTCAGGTGCAAGTTCGGAAGATCTTTACCAACCTACAATTCCCTGGTTTAAAGAGATGCATTCGTTTTTGAGCGATTCAAGAGAAAATAGGGAAACAATATCAACACCTATGGTATGTAATATATTTTGATATTATTTATAGGTAGGATGTCTCATATTTGATGTTACAAATTTTTAAATTTAGCTGTACACCAACTGTACGTAAGTATACGGCAGAAAAAAGGTCAGGAACAGCACAATTGGATTCTTGCGATAGCAGAATTTAAAAATACAAAAATTTGATAATGAACAATCAAATTTGCGACATCCTACATACGTATCCGTACTATGTTATATTTATCATACGATTTTGCCATGGTACCGCTTCTACAGCAACAAAAAGATCAGCGTACTTATTTCTTATTGCTAATGCTATTCTTGACGCATTATTACTATGTGTTGGAGGTAGGTTTGTCAAGGTAGCACGTATTTGCTGTCTCCAGGATGCTTGCTGTATGGTGCCTAGTTGTCTGTTTTCAAAATCAACACACCTTTGGGTTATATAGGTATCGGTAGTCGTTCTCAGCCAATTGTGTAGCGAACAAGCTGCTAACACGATTAAATCAACAGATTCTGGTGGTAAAACTCTAAATCTTGACACTAAAATGCCAAGAGCATTTTCAACTATGCGCCGAGCTCTTGATAGGTGGTAATTGAATATTTTTTCTTTTTCTGTGGGCGTTGTGGCGTATGGTTTCATCAGATAGGACTTTAAGGGGAACGCAGCATCTCCGACAATAATTGAATTTTCCGGTACATCTAGTTCATTTCTCTGTAATGCTTGTCCAAGGGTGGATTGGGCAAACAAACCACCGTCAGAAGCTCTTCCGTTGCAGCCAATGTCAACATACGTAAAACAATATTCATCATCTACCAATGCTAAGACCACAATGCTATTAGTTCCTTTATAGTTGAAAAAATTCGAACTGTCATCAGGCGCTCGCATAGTGATGTGTTTTCCATCTATAGCCCCTATCCATCCCGGAAAGTTCCACTTTGTGTGAAAACCCTGCTCAATTTTCTTCCATTCAACCCGCGATGGTATCTGAAAAAAAAAGCGTTCCCAGGTCATATACCTTACAAGTAACCTTTTTTATAGATTAATGAAACGTCAACAGAGAGTGACGCAGGCAGCTCTTCCGGAAGAAACAATTCAAACACAACCATTCAAACGTCAGAGGAACATATACAAGAATCACTTGTTGAAAAATCAAGGAACCTTACTCAATACCAAGAAAAGAACCCAGAATATTATGCATTAAATCAGACACCACAGTCAAGTACCACCCAGACTCACTCCATAGCAGGATCTATTACAAAGAAATGAAAATTGACACCTGTTGTTTACAAAACACCTCGTGCAAAAAACCACAGCACAATGAAAGACAGGAAATCTCAAATACCCTACAAAAATTGGAAAACATATCAACTATAATACAGGGTGGAGCTTCTCAACCTGTGACAGATGAATTCCATTACTTTGCAATGAATATGGCAGCACAGTTTAGGCAGCTTCCGCTTCCAGTAGCTTTGCAGCTTCAGAGTGATTTTCAAAAACAACTTTCTCTTGCAAGAATTAGTTCGGCACAAGTCAGAAAGACAGGAAGTGCTTCACCACCACATACTTCTTCGAGCTATCTTGATATGAACTCACCTCAAAGTGATTTTAGCTTTTTGGACGTCCAACAAGAAATACCACAAGTTTCAGATGACACACAGCACTCATTTAACAGTGAGCTTCCTGTTAGTACAACAATAAAAAGAGCCTGGGATACCTGTTAAAAGTGAATTTAATATTTATTTAGTTTCAATAAAAGTCTTACCTTCATAAAATCTTTTAATGCTGCTCCAATTTCAGCACAAACTTCTGGTAGAAACTGAGACATTGTTGATCTTCCGACCCTGTATAATGCCTCCAGTGAAATATATGAATCCCCAGTAGCTAGATATCGTAAAGTGATTTCTAATTTAGTACCAGCTGGAATGGCATTTCGCCATATGAGTCTTTTTCTGAATGTTATTGTTAATCTTAAAGAGGAGTTCATCAAACTTTTCTGGAGGCAGTCGGAGATGATTTTTATATCTCTCTAGGTCTTCTTGCAGCATTTCCTTCAACAAACTATTACTTGCTCCATAAACATCGCGTCTACTAATCCGGTTTTCACCCATATTCGTCTGTTCCTTTTTGGTTTCACACTTTTTAAACGTATTATTTTAATTACGCACTGTGTTGCTAATGACAGTATAATACTGTTCAATTAAATTTTAAATGAGACATTTCAATCTCAAAAAAACACATCAATTTAGATACCACACTTCAGCACTATTGCTATATAGGTAATCGAGCAAGGACTCCTAGGAGACGTTTTCACAGACTGGCATGTCCAAAACTAGCATGTGTATTTTGGGAAATCGTAGGATAAGTAGTTAGCATACAAGTTACTGGCCACTCGCATGCTATTTTACTGGCATGTGTATTCTCGCCTTAACACTTTATTGTTTGTACCTTGGCATCGACCGTTTCGCGAAAAGGATTCAATAATTAAAATGGGAGGTGCTGTACGTTCTGATTGCAATATTCCAAAATTAGTTGTGTTGTTTGCTGCCCATATTTATGAATAGTTCCGAAACAGGTCAATCATTGAAATAAACACAGCACATTGTGTAAGAATCTCATTCGTAAATTTTTCCCAAGCTGGGGTATCAACCTCTGAATTTTTAAATTGGAATTGGAAGAAGTATATTGAGATACGTCATTTGAAAGGTACCTTCATTGTGCTTCACTAATGGTAGTTTTGTTTAAGCTTTTATATTACTTCATCCCTATCTTATTGTAGGTCGTACTGAATGCAATTTCAAAACCAGCAAATATGAAAGATTCCTTGGCGTGGCGATTGAAAAAACACTTGAAGAAGTGTGTTAGAATCACAGCACTCTTATTTAATGCCTCACAAGCTGAGATGTGACTAATTTAAGATACGAGTATCCGAAGTATAGATATTCGTACAAGATACAAAATACGTATTTTCATCTGGAATCGAAAATACTTTTTTAAAATTGTATTTCTATCATGTATTTAGATACCTGTCGTTTAGCATCTTTGTATTTGATAAATATCTACTTAGTTTGCTAACATACTTTTTGTATTAGTTACATATGCAGTTCTTCACATAACGCGCCCTTGATGCTTCAGTTTAGGACATGGAAGATCTAACTGATTTGGCTATTGCAAGTGGCGAAAACAATGAAAACACAGGGTCTACTAGCAGCACCGCTGTTTTGGAAACACTATATAAAGATACGAGCTTGAAGAGCTCAAATGTTTATGCTACAATAAAAAATATGTTTTTCAAATATAACATATGTATACCAAATCCTGTCCATGTGGGCTCTATGATGGTAACACCTCAATGAGTGATCAAATGTTCGAAGAATTGGATCTACTTATCTTATAGTCTAATTATATTAGCAAATTTGCCCGAAATAATTGTAAAGTCTGGTTTTATTGGTGCAAGTTATTCAAGGGGCTATTTACAATATGCAGGCATAAAATGGATACACCAATTTTTGTGGGCAAACTTTTTCGAGAACAAACAATGAAAAAACGTGCTTTTAGGGATTCAGTAGAAAGAGTTGACAGGAACAAAAAGACCTTATATATAAGATTTTTAGGTATATATGAAAGCTACAAAATGAGGCCACTGAAGATCCGACTAATCCGACTAATATCTAAAATGTTATCGCCGAAAAACGAGGCAAAATGCAGATTTTGGCACTTGTTGGTAATGCGACGATAATTTCACGCAACTGCTTGAAATTCTTTAAATCCGTATGATTCATACTTCTTAATAACAACAACAAAACTGGATTATATTCTTTGAGTAGTTTTTTGAGAATTTCTAATTGTTTATCCCAAAACACCTGTTTTCCGGCCATCTCTACTAGTTAATTGAGCAATATACAGGATTAGTTCAGAGGGCATGTAATAGCAAAATATACTAGTTTGCCTTGCCGATATGAATCGCAAACCATTCCGAAAAATAAATGTTATTTTTATGAAATAACTGGTATCAGATACCATTCCAGAAAGTCTTTTGTATCTGGTATCTGAAAAACTTATTTTGAAAATATCTTGGGTTCTTTATTCCATTACGGCTCACAAGTTTTAATAGTGACATACTTGACTTTCCGAAAAGCTGTTATCTGTGGGTATTAGGAACTTTCCTCGTCGGCTTCCGATCAACATACGTTTACTTCCCAAGTATTTGCGTCTGTATGTCTAAGAATTTTTCTAGTTATGGAATCCCAGAAAGAATATAAATAAGTACTAATATAATGATTCCCGTAGAGCCTTAGTGTATCTAGAAATTTTGCTAATTTATATACCGCTATTTGGGCCCATATTTAAATAGTCCTGACCCGTCTAGGAACATTCTACTTATACGAAACATAAATATGAACTAGACACAAATTTCTAAAACTATGGGATTGTCACATAACTAATCGGATGGTTATAGACACGTAGCTCAAAGTTACAATATATAAAAAAATGAAATAATAAATACAGCCCTGGCACCAGACTGTTTCCAGTTGAAGAGGCCTTATTTAAATTTTTATTAAACCATGCGTCATCCGAACAGTGCGACTGCTGCTGCATTAAGTTCTAACCGAGTTTTGCAGACAAATATATGCAGATAATCCGTCGTATTTTAATCCGGATTCCCGGTGCAGGAATATTATGCCGTACGATGCCGTTCTGACTGTAGATAAAACCGCCGCCGGTTATACTCGAAGTGACGGATGATTTGGGAAGTTTTAAATTTAGGGCGACTGATGGAGCCAGGTCAGACTTTACGGGGTGACAGAGAACTTGGATGGACGGGATATGGTGTTAAGGGCCTATGACGGCACAATTACTTTAGACCTTTTTGCTGCTAAGTTTACAACATTGAACTTGACATGATCCTTGTTGCGTGATTGGATGATACTGGAACTCTAAGATGACCGTCCGTTCCCTGAAATCAATCAATCAAGTATCGGCCACCATCATAGGCGACTGGTCAATCAGGGGAGCACTAATTCAGCATGCTATCAGCTTTGGCGTTCTATGCAAAATTTGCCACCATACACAGACTGGAGAGAATCACTTTTATTCCATGCTTGTTAACAATCGTTTCATTTCATTTCCTTTCATTACATTTCTATATTAGTTCTCTTGGACCATCATAAGTTGATATAGAACCGGTCAATAGAAACAATAGTGTAAAAAATATACAGAAAATAAATAAATAGGTAGATAACACACATTAGTGTATACAGTCAAAATCAAAAAACAGACAAACATTTAACTAAAAACAAACATTGAAGCTGTTTGAAAGAAGCTCTACAGCTAGACCTTCTGCTCAGACCTTGAAGTAAACGTATTATTCTTTTTTGCATAGTAAATTCTCGGTTCGTTTCAGTGGAAACATCGCAGGCTATTATGCCGTATGACAAAGTTGACTGTACATATGCAAAGTAGTAAGTCAACAGCAAAGATTTGTCAACTACAAAACGTAACTGACTAATACAGTATATGAAAGGAGAAATCTTTTTAGATATGTGGTCAATATGAGTATTCCACTTTAAGCAGCTGTTTACGTGGATAACCAAAAATTTGACAAAGTCGACCTGTTGAATGGAACCATCGAGCGACTTAACCAGCAAGCTATGACCGAGGCTGGAGTTTGCATAACCGAACCTGACAAATTGAGTTTTACTTGCGTTGAGCAGGAGCCCATTATTTTGGGACCATTGCTGTGTGCTTTGTAGCTCTTCAGTAGCACCGATCGCTAGAGATGTTGATTTTTCGCAATCTACTGATAAAGATATATCATCCGCATACATAACATAATTAGTGCTACCGAAGTCATTCACAAAAATTATATACAGCAATGGTCCCAATATAGGGCCCTGCGCAACTTCCACTTCACTCCTACGCATTTTGGATCTGTGATTTTCAATTTCAACATATTGTTATCTGTTGGAGAAATAATAACCAAACCACTCAAGCGGGAGTCCTCGTATTCCATAGCACTCAAGTTTTGTCAATAAGAGCCCATGATTTACAAGGTCGAAAGCCTTGCTCAAATCAATGAATATCCCAATGCTCTTTTTGCTCATATCAATACTGCTATAGAGATGGTTCAAGAACTTTATTATCGCTGTAGTAATTGACAAACTCTGGTCTTCATTAAACAATAGGTTGTTACTGAAGTATTTCACTATACAGATTGCTACGTCCTGTTCAAATATTTTCAGAAATGGACTGAACAGGGATATTGGTCTGAAGTTTTCTAAAAGACCTTTTTTGAAGATGGGAATTATTTTTGCTTTCTTCAAACAACTGCATCTTACCCTCCTCCAACGAACAGTTCACCAAGTAAGCAACTACTCCAGCAATGAGGTGGGCAGATTTCTTCACAACGTTTGTGCTCATACCATCCTTACCAACAGAGTCAGATGGTTTCAAATCCTTGATGATATCCAGGATGTCCTTTTTACACGCAGGGTGGAAAAAGAAACTGTGACTAATTTTTGAACCTGGTGAAACATTGCTTGCAGTAATTGACAAACGCTTAATGCTGTCCAGAAGGTGGTTATTAAAAGCTGTTACGTACGGAGGATTATCAATTTGTGAGTTTCCAAATTTTATATTTATCTTTTTATTTGTGGAGGATTTGGGTTTCAGTATATTCCACGCTGCTATGGATTTGTTTGTGGCTTGCTCTAACATGCTACTGTTGTATAACTTTTTTGCTGCGCGAAGCAATTTTTTATATTCTTTGTATAAGTTACAATAATTTTTCATATCTGCGTCCTCTCTAGTTACATTATACAATTCTCTTAATCGTCGGCCAGATATAATTAAATCGTTTGTTAACCAAGGTTTTCTTCTTTTGATTCTAGTTGATATAACTTTTTCTTTAAGACGGAAAGCTAACTCGAAGTAATATTTGAGTAAATCGTTCAGTACAATATACAGGTAGGTCTAGATTTGGATACAGACAGCGAACGTAAACGAAGGAAGCGGATATGGTCTAACGAAAAAGTATGTAGCGCTTAATACTTGCTCATAGGTGGCAGTGCAACCTACTTACACAATCGGACTTAGTGCCATAGTGCGTTATCTACAATTTATGAAGTAGTGATATCATTAATATTGGATTTACCATACTCAATTACTATGTTCTTAGTAACATACCTATACCAAAATGGTTTCGTGGTATTTGGCAACTCCTCGGCCTGGTCTAGGCTTGGTATCAGGTACGACAACGCGCAGAACGAAAGGCCAATGTAAAAAAATGGCTTGTGTTCCGCTTTTGTGAGGTGTATGTATAGTAACTACGAGTATATAAGGCGAAAACTTTGGACATTGAGTTCTAATTATTTTCAAAAGAATTAGGCATGTAAATGAAGTATTTTAGTTGCTTTTCAGTTGTGTATTTCCTGATTTGAACAGGACATGAGTAAAATACAACTATAAGATTCAGTGACAGGATGGAAGGATGCGTGTTCTTTACTTTTCAATAACTCTTCCTCATCTACAGGAAAATTTCTCCAACAAACATAATCTTTGATTCACTTTCCAAGTTATTAAGTTTGTAATTGCCTGTCTCCAGGATACATAGTCTCATAATTTGAATGAGGGCCTCTTCAAATTAACGCCACTTTTAGCTGTTATTCGCAAGCGTTTTGATCTATTTTCCATGATTTTCTCATTTGCCTCATGTATCAGTTCTTCTCCATATAAGCATAACATAATGTGATCATATATTTCTGTGGCTTTGGGGTTTTCAGTATATGACCATTCTAACTACTGATTCGCCCATCTATTTTTCATTCAGCTCCGCCGATTTTTTTATCTCAGTTAATACTTTTTTCATTCTTGGATTTTCCTACAGTTCTTCGTTTGATACTTCTTGGCCAAAAAAATATTTGTGAATCCCTACACTTGGCAATATGATTTCATTGATTTTCATACTTGCTCATGCTACATTGCTGCTGAACAATCGTATTTTTGTCCACAAGTACGTGAAAATTTGACGATTGCCACCTACCAATGGTTTGCCATGCGTTGAAGACGGCAGAAGATCGCTACGTCTGTGACTCGTAGCTCCTCAACTTTCTGCACTATGCACAGATATATGTCGCGCCATCATTATGGTCGACCCATTAAGGAGTCGGAATACCTTGACGAGTCGACCGGAATGGTGGCGGGACATTTATCTTGTCCATAGCGCAGAACGTCGAGGAGTTATGAACCAGAGACGTAGCGATCTTCCGTCATCGTTATCGCAAGGGATGACAATAGCAAACCTTAAGTTACCATGCATCAAAGTCTGTCCTTACTCGCCTTTGCAAAGTTGTTAGTGATTTAATTTCACTAATGCTGTCTGTCTTTTATTTTTGTTGTACTTTCTCTTTTTCTTCTCCTTCATCACAGTTTTTCCATTATATGCGGAACACTATGTTCAGTTCTAGTGTTGTCACTGTGATTATTCGTTTTATTGGTTTATAGTTTTTTTTTATATTCTATTACGGGGTTTCAGCACTATGTTGTAGGCAGTCTCTTTTGCAGTAAATGTTATTTTAAGTTTCAGTTTTAAATTGATCCGACAGTTCATGTTTTTTTTGCTGCAAACAATTATTATTCTAGTTATAAACGGTTCTTGGTTGGATAAACTAATCGTTGGTATTTTTTACTTTGGCCTCCAGCACAACTTTAATTGCTTTTCTTTGCAATGTCTTCTTAGGATCTTGCATGGAGCGTGATAGTACGCAGATATTCTCGGCATAGGCCAAGCCTTCGAGACACCCATCTGATTCCTTCCAAAATACCAACTGTTGGGTCACTGCTAGAAAAAACGTTCTATATATTCCAATTTCTCAAGCGGTGTCTTCAACCTTCTCAAAATCAGATCTTTTTTGACAAAAAGGAGCTATATCGGAAAGGGATGTATAGTCGTAAAATATAATTTTCTTCACTTCACTTTCATAATCGTAATAAAATGTGAATAAGATCGTAACATAACATGATAAATATTTATATCTTCTATTTCCTATTAGATGTTCCGAGGGATGCATTAATTTGTATTATTTTTATAAGTAATATTGAAAGGAATGGCATTTCATGTCTGAAAATAACGTAACTTGCTTTTTCATGCTTATCTAAGAGAATACACACAATTTATATTTTCAACTTGTATAGTGAAAATAGTTCAAGGAACATTGTTTACCCCTTCAAGATACTGTATATTTATCAGTATTTATGAAGTGTGGTAATTCAGAAAATACTGGAAGAAGGTTGATAAAAGGTAAACATGTAGGGAAATCGCCGATGACTTTATTTTCCTATACCATATATATGTATATGTTTCTATATAATACAAAATAAAACTTTCAAATGTTTGAAGCAACCAGTTTGGAAAAATCATGCACAACATTTGCAACACACAGCAATATACAGGGTATGCTCAAAGTTGGGACTTTCCTTTGTAGAGCGTATAGGCCAGGCAATAATAAGCATTCATTTACAAAGCTTCAAGGTAACCGTGATATTTAAAAAAACCAATGCACCAGTACGATCCTACCACCCTCCCCTCCCACAATCCCCTCCTACGTCAAAACGTATCATGTACTAAGACTATGCGAGTCAAAAATTGGCCCATTCCTAGAGCGATAACGTAGTTATCGATTTGATGTGAGCGTTTCCAAGATCCAATTGATACTCGGTACGTCGCCATCGTCCTCGATGTTTCATTCCATCATAGCTGCATAATATCTTTGTTTATAACATGAAAAGTCGTCTTACTAAAGACACCTGAAGACCTAGTCAGCCACAAATGTTGCAAATAATTCAGGCAGAGGTAAACAAACTCATGTATTGAATCGAACAGCGACAACTTTAAGCAGTGTTTACAAACAAAACATGAGACCATGCTACTAATTTTCTAGAAGATCTAGGTTTTACTTAATTATTCTCAACACATTTTACAGTCAGTCAGATTTAAGCCTTTGTACTGCTAACATGCTATTCTGATAATTTTGGAACAGTACATTTTTGAGTTTTGTATTTTCGAGGCATCGATTTTTTATCTCACGTGAGTATTGAAGTTCTTTACCAAATGAATAGTGACTATTTTTCCTCAATCATTTTTTTTACGTTTTCGGTTCTGTTTTACAACAAATTAGCTTTGGTATTGCAAACATAGATGACTCTGAAAGGTTAAGCCTCAACTTTCAGGATACCCTGTATAATCGGAAAGTGAGAATAAAGACGACACGGTAAGTTATGTGACTATTTTGTTACACTTTATAATTAATATGATAATTGCATTATATACCTGCCACCATCACGTTTGGTTTATATTAACGATATTATTTCATTTCAGTTCATCAGTCCATGCCAGTCACAGCGTAACATACATTGTAATACCGGTTCGGTACGTGTACATTATTGCTGCAAGCAAATAAAGTTTAGTGAAGTTTGAAGTATCGACTACATAATTAGTGTTTCTGGGTCTGTACTGGAATTTTTTTGACACAATCTAAACTTAGAACCCTAGCAAAATACTTCATGATAGAAAAAACATTAAAACTAAAGGCCGGTGTCATTCTATTCCAAAGCACCTCAATTTGAAACCTGAAATATGAAAATAAATACATAGCTTACATAAAAATGGACAGATTCGCATTTTGTGCAGTCCGGCGGGAGGGGGACGAGACTGATCATGACCCCGGGCCTCCAGATATAGGCTGAGAAAAGTTGAGTGTAGGAAGAAATAGGTTTAACCACTGATTGATTATATCATTAGTGTTTACTTTATAGCACCTAATAAATCTTTTAAACAGCTGAAAGCTGAAAGAACACAGAACGCAGCTAATTTGTTAACTAGCCCATTTCGGTAGATATAAAAGAGCCTGCTCTCGCAAACTCAGAAGAATAGTTTCCTTTAAGTTAAAACACCGGTGTAATTTATTATTTCCAAGAGTAACAAGTAGCGCGATCATTGAGATAAATCTGTTTCGGTACAACTTGCCTTTTATTTTACTTCTCTTCCCTAGCTCTGCAGCTGGTTAATAGGAAGCGTTATTTCTTTGTTTCCCGCCAGAGGTAGAAAGGATTAGATTGTCGACGACTACTGAAGGAAAATATATGAGATTTTGTATACAATAGTGATGGAGATATGTTTGCTATAATCTTGAGGAATCAGAAAGATAAGTTTTGAAAATAATGTGTCGTCGATGAAAATGAGCGCGGGTGGCATTTGTACTCACACCTCCGTGAATATGTCGTAACAAACCTGTTAATGTCTATGTCCCTCACGCATACACACTCAATCGGCCTCTATGCGCCGACGCTTGTTTGTTTGACACAAAGGCAAAGGTCCTAGGGACCTCCTTGACAGACAATGACGAATAGGAGTTTGTTTGTATAAACTCTCAGACATGCATTTTTAACATTTTGTCTCATTGTCTTGGAAATTTTATCGTCAGCGTATAAGTCTTCCGAGCTTATGCTTGATACTTGTCAGTTTGACAACTTGCTTATGACGCGCGATTCAAGCGTACCTTTGTTGATCCTCTTTATAAAATATAAATGCCCGAATTAAATTTAATAAAACATTTTGAAAAAGTGAACAAAAACAGCTGTCTTCGTATCACCAAATTTATGTATGTGCCAGTATCAGCTGCGTTAAGGATCGGCTTGCGCAGTATGCAATTTCCCTCAGGAAATTTAAGCTACGTACACACTAGATACAGTTAGTCAATCCATCTGTTACTTAATGATAGGCCGTAATTACAAGCGCACATTTTTTAACCAAATTCTGGTTAAACAGTGCATAATAAACATATGGCCTAAACAGTTTCACAGTTATAGATAGATAAATATTTTTATTGAACATGCAAGCTGTACATAACAGATAGCTCAGGTTAAGATAGGAACTATAAAATAATGTGTATACTGTACAAAAGACGATGAAATCGGATCGACAACACATACGACGATTGTATAAGGAGTGCAATGACCACCAATGCTCTCAACTGGCCTCTGAAATTGCTTTATTTCTCTAAAAATATTTCATTTCTATTTCTCTTTTTTATGTGTGGATCCTGCCATTAGTAAGGTACTTTTCTCTATTGTGCTGTTTATAGGATGATAGCTTGATAATATATATTACTTACACAGTGGAAATCTTGTTATATTTAAATACGTCGACAGGAGTCACTATATTTAAGATTGAATATGAGCCTCAACACTCTTTCCTGATGTGTAAATATTTTAGAATCATCTGCTGGCAACTCCCATACCAAGATATTATATAGGAATATACGAGCACACCGTTCACCGTTGATATAGATTTATGATCGATATTTGCCTTCAATGTGTTTATCACAAAAAGCTGTATTTAGTTATTTCGAAATTACTTCATGTACACAGGATGCCTAATAAAAAAAACATTTTTTTTCCCGACTTTGTCCTCGTATCATGAAAACCAGACTTTTTATGACACATGTTTATATGCACTTTTGTATTTAAATTTAGTTCGGGAATGCGCCATTCTGACGGAGTATCATTTACGGACGCCCTGTATAATAGTCCATTTTTCCCGGCAACCGGAGTGAAAGTGAACTGTCACGAAGCTCTGCCCGTAATACGTGCTAGCCCATATGTCACGTGGTCCTGAGTTACATTGCTGTGTAGCATTAAATCTACTACCAGGGTTTGCATCTCGACTGGTAGGTATGTATCTCCTAAATTTTATCGATAAAAATGACCTTGATTTCCAGATATCCGTTCCACCTGTCCGACTTTTATGGACCGCCATTTTTGCTCCTGCTAGGAAATTGGATACCCGGCAAGTAACTGCCGATGGAGACCATTTCTCTTCCTTCTTTTCCCAGCGCACAGAGACGTATTCCTTGCCATCAGACTTTTTATTATCATCATCTGTCCCTGGATCGGAAGCGGTCTCAAATAAATTTAATCGGATATCTTACTTCCAAAATGGCGCTGGATTAGACGGTGTTGCCAGCTATGTGCCTTTTGAGCAGATGTAAAAATTCTTTCTAAGTGCACAGAGATGTATTCTTTGCCATCAGGCTTTTTATTATATCATCTGTTCGTGGATTATAAACAATCTTGAATACATTTATTAAGTGCACTGTCAAGATTCTACATTTTACATTCGGCAGAGGATCTTATGCTGTAGAGAAAGACGTGTTATTTGTCGCTTGACTGTATCATCGTAGGCTGTCCATAGATCGAAAGTGACCTCGAATGTATTTAATCAGATATCTTATTCTCAAAGCGCAGGATGGAACAGACAACAACTTTGGAGAATATCTCATTCTCAGAACGATGCTGCATGAGACAACGTTATTACGTAAAAACCTGTGTAATGCAAAGAGTGATAGAATGTCAGCTTTCCTTACTATATAGCTGCTAAGGTACAAGTAGTTCGTTTCGCTATTGCTCACTGTAAGCGTCACCCTAGCGTCATCTGTGGAGGAATAACTCAACGACATGCCAGCATGTTTTGTTGGTTGCAGAATTCCGAGCTGTAGAGCATGTACCTCTGAGACGATGTGAAAGAAACAAAATTATTTGGATAGCCAGATGTGTGGTGATTGTGTTTATTGGCCTGCATTTGTATAAAATCAGTGATATTTGCTATGAGAAAGTTATTATTGAATATGCTGCCTGTAAAGTATATTAGCCATACTAGATAGATTATTCGTGCTGTCGTTTCTAAAGAGAGGTTATAAATTACAACTTTCCCCGGTTTTTCTTGCGTTATCAAAAACTTTGAGAATCATTAATGGAAATTACCAAAACCCCCGCTTTGTATGTAATTACATCAAAATCATTACACCACAGAAAAATAGAAATGACGCATGATACACAAAACATTTTCACAGTGCCTCATATCTCGGCGCTGATTTGTATTTCATACTTGACATCGCAAAATAAATTTCAATAAGAGTCAAATGACTAGAAAAAAATAATGTAACTTACCTTCCCATGTTTAGATAAGGTTAGTCTTTTTACTATCATCTGTCCGTAGATTGGAAGTAGTTCTAAAGAAATCCGATGAGATAACTCATTCCTAGAACGGCCCTGGATGACATACCGTTGCCAGCTCTACCGTTTTTTCAATCGTTGCCTCACAGGTATATATCCTTTGCCTACGGAATTTTTATCAATATACATCCGCTGATCGAAGGCGGTCTCAAATTTTATTTAATCTGTGCACTGTCGCCAAGTTTTATCATTTTGAAGTCATGCTTTTATAGGGGCGTACTCTTTATATCACCATATACTATCCGTAGATCAAAGAAACCTTATCGGGTATCTTATTCTCAAATTGGTGCTGGATGAAAAAGTGTTGCCACGTTCATCCTTTTGCAGCAGACCTCTAAATTTTTCTTGGCATACAGAGACGTGTTCCTTGTGATCATATTTTGTACTATGATATAGATATTTTTCCGGTATGTATGATTCAGTTATGTCTCATCGAAGTTAAAGAATAGAAACGTTTGCTAAATACTGTGGGTTCAGAAGGTTGGTTACTACAAATAGCGTTCTCAGTTTTGTTATTGTTGTTCGATAAATTGTAAACAAACGCGGCTCCTGCCTTGATGCATGACAGTGATGACATCGTATCATGGTTCGCAGAACTACTGAACACATAGCTACGATCGAACCAAATCGATACTAAATACCTTGCTTTTCAAAATCTGGCAACGCTGTAAGACGAATTGTCGTCGAGCTTTGTCGTCGAAAGAAAAAGCCAGCCATATAATCTATTTATGTAGCAGAAAATGGAGAAGGAATTAAGTAGAAAATAAACAGGAGCTCACCCAAGAGAGAGCCGGCACCAAGTAATTGAAAAATTTAAGAGCCGGGACATAAAGAAGTAGAGTTACCTATAATGGTTCTGCAACTGGCTAGGCGGCTAAACTGCAGGGCCGTGAAGTTAGAGCAGTGGCTTGTTAAATTGTTTTCTTCGTAATAAGAACTTAGTCGGCAGATCATAAAGTTAAATTTGTTACGTTTTTTACAAATTTCTTTGGCGTGATAATAACAGCCTCTCGATGAACGTAGCCAAGTGTACCAGCATGACATTCTCTAGAATCTGCAAGATTCCTGAAGATAAGCCTATTCATGAGCGTGTTCACACTGAAATGTCTTCCTAGAATGCGAGAAGTCATATTTATACGTGAAGTGACCTTTCCCCTGTAAATGGTAGCTCGTATTTAATGTTGATTGCTTGCTCACAGTGGCGTAGCAAGTAGGGCGGCGGGAGGGGTCCGCACCGGGTGGCACCTTCTTTGGGGTGACACCCACTCGGTGACTCAACTTTTAGAACAATGTACAAACATAAAAAAAATTAAATCGCTAGCTCAGCTGTCTTCTTCTGTAATTCCTCCACAATCACTAGCTCAGCTATATGTACAATTCGGGGATTCCCCCAAAATCAGAAGACTACCATATTCCAACAGAAAGACGACTTCGTCGCTAAAAACGGGTGGTTGGTGAGATGGTCAGCGATATACGACTCGCACTGAAAGAAGAACTGTTGGAATGTTTTGACCGATTCAGAGTTGAACTCCAGACAAGATCGAAGTCTCTTCAAGACCCAGCCTCATTTTACGAGATCGTACAATCAAATACGTTGCTTTTGGCGAATACTGAAGAACTGAAATTAGATACATCCAAATTCACTTATTTTTATACTCCACGTAATTCGATATTAGTTACGTATTGAGTTGTAATTTATGATAACTAATTAGTGTTTAAATAAATTCCTTCATTAAGAAAATCCGATAAATACTGTGGGACAAAACTTCTATTACTACGTTGTCTATTGACCTTAGGCTACAGTTTATTCATAATTCGTAACCACCTAACTGCTAGCGTCACCAACAAGGCGTTGAAGCTGCTCTCGCCGAAAGCCCTGACATACTTGATGACAATAATCAATGCGACGCTCAAAATCCAGTACTTCCCTGCTGGGTGGAAAACTGCTGAGGTCATCATGATTCCAAAGAAGGTGACTTCGATATTTCCTCAGCATTACCATCCCATAAGTCTGCTTTCAGCTCCTTCTAAACTCGCCGAAAAGGTGATTTATCGTCACCTTGACCATTTTATCGTCAAATCACCATGTGATTCCTGACGTCCAATTCGGTTTTCGGTCCGAGCATAGCACCGAGCTACAGGCAGTCAGGCTGAAGGAGCATGTAACCAGAGTGTTCACCCCCAGCATGAATACTGGCATCTTGCTTTTGGATGTCTCAAAAGCCTTTGACAAGGTGTGGCACGCGGGCCTATTCTATTAACTAATCCAAAAGGGTTTTCCTTTTTGGCTTCTAAAATTACTGAAATCCTTTCTTGAAGGAAGGAAGTTTTGGATCAAAATTAACAATGTTTTGTCAACAACACGGCCAGTACGGGCCGGTGTTCCTCAGGGTTCGGTCCTAGGACCAAGTCTTTATTCGATTTTCATCCATGATGTCCCTTCCCAAAGCAACTGTGAAGTCTACCGCTATGCTGACCACACTGCATTTGTCGCTCAGTCGTATACTGGTGATCTGGTTCACGATGGGTTGCAGAATGCGGTGGACGAAGTTCTAGAGTGGGCGGAACAGTGGCTGATAAAAAATTAATCATTTGAAAACGCAGGCTATTTAATGTACCAAAAGAACGTCGCGGCCCCCCAGCAGAGGTTTTTGTAGACGGAAATCGTGTACCATGGACAAATTCTGCCAAGTATCTCGGTGTCACCCTTGATAAAGGCATGACCTGGCAGAAACATACAGCATCCATAAAAACAAAATTCCAAATTGCGTTTCGGCAACTATCTATATCCTTTGTTATGTAGATCCTCCAAATTGAGTTTGATAAACAAAGTTCGACTGTATAAAATGATTATTAGACCAGCCATTACTTATGCATGTGCGGCTTGGTGTTTTCTTGCCAAGACACACATGCAAAGTCTTCAAGTACTGCAAAGCATAACTTTGCGGACAATTTGCAACGCTCCATGGTATGTCTCAAATGAGACACTACACAGAGACTTCGACATTCCTTACTTGAGGGATTATGTCAAGCTTCAGGTGCAGCGAAGTTATAGTCAAGCGGAATCACACAGCAACCCTCTGTTGCGTGACTCAGTGGACTACACAGTGGAGCAAGTTCGTAAACATTCAAGGCCACGGCTCGCACTGTAATCAAAAGTTATCGTGAATCTTTAGTAAACTCAAAATTACACTCTAACCAAACCGAATCAAAAAATTTGTTTAGTTCACCTCAGAATTAATCCGTGTACCAAGTCAAAAAGCCTAGGTGTTTCCTCTTAAACTAAACACTTCTGTTTTTCTTTGCTCTTTTCTTTCCCTTTCTCTTTTTCCTGGACTTTGTCTGGTTTCTGGGCAACCAGGACTGACAGATTCGACTAACGGACATCAGACAGTGACTAATGGGCAAAGGTCCTACGGACCGCCCAGACAAACAAATGGCGAATAGTTACTGCTAGCGTACCGTCATTTCATAGCATCATAATTTCTTCCATAGCATCATCATTGCTCATATCGGATTCAAAACAGCACCCCTTGTTTAATCCTAATTATGAATATATAGCGTCGGGGGTCCTCAACAGTGTGTCAGGACACCGTCGCGGAATTACTCCTCGGCATTATGCACAAGGAGTCTCTCTTCTGCCTCTACGGACTAGAGTCGCGCAATAATGAACGCGTGCCCGAGCATTACATTCCCGCGATGGCCCCTTGGCCCCCCGCCGCCGGGCCCTAGGGGCACCGTGACCTGCTAATGAAGCGGAGCGTATTCAACAACGGGAGCCGCGGATTTTTTGAGCTTCTTCCTTCTCTTAGCGGCAACGGGCGTGAAAATCCTCTTGATTAGTACAGGGGCACTGGTTTGCGGAATACACGAAAATGGGGTGAGAAACAAATAGACCAGATGATTTTCTGCGAATGACAATATGGATACTTTTGTTTTTTATTTCACATTCATTTCTGTGTGTTTGTCCGCTAATCCTATAGCCGCCTATAACTTGAAAAGTTCCGCTTAGATTTTGGTGAAATGTTACTACTAGTCCAAGGACTCAAAAGCTTCGTAGTTATTTAAAATCGTCCTGTCGTGCGGGAGAAAAACGAACAAAAAAATAAATCAGTCAAGCTTCGCTTTTTGTCATTTAAGGCGATCCTGATTATTTTCGGAAAAATTCTTGTAGTTCTTAAAAGTTAGGAGTTAGGAGTTGCAGAGGGTTAGGTAGGGTACATCTCAACTTTTTGACATTGGTATATTTATACGCGTGGTCTCTCGATGGACACCCGTCGTCAGTGGTCGTACGTTACAGTCGGCAATCGCTTCCATACTGCATTGTACGTCGTGTAAGCCAATCTCGTGATTCACGCGAGATTGATCATAGCAACGATCATGTGGACCTACAGGAACTCCTGTCAGAGGCAGGAGGAATGTCATTTAATTTTTTTTTATACATGTTCGTAGCTAACTTTTTTCTTAGTGTCAAACATAATCCTTTGCGAACTGATGTCAGCATTTCATGGGAGCTACAGAGTCAACTTACTGGACTCAATTTTTCTTAATACCGAGTAAGCTGAGAATGAAACTGAAAACAGCTAGTTCACGGTATAGGTATATGGTGTCCCAGAATGAGATCAAAATACCTAAAATATAAATAGAACACAAATAAGTAGCTCTGGTTACTATAAAAGAAATGTCCTATGAGACTCCCCTACAAATTCATTTATTTACCATATGGCGCACATTATACTAGTAAACAAATAGACAGTGCTTTCCAGAAAGGTCCCCCTCTACTTAATTTCTGAAGTCAAGTTAGCGAGCTGAAATTCGGGACGATGAATTTGACGCATGACTATGTACTATATTCTAATAGAAAAATTTCATGACAGCATCTGGGAACTATCCTGTAACAATTGTTCAAATGAAATCTGGAGACATATGCTACTTTATTTTGAATCCTATTACTTTGTCACCCTGCGATATAAAACCACTGCCTTTCAAAATGGCGGACTGACAGGCTGACGAAGGTTGGAAGATTTTTTACATTGAATCGCTTAACAAGTTATCAGCAAAATGTTGTTGTTTATTATATCAATCTTCTACTTTTGGGAGGGTGTTATCTTTATGTGCAGCAGACTATGGGAAATTCCGTTCAGGAAATTTGACAGATGTTCCAATCTCTTGATGACATGCTCCATCTATTATTACATTTTCCGATAGAAGATTGTTATATAACGCTGTAGACTAGCCGATATTTTTTTTTTAATTATAAGCGACTTGATGCACAACAACGTTCAGCTGTGAAAGCCTGTCATATTAACATTCTGAAAGATAGTGACTTAATGCAACTCCTGAAACTTATCCAGCGGTTTTTATGTTCATAGCTATATATACCTTTTACTTTTTCTTTATTCAACGACGTACATGGTGATCTTTTTCAAGTACAGTTACAATTGCCGTACAGAGAGACGTCAAAACGTATATTTTATATTCTGCTATACAGTCGTCATAACCCAGAACGCAGTAAGTGTAAAAAATGCGAAAATGAGATATTGTCATTATAATATGAAAGGCACGTAGAAGAAGCATATTGCGATGATAATATATAAAATACAGTATATGTCATGATGAATACGTATCCAGCTAATTTACGACCATCGTAAATTAGAATACAGTATCTGCACAACAATAAACTAAAACATAGTAGTTGGCCCGTTCTTACTGTATTCTTGTTTAGAAACCGTACAGATACTGTGTTTTAATTTATAGCCAAAG
This sequence comes from Acanthoscelides obtectus, assembly GCA_963669975.1. NCBI lineage: Eukaryota > Metazoa > Arthropoda > Insecta > Coleoptera > Chrysomelidae > Acanthoscelides > Acanthoscelides obtectus. The sequence goes on from CAVLJG010000006.1 coordinate 70,044,547, forward strand.
CAATGGATCTAGCAGATACTATAATAATAATAATAATAATCATCATCATAATAATAATAATAAAAATAGTAATAACAGTAATAATAATAATGTGTCCTTATTCAACTTTGCATACACAAAATAAAACAGAAGAATAATATCTTGCAAACCGCAAAGTGCAAAATTGTGTTACCCTAGGGGTATTTTTCAACTCAACCTTAAATGAAAAAAGGTATCCATATCATGAACATATCTAAGAGAAAACCCAATAATAAAGATAAACGTAAGTATCAATGATAGTCATAATAACTATTCTGTAAGATGTACCTAGTGCCTCAGAGAAAGGAATTATAAATAAGAAAAATGTAGCGAGTTTCAGCTCATCCAGTTGCTGGGGCAGCTATCAACATCCTATCAGCAAATCATAATATATTTTTGAAGGTAACGAAAAAGTATTTTGTATCAACAATTAGTAGAACAAGAATGAAAGAGAGACAAGTAGAAAAGAAGTGGGCGTAAATAGACGGCATATAGGGTCCTTCACAGTTCAGGCAGATACAAATTCCTTAGCTTCTTCTTAAAGTTCAATAAAGAAAAGCCATAAAAATCATTTGGGAAACAATTGTATAGTTTGGCTGCGTTATATGAAAAGCTGCGTTTAAAGATTAATGTTGAGTGAGCTGGTATAACTATCATTCGCCTATTTCTAATATGTAATGACTGATATTTTCAAACTTTGAAATTTTATCTAAAAGGTACTCCGGCTTTTTGTTCACGAGAACTTTGTGGATTGGTGATAGGAAATGCAATTTTCTCAATCTATCTAAACTTACAATGTTGTGTTGTTTGAATATATGGTTTATGTGATCAAACTTTCTTATACCAAAAGAGAATCGCAGGCACGAATTTTGTACTCGCTGTAATTTTAAACAACATTTTTTAAAACTTGCTGTCACAGTAAGATAGGCGATAAATTATAAGGGCATCACATAACTTCATTTTCAATCTACTGTTTAAAACACGACGCTGTGGATATAATTGCTGTAGCATACTATAGGCTGAGGAGGAAATTTTATTGACATGGACACTAAATCGAAGATCTGAATCAAACCACAATCCCAAATTTTTGCTCTCACCCATTGCAGGTAATGGTATGTTATTAATGTTCAGATTAAACGAACGCTCAGAAATCATACGTTTTTGTTTAGAGCCAAACATCATTGCCTTTGATTTATTGGGATTAAGGCTTAGATTATATGCAGTTGATATATTGTATAACATATTAATATCGTCGTTAATCAAAGAGTAGGCGTTCAAAATGTGATCAATTTGAACACTGAAGTACAATTGTGTATCATCCGCATAGTGATGTATTTTACAAGTTTTTACGTAGTTAAAAAAGTCTGAAATACATTAAGAAAATAGTAAAGGGCATAGTATGGACACTGTAATCATTCTCTTGTCAGAAGATGAAGAGTTTACCGATACGTACTCGTACCTACTAGTTAAGTAGTCCCTTATTAAATTTACCACATTATCTGCAAATCCAGAGTATGCACAATACATTATGATCTAGGGTATCGAAGGCTTTACTGAAGTCCAAGAGAATTAAACACATAACATTACATTTGTGCTCGAAATCCAGATTAAATTGGTCGTATAATTTTGTTGGTCATAACAAATTCCAAGATTTGCTTTCTTATGACCATTTCCAATAATTTGGAGAGTATTGGTAATATACTGATTGGCCTCAGATCTTCAATATCTTTTACTACAGATACCTTGGGGATTGGGATAATTTTTGAAATCTTAAAGACTTCTGGAAAAACAGAGCTTAATAAAGAAAAGTTAATAATATAGGTAATGTGGTACAGTAGATGCTCCTCGAAAACATGTAGCATTTTTTTGGAAATACCATCATGTCCTGCTGCATGAGATCTAATACTTCTTATGTTTTTTGAAATTAATGCAACATCTACTGAAGTGAAAGAAGACAAGTTGTTACTGCGAGGTTCTTGATATGTATTTAACAAATCGAGTTGAGACCGAGTTCTATGAACTTTGGGCAGATCTGAAAAGTAAGAATTGATTGTATTTGGATTATAAAGGTGTTGAGGAATGTAATTTGTACTGTTTTTGACAACTCCTATTTAACGTAGCAGATGCCAAGTCATTAATAATAAAAATGAATAATTAATAATAATATTATTATATTATTCATTTTAATGAGATGTTCCAAATGTTGTGGCAATGGATGATTTTTTATTTTAAATATGAAAATAAGAACCAAATATGATATTAAATTTTTTATATTCAACCACTGCAATTCTTATAACATAGATTTTATTTTGGTGTACTTATTTTCATTCAATATTACTTTCACAGCTTTATTTTATAGAACCTGTAATTTTGAGACAGCTTCATTGGCAGTGAACAATGTTTATACAGGGTGTTTCAGTTTATTGTTGCATAACTTTAAGATTCGATAGAACTTCTAAAATTAATGCATAAAGTCTATATAATCATGGGTCAAAAAATGCGTGGCTTCCGAAATACACGGTGTTTAAATTTACTTTCTAAAATAGTTTTTTTAAATATTTCGAACAATATTTGATGTATAACAGTGAAAATTGGTATACAAGGGCGCTCTGTACTGTACCTGTAGTGTATTAAAATGACCGAAAATTTTTTCTTAGTGCAATTTTTTGCTTTTTGAATAAAAAAACTAATTCTTCGCACTTTTCAACATAAAAAAGCTCTCCTGTGAGTTTTAGTTAGGGTAATTCGGGGAGTGATGGCGCACCTTTTTCTTTAACAGCTGTATAAATCGAAAGAAAGACCAAATCATACTCAAAACTTAAACTTTTATTCTTTGGTTATCAAGCAACAAATATCAAACACATTATTCAAATTAGGAAGTATACAGAAACATAAAAAGCTAGCTCTAAGGACATTATACAAAAATCCATCTAACCCGGAAGATGCGGTTGAGATGGCGCAGCTATTTCGGGTGAGATGGCGTACACATAGTAAGATAAAATATTTACTTCTTGGCATTGAATTCGTTATTCAAAACTGCTTTTGCACACCCGTTGCATAACTCACTATAACGTGAACATGTTTCGTGGTACCAAGACAAACATCGGATACATTTTAGCCAATCATCAGGCTTTTTTGTTGTGGCATATGCCTCATTACAACCTCTACAGCACTCATCTTCTGAGCCTTCTGAAGAAGAATCATGTAAAGACACATCCGCTTCTGATTCTGAAGAAGTGTTTTCAACCAAATTTAATTTTCGACGGCGCCTACTACCCTTTTGTGTTTTCTCATTTTTATTTTCCACTTTCCTTGTTACAATTTTCCTTGGATGTTTTTCCTGCTTAGATTTTTTGTTTGTAATACTTTCAGCGGAGTTGAGTATTGACGCCACTTGTTTGCTGCGTTTTCTAACTTGCTGAACAGGTGTACTAGTACACGGTATGGGAGAAATATTATTTAACATTTTGCCAGGCGTCAGGTTATTTTTAGGAGGGCTTTCTGGTGGGGGAAGACTGTCCTTTGAACATCCTGGTTGAGGGTGATCCAGAATACTTGCTTGAGTTGTTATCTCTTGTTCGTTATTATTGCAATTATTAACATTATCCTGAACATCTGTGGTCTCCGACAAAAATGCTTCATCCGGAATTGCTTCAGGATTAAATGGTACTATACCTGTTGCCTTAAAGGCTGCCACAGCATTACTTACTGTGGCAGACTTGACCCACGCCGACGCAAGAAGTTCTCCAAACTGAAGCCGTGTCAACCTTCTTGTAGGGTTATTTTTTATATAAAGATTGCACGCTCTGTAATAGTTCATTTTTAATGACTTAAAAAACCCCCTATCCAACGGTTGCAGAAATTGTGTCGTATGACTGGGTAGGCATACAAGGATGATATTGTTACTGCTGGCAAACTCGAGCATTTCAATGTTGTTACAATGTGATCCATGTCCATCCAGCAAAAGAATAACCGTCCCAACTGGTTTCCTTGGTAGGAATTGTTCTTTTAGCCAAAGGTAAAAGAGAGCACTATTGATGTAGGCGGATTTTTCATTCATGTAGACTTTTGACCCCGGTGGCAGACCGTCTTCATACTCAGCTTTCTTATTTTTGCCCTTCATAATGCAGGTAGGGGGAATATATACACCTTCCGCACTAAAACATGAAATAACAGTAATGGTCTCTCCCTTTTCCGCAGCGGTGATGCTAGCTACATTCTTAGAACCTTTGGCAGCAACAACGAATCCGGGTTTGTTATTCAATTGCATTCCAGTCTCGTCCACGTTGAAGATGTGGCTATGCTTTTCAAAGAGTTGATTTTCTGCAAGGACTCTTTCCAAAAGCTTAAAGTAGTCAGCAACCTCTTTGCGTCTCATTCCTTGAGCGCGCGCAAGAGACACTCCTTCGGACTTTCGAACTGACAAACCCGGATGACGCGATAAGAATGAATGTAACCAGTCATACCCTGCTTTTCCAGATTCATGATTGAAGCGGTGCTTTATTTGCAACTGTTCAGCCAACTTAAAGGCCATAACACGGACGTCTTCTCGAGTAGGAGCAAACCCATGTGCTTGTAGCTTTTTTATGTGTGTCACAATCTTATTTTCATTTTGTATGCCTAGACATGCTGACGGCCCCTGAGGTCCCACTACCAGATTACCAGATTTCTTTCGTCTTCTTAAAGTGGTTGCTGGAACATTAAAATGTCTTGCAGCTTCATTTACACCCATGGAGTTATTATTCACAGCAGCAATGGCTAGCAGTAACTGTTCCTTGGTCCATTGTCCACGTAAAGACGTACTACGCCTATTGTATTTCGTCGGCATGGTACTGGAATAAAAAAATATATAGGTATTCAAAGCTCCAACTCACCCGCAGTTTAGTGCACCGTCTCACCCAAAAATGCCGGGTGAGATGGCTCACTTAATTACTAAAACTGGCAACGACTAAAAATCTTCGTGCTAGGTTAGAATCACTCCTACAAGCGGCTGTAGCAATATTATGTCACTAAAAATGAATTTAATCATGGAATAACTTACCAGTCTCTTGTTGATCGTACCGTGATGCAAAATTTTGCAAATTCACGATTAGTTTTCTTGCTTCCGCCACTCCAATTATCGTGAGAAACCACTTTTTCCGCCGTACATTACTTATTTCTAGGAGTGTTTATAACATAACTAACATGTCGTGTCTTGATGTTAAACATGTTGCCAAATATAGCGCTGCGCCATCTCATCCGGTGCGCCATCTCTCCCGGAATTACCCTATAGTTAGCCATTTTTGAGATATTTCGATTTTTAAGGTTCGATGCATTTTTAATTATTTATGGGAAAATAATATTTTTTTCTACATTTTCGATTTGGGCATTACAAGTAATTAAGATGATCGTTTAGATTGTGTTTTTAAACACAGCAATAATTCCTAACTCCAAATAAACACAAAAAACAGAATATTAATTTGTTTAATTTTTCAATATTATTTTTAACAAATTAAATTAATTATTTACAACTAAAATGCTATTGGATAGTTAGGACAAACATACACAATCTAAAGTAGTTGCTCGAAATGTAAACCCAATTGTTCAATACACAATTCGCATCTACGAATGATCGAACGTGGTATAGCATTATTCAAATAAGGCCTTATTTCATCACATGCATTCCTGATTCTGTCTATTAGCATATCTCTTGTGGTTACGGGAGTCTGGTACACAAAGAAATCTAATGGATTTAGGTCGGGGGATCGTGGAGGCCAGGCGACTGGTCCTCCACGGCCGATCCATCTTTCTTTATTTTATTCGTCCAGCCAGTTTCTAACTATTCTCGAATAATGAGCTGGACGACCATCAAGCTGGAACCAGGCCGATCTTCTTAAACCTAACATAACATCATCCCACATATTTGCATGTTCAGCCTTTAAAAATTCCAAGAAGGTCGCAGCATTTAACCTTGCAGCCAAAAGGTAGGGTCCAAATAGTCGATTACGGTAGATACCAATCCACACGTTCACACTAAATTCATGCTGAAAATTTCTTTCCCGAACTGCATGCGGATTTTCATGCGACCAGATCTGTTGATTATGAAAATTTACCACTCCACGTCTGGTGAAGCATGACTCATCGGTCGATAAAACGTTACTTAAAAACCCCCTATTATTATCAGTTCTATCAAGAATCCACTGACAAAATTTGATTCTTCGTTCTCCGTCCCCTGGCTGTAGTCCTTGCACAGGTTGCAAATGGTAAGGACGTCTATGGTCATTTCTAAGAACATGGTGAACATGGCATGCTGAAATTCCCAAGGCATCAGAAACTCTCCTAACACTTGTGGTCGGATCTCTATCAAACTCACGCAGAATCATACGGGTAAATCTGCGCTGACGAACATTTATGTTTTGATCCCTTTGGAGATTTCCAAAACCATTTTCAATTATTTGGCGATGCACTCTTACAAATACTGAGCGATTTGGATGTCGTCTGTTTGGAAATCTTCGTGCGTATTCTCTGGCTGCTTCTGCTGCGTTTCCATTTACAAAGCCATACACAAAATGAATATCCGCTAACTCTTGATTGGAGAATAGAAATGGTATTTTTATAAAACTCACAAAACAAAAACAGGTAAAAGAAACTAAACTTCGTGCATTCACAATTGCAAAAAAACGTTGCAGGTTTCAACAGACAACAAAACTAACTGTCAACTAATTGACGTTTAACCTTATTCTGCTTTCAATTTCAAAAATATTTGTTGGCACAGCCTACTTCTAAAAATTATCGAGATACTGACTTTTTAACGTTATTTTATCATAAGTAATTAAAAATGCATCGAACCTTAAAAATCGAAATATCTCAAAAACGGCTAACTATAACGAAAATTCACAAGAGAGCTTTTTTATGTTGAAAAGTGCGAAGAATCAGCTTTTTTACTCAAAAAGCAAAAAATTGCACTAAGGACAGATTATCGGTCATTTTAATACACTATATGTACAGTAGAGAGAGCCCTCTAGCGGCTACAGTAAAGCTATGCCCATGGTTCGTTTTGTCGTACCAAAAAACCCTCGTATACCAATTTTCACTATTATACATCAAATATTGTTCGAAATATTAAAAAAAACTATTTTAGAAAGTAAACTTAAACACCATGTATTTCGGAAGCCACGCATTTTTCGACCCATGTTTATATAGACTCTATGCATTAATTTTAAAAGTTCTATCGAATCTTAAAGTTATGCAACAATAAAGTGAAACACCCTGTATAATAGGTTTTGTATACTAAAGATTATATATGCCGAACCCGATGCCGAACGTGCGACAAACATCATGGCATTGTACTCACTGTGTTATTAATTAAAAAAAACAGAACTTCAGACAGTTCTGAGGTAACAGGTTATGCTTTTTTTAATTATAGGTAGGCATCCTCGGTAAAAATAATTAATTCGTTAAACCAAAATCATCCTTTTTCCTTGCAACCTTGAAATTTGAGAAGGATTACAACACGTTCTCATCGCTTCTGTAAAATGTGAAATTAGCATATACAATCTTCAGACTTATGATGGCAGTGTAGGACTGGGCCTTCCAAACATGTTACTTTGGCGCCATTATTGTTCAGCTTAAAAGAATCAGAAACATTGCGGTCTGGCTAGTCCATCTCTGGCGACCTAAATGAGTTATGGACTTGACTGTGTAAGTCCTTGCGAGCTCATCCGCCCTTTCATTGCCTACGATACCTGAATGTTCTCACACCAAAGTTACACTGTTGTGTTCCAGAGCGTTCAGTTCTTTCTGGCATTCCTAGATCAGTGCAGTTGTCACCATAATACTTCTCAACGCTTTCAACGACGCTAGGCTGTGACGATCCTTATATTACAAAGGCGTCTCTTCCAAGTACATGTAGTATATCTTTTCCCATATACAGGGTAATTAACAAGTCGTGACCAAACATGACACATCATACGCAGGGCCGCATTTAAGGGAGGTCTTCTATGTAGTATTTTTTTCTCGACGGCTTCATTAAAAAGATACGGGGTGTTGAGGTTTGAAAATAAAAAACAATTTTTTTAATATCTTCAAGACCGTCAACTGGATTGAACTGAAATTAGGTATATGGATTTACCTAAGTTATGTCCACATTCATAAGTCCTTACTTAAAATTAACGTGCACCAGTGGCGGACATACAGGGGATAGTGGCATTACTTTCCCTACATAAAAATGGTACGTCACTGCTTTTTTTATGGAAACGCGAAATATTTCAAATTTTACCTTCAATTTGCTACAAATAACTACTCTTGTGTTTTTTCCTAGAGTGGATTGTTTTTGTAAAAATAGAAAAAACAAATTAGATAATCAAAGCTTTATTTAAATAAATGTTCAAAAATGCCACCATTCTGACGGATACGGATAAGTGCGGCATCTCTTTGATAAAGAAACACGTATTTCCGCAAAATTTGTTGTGGCTTGAATTTGATGAAACGCATTATATATCTTCTTATATATATACAGGGTGACTTCGAAGTTGAGTCATTTATTTTAACAGTGAGTAGATCTGATCAAAAGAAATGTTTTTTTCCTTTACCATTTTTCTGGTAAAATTAAAGTAACAAAGTTATAGCCCTTTGGAAGTTTGAGTACCGCCCTGTCTCAATAATAATATCATGTACTCGTGTTTGGCAACAACGGATATAATCCGCCTTACCGGTTCATCGCATCGGAAACAAAAAAGCGAAAGAATTTGGAACGATGTTTTTGCAATTAAGTATTTTATTCAGTTCAGTTATACATACAGTCAGTGTCTGTCGGTTAGCGTGTGAATAGTGTCTGTTGCGTGGCTCAAACGAAATAAAAAATGGCACATGTTTATGCGGATCGGTTTCCCAATCGAGTGCAACCAACCCCTCGTGCCTTTGTTAATGTAGTACAACGGGCTCGTGAATCAGGTGACTTAAGACCTCACAGGGGACCTCACGATCAAATACAGGTCCGCACTGAAATACTTGTCGGGAGGATACTTTATAAAACAAGGTAAAAATTTTTTTTTAATTTTTTTTTTATTTTTACACACATATTCTGGTTTATCTTCCTTCTACAATCATTATCTGAAAATTAATGACTCAACTTCAAAGTCCTGTATATATTCTTGTAACTGACAAACAGTATTAATTTGTTCAGCATACACTAGTTGTTTAAAAAAATTAATGGGGTTCAAATCAGGAGACTTCGCAGGCCAATATACGGGCCCGTTTTTGTCAATCCATCGTTGTCTAAGATGATTATTTAACTATGCGATGAACATGCGGTGGGACACCGTCGTGCTGATCCGCATTCGTACTCTGGCTGCCAACGGAACATAATCTAACACATTTTCTATGTAATTCAGTTGGCCGTTGAAAATGCCGCACCAGACATTTCTAGAAAATCTGTGCTGCGACGAGTGGATTGTTACGGAACGGGGATTTTTCTAACGATCAAATATGTTCACTATGGGAATTGAAGGTTTGACTCATCGTAAAAAGCGATTAATCTGACCACAAAACCAAATCAATAAAATCTGCATTTTGATTATGAATTTGCAGTAACTACTCACAAACGTTTCGCCGTTGCACTTCGTCGCCGGGTTGCAGACATTGCACATTTTGCCGAAGATAAGAATAATAAAAAACCTTTGGGGTAGGTTGGCGTCTGTTAGAAAATCTATGTTAATGCCCCCGAGATGCCACTAAAGCATTTCCATTACAGAACGCGTACACAAAAATAATAGCGGCGTACATCATTGCTAAATTCCATCTCGCAACACTCAAAAATGGATAAAAAGAAACTTTTGACTTTTGCAAAAAAAAGAGTAGTAGTAACGATAACAACCGTATAACACATAACTTTGACAAACTACCTATCTCCCTAGAAACGTCCCGTTGGTATCATCAAGGCCTCCTATTTTATTTTGAAACTAATTGTATCTCGGCTTTTCATGAGTAATTATTTGTAGCAAACTGTTAAAGTTAAAATTCGAAAAATTGCGCGATTCGAAAAAAAACAGTGGTGTACTATTTTTATTTGGAAAAATAATTCCATCAATCCCCTGTATATCTGCCAGTGGTGCACGTAAATTTTAAATAAAGACTTTTGAATGCGGACGATACTTAGGTTAATCCACATACCAGATTTTAGTTCATTCCAGTTGACGGTTTTGAAGATATTAAAAAAGAAATGGTTTTTATTTTTAAACTTCAACACCCCGTATCTTTCTATTGGAGTCCTCGAGGAAAAAATGTTACATAGAAGACCCCACTTAAAATGTGGTCCTGTGTATGACAACTAATTTCCAATATGTTTGTACAGGGAAAAGTACTTCCTAGTTATGAGCAGATTGCCCAACGTCTTTTTAACAGCAGATGCCGTTATGCTGTATTCGGAGATAAATTCTTTGTTGCGACAATATTATCTTCTGACTATATTCTATTACCACTTCGAGTTTCATTCCCTGCAGACTTCCAGTGGCGAGGTCATTCCGTTCACTTACGTTTATTCCATCAGTTATTTCATTTAGAATCATGAATAAGGCAAGCGTTCCCGGTAAGCGAAAACCATTCCTTTAACAGTGCAGCATTCCAGGAATAACCCCCTTTATAGGCCATGAAGTACACAGTCAGCAATTAACAGTGTAAATTGTGCTACAAAGAACAGAATTTCATGTCTTGCACAGCTCGACGAGCTTGCTTTCACTTGGTTGATTTCATTTCAGACGCTTTCGTGTGGTTTTAGGCTTTCATAACCTTATTGCGTAACCTGGAGCCATGTGAAATTAGTTTTTACCAAGAAGCTAATTGAATTGAGGGTTTTAACTATCTTATTTCTGTAAACTCGATGCAATTGACATGTTTGCTTCCACACAAAAGCTGCACGCCCAAAAAGGGAAGATAACTGTGCTATCCTGATACAGATTTTTAAATAATAATAGGCACCCCCCAAGTTATCGAAAAGGTCAAGAAAATGACAACGCACAATCACAGAACTTATTAAAGGCGGAGCAATGGCCTTTTGATGCTGAACACAAAAAATAATGACCTGGAAACCACGTTACGTATCTACAAAATTACAGAAATAGCAATCTAAGGGCCGATTTCACCAACATTATTATTATGGACCAATAGGAAAATACCTTATCGAAATGCAATTTGACAGAAGCTGTCAAAGGTCTCAGAATATCAGTGATTTCTATTAAAATGTTGAATAAAATCGTGAAAATTCGACTGTATTACAAACAAGACCACTTTTTGATTCCAATATGATGCTTTTGTACAGAGAAAACAGGACAACTTTCATGTATTTTGATTTATGTTATAGGTGTACATTTGACCATCCGTTATTTCCTCAGCGAATGGGAATGGGAGAAACAATAGGTTGATTTGCTAGCTGTTAAATTTTTCAGCAGGTTTGGTCGTTTGTTAATTCATGGCAATCTCGAAATTTGTTAAGTTCAATATACTGTGTGTATGTGATCATTACAGCTACACATACCTGTTGAATAGTGCGGATTTGCAAGAAAATAGAATATAGAATGTATTCCAACCAATTCCTCATCTCTCTTTTTATCATAATAGTAATCATTTGTTATAAATTCATGGGTTAATGAATTTCTTCAAAGCAATCAAAACAGTATGTCGTCCCCATCCTAAAACACCGATATGTGTAAAACATGTTAATCCCTACATCTTCGAGGTGCATAATGCAATTACTGTAGACATAGACCTAAAATTATTAGTAATTACTGAAAAATAAGAGCTAAAAAGAATTATAAATAGTGATAAAGTATTGGAGGTTAAGTTTTTTGACTGGTGACTGGTGGGGATACAATATAGGGATGTCGACGATAGACGATACATTGATGTATCGAAAACATCGATACATCGGACGTAGAACATCGATCTTTACGCATCGATGGATTCCTGACGATATATCGATATCGAGAGGAATCATAAACATCCGTAACCGTATACCCTGAGTCTATCCTTAACTGTGCTACCATCTCTAAGCGAGGACTGGTAGCTTCGAAATTGAAAGGCCAGAAAGCTATTTAGGTGTTTAGTAGTATTTGAATATTATCATTACAGATGAGCACTGAGCCACTGAGTGGCCACTGAGCACTGTAGTATTTTCTTCATTCTGTACGTCCCCAAGGGATAGAATAAAATAGACTGAAATTTTCAGTTCTCAGAGAAAGATTTTCCCCTGCCGGCCCTTGACATCGTTTCGAAATACGCGACACGACATGAGAGTTGTTTAATATTGTTATGGGAGCAACTTTAGGATCAAAGGTATTAACTAAGGTAGAATATTTTAGACACAAAAACTGCGCTAGTTTTATCAGAAGAAAACACTATATCTCTGAGCCACAGAAGCAAAGCGAATCTCAGGCTTTCGATTATCCCATCACTATTGTGATGAAATGACAATTTGTCCCTTCTTGGATTACTTGAAAAAGTGATGTGCTTTCCAGTTCGTTTCATTAAGTTGCGTTCAGTTCTAGGAACTAGTTCGTGAACCAACTACTTTATGCAACAATACCACAAAAAATATATATACAGAAACAGAGCAGATATTCCAGTCTTTCAGTCGAGATAACGTAAAAATGATTCAATTCATATTTTTTAACCGTTCCAATACATTCCACTGATCGCAAATGTATTCTCCCATCACTAACATTATGAGACACTAATTTCAAATGTCAATTCCGATCTCCTTTGGTCTATTCTCCTTCTCCAACGTCACTGTATTCTATGTGTTGTGATCACTTGTTTTGTTATGTGTGAAAAATGGAATTTTTTAACAACAAACTTCCGTATAAAAGTGCTTCTTCCAAGATTTTTTTGTAAAGAAATACATATTACACTGTCGTGTACACGTTAAATCTGCACGAACCCCTAAATACGTGGTTATGTTGAATGTACCATCACCATGGTGCGACTGATTATACACTGAAATTTAAACAAAAAACTGCAATTGTATGTATGAATGTTGAACAGTTACGGACCAGTGGGGTCAAAATATCGTTGAGGAACTGGAAAGAAGTGTATGAATGTGTTGAAATGCAACACCTAACAAAAATTTGAGTTAAAAGGCTATTTCATGTAAGGGTTTGGAAATGCAAGTTTGCAAATATAGGATAAACTATAAGCACACAGTAGGTGATATAATCACATATGGATTACAAAAGTTGCAGTAAACATGGAAAAACCTTAAAAATATTGGCTCAGTTTTACATAATTTCATAATATTTAATAAACTGAAAAGATTTCAATGGCAAGCTGTCACTCCATATTTTACAGTGTTTTGTTTTGAATACTTTGATGCTATTTGCTGCCAAAAATTTGACGGTGAGATCTTGAGGCTGATTGGGTATATTTAACGGACTGTTTGGTACTCGTACCCTATTGGTGCAGAAGAATGGTTTGTTAAATTGTGAAATCCACTCTAAAGGACTTAATTGTCACTTAGATAGCTTACATTCACTTCATGTTCACTTGTGGTAGCTATGTGTGTTCCCTGAACGTCAAGTTATGTGTTGTGGCTCTTATGTGATGTAATATCAGCTTTAGAGATTTCACTAACGGAAGCTATCGCTTCTATGCTATTATAGCTTGTTGTGTCGGAAACCATACCAAATGTCGCTTATCAAGCCGTGATTTTCGGTCCATGGGCAAATTTCCAATTCTCAGAGAAAGTACTAGATGCGTAAGATATTTGGAAGAGACACGAAAGTACTGGAGCAAGTTCCGCTAAACATATCTTCAGTACACTAGCAAAAATCAAATCAGGACGAGAAGCTTTGTTGATGTCGAGCGATAAGAGCACCCATCATACCGTCTTTTTCTCATCATCCCTTGCGTTCGCGAAGACGTGTTCCTGTCAGGAGGAGTCCTCATCTCCGAACAGCCGAAACGAAGGTACGGTACCGTATTTTGGAAACATTAAACTATACCAGACTTGTTGCATCCCCAAGCAGTGATAACTTCCAGATCTCTAGTCAGTGAAAAAGTCACAACTAGTCATCTTTTTTCCAGCTCATCGGCAGAGATCGGCTTGGCACTCTTACTAATTACGGGAAGAGTGCTGTCATCAACAAACCTGTATATCGGATTGATTATACAGGAGGGGAAATTGTTAATATGTTACAGAAACAGTGCTGGAGCGGAACTGATCTCTGGGGAACACCCGCGTTGACATTATGGGATGAAGAGGAGAACCTGTCAATTACGGCCGGTAAGGAAACCAGCCACCCATCTCCAAAGATCTTCTGGCATTCTATAGAATGAAAGCTTGCATAAGTCATGCATCCAAATAGCGAGAATGCATTTGCCATGTTATTGTAACTCCTGAAACCTAGTTACCCTCTCCTGGAAGACCGCAATTTTAGAGCCGCCACTGCGCTAAGGGCACCTTAAACCGACTCTGGGTCACCGCAGACACCTCTATCCCCATTAATAAATATCTTATTGCTATTCCAACCTCCCAACGTCCCAACCCAGCCCAGCTTGCCGTTTCCTCGGATCGAAATCAATTTTCATATTTCACGGAACGTTGCCAGCGCTGGAATAATAATTTTGCGGGAAAATATCCGGTTGGCTGATTTGTGTGTCTTCTGCTCTCTTATTGGTCCGATCGGAATACATACAATGCGTAACGAGCTGGATACAATTTGATTGCGACCTGAAGACTGAAGGTCAAAAGGTGAAGGCAACAGCAGGTGTCCTGTAAATAATTATATTTCAATCGCCCCAGGCAAATCAGGATTCTATGTTGGAAGGAGGATGTTGAGTTAGGATTACAGAAAGATGAGACAGTGAATCACTTGCTCTGCGACTGCCTAGCTGTCCTAACAATGATCAACGTAAGGGAAACTCCGCTAGGTCTCATCACCCCCTTTTTCAATAGTCTGGGGTTGCTGACGATCCAGACCTGAGCGACCCCTGGGAAGGAACGACGCCCAAATGCTGTGATCTTGGTTGATTCCAGTCCTCCTATACCGAGGACGCCTTAGACAGATTGCTTCACAAGTCGACAACACAGGGGCAAATCAGCTGTCGTACCAGCTAGTTCTGGATGGATGATCATGGAGGAGATCTCTGCGGAGCAAGGTCCATTAGCATAGCGAAACAAATTATCGAGATTGCCGTCTGTCCGTCGGTGTCAGTGGGTCTCGAGACTGTCCGTTGAAGAAGTACCATCCGTCTACGGACGATCTCGCCCTGAACATCACCGAGTATGGAGTTGATTCGAGGTGACTGCACTCCAAATATGTGAGCAGTACTTAGTACAGACTGATCAGGTTATGTACTTCTTAGCCCTACACAAATAACTTATTTTTTCCCAACAACTGTTGCGATATGTGAGATGTGTTCGTGTCAAATCAAATTCTCGAAACGCAAACGGATATTACCGTTCTTTTAGAAACACTAAACTGTACCAGATTGTTACGGCGCCAAGCAGTGATAACATTCAGGTCTCTCACCAATGACGAGATGTTTTCGTCCCAATTCAAGTTTTCCTCCAGTCACAAATATTTGAAACAAATTTTTTCTGCTAAAAATGGCGTTCTCATTCACATTCCAGGCCTTGATGTGTTCATTTATTCGGTCCGAGAGGAACGAAGAGACGATATAAAAAGTGTAATTGGGATTATTAGTATTCCGGGGCCGATCGAAAGATCAATTTTTTACTACCGTGACCGATTTGGCATTCAAATTGATGTTCGGGCCAGTAATTGCCGATACATATGCATGCGGAAGTCGATGGAGTAACGGAGGTTAAATATTAACACGATTCTCCGGAGATCGTGCTGTGTATCTAACAGTGTACACTTTTCCACTCGTCAACTCTTTACAAACTATTCAACCACCTAGGAAATTTCATATGATCAAACTCACTTATATTATTGAAACGACCAAATACTGTTTCCATTTCTATGAAGCTATTCGCCAAGAGCGAAGTGCATAGTGGGGGGTACTGAATCGCTCGCCGCATACGCGCTGGATAAAAAGATAAACATCGTCGGCCTGGCAGTGTAATTTAGGCGATATCTCTATGATGAAATCTGTCTCATGTGGGGTCATCTGAGGCCTGACTAAAGTGCAAATATTTCGTTTTCCGTCAGATCAAAAGAGAATTCTGTTTCTCGTCCGTCAGTAAAGCACAAATATTTCATTCTGACATCCGTTAGATATCGTTATTGTCACGCACCCACCAGATAGCAGGACTTTATAAGAGCATTCTGAGTCATGACTGGACAAGCCTCTGGCGGCAGGTCACAGTGATATGAGCTACTTTGAATTGTTGAGTTTTTTGTCACCGCGTGATGTCGTTTGTTTTTTCTTATATACTCCAACTACCACGAATGCCTAAGGCTTAAACACCCATTTAGTACCGTGGGGTTATAGGGGGAAACAGGGGAAGGGGGAACGCCACACGGACTCTGGCGAGGGAACACGTGTGCATTTTTCTAATAATAATTATTTGCAGTCAGGTGTGACGTATATTTGAAACATACAGGGAAAACCAAATTGGTCTGACACCTTGAATTTAATGTGTACGAGAGACAAGCGCAATAAGTGTGTATGTTAGAAAGCGGCATGTCCAAGTATTTGGTGTTTAGCGTTGAGATCACCAATTACTATTGTATCTTCGTCAAAAAGGAGTTGTTCATGTGAGAACTTTGTTGAGTGGAAAGGCAAATACCCAAAACCTGGAGTGAGCGTTCCTCGTTTATTTGGATGCGGATATGGGCCCCTCCGATCTTTTTGTAGCTTACTGCTGGTGCCAGGATAAATAATTTAAAATATATCCTTGTACCCAATCTATCACTGGTAATATCTTCAATATAATTATGACATAATCTATGCCTGCTAGATCTAATAGTAGCGTTCAATTGTATATCATTTACACAATACAGGACAATAATGTCTGAGTAATATTTGTGTACCATATCCTTCAGTTCAGTAAGTCATCTTCTAAATCCATTAATGTGAAATACCACTAACTTACCCATCAGAACATTTTTGGAGTCTGAACTGAACAAAATGTTCTAAAATGGCATTGTCTACCTCTTGGTTTGATATTTCCTTCAATACAAGGACTGCCACATTTGTTACATGTTATGGCATGATGGGATGATTGTATCCTGATTTTAAGAGGGCTTCCTGATGGTTCTTGCTGTTCGGTTTGTACCCGCCATTGGGTTGGCACCCTGACAGCTTCTGAGTACTGCACTCCTTTGGTCACTACTGTTTTGTTCTTCTCCATCTACTGTTTGAATAGTTGCAAGCCATTGGAGTCGCTACATTTACAGATTAGGGAAATGGATCTGCCTCAAGTGTATGCAGTCCCATAGAATGTGATGTAGCAATTGCAAAAATCAGACCTGATGGCACCTTTTAAAAGTACATCATATGGCGAACTTACCTATACTACCAAGAGTCTCCGACGCTTACACCGAAAATTGAATATTCAAGGAGTATCTGGCATATGTTACGAATCGAACATGGAAGCATAAAATTTTATACTTCAATGGATAGAAGAAAGATGTATCAAATGACCATCAAAAAAAGTTATGGCGAATCCAGCGCGCACTTATGCAAGATTCTTCTCAGCTACCTCGCTTTTCTAACATCAACTCAACCGAAGAAGCGATAGTAACTAGCTCCTCAATTCGAGAAGAGTTGCACTCAGTCCTCTGTATTAAGTCCATGAGACAAGTAGTAAAAATGCATCACCTGCATGTGATCTAAAGTTGATTACAATTACTACAATATATTCTATAATACAATATAAACAAGGATATTATTGCATTTTCCTTCATAAATCTGGTAAGCACATTACTATTTTAAATATGTTGGCAAAAGTGGCCTAATGGATTATCATTACGTGCTTAAACCCCTTGTTGAAAAAGGCAATCCCACACTACCAGCACGGATTTTTGAAAGGAAAAGCCACTGCTGTTCAAATCCTCAGAACAGTTCACTATGCGTGGAAAGTGTTGACCAATTAAGAACACGTTGCGATGACCTTAATAGAGCCCTCGGTAGCATACATCACAAGGGTGTACAAAAACAAACAACACGGTATCGCAGCATCCGCTATCCCCCTGACAGAAGACTACCTCAGTGGTCGAACAGTGCGCGGAAAACTATCCAGTTCACGGAAGTTAGTTAATGTTGTGCAGCAAGAGTGAAGTTTGGGGCCGGTTTTATGGAACATATATATGCCGCACCTTACTACATTGCGTAAATCATTTTCTTACAGTACGCAGATGACTTGTATTTGTTAAATCTATCATCAAAGCCTCCAATCCAGATCGCGAGATCATCCGTACGGAATGACGGCACGCGAATTAATAGAATATAATAAATGTAGACTGAAGTGTAATGGGCAAAAGACTGACTTTTGCTCGCAAACAACGGAATGTAATTAAAATCAGAAAGGAGACGGTGTCAATACATGGAAAAAAAGAGACCCTGAAGTTGAACTTAACAAGAGGCTGTCGCCAAGATCTCACATCAACACTCGCCTACGTAAAGCTAAAACTGTTGCGATGTTGAATCCCATAATTGGATCGAAATAAATGTTGACGTTGATGTGCGCGTAATTGAAGCGTACTTTGTCCCCATTTTTAATTTTGGAACTGTGCAGCTTCTAGCAAGGAGAAGCCTGACCGGCTTGAATTTACTATAGGTCTGCTCGAAGGAAGCTTATAAGATTGCAAGGAGGTTTCCGTGTTTTCCCCAAAAAAACAACTTTGGAAAACGCTCGGAAAGCATCCCAACCAATCGCAGACCTACCTGTTCAGTTCGCCCTTCAGCAGCCATCAGAAGAGAGGACAACACAATGTCATGAAACCCTCCACAAGGAGGAGAATCTCTCCGGCCTTAACACCCCCCACTATCCGTAGATGTTTTATAAAACTACGCGGGTAAGTCAGATCTGATAATAGCTGCCTTACGACCTTCGGATGCTCGCACAAAAACAGTGGGTTCGCTCTTTTTAGATATCTGGAACAAATATATCAATATTACTCTCTTCGGGAGATCCCAATGAAAAGACGAATCAGGCGAACATCATGCGGACAGACTCGAGTCGGTTATATTGTAATTTTTGTATAAATAAGTAACTAATATAAAGTATTTTTTGGGTGTTATATGACATGTACATCACCATATCACTCATTTCCGTCAGTATGCCATTCTGTTTGTCTGTCTGTCTGTTGCTATGTCTGCCAAATTTTCACAGTGTTACTACTATTCCAATAACGCAAAAGCTTTGCACTTTTTAAAATTCGGTCCACTGGTGGTGAAGCTAGGGAAAGGAACAAAAATAAATAAAAACCGCTCAAACTCCGTTCTTTGATGCCTTACAGGCTCCTGATCATTTTCAGGAAATTTCTGTGGAGGTTTGAAATCGGGGTTGTAAGTGGTGGACGAGGGTATACATCATGTTTGGCAAATGTATATTTATACACATTGAACCCTGCTAATTTTACGCACCTCAGTACATATTTCACATATCGCCGGTTCTCTTGAGTTAATATGGTTAAGCACAGTTGCCAGATGGCCCATGCTTAAAGCAGCGAAGAAACTATTATCAAATGGATGAGGACTACGGAATGTGGATTAACTGCATAGGCCATTTTGGATAACTTATTCAATTTAATTTTTTTGTTATACATGATTGTAGCTAGTTTAGAGGGACTAAGTTGTGCCGAACATATTCGTTTTTGAACTGAAGACAACGTTCCCTAAGGAGTGCAGAGTCAACGTACTTGACATCACTTTCTTTTTATGAAACATATTTTTCGAGATATAATGTCCTCCCAAACTTTTTTCTCGCCCTCAAATACTCATGAAGGTAATGGTCAAGGCCATGGCAATGACCGTCAAACGCAAAATACCCCGTTTTTTTGCATTCCTGGTGTAGATGACCCTTTTCAAACCTGGTAACTTTGTTCCACAACATTTCCCGCTGGGAAACGAATTTTTCGAGAGCACTTTTGACAGCAAAGTGGTTTTGACGGATGCTCTTAGTCAAACCCACCATCGACTGATTTTAGCGGTCGAAACTGCTTTTGACCGATTATGTGTTTTGACTGCAACATATTCATACCTTTTGCACTACTAATACACCTATGTATTATAAATGAGAAAGTTAATGTTTATTACTCAATCATATCAAAATAACTGAAAGGATCTGGCTAAAATTTGATATTATAATCTGGAATAGCACCTAGGCTCTTTTTTGACATAAAGAGTCTGATGCGGAAGCGTTCAGTCGCTGGTATATAAATAGGACATTTGCATCGTTTTGCATCGTGCATTTACTGCACTTCGACATCCATTTTCTTAGAGGGATCGTCTTGATTTAGGTTTGTTTGGTGTTTTATTTTACTTCAGGTATAATTTATATCGTTTCTGTATGATTTTTTTTAAAATTCATGAAAACATTAGTAACAAGCTTATAGGTCTGAGATGTTTTTGTTCAGTGGGATTTGAGATTTTAGGGTCAGGTATAATTAAGGTCAGTCATCACTAATTCGGGTGGTATCCTTTCTCTAAAGAGTATTTATTATTTGACTGATATGGAAGAAAGTAATAGGAAGACCTATTTTGATCATAGTTACGGATTACAGATTACAGAAGTCCCACCTATATAATTTCTAAAGCATAGTATCCTACCTTGATCCTTTGATGAGACTCCATAGCCTTGACACAGAGCCTTGCTTGTAGCATTCCGCTGTTGGACCTCTGTTTCCTACTATCTGAAAACGTAGCCTTTCCAGTCCTTCACAGTGCCACAGAAGATGCACTGGGATTTCGCGCTGATCTCTGCAGAAACGGCATGTGGCTTCTTCTGCCAGATCCAAAAGTCTCATATGTCGATTTATATGACAGTGTCCTGTCAGGAGAGAAAGTATGGCCCTTATGGCCTTCCTATTAAGTCCGTGTAGGTTCTCTGTAAAAGAGGGCCTTCGTTGTTTGATGAACTCTTTTGCCTGCCTTTCGCCCAATTGGCTGTTCCACCATCCTAGGGAGTTTTCCTTGCTCCAACTATTTGGTGCATGTTCTCGTCACGCCACAGAAAGGCTCTGATCCGATGATGCGATTTCCCGTACCCTGTCGGGCTATCTCATCTGCATTCTCATTTCCTTTGTGCCCTTCATGTCCTGGTACTCAGAGCAATGTTACCTTGTTTCGGTTTCCCAGCTTTTTCAGAATGTTGACGAAATCCCATACTAGTTTTGACGATATGGCTGCTTGGCTGTCCAAGCAGATGGCGATCGACTGATTTGCAGTCTCATTCCTTATTAGCTCTTTTGCACAGACTTGTATCACCGTTACTTGAGCCTGAAATATTGTTGCAATATTGCCTAGACTTATAGAGATCTCAGTTTTTGGCCTTGCCCCATAAATCCCCGCTCCAGCTCCGTCTTCAGTTCTCAAGCGGTCCGTGTACCAGTAGCTTTAGGCATGTATGGAAGGTCCCTTTTCCCACGCCTTCCTTTCTGATACTACTGGCACTGGTTTGATAGTTTTCATCGAAATTGTACACTGGAACAGTTGCTTCCGCGGGCATTACCAATATAGGATCTGCCTTCAACTCCGTTTACAGCTCTTGATAGTCTCTTTCGTGCTGCCAACTGATCGGTGATTGGCCTTGAGTTGGTATGTGAGCCACGTAAGGGCATTAGCCTAATAAATATGTGTAATGGTTGTAGGTTGAGAAAGACCTCCAACGCTGCGGTGGGAGCTGTATCAATGGCCCCCGAGGCGTTCAAGCAAGCTAGCCTCTGTACGCAACTTAATAGCCTCACCGTTCCCGAATGTGTAGTCTTTGTCCACCCTGTCACTGATCCATAGGTAATCATAGGTCTCACCACCCACATGATCATTTTTGATCTGTGATGTTCTGTTGATGTGAGGGTTCCACGTTAATCTTTTGCCAAAAATGACTTCTAGATATTTTGCCTCGCTGGCATAGGGGATCTCTACACCATGCAGGCCTTCTAGAACCCGCCTTTATGTAAAAGCTGCGACGGTTGTCTTGTGCGGATTTAAAGCCAGGCTTTCCGTCCTGTACCACCTGTCGACAATATTAATGGTACTTTGGGAGCATTCAAATACGGCTACAATGTCGTCGGCATACCCCAGTCAATAAAATTTTTCGGCAGTAGGCTCTTGAAGAAGTGTTATATAGTTAGTTAATGCGTGTCAATTTTCCTTAGAGACAGCCATTTTGAGGTCATACAAATTACTTTCTTATCCTAAGAATTTTCTAAAAAACTTTTTTTCCAAAAAATGTGTGGTGGCCAAATTTAGTTTCGGGTAGAACATGCATATAATCTCACTTAGATTTAAATTAGTGAGTGTAAAAATGTGTGTGTCTCTTCGTATTATGCTTCAGACGTAGTCCTGATAGACTGAAGAAACATTTACATTTAATTTACATTTACATAGTGTTCCATTAAAATGTTGAATAAGGAATATCTATTACTAAAGTAAATATTGCATTACCTTGAATATTGAATTTCTTTCTCGGAGACCAAGCTCTTTCAAACTAATGCAACATGTATGACCTATACTTTAAACTACTTCCACGCGAGCGGATCCGCGGATTTAGGCTAGTATAATATAAGCAAACAAACCGAACTGTCACGTAATCCAACCTAATCCTAATGTAAATTTGATCAGCGTGTACAGTAGGTCAGGGTGCATACCAATCTGGCCGAGTACCCGTTAGTATTCTGAAGACAAATCGCGAATATTTATTTGCGCTCAATTCCGGTGGCTCTATTCCGTCTGCCGTCGCTCTATTTCTGGAAGATTAATAGAGCGTTCCGATTGAATTGTGTCCGTCAGGTGGAACGGCTTACAGACGGATGCATCCGCTCAGGTTTTCAATGCAGACATTTGATATGAGAAATTATTGGGATTAATAGCCTTCGTATCCACGGTGATCCAATTCCTATATTACGAGGCTTACCAATTCTGCTTTTTGTTTCAAATGGAGTAATAATGATATACTCGGAAGGAGCTTCAAAATGATGACTACATGAGCACCATTCCGCCCGCAACGATCACGCTAGCCCAGAATCTCAACTTGCCAACTTAATCCGTTCAAAAGATCAATGAAGGGGCTAATTAAAGAAAAGCATTGTACATACAGGGTGTTCACTTGGAAACTTCTCACCACGGAATTATCGAAAACCACTGGTTAAAAGAAAAAAACGTCGAGACACGTCAAAAGATTTGTCAAGGGGGGCAACTTTTTAACCAAAAACTACTTCACCTTGTTTACCCTCGGCTCCTCCGGGCCGTTCCCTTAAAACTGTTAAATGACAAGGGGTATCGAGTGATAGCTTGTTTGAAAGGTCTGAAGTCCTTTATTTTGACGTTTGATTTTTTGAGATTAGTCGATTTGTTTTCGAGAATGAGAAAAATTAATTTGATCAGATAGAAAACAAAATCACACGAAAATATCACTTTTTATTTCAATAAGTGTTCAAAATGTTTCCCTTTAGGTTTGATAAATCGGCAATTCGTTCATAATTTAAAACGTAAACAACAAACATAAACAGAAATTCAGAATATTAGACGTGGCGACAACCAAATAACAACCCGAATTTTTTCCGCGTTCTTTTCATCATTACAGATATCCTGGGCGAACTGTATTTAGTTGTTGCTAAGGGAAACAAAGAATTTAGTTTGCTGTCAGTTACGCTTGTGACAATCTAGGGATAGTGAAAACTAATTCATTGATTCAGATTTTACTTCCAACTGGATTTAATAATAACCATAACTGCAGGTATTGGAGCAATGAAAACCCTCATGCTTTTGTAGAAGGGCATACCCAGTACCCCCAAATAATTAATCTATGGGCAGGCATGAAACAAATTAAGATTTTCTTGAAAACGAATCAACCGATTTTGAAAAATCAAGTCAAAATAAAGGACTTTAAAGTCAGCTATTACTCGATACCCCTCGTTATTTAAATTCTTTAAGGGCATGACCCTGAGGGGCAGAGGCTGAAACGGTGTCAAGTAGTTTTTGGTCAAAAAGTTGTCCCCCTTGACAAATCGCTTGACGTGTATCGGCGTTTTTTCTTTTAATCAGTGGTTTTAGATAAATCCATGGTGGAAAGTTTTCAAATGAACACCCTGTATAATAAGATAACATACATCTTTAGATAATATTGTCCAGCGCCAAGCAAAGGAATGCAAGCACATGTGACGTTGGTGTTTGTTGTTGGGAGGTATTGGAATGCGCTCGTCTACACCTAAATTTAGTTTCGCATTGGACCGCGTCGGGTTGAGTTCGGTACTTACCTATGTCGAGCGAAAAGTCTCCTCTCAACGAATGCAGACAAACGACTAAATACTAGAAGCGCAACAAATCCTGTCCAGGCCAAGTCAAACCTGCCTTTGATGTTCCGATCAAGGAGCGAACGCAATCGAACGCGAACACCGACCTTGGAAGCTGTTGGCTTACGTTGGCTCACGCCATATTCGAACACCTCCAAATCGGTAACCACATATACCTTGGCTTGTGTTGGAATCTCGGTGTGTACGTGGCTTAACGATTTCCAAGGTCACACGTTCGACGCGCTTTCCAGTGGCTTAGCAGAGGAGCAGTATTCTAGGTCGGAGGCGTTTTCGACAGTACGAATGTTTCATTTTTGAATACTTTTCAGTGGCGGACTTATGAAAAGGAGCTCGATCAGCAATTTTTCAAGAGGGACTTGTTTGGTACATCATATAAATCAAGTGATGAATTATTAGGTTAATTTGTTTTATTTGATACAGTAAAACACAATCATGTACCTTTGAATCCTCGTCTTGTCTTTCATTAAGGGAGAAGCAAATTCTACTTCTCAATAACACATTGCTGTCAGTAATCGCAATTCATGAGTTAAGGGTAAACACACAATAGTTTATTTTCATTCAGTTATCATTTAAATAGGATTCTCGGCATCTGGGTAAAAAAGAAGAAAAACGTCAACTTTACCTGCACTACTGAGAATTCCTCAAAAATGCATGAAACCTGTATCTTTCTACTACTGCAGAAGCTTGGTTTGTTTCATAGTATCGATATGTACAGTTCAGAAGTTTCGAAGTATCAAGAGGTATAAAAAAATGTAGCATATTATGTTGCAAAAAAAAAGTATTCATTGCATAAAAAGTATGAAGTTTGGATCAATACGAGAAACGATAAAATAATATATAACAAATTTCAAAATAACTAACAGGGACATATTATGCTGCTTGTAAATAAAAAATAATTGTTATGCGTTGAAATTTAAGGAAGGAAATGTAATCGAAGTCTTACAATTGTGTTCCGTGCTGCCTATCAATCAGAAACCATTTTAACACATCATCTCCTGGGTAGATTCAGCATGAAGCGGTTAATTATCGGATTGATTGCGCCCCTAGGGTCTGACAGCCTTCAGTACTTCTTATAACAAACGTCTGATATCCTGGATCTGAAAACAGCAATAGAGTCAGTACGTTATCTGGGAATAAGAAAAGCATAACTGGGTTACCTGGTTAAGCTATTTCTATACTGTTTTTGCTGTTTCTTGAAATAAACGTTGGATAGCTCTCATGAAGATTTCTGGAAGGTGTTTGTTATTATTGAGTTTCCATAACCGCACATCTGATCAGCTGCTTTATGTCCGGTACGTATGTTTGGCGTTGAACTTGACATCGATGACCTTGGTTGGTTTTAGGACAGACTTTCTAGAAAAAGGAACGTTATTACTATCGTTCACTATTCGGCTGACATCCCGAAAGGATTTTGTATACATCTCGAAAAAAAAACTAGAGATTTCAGATTGAGGAGTATTTGACTCTCCCGTCTTATGGTATCAATAGTTTGAAATCACCAATTGTGGTTGACACCGCCCTAGAACACAGGTAAGCCACATTTTCGTTCCTTTACTGGAAGACAGTGACCCCCATGATTTCTTCTTTTCATGCCTTCTTTTGTTCTTTTCTGTCTTTCGCACACATTGCCAAGTGGTTACATTTGTTCTTGGAATCTTGGACCTTTTGTAACTTACCCAAGTTCCAGAGTACGGAATCCTGCCAAATGAATGCCTGCCACCCAAACATACCGGCAACCTGCTGCTCACTACCTGCTCACTTCTCACCACCATGGGCACAATGATGCTCATCTGTACTCAAATTTGGATAATGAAGATATTTGAGGGTCTCAATTTTCGATTCAACTACTCACATTGACATTTTGTCTCAGCCCTGTAAACGTAGGTATGCGCATTTATGCATAAAATCAGTGTACCGAGAATTTGCCGTGTCTATAATACTTTCGAACTCTTCCGCAGCAAACAGCATTAACCAACGAACCCTGAGGTCGACAAACATTAATTGAAGGAGTATTTCTAACGATTTTATATCTTTAATTTACGCATAGCGAAGTCCTCTTCCAAATTATTTAGCCAATTAGCATATCTCTCTCTTCTCTCAGTAGTCTGTGCCCAGTAACCACTATCCCACTTTTTTTATAATATAATAAAGTTACATATATAAAGTGAACATTGTGCAAGAATCGGAATCAAGGAGCACTGAAACATCAAACTTGGGGTTCGGGAATAACAGCCATGGCACTGGGAATCGAAAATAAAGCATTAAGGACTGTAACTACATATATACTTACTTATGAAATGAAACATGTGCTTCCGCCTTGTGGGCTATAATTTTAAATATAGCAGGGCCTCACAATTATTAATTTCACAAGGACACAAAACATCAAAATAAAGAAAACTCGAATGACAAGTTACCCAATCAACACAAAAACTAACTTTGAGACATTCGAATTATGAATGAAGCGTGTACGAATCTCAAAAAATAACTACGTAAGCGACGATGTTAACACTTGCGGTTTCAGAGTCGACCAACTAGTTGTCATATTGCATTTTTTTGCTAACCTTAAAACAAATAAATTTTCTCATCATATCATGGAAAATATATTACTAAGCACATATAAATAGCTTTACTTGCTGTTAAATTATTATTAATGGGTATTAAATTCCAACTATAGATAGCATATACTCGTGGAAACATTTTCCGAGATATACTAGACTTCATTGGTAAACATGCAACGTGGAGAATTTCCGAGAAAAAAGCTTTGACAAAGAGCCTCAGTTACAACAGTACATAGATGGATTGTTTGCCTAATCGCTGGCAAACAGTAGTAGATAACGGAGGTAAATACAGGGTGTAAACGTTATGGTAGTCATTATTGAAATGGGTAATAGGGGGGGTCAAAACAAGTCAAAAAGTTCTTATGACCCACGGTCCATATCGACCACAATCACCACAATTTTACTAATTTTTTTAATCTAATCTAAAACGTTTTTAAATTGGGTAATTATCAAATAAATGGCATTAAGTTTCTCTAAGATAAGCCAAAATTTGTAGTCAGTAAGTTTCATTAAATTAAATATTTAAAACATACATGACGACAGCGCGTCGGTCTTGCATCACTCTTATCGAACCGGCAATCGATCGCAAACGGTAACAGTGGTTAGTATCGTTTTGCGTAGATAAATTTCTTTATCGTTTTGTCGAGCAGAGCATCGGGCGTGTTGTTTTGTTTTTGTTCGCGTACGTCGTCGTGTTTATTTACAATGTTCTCGACTTAAGAGTTCGCCGACATGTTGTTAGTTTACGGTGAAGCTCGTCAGAATTCAAATCTTGCAGCTCAAATTTATTGCGACAGATTTCGCCAAAAAATTGTTAATGCGACTGAAATAATAAATGGACAACTTCGAGGACCTAGAGTAAGAAGAAACTGGGCTCGTCGTAATGAAGCTTGTGTGGAAAGTGGAGGACGACATTTTGAACACCTTCTTTAAATACATAAAAAGTGCAGTGTGGGTTTTAAAAAGAAAAACAATGTATGTATCAGAATTGTGTTCCCTATTATAAGTGTATTTTATTTTTTTAATACTGTCAATAAACTTTCACACACCAGGTGAAGCGTTGAGACAGTTAGTGGTAAGTCCTTTTTTTAATTGTTTGCATTTTACGAGTACATTATCAAATAATGAAATAATACCTAAGAGTCAAAAATAACAAACTCCCTCTTTATTTACACTGCGATCCGTCATAATTTGCGTCTGGCATTGCGGCGTTGTCAGATTTTATTTTGCTTTAAAGTCGCTTTTCTCTAAAAAATGACATTTTGACCCCCATGTTATATGAAACTTTTTGTTTCTTCTAATCCCCTCTATCACCCATTCAAATAATGACTATCATAACGTTTACACCCTGTATATTGTCATTGATAAACTATTATTTCATAAATACGTACATAAACTTTTAAGCTATGCATCTTACCCATTACTTGTTCTCTGGCCCAACAACACGCTTGAATTATTACAGACGAGATAGCTTTCAAATATTCCGGGGAGTATACATATCTCCAGTACAATGACCCTAGAACTTGTCATATTTTTCCACTCCGTACAACTGGAATGTATCGTATTCAGATCTCTAGAAGAAAAAGTAAAAAAGATGATACTCTTGTTTCCACATTCCGTGTATTTCTGGATTCTCGCTTATTCCCTGAGATGGATCACGTTCGTCACGAAAGCAAAGACGTCTCTCAACTTCAATGTCACAAAAACAACATCCATCTGTTCATCTCTTAGTCGCAAACGGTGAAACATCTGTTTACCCCACAGCACTTAGGAGGGATTATTTGACAGACATTATTATAGGGATGGTAATTGATGGACTTATTTGTTGAAGTTGCTTTATCGACCATATTTAAATTCTGCCCTAGATATACGCAGTTTCTATTTGATTCAGCATTATTTACTTGTTTCTCCTCTAACCCAAATTGGATAACTTAATGATAGATTTCAGAACATTATCATTGTAGACAGCTAAGACCATAGCATATCAAACATTCAGCTAGCAGGTCATTTACCAGGCGTCTCCCTGCATAATTTTCCCTCAGACGGAGTTTCAGCTTGGTGGTAAGAATAGAGAGACAGATAGAGATAATAGATAGTAGAACAGCTCTAATGGCCTTAAGGCACTCATGTGCCAGAAATAGAAAATGACATCAAGTATATTGAATCTTTACTTCCCATGCTACGCTGTCATCAGTTCGTTGAGGATTATGTTTGGTACAAGTTAGCCATCTGAGAAAGAAGCATGTATAACAAAAAATTAAATGACTTTCCTCGAGAGGAATTGCTGCAGGCGCACATGATTATTGCGATGACCAATTCCGTGTGAATCATGTTATTGGCCTTCGCCATGCACAATGCACAAAGCCCAGCCTACTACAGTACCACGCAGTGCGGAAGGGGTTGCCGACTATCACTTACGACCACCGACGATGACGCTTGTCCATACCGGGGACCACGTCGCTCGTATCGACACTCAAATATAGGAGATGTTTCTAAATTTTAACATTAAATGTACGAGGACATCTATGATGAGTGAAATATGCCTAATGTGTGCGTAGAATTACTGGAGCTGGAGGCGTATAAGCCCTAACCCTCAATTTTTAACCCTTTAAATTTTGTTTCCCAAAATGGTCTGTATTGTCAGAGACGTCAAAAAACGAAGTTTGATCTATGTTCTTTTTGTTTTTGGCCTTTTTCTCCTCCATTACTGGACTGATCCTCAGAAACTATACAGCTTTTGCGTCCTTATCATAGAAGTTACATATACTAAGTGACATATAAATCCGAACACCCAGTTTAAATGGTTTTATTTTAATAAAGTTGGTGAATGTATTTATCTTACTGTAAGTAACAAGTGAATTTTCAGCCTTATCAGTTGGACATTCCGGTTTTTATACTGCTTTTTTTTAATTCACTAACGCTCTAAAAATTAATATTTCAGCCGCAGTAAAGAATCAACGTTGGCGGATTTTGGTTCTTGACATCCTTTGCGATCGGTTACGATGCCTAGAGTACGGAGACCTGTACGATTTCGTCAACTTAGTGAGTTTGATAGGGGCCGTATAGTGGGGCTGGACTTTCTTTTCGGGCAATTGCAGTTAGAGTGCAAAGAAGTGTAGACACTGTGGTTAGGTGTTGTCAGGCACTACCAGGTCCATTGCAAATGAATGGTTTGCAGAACACGGAAGACCTATTGGCATGCGAAGTGTTTACCGAAGTTTTGGCTTGTTTTCATACCGGCCACAATGGGTCCTCCCTTTAACTCGAGAACACCGACGTAATCGCCTTGAGTGGTGCAGACAACGGTCACTCTGGGATCAGGAATGGAACAGTATTGTCTTTAGTGACGAGTCTCGATTTTGTTTAGGCATGCACGATGGTCGTGCCAGGGTTAGAAGGCGACGTGGTGAAAGGCGAAATCCACAGTTTTTTGTTGAAAGACATGTTCATCACACTGTTGGAGTTATGGTTTGGGATGCTATAGCTTATGGTTCCAGGTCACCTTTAATCTTCATCAGAGGTAACATGAACGCGCAGCGTTATATCCACGAAGTTCTAGAACCCCATCTTTTACCCTATCTTGACACCCTGGCAGATCCAACTTTCCAACAAGATAATGCCCGACCACATGTTGCAAGAGTCACAATAGACTTCTTTCAACATAATGATGTCACATTGTTACCATGGCCACCAAGATCTCCCGACTTATCCCCAATTGAGCACGTGTGGGATATGATGGGTAGGAGATTGCTCAATTTGCAACGTCCTCCTCAGACTCTAGAAGCACTTCGAGAGGAGTTGGTGGTTGCCTGGAATGAGATACCACAGGAGGACATTGACCACCTGATCAGAAGCATGCCTAGGCGCGCTGGAGAATGCGTAGCACATCAGGGTGCATCCACACATTATTAAAGGTCAAAGGGCTTTAAAGCAGTGCAATCATTTTGAAATTTTTATCATTTACTTATTATGCTTCATTAAGTACTTATACAAAATTTTATTAAAATAAAACCATTTAAACTGGGTGTTCGGATTTATATGTCACTTAGTATAGTATGAAAATTGTATCGCAATCCGAGCAATACCTCTCAAGTTATAGATAGGTGGTTATCAGATTGGATAGATCGACAAATCGACGGAAATGAGTGAAATGATTTTTCGTGATGTACATGTCATAATAAGGTCCAAAAAACTTAATATCTCATTTTCGCGATTAGAATACTTCTAAGGCAGTATGCGTGGGAAGTAAAACGGTCTGCAACATGTTGCACACGCGTTAAATAGAAAATTGCGCTGAGTGAATGCGGAGCTGAGCATGTGGCATAGCATGTGCCGCAACTTGTGCTGCGGACATCTTTGTTTGTAACATGCTGCGTTCGTGGCTCTTTGTACTTTTATCTAGTGTTTGATCATTCTTCGATTCGTAGAGACATATAGCAAAAGTGTCATCTTTCAAGCACCGAAACGTCTTAGCTTCTGAGATAGAGATGGTAGGGCTTTCAAAAATAAATAATTTATTATTAATACTTTACTACCACTTTAGACATTTTAATGAAATTTGGCATACATGTATTATGTAATTATGTATCAAGAGGCATTTTAATGTACTATATTTGTTTCATTCCACCAGTGGTGCTTGTACGGAATTTCACCTGGCTATTTTGGCAGACATGGAATGATTCCTTTATACAGGGTGTAAAGTTAGTAGTGGATCAACGGAAGTCAGGTGATAGAGGGCCTCAAAACATATCGAATGAACTCCTATATATGTAGTCCGAAATTTTATAGTTCAGGTAATATATGCAATTTTGTGAAATTAATTAATGAACTTTCAATCGCAATTACAACTAAACCATTAGGCTTAGGGCTGTGATTTTTTTAAAAGAGCTAAATATCTATCTATACATGTATGTAAAATCGTGCATCGGAATGAAAAATCAACCGACCAAATTTGCTTAAACCTGATTGAGGATTTGAAGCACATTTTTAAGAGTTGCGTAATATCAATGTCTGCAAAAATAGGCAGGTGAAATTCCGTCCGAACGCCACTGGTATATAAGAATTTTTTTTTATTAAAAGGTCCAAAGTGATCTCACAGATATTGATGATACATCTTTGTAAATTCATTTTGGGAACTTTTACCATGCTGTATCTCGTATAAGTTAAGACGTTTAAAATATACGATCATATGAAGTTTCCTTCTTAAAATGAACCCCAAAATAGCCCCCTCAGATATTGACATTCAATCGGGAAACCCTGTATAACCTCTTGAGTGTTCGAATCATCAGCTTCTTCAGAGGGAGGCACAATATGGATTCATGAAATTAATCCCCCTCAGCTTTGAGTGGGAGCCGTTTTATCCCTGCCACCTCCACAACAATACCATCAGGAATTCATATTGGAGTGAAACAAACATCGCAGCAGCCATAATGTCGCGAATAAATCTCCCGAAATGCTCGTTTTGTTGCTTTTGCTCAAGGAGACGGCTACATTTCTTCTTGCAGAGTGTGCGCCAACTTTTCGAAGAGCGAGCTTATACCCCTTCCGGATGTGTATAAGTTATATAGACTGGTTGACAAATTACATAGGCGTACCTACAGCTATAGAAAATATTACAAATAAGTAGTATTTATGCCTAGTTGTAACGCGTTTATCAAATCTACCGCTTGGCAAATGTCATCCATATGTTAAGGTCCAGCTTTAATTACGTTTCTGTTGCGTCACTCCGATTTAGTAAAAACTTAGTTAAGATAACGTTACATCTGTAATTGCTTCTTAGGAGAATAAAATCTGCAGCTATGACAGTTATCTGTTTGAGAAAATTGAACATCTGTCACGTTTTGTCGCAGTTTTTGCGTTGTATTTCTAAAAGCAATATGCATGTATTAGGTAATGCTGACCAATACTGAAGAATCATGATGTATCCTCATCGTTTGTGATATAATATCATCAATTAGCCTGAATAGGTACGAAAATGTTCACCCGATGTTGCGAAATATTTGAATAAAAGTCCTGTTACGGCAACTCCGTTGTATTATTGATTTGGCGAGGACTCCAATAGTCATCATGAAGTTCTTTAGTTTCTGCGATATCTATATTATCAGAATCCACCACTGCGAGAGTGAATAGCACCTATCCGTTGAAATTGTAATTGTATCTGCCGAAAGCAGCACCATTACTGTGACCACCCGATGTCGTCGGTTCTGGCGATATAGTAGTTTGTGTCTCCTTAACTAATTTATTACTAGATCGAAGTAGTGCAACAGAAACCTAGTGAATCGGAACAGTTAAGGTGGCAACTGTAAGTGATGGTATCTCATTCTACTTGAGCAATCGCTTGTTTTCGGTGGATTTTGCACATAAACTTAACCTAAACGTTGCAAGTGATGACAAATCTCACCCCACTTGGTAATGGTAATAACGTTTACAGAGTAATGGAACGTAGATTGGCGGATTACCTTTACTCTGGAATACTGTCTAATTTTATTTTTAGCACGATTAAGTCATTATAAGGTCATATGAAGACACTAGATGCCAGCCCACTAATGTCTAACCAAGTTTTCTGTGACCATTTTATTATATTATAAGAAACGATATGTATACTAGGTAGCCCATTTATCGTGAAAAATGTGTTCTGCGTATTTTAAGCACTTTTTGGTAACCAAATAAGGTGAATCAACATTGAATCATGAGAATACCAAGTGATAGCACTCTTACTCGTTAGTTTCGAGCACAGGAAGAAAAGCGTGTTCCAGAAGGATTATTTTGTATTTACGAACAGGTACGTGAAACAATTGCAAACGCTAAAAGTGTTACAGAGTAGTACAAAGTACACTTTGTAGTACAAAGTAAACTTTGTAACAATTTATGAACGCAGACCTGTTGGTACCTGGGGTAAGTGGAAGAAACAAATATCATTTCATTTAAATTGCGTTTTGCTAAAGAGAGCGTGCAATAAACTGAGCAAACTAAAGTGAGTTGAGCGTATATAATATTGAGTGTAAAACGAATGCAACTTACTAGTCAAAGGAGCATACTCACCTATACCTAGCTGTAGGTGGCTGTGGAATACCGAGGCCGCCTCATTCTTAATTCATCACGGCCCTGGGCAAGGCAGCGGACGAAAGTAAAGCTTTTATCAGACGAATGGAAATGATATAAAAATATACTTGCTTTGGATAAGTATAGATCTGAGTACTGCCCTTTAGAAATAAGGAGTTAATTATTCTATTTAAATGTGTATTCTTTTTTCCAGGTAAGGTGACTTGAACCTGTACCAATGAATTAAAGGTAAGATAATCAAAAATACTAAAATAAAGCTAATGGCTTGCACAAAATCCATGATTCAAATATTATCAAAAGATCGGCACTTGTGTGGATTTGCTATGCGACAGAAGGGATTCTGTTCAAGGTAAATGATGTGTTTTCCCAGTTTTCAAAAATTCCCACTACTTTGACAACATGTCAAAGTTTAACATTGGAAACAGAGAATGTTGAAAATATCTTTTCTGGAATATGCAACATGTTAAAAATACTTAAGGCAATATCAATTTTATCTAACAATGATTTTAATAGAAATTTAGCATGAGTCAACGGTGACACGAGGTGAAACGTACATATACTAATGCCCCATGCTTATCTGGCCAATAAAACCACATGTCTTGACGGAACATGAAATTCTATCAGCATGAAAACTACAGGACAAGTTCCAGATGTTACAGTATTTCTTAGTATACTATAATACTAATGCGCCCTCCCGCTTGTATGCGCTCGGCTGGACTTGTGGCCCAAACTATAAAACAAACTTTTCATCCTGTTACTCTTTCGAACATCCACTCCAAATGTCTCCACCCTCCCTACTCTAACGTATTCAAATTTATTCATCAAGAGCACCGCGGGATAACAAAAGACCACTATCATCGTCTTCGAGAGCAACTTTTATTCGGATCCCAGTTGGCTTCGATACGTACGTATATCCCACCTTCTATTGTTTTTCATCCCCAGTGAACTTTGTCATTAAGAGTCTCACGCACAGGCTTTATAGAAGCATCCCGCTGTTTTCAGATGTGGGAGAAGTTCACTATGTCTATTGATTTTTGTTAGGTTTCATATAAATTGGCTATTACGTGAAAGACAAAAGAGTTTCAGATCATTCTTAAAGGTCTGTTACTTTCAACAAAAGGTTTCTGAATACCAGGTACTATCAAATACAATCATCAAAACAAATTAGCTATTAGCTATTATTAACGTACTAAACTGGTCTGCTCTACTATCAACAATGAGGTCTGAGGGCTGACAAAAACTTAGTGTTGGTGAGAACTTTCGTCATGATCACAGATATGTAGAGGCATCTAAATATTCATTCCTGGAAGTTCTTAATTGGACTGGAGTCAATCTACTAAGCATCACTTTTTGTTAAGCTGTATATTGAAAATGCCTTGAGGTCGCACATAAATGTTTCCAACAGTCTGCTTAAATTAATATTCTTGACAGTTTGCATCTAATTGTCTGATGGTGTATCATTGTTTTGGATTTATTTTTCTGCATTTTTTACGTATCTTTTTAACAGTCGTAATCCATGAAAAAATGTTAGTACAGCTCCGAAAGCGTATGAAAGTATTGCACATTTACAGTAAATTAGTGTAAGTTAATTCTTTATTGCCATTTTTTTTCAAAAAAGCTAAGCTTTTCTTGATTTACTGTTCCATGTAAAGCGAAGCCTTTTTGAAGAGGAAGTTATAAGAAAAAGTCAATACTTACACCAATGTAAATGTGGAATTTTCTTATATAACTCCAAGGCTGTACTATTATTTGTTAATGAGCTATGATTGTTAAAAAATGCATTAAATCTGCATGTTAGGCAAAAATATTGATAATATTGCTTTCTAGTCAACTCTAGATTCACCACGGAATATTCAGTGGTACAAAAACAGTCCACTTCATGCGGGTCGAAACAGCATCATATTCTTAGACAGATGAGTGCTTTTTGAAAATACAATAAGATTGATAGAACTGTTTCGTACCTCTAAAACTGAATTCATAAGACAACCCTCCAGCTGTTACGTTACTCCATTACTTATACTATACCATTAATTAAAGAAGACAGCTGTCTGCGCATCATATTGATTCACTCAGTTTTCTTCGTTCAAATAAAATTAATGACTTCTCCTGATGACGGTTCTTGATTCAATAATGGTGATGAAAGCCTTGTTTGAAGCATTGTTGGAATACGAATGTGAAGATCACTGCATCCTCCTGAAAATGTATAAATACTTGGCTGTCACCTATTATTTAGATGAGAATTTTGAGATTTGCGATACCCAAGGAAATAAAAATAAGGTCAGAGATGGTAACAACGGAAATAGCAAGATCGAAATATTTTTGCCAGAGGGAGCTTTCTCTAATCTTAAGGCTTCGCATGGTGATTTTTCTGACATAATAGGAGCCTTCAGGTACGTTCTCATGATCCTTGATTTCGTGGAATTGCCTTTGCCTGAACGATGTGTGGTGAGTTTGCCTCTGATGTCATCGAGAGAGGCATGTCCACGACCGCTGACGCACGGTACCAAACTTATCAGACTTTCTTAAGCACAAACTAGACTGTCTCTGAAAAAAGTCACTCAAACAGGTCCACACACTTAGTCCATAGACATTACGTCGGAGACGGAAACGTCGCCTCTCTTCTTACCCCGATCAAACCTGGTAGCGCGGTCAGAGCATAGGAAACACTATGCGCGCAGCACTCACCAAGGCCGGCGATACGTCACGACGTCTTAACCAGCAGCCAAGTCCGGTAGGTACATGAGCCGTCTGCTGAGAATATCAAAAAATTTGAGTGGTTTTCAATCTTTTTTGGTTTTGGACTTTTCTCCGCCGCCACTGGACAGATTTTCAAAAAATACAAAGTTTTTGCGTCTTTGGCATAGTAGTAACATTGTGTAAAGATCCGAGAAGTATTAGTATAGGCGGCCATAAGTTTAGCGGGCAGAGCGACAGACAGACAGACCGACGGGAGTGAATGTTTCAGTTTCTGGCCATATTACATCCAAAAAACAAAATATCCCTAAAATTTACGGGATATCAACACTTTTTCGCCAGTAGGCTTGGAAGTAAAAAACAACTGCAAAGCTAAACATTTGACCACATGAAGAAGAATGCTTTTTATGTAAATTGTAAACAAGATTGGACCAAACACAGTGTCCTGTGGTAAACCATAACTGTCTCTTCATTACTGTGTACTACTATGTTTTGTAGCTTCACTTGGCAGTTGTTTATCGTTCAATGCCTTGTGGAGAGCTGCTTTAATCTGTTCATTGCCAAGAGCGAGCAGACGAGAAAATTTTGTGCAACTTAGCGAGTTTGATAGTGTACAATAGTGGGCTTGTGTGAGGCTGGTTGATCCTAAAGACAAATAGGCACCAGGTTGCACAGTCAGTCAGTGGTTTGATGTTAGGCATGAAATCGGAAAGGCCGTACACGAATAGTTAGACTTACAGGGCGTATTTAAGGCTTTTGGCTCTACAGGGCCGCTTCTTGCCACGAGGTTGTTTGGAGATGCATGATGTCCGTCAAAGGGTAAGCACGCAACGAGGTGAAAAACAAGATTCTGAAATCTCTATGGAGATCCATGTGCACCACATTGTTGGAACTATGGAATCGGGGCCTGCTTAAAGAAGCAGGTGACCTTTAGACAATATAACAGTCGCGCGTTACATTGAGGAGGGGAGGGAAAAATATATTTTGCTTTATATACGGACGCTTACGAACCTACTTCTTCAACAAGATAGTATGCAACTACATATAGCCAGAATTACTCCTTTTAGCGTTCACAGACCCCAGCGGCACTTCGGAACGAGATACAAGTAGCCTGGGATGGGATACCTCACAAGGAAATCAACTAATTGGGAGTATGCCCAGATGTGTTTCTAAGTGCATAAGACTATGGAGGCCCAAAAAATTATTATTTTTTTAACTTTTAGTTTTTTCTGTAATTTTGATCAGCCACACGCCTTACCCTAAGAGACGAGTATACAACAAATTGTTGCAATGAATTCATTATTACTGGGTGTGCTTTTTTCTATGTCAACATAAAAACGGAGAGTTTGTTATTTGGAGTTTATACTGAGGGGTAATAAATATGAGATGTTAAGATTGTCTCTAATGGAAAAAATATGAGGAAAGAGAGGCCCTGTTAGAAAGCAACATTGGTGGCTGTGAGATACAGAAGAAGAAACACAAAGTCGGATGAACCACCTAGTTCTTTATTTGTATAAAATACAACCACCAGTACAACTGAGTTGTAATAAGAGGCACAAGCATCGTGTCAAACTAACAGGCTCAGAAAACATTCAAAATCGAGAAACATAGCTCAAAGGAATAAATTATGTCAGTATAATGACGGAATGTCTATTTCATTTTCTTCTCTTTGATGAAATATGCAGGCAGTATATCTTTCTGATCCACTTATTACATAAACGTAAGGACAATACATAATGAAAGCATTTTCACGTTCGGTCTCACTGAAGGGCCTCCGTCAAGAACAACGTCAACATAATTTCATCATGATTTCCATCCTTTGGAAGCGATTTCATTACAGAGGAAGCTTGCAAATTTTAATCGCACCGTTAATTGAGAATTACTGTTTTCAATTTACGCTAATGTTGGGAGCAGTGCTATTCGACTCGCACTCCGATTGAGTTACCGTCGACCGCTTAAAAATTGCCTCTAAATGGGATTTTTTCCGAAGGCTCAAACTGTCAGCAGAAGTGCTTCAGCCTTGCCTCTGAGCATATTGCAGGACAAGCACTTCATAAGAACTCAGGGTCGTTATAATAATGGTTCCCATCTTGACCTTTATGGCCATTCAAATAAGCTAATTATGGAACTGTGTGCAGTTAGAAAAGTGTCTCCAAATGAGAATGTTTCTAAAGCGCAATACAAAGGGTACTTATAAGGGTTTTGCAATATTACTTAACAAACGGACGCAGGAGGCTGCATGTTGCTACATGTTAAGTACATGTCCATGAGTGCATAGAAGCCGCCAGCAGCGCGACTGTTGATTATTCGTATTGACAGTGTAACGTGAGGACTATGACATTGTAGTCACGTTGTGAGATAAGGACAGTCTTACTTTAAGCATAGACCAGTGCTTAGAAGAAATGACGCTCGCATTAAAGAATGATTGTCCTCATCGTACTACTATATTCAGGTGGTACAGATAATTCCAAAAGGCAATTTTAGAGCCGTATTACACACAAGAGAATTACTCCGAAAATTATGGTCACAATTATGCCGAAAATTTTTGCTGTCGTATTACACGTAAAAGAAATCTTATGAAAATCTTCATGGTAAAAATATAAAACCCGTTCTTTAGAATATGCGCGAGAATCGGCGCAGAGGGTTATTTACGTGCATTATCAAATGTCAACGTCAACAACATAACCTCACCTAACATTTGTGGGTGTGGTCCTGTTCGAGTCGTACGAAGAAGCGTTCATTGTTATTGTTTATTCATAATGTCGTGGAATCGAGAAGAAGTTACACTGTTGTTGGAGTAGTACCAAAAATGGCCAAACCTGTACAAAGTGAAGTCACCCAATTACAAAAACAGAAATTAGCGGCGTCAGGCGCTGGATGCGATAGTCCAAGCATTGAGAAGTTTTATTATATTAACCAAGATCTCGATTTCAAAAATAAATTTAAATCAACGACGTCTGTTGTCTTTCCGATTATATTGGACGTCATACCCGTTAAGGTTATGTCCATTCGAAAATATTACAGTAATGCGCAGGCGTATCATATGAATTACTCGGAAATTTTGTTTGCTTGTGTCATATAGGTTGTAGAGAAAATCTTCAGTATTTTTTACATGCAAATTTTCGGCATAATTATGACCATAATTTTCGGAGTAATTATCTTGTGTGTAAAACGGCTCTTACTCTAGAGAACACTGACAGGGAAGGAAGGCCCCGAACGTCAGTAACAGAGATAAACATTACTGCTGTGAGAGAAATGCTTGACGAAGACCCGACAGTGACAGACCAACAGATAGAGACCTTACACTTTCATGCACCAGCAATTCATTTTTAATTCTGCATGACCATCTGCACGTAAGGAAACTTTGTTCTCTCTGGGTACCGCATAGTCTGACGGAAGGGCAGAAGACTCGTCGTACGACTTAGTGCCGAAAGATGCTGAAAATGTTTGATAAGGGGCAATCTCAGAATGTAAACATCATTGTGACAGATGACGAGACTTGTCTCTATTATTATGATGTGCCGACCAAGGTTCAAAACAATGTTTCGGTCTTTGATGATGAGCGGAAAAACACGATCTGTCAAGAAAAAATTGATATCTGTATTTTTCAAATCGAGGGGGAATGTGGAGCGGTTTGGACACACAGAAGGCAGTCACAACCAAGTGGTACATGAAACAGTGCTTGCCTAAAGTCATAGAGTATATGGAAAACCTGCGGCCAAAATCCAGAATGGACGCTTGGTACCTCCACCATGACAACGCTCCAGCTCACCACACCAAAGCCTCCACCGAGTATTTGACGACTACTGGACTCTAACTCATTGAGCACCCTCCTTACAGTCCAGATTTGCTCCCTGTGACTTTGCACTGTTTCCGCATGTCAAAATGAAGCTAAAAGGAGAACGGTTTTCTAGCGATGAGGACCTTCTGAGGGCTTGGGACAACGAGCATGTCGAACTCCTGGGTGAAACTTGGCAGAGCGGGTTTAAGGACTGGTTTTTGCGGATGGAGAAGTGTGTTGAATGTGGTGGAAATTATACTAAGTGACATATAAATCCGAACACCCAGCTTAAATGGTTTTATTTTAATAAAATTTTGTATGAGTACTTAATGAAGCATAATAAGTAAATGATAAAAATTCCAAAATGATTGCACTGCTTTAAAGCCCTTTGACCTTTAATAATGTGTGGATGCACCCTGATGTGCTACGCATTCTCCAACGCGCCAAGGCATGCTTCTGATCAGGTGGTCAATATCCTCCTGTGGTATCTCATTCCAGGCAACCACCAACTCCTCTCGAAGTGCTTCTAGAGTCTGAGGAGGACGTTGCAAATTGAGCAATCTCCTACCCATCATATCCCACACGTGCTCAATTGGGGATAAGTCGGCAGATCTTGGTGGCCATGGTAACAATGTGACATCATTATGTTGAAAGAAGTCTATTGTGACTCTTGCAACATGTGGTCGGGCATTATCTTGTTGGAAAGTTGGATCTGCCAGGGTGTCAAGATAGGGTAAAAAATGGGGTTCTAGAACTTCGTGGATATAACGCTGCGCGTTCATGTGACCTCTGATGAAGATTAAAGGTGACCTGGAACCATAAGCTATAGCACCCCAAACCATAACTCCAACAGTGTGATGAGCATGTCTTTCAACAAAAAACTGTGGATTCCTCCTTTCACCACGTCGCCTTCTAACCCTGGCACGACCATCGTGCATGCCTAAACAAAATCGACACTCGTCACTAAAGACAATACTGTTCCATTCCTGATCCCAGAGTGACCGTTTTCTGCACCACTCAAGGTGATTACGTCGGTGCTCTCGAGTTAAAGGGAGGACCCAGTGTGGCCGGTATGAAAACAAGCCAAAACTTCTCATTCGTCGGTAAACACTTCGAATGCCAATAGGTCTTCCATGTTCTGCAAACCATTCATTTGCAATGGACCTGGTAGTGGAGAAACGGTCCCTTAAGGCCAATAATCTTAGGCGGCCATCTTCACGGTTAGTTGTTCTACGGCGGCGTCCAGTGCCTTGCTCTTTGCGTACGGCCTTCTCGAAGCCATGCCTGACAACACTTAACCACAGTATCTACACTTCTTTGCACTCTAACTGCAATTGCCCGAAAAGAAAGTCCAGCTTCCCGAAGTCCCACTATACGGCCCCTATCAAACTCACTAAGTTGACGAAATCGTTCAGGTCTCCGTACTCTAGGCATCGTAACCGATCGTAAAGGATGTCAAGAACCAAAATCTGCCAAGCGGCTGAAATATTCATTTTTAGAGCGTTAGTGAATTAAAAAAAGCAGTATAAAAACCGGAATGTCCAACTGATAAGGCTGACATTTTTTCACTTGTTATTTACAGTAAGATAAATACATTTACCAACTTTTATTAAAATAAAACCATTTAAACTGGGTGTTCGGATTTATATGTCACTTAGTATACTTTGAACGGAGGCAATAAATGAAGCTGTATTGGAAAACTTTTATGGTACCCTTTGCATTTAAGCTTGCCCCTCCTGCATGTGCTGAATGTTTAGATCGACGGAAGAAGTGCTTCAATACTGAAAGTTTCTGGAAAACGTCAAACATTACAGCTTGACTAACAGTAATGTCGCCAACATCAGAGATCAGCATTGGATATCCTAGCTCACGTTTCATAATCACTAAGCTGATCCAGTGTTGTTGATATTCATATTCTTCTCTCGTATATTACCCGAACTTTGCATCCACACATTTATGGAAATGAAGATTCTGAGAAAAAAATTAGGATTACAAAAAACATTCGATTACCCCAAATATGACCTTTACAGAGGTCATTTGGAGGTCAAGTTTGTAAATTCAAATAGCAACTTCTATGCTTGACAGCAGATTCATGTCGAGCTCGAGATTCTACATCAGAATGCACTTTCATACACAAGGCCAAGCAGTTATAAGTCGTTCAATCAATGCGATCTATTGTAACGTCTGAAAAATACACGTACACCCCGAAAATTGGGCATCCATCTATTTTTGAAAAAAAGGTTCTGAATAGTTTTGTGTATGTAAAGCAATTTGTCAATGACTCCAAATTAGTTCTAGTCAATGCACGTATGAAAGTGCATTAGGCACAGGTATTCTGTAAAAACCTATAAAACGTCTAAAAAAAGCAATAAAATGTCATCTTGCAGACTAGATAGTTCTTATTGTGCAAATCGTTCATTCCACATTTGCTCGCTATGACCGCTGTGAGCGTCCATCCATGGAGGAATGACTCAACTATACGCATTGCTGGTTGCATATGTTTTGTGAAGCCGAGTTGTCTGTAGTTTTCATGTCTCACAAGATTTGAAATAATAGCAAGTACGCATCTGGATGATTATATGTATTAGTCTGCATGTGTATATATATTTGCTGTGTGAGAAAATTATTACTGAATATGCTGCCAATGAAGTATATCTTTTAGCTGTGCCCGACGGGTTATTTATATGTTGTCCTTTATGAAGACAGGTTATGTTCTAAGTTATAAATTACGATTTTTCATGTTTTCTGTGTTTTCAAAAACTTGAGGAGCACTACGAGAAATCGCCACCGCGTCCGCGTTGTGGGCAATTAAGCCACATCACAGAAAAATTAGTAATGACGCATCACACATCAAATATTTTCGCAATGCCTCACATCTTGGCGCTGATTTGTATTTTTTACTGACACAGCAAAATAATTTTCTATAAAGTTTAAATGACTAGAAATAAAAAATTTTCACTTACATAAAGATTCCTGTCTGTAGCATATTTTCTCACCTGTTTCTTCACCAACCAGAGATTTTCTTTTTTTATCTCTCTCATTTTTGAATTCCAGCAAATTTGCATAGGTATGTAATTTCTTGAATGAATAAGAAATGGTGGATGCGCAACTAATTTCTCGCTTTGAATCTCAAGTAAGTGTATTTGCGACAAGAATCCAATAAAATTATCATCAACACATATTATTAGCACACAAATCCTCACTATGCACCTATGTATTGCCGTTTCCTTTTAGCTATAGTATACAACTTACAGCTTAGTCCTCCATAAAATAATTGGCTATACCTATTGATGTTTTTATCACCTGCTGATATAATAGTAGTGCTTAATTATGTCAGTATTTACACCAATTACTTGATTTGTTTAACGGGTAGTTCAGAGTATTAATCCTTAAGCTTAGTACACACAAGTAGACCCCGTTGCGCAATTTGTCTATAGGCAGTCTGGAGACGATCTCAAGACACGATGTATAGATGGTCTACAGATATCCTTCTTTGTCTCGTCTTGCGTCCATATGGTTATGTGAATTTCTCTGTCTCATATTCGTCTTCGCCATCAAAGACATTGTTTTGTGTGGAATGGCTGGGATATATCTCGGGGTCCCTCAAAATGTCTTTTTTGGTTGACAGAGCAATGTAGTTTTTTATGTTTTAACCTTATTACAGTAGTTAATTATAAATGCCACGTAATTCTTTTGTTCTCAGATAATCGAATATTACCTTTCTAAGGATTTCTGTGCACTTTCCATTTTTTTTTTCAAGTTGGCATTGTACAGTTAGAACACAATGAATTTAAGGAGCAATAATAGGATAAATTCTAGAAGTTCCACTGAGGTAGAAAAAATATCTGCCCCAAATCCTGAATTCGCCATTGACGTCTAGGCAACACCTACAACTACAAAACGAG
This sequence comes from Acanthoscelides obtectus, assembly GCA_963669975.1. Lineage (NCBI taxonomy): Eukaryota > Metazoa > Arthropoda > Insecta > Coleoptera > Chrysomelidae > Acanthoscelides > Acanthoscelides obtectus. Next base: position 70,088,978 of record CAVLJG010000006.1, read on the forward strand.
TTCATAAGTGTGCATCAGCTAGAGTGCTAAGTTAACATATTGTAGAAAAACCTATATTATGTCCCAAAAAACCAATACAATGTCAAAAAAAGTCGACATAATGTAACTGTTCAAGATACGTAATACCCGTGCGGATGTAGAATCTCGAGCTTGACACAAATCTATTCTCAAATATTGTGATTGCTGTTTTAGTTTAAAAACTTGACCTCCGAATGCCCTCTGAGGTCATATCTGAGGAAATCAACAAATTGTTTTCTCATAATATTTCTTCAAAAAATGCGTGGTTGTCAAGTGTCTGGTTTAATGGCTGCTCCGATAGAAAAAAACTGGACACAATTTCTTGATACACAGAGGAAGCTAAATACCAACCGTATACAACGTTGATTCTGATGCAGCAATCAGCAGAACGCTATAGGTCTAACCATTGGACACAGGTCGATATCTTCGCGTAACAGTGGGTCTGAACCATGAAGTGCATTGAAACTCGCTCAGATAACTCGATGTTACCTTGCAATCAAATGTTATAGGTACCTTTGTATTGCGTGAAGTTTTGTTGCTCACATTTTATCCATTCTCAATGCAACTGTTCACGAATAAATCATAAATTGATGTGTCACCTGACAACGTCGCGTCTGTCCGATTCGTAGTTTGCGCTAGTCTCTGCTGTAAACTTATGGCAGAGTGAATACATTCGAACAAGCTGTAGCTGAACGGTTCAATCGCGGCTGGCTAGAGGTGAGCTTATGCATTCTGGCAACGCGTAGCTGAGCGAATTTGAGTACACTTCGTGGCGTACATCATCTGTTATGCGGAGGTATCGAGATAACGGAAAGCAAACAAGCGAAAACAAATAATAATAATAATAATAATAATAATAATAATAAAAATAATAATAATAAAAATAATAATAATAAAAATAATAATAATAATAATAATAATAATAACAATTAATAAATCGAATCCACCATCATTCTCACCAAGACGCAACTAACATCAACGAGTGGCAATGCCTTGATACCTTGAAGCAAAAACTGTCCGTATATACTCAGCGATTGAAAAGGTATAAAGCGTCCAGTCACAGAAAGCACGACAATGCGCTCTTTCAACGATCCGAAAAGGCATTCTACAGGAAACTGTCATCCGAATCCCAGGAAAAGAGCAAAACGGTGCCCATAAAGGACCAAGCAGAGGAATTTTGCGGCAAGCAGTTTGGCTCGACAGCTTATTACAACAAGTGTGCAGGATGGATTACAGATGAAGAAGCGAAGAGTCATTATTGAAATCCCATGCAGTATAGGGCATATACCAAACAAGAAATAGTGGAGATCGTTAAGCAGTTGCATAATTGGAAGGCCCCGGACCCAGACCAGATTCATGGCTACTGGATAAAGAAGCTTTGGTGCATGCATGAACAACTAACAAGATATATCAATGACATGCTTTTGAATACAAATAAGACTCCAACGTTCCCAACACAAGGGCTAACGGTATTAATACCAAAAGATCTCAATAATGCAGAAGACCCAACAAAATACCGCCCAATTACCTGCCTTCCTACGCTATACAAGGTGGTCACTGCTTGTATTTCGAAGCGAATTTATGCTTATTGTGAAGAAAACGATATTATTGCGCCACAACAAAAAGGCTGCGCTAAGGGAGCTATGGGATGCAAAGAACAGCTGGCTATCGATTCAGTCATCTGTAACCAAGCCTATTCCAACAAAAGGCACCTATACATTACGTACATCGACTATCAGAAGGCATACGATTCTGTACCTCATGAGTGGCATGTCAGGGTGCTGGGGCTCTATAAGATAGATGAGCATGTAGTGGCCCTATTAGAACATATGCTGAAGACCTGGAGAATCAGAATAACACTGCATACAAACGGGATCAGCACCATTCAAACTGAGACGATCTCTGTCCGAAGAGGTCTCTTTCAGGGTGATTCACTAAGTCCCCTATGGTTTTGCCTAGCTATAAATCCCCTCTCAAACCTCTTAAATGCAACAGGGTATGGATATAATCTGAAAGACAACAGGAACGCATCCATAGAACTGAACCACTTGTTGTATATGGACGACCAAAAGGTAATAGCTGCTACTGAGAATCAAATGAAACAGATGCTAGAGATAGTCGGTCAGTTCTCAGATGACATAAGTATGCGATTTGGGATGGATAAATGCAAAACCTTATCTATACTTAGGGGGAACATCTACCCTGGAGGATTTTCAAGCTGCAGAGGCCAAAACATTGACGCAATGGACGCAAATGTTACATACAAGTACCTTGGAATGGCGCAGGCCCGAAGGATCGACCACAAAAAAATGAAGGAAGCTATATCGCCGACCTTCACAAAAAGAATACGGCTACTTCTGAAAACAGAACTCAATAGTAAGAATCTAGTCAGGGCGATTAACACCTACGCATGCTCTGCCTTGAACTACTCGTTCGGTATAGTTCTGTGGAGCAAAACTGACATCGAGAAACTAGAGAGGCGGGTAAGGACTATGCTAAAAAAAAGGGGCGCAACATCCTTAATTGTCTTCTTAAACGGAAGTTCCCTCAGCCTCAGAAGCTCCTGAGGGATGTTGTTATATTCCTTTCATATATATATATAGTGGTTAATCTACTGAAAGACTCCGTTCCAGCTTTGACGTATGGTGCTAGATGAGTACTTAGTACCACCCTCATTGATGAGACACCTATCCGCTGCTGACACTCATCCGGTACATTGAACCGTACTGTCAATTACAGATGCAAAGAAACTATGTACTATGTAGGGGTCAATAGTACCGCGCCTGGCTAATAGGAGGCACTTCATACATAGATAAATGTTAATAAAAAGAACGTAATATTTTCATCTGCACTAGCGCCGTCGTATATGCGACATGAGCTTATTATAACCGTTATAATATATGGGGGTGCAAAATTAAGGCGTCCAATTTATCGCGTCTGACACACCATCCAAGCGCGCCAATTCGCCTAGCAAGGTAATTGCTTCATTTTGACGTCTATTGCACTCGGGGTGTTCCATAGACATAACATGTCCGAGTCAAGTTTCACGGATAACATAAGCTCCATAGTATGAGAGATAGAGAGAGAGAGATAGAAGGGGGGGGGAGAAGGCAACCATAATGAACAATGTAATTCAAAATCACGTATACACCTAACAGCACCCTATGAATGCGTTTCTAGTTTACTTCAGGATCAGCGGAGATGAGCAATAATGAGGAATTGGAAAGCCTTCATTATCCAGTCAGTAAGATTTTTAGGCAGCTTGGCACCTTTGAATCTTGAAAATGTTCTGACGTTTAGACCTTTTCGATGGCCTTTTTTAAAAATATATATAAACTGGCAATGGCAATTCCATTAAATAAATTAATGAAAGTCATAGTCGACGAGTAGAACAATGAGAAAATATATTACTTTTTTCAATTCCAACCCGAGAAATCAATATTGTTCACCGCAATGCCATATTGTGAAATAGCATTCCTCTCCCCATGTAAATAACGAAAGCAAGAAATACATCAAGATTTTATTCTAAAAAGAGTTATGTAATATACTATTGTTTTCATTTAGAGAGAAAACAATATCTTGCATGCCCTCACTCTTAAGTTTTGCCTCAAGACTATTTATTTGCAGCTTAACCCTTTCACTCCTAGGGACACATATGTCCCAGCAGCTTTTGATAAATTCCTGAAATGACCTCCTCGTATTTGAAATACCTCGCACTGGGACATATCAGTATTTTATGGTTGTGGGAGAATAATTTGCGATGTGGCAACGTGGAGCAACAAAATGCAAGCAGTTGAACACGTGTTGTGATTGTGTATACATCTAGACAGTGCATGTTTTAGTGTTTTACTTGCATTTATAGTGATCTGTTTCAAATATTTATTGCTGTTTTGTAGAAAGTCGGCAACTGAAAGCACGGAAGTAAGTATTTATATATAAATATAACACAATAAATTAATTTTTTTGAGTTTTCCTTCCCATTATTTATCGCTGGGTCATATATGTCCCAACAGGTATTCATACCGGGCCAGATGATCTCAACTTTTTCTTTTGTTACAGCAGTAGTGTCAGAAAAGATGCCCTCACAGAGGCCGAATTGGAGTACTATGCTGAACACCTGAGTGAAATCGGGAGTGTGGGAGAAGCAGATGAGTCCGAGCCATATAGTAGTGACGACAGCGTGAAAGATCAAAATTTCATTACATCATGTGCATCTGGGTCAGATGATGAAAACAATTATATGCAGAGTGTTGAGGAAGAAAACCTACCATACAGTGGAACTGCTTTCTGAAGGTCTTTCAAAGAAGTCTATTTCTTTATATTGCCCATTGCACAAATCAAAAGCTAGAAATTCACGAAAAAACTATAAAGAAAAAAATTTAAAAAACCAATGTCAAAAAAATGATGCTAGTAACTGGTGTGTGTTTGATTATGCATTATAATAGAGTACCAACATTTGCAATGTATTGGTTAAATAATCCATCTCTTGGTAACGAAGCAATAAAACACGCTATATCTACGGTCAGCTACTTTTATCAAAGTTGTATTTCAACGAACCTGAAAAGCCCGGCAATCCATCAAAAACCTATTACATGGACGAAGTACTATCATGCTTCAAAAAAACCTTTCCCCATGCAAGAAGTGACTCTACGTTTCAATGTATCGACGAATCAATGGCAAAATTTAAGGGTAGGTCGACCCTGAAATAATATATGCCACTAAAGCCAGTAAAACGTGGAATTAAAATATGGACAAGATGTGATTCATTGACAGGGTACGTTTATGACCTCAATATTTATAAAGGCAAGGAAATGGAGGTTACTGAAGGAACCCTCTGTGAATGTGTAGTGAAAAAGCTGACCTCTTCAATTCGTCAAACAAAAAATGTAGTTTTGTGTTTTGACAGATTTTTCACATCAGTAAAGTTGATGAATGCCATTGAATTTGCTGCAGCGGGGACCTTTATGAGGAATCGTAAGGATGTGCCGAAGTTTAAAGGAAAACTAGCAAGAGGGGAATCCCAAATTGGATATAGTAATCAGAGAACTTTAGCTATTAGATGGCAAGATACTAATGACTTTGTTTTACTTTCAAATTGTCATAAAGCTACAATAACTAAAGTTAAAAGAAAAATGAAAGACGGATCAAGTTCAGAAGTTCCGTGCCCTGAGGCTATAGAGTTGTACAATAAGTATATGGGCGGCGTGGACCAAGCCGATCAAATTTGTTTCTCTATATGATATCAACAGAAAATCTGCGAAGCGGTGGCGAAAAGTCTACTATAAATCTCTTATGATGGCGGTTCATAATTCTTTTATACTATTCAGAGAAACACATCAAAAAAATACTACATTCAATATGTCGTAAAACTAGCGGAGTTACTGATAGCCCATGGTAGAACAGGTGTGAAACGTAAAATCACCAGAAAAGTTGGCCGACACTCACAACCATGCACGGATCCAAGTAATGTTAGTGATCATTTACCTGAGACAGGGCCTACAAGAAGAAGGTGCTATCGCTGCTCTCAAAGAAAAATTGAAAAGAGAACCAAACTCTTGTGCAGGATGTGTGATTTGCCATTATGCGTAGATTGTTTTACGCCATCCATACCTGAATTACGTATATGTCCCGCCAAAAAAACCTGGTGGTACATCAGTGTCCCATTATTTTTATAAAAACCTGTTTGAAATAAAAATTTATTCCACCAAATAACCTCTTTTTAGTTTATTTTTACATAGCTATACAACATTTCAAAACAGTTATGTTAAAAAAACATCCGGATTGAAAGGGTTAAGAGGCATCATGACTGAAAACTCAACAAAGAGATTATTTGTTAATTAAGGAAGGTACAGTGCCTCAAACCCACATTTATAGGAAATGTGTTTTATTGTCATATATTGGTTTCAACCAGTGATAGGGGCATTGTACACATCATGCATAATACACCATTATATATGCGTATGCAATGGTGAATATATACGCCTCGTTATTCACGTATACAATGTATGCAATGCATACAATATCAAATCATAGTTCAACTACTTGCCTACAGTGCTGGCGAAAGTCTCTTTCCTTTTTAGATTTCCGAGTTTACGAGGAAGGGAGAGAGGGGAAAAGCGGGCACCACTTGTGTAGAAAGAGTGCATGCACCACATACCACGTTGTCTGGCACAACAGTGGTGAAGGCCACAGAACACAACTGTAATTTGCTGCAACGCCTTGTTTACTATGCCCAAATACACATTTCTGTCGAATCTGTTTAGGATCAATTCCAGATCGATCCTAATGGTTCTCCGATTTTAGGTGGAACTGAAAGTTCATTATCGCTTCAAATTCTGCAAGATTGCATTATTGGTTTGACTATGAAAGCAGTTTATAAAGAATGAGAAAGGGTATAGATATATAATATTTATTTATATACGTATACAAAGATACACTTTCAAATAGATCAGGAACATTTCTTAAGAAAAATAAAACAAAACACTTGTGTGATTTCAATCGAGATACTACATTCTACGAAATATATCTTGCCCTTTTTAGATAATATGAACCCCAGTTAATCGATTTCTTTGTTCTTGGGGCGTTCAACCATATTTTTTCAAAGTTGCTGATTCACTGTTCACCAACTTTCTGACGTTTGCGAATGAATCTAACCTCACTTATACGATTGTATACTTCGTCTTCATCATTCTATACTTCTATTCATTGTATACACAATGTATACATTATATACATCGCGACGTAGACAATTAATGTATACGCGTAAATGCCATCACTGGTTTCAACTTATCTAGCATCTGTACTAATGAAACCTTCGCTTCTTCTGATTTACTTTAAATTCATTATAACGCATTAGTATGAAAATATTCACAACTGTTTCGAAAAGGCAGACTATAGCCCTTGTGTCAGAAATGTGTTTCAGGTTCTGTGCAAGTGGCATCTTTTTCATGTCTGCATGTCTCAGTTGCTTTCATGATGAGCGTGAAACGTAAACACCTTCAGTTGTGACATACGAGCTGCAAGAGCAAATGCTTGCTTAATAAGCCAATTAAGCATAGCAGAAGCGAAAAACTTTGGTAATCAGGATTTTGCGATGTACCTAGTATTCATTTTCTCATCATTTTTGAAGCTCTACGCGCACTAGATTTCCGAGAGCCACACCCTCCTCACCGATAGTTTTGGCTTCATTGGAATACGTGTCTTACCACTGTTTACTCTCCTATTTATAGTCTTCATGGTTCAAGCTCTATAAATTCACTCCAACTGTCTAATCCACTCTGCAACAAGCAGTGCAGATAATTACAATACTGGTTGTTGGTATTAGTGTACTCCGTTCTGCTGTAAAATCCCTGTACGTTATAAGAGAGAGAAAGCAAACACTATATTGCTTAGCGGCACTTTGCACAAAAAACAAAACTGTTCAAAACGTGTCATCTAAATTATATGTTCACCGAAGAAAAGTTTTTCTGATGTCAATATCAGCCTACTGTTCATCTAAAATCCAAGAATAAAACATGCACACGGCACTCAATCGTCAAGGATCGTTTATGAATGACGTTGTTAGTCAGATTAGCTTTCTTCAGAATCACGTCTCAGTTCAGATGAAATATTCCATTTTGAACCATGTATATACTAGGCTTGTTTAATTGAAACCAATCACTTAACTGACGCGTCACAATGTTAGTTGTGTTTGTAGTACTGATCAGTTCCTGTCATTTGTATTTGACTGCAATTTTAAGTATGGCGACCTAATAGAACACTCATAAGCACAGGATTTGTGAAACGACAGTTTTTGGATGTATCTTTTTGAGACCCTTAAATCAAATCTAAAAACATAATTTTCGGTAACATGTACTTTTATGAATTAGAATACGTAACATCTCATATTGCTGCATTTCTCGGCGTTTATGCGATGACGCACATATATAATGTTAAGACCTGTCTAATCCTGTTTATTATGAGCGAGCTCTATGTTTAGAGAGCATATTGCGTTTATTAGTAGACTAATAGCAGCCGAGTCAGTTACGTTTTCTGTGTTAAAGAGTACTGAGATGTTCTGAGTACTGTTAATTTTTGTTAAAAAGTTGTGTTGTTATTTGTTTATTGTGATCAAAACTAGCTTTATGGACAATGCCTAGAAATTGTGTAAATAGTACGAACAGTTTTTATTATGTATGCGCAGAGCTAGTTTTTTAATCCCAAAAACGTACTTTGACTCTCCTTGTGTTGAAAGCATACAAACTTTATTTTGGAATTAAAGGTGGCGAACAAGATAAACTATGGGCCCCTCATATATGTTGTAAGACTTGTGTAACAGACGACAATCGTAAAATGCCCTTTGCGGTACCAACGGTTTGGAGAGACCGTAAAAACCACACTACTGATTGCTATTTTTGGCTCACAATTATTAAAGGTATTGGACCAAAATCGAAACATGCTGTTAACTATTTTAATTTACCCTGAGCTTTGCGGCCCGTTAAGCATAGTGATAAACTTTCTGACCCAGTTCCACCAGAATCTTTGGATGAAAAAGTCGAATCCACCGATTCTGAAAGTGATGGTACAGAAAGCGTAAAAATTTCCGATCCTTCGTTTCACCTGCCAGGATGTTCAATAGCGCCGCATTTGATCGCACTTCAAAATCCCAGTCAGAACTTTTAGTGTCAAGATTAAAAGGATGGAATCTTCCCCCCGGTGATGTTAACATTACTTTTTACCGAAAACGGCATCAAGACCTCACACACTGTTTCGGTCAAGAAAGGGAGTTGATATATTGCTCGGATTTGTTTGACGGGTTAGGACAGAAGCATGATCCAAATTATTGGCGCCTATTCCCTAGTTCATCTAAGCTTAGTTTAAAAGCTGTATTGGTACACAACGATAATAAATATCCATCTGTACCTATAGCACACGCAGTTCATATGAAGGTTAGAGCATATCCGTTATAATGAATATGGATGGGCCATATTTGCAGATTTAAAGGTAATACGCCTTCTTCTTGGAATGCAACTGGGATATACCAAATATTGTTGTTTTCTTTGTGAATGGGGCAGTCGTGTGCGAGATCGTCATTATGAACAGAAGGAGTAGCCCCTACTTCAGGTATTATCTCCGGGCCTCAAAAACATCGCTCATGAATGAACAACTAGTTGATCCCAAAAACGTGTTGCTTCCACCTTTGCATATTAAGTTGGGACTGATGAAAAATTTTGTGGAAGCTAAGAATCCAAATGGAAGAGGGTTTCTGCATTTAAAACAAACATTTCTGAGACTTAAGTGAGGCAAAAATTAAAGAGGGCATATCTGTGTTAAATGAAACTGAGTTACGAGCTTGGAATGCTTTTAAATCAGTTATTGCAAATTTTTTAGGCAATGTGAAGGCGGACAATTATAAAGATATTGTGAGTAAACTAATTAATGCTTATAAAGGAATGGGATGTAACATGTCTCTAAAAAATCACTTTTTAGATTCAATCCTTGTATATTTGATGTACCACTGGACCCCCATTATTTATTAACAAATGGAAATCCAGCGGCTGTAAAGTCTCGCCCGTTAGCGCATAACGAACGTTCATCGGCAGATTGACTATCAACGATTGTCACTTCGGATCAGCTCACATTGCAAATTGGCAAAACAGTTCCTCACCTCCCTCTTGGGAGTCAATGGATGAACGACCACGCCTCAATATCCTTAATAATGCTGATAGATCAAAACACTAGGTGATCGATACGGCTTGCTATATTCTGCACTCCATATTCTGCTGGCTTATTTTGTTAGTCTAGCTCGAGCAGTTTAATCAGGAATGAGATGTGGACTGTGATACAATGTACAGGGTGAACACAAGCTTTATTAAAGCAAGTGTGATATAATCACATTGTATCGTATATTCCAGAATGGAGGGTAATATGGAAAGATAAAAGAAAATGAGGGTAGTTAGATTAGAAGTCATGCCGACGGATATAAACAGATCACAACGCGTGATAGAGTCGGGAAAAAATAGGTTTTGTTTCTATCTACGTCTGACAGTTATAACCATCACTCGTCAGGTTCCCAAATGTCAACTATAGACCTCCATAGCTCGTATTAGAATAGAAAAAGACTGGTAGCAGTTTGCTGACATGGTTATCACTAGATTTGGACATTCACGGTTATAAAGTGGTAGTCACCCATTCTCTCTTTCTCTCTCCCTCTCTCTCTCTCTATATATATATAGAATGTATAAAATATACTCGTAATGTCTGTAGACTATATTTCTGAGGAGATGTGACATACAGAAAACCGAGGGAATTATCATGAAGACCAACAAATCACTTTCGATTTGCAGCGTCCAAAGCAATTATTTGAAACTATTTCTGCAACAATACTTGATCCAAATGTATAATTTTTCCAAATAAACTGGTTTTATCATTATTCAGGACTTCATCGCAACATTATGTGTACATTAGCGGGAAATTTTAAACATGCAGCTCGGTTATTTTATACGATACGATATCAGTATACTTACTAGTGGTAAAATTTACGTAAAAAATATTGCTGGCTCATACTGACTCTAATGTCAGTGAAGACAATGACGTGAAGGAACCGGAATTCTATTAGAGATCAGATCGGTCATTCTCTACTTCCAACTCTACTTTCTTTGTCACTCATTTTTAGGACGAAAGCAGGAAAATAAACTTCTCTATAGTAGAATTTCACAAAAAATGATGAGGCTGATGCACCATCTAATAGAAAAAGTCACAGCTAGACTATGAAGATTATTTAATGTTTGAAGCCACAAGTATTACGAATTCAATTAACAGCATTTTATGTACCATCTTGGCTACGAAGATTGGTTATCAACCGTGCTGTCTTGATATCTGAAGCTGAACCATTTTCTATGTCTTAACCAGGACATCCTTTTTCTGCCAATACTTCACTTACTTTGCATTTTACCTTAGATGATTAGTTGTAACAATATGTATGTGTGCTAAATATCGATTTTTGTCTGTTTTGATGATAACCATTATTCGCTTCCACTTACTCAGACTTTCGCTTCCCCTTACTCAGACTTTCGAGAACTATTGAATTTCTAACTCTATCGACTCATGAGAACTCCAGAGATCTACAGTATTTTTTAATTAATTCAACATTACAAAATTTCAAAGACCTCGAGCTTTTCCGTACAAAACGCATTTAGAGTCGACGCGTCTACTGCTTACAGAAGTATAGAGAAAACAGCATCAGAGCATCTCGTATCTCAGATTCATACTACGAATTCGGCTTTACAACCTATGCCTCATATCCTTAAATGCACTCCGGGCATTTTCTATTCTGATCCTTATTTCCTTTGTTCCATCGTTTGATTCGTTGACTTTTGTTCTCAGGTAGCTATAAGTACTCACTCTTCAAATAGTTGGTTTCTCACACACAGGTTGACATTTTGACTATCATGAATTTTGTTTATTTATTTTCAGTAACAAACCGACATGTTCACTTGCTATCAGTATCTTTAAGATTCTCTAAATATCGTTCAAATATTGCATAAAAGGTGCCCAAAACCTTTATATAAGCAACAATAGCTACAAATGATGCTGGATAATTGACGGATGCCACCCATCCAGTAGCAAATCTGGTACAATTAGGAGGTTACAAAAGTACAAAATGAGCGTTCTCTAGAAGAACATCTCGCTACTTACCATCGTTATACTGGCTCAAGGTCTGTTGTCTAGAAACCAACCGAAGCCTTGAGAAACGCGGAAGAATTGGAATTCTATCGGGATTCAGATCGTTCGTTCTATAATCTACTTTATTTACCTCCCCCGTCGCTCCTACTGAGGACATTCAGGAACGGGCAAAGTTTTCTATAAGAGTATTTGTGCGATTCTGGAGCTTCACCGATGCCTTCCTAATTCCCGACGTTCCACTATTAATTCCTACGGCAGCGTCGGAAGATTTTCCACCGACGAAGGTATTATTAAATTCGGTGGAAACTTTCTGAAAATTCATTTTCGCTGTGAATGCAGCTTATAATTCGACTTTAATTTCGATTCGACCGCTCCATGAAGGAAAATATTCATCACTGAGAACGCGCGGGGATGATGATGCTTTTCATAGGCCGCTTGAATTAATAAGTTCGTACGAGGTACCTTCACTAAAGTTTGCAGAATTTTTGGTATTTAAAGACCTACCTGCAGCAGGTTAAAGAGAGATGACAGAACAGCGTTGCCACTTTTACAGTTATCTGGTAACTCAGAAATGCGTCCGTCTGCAGTTAGAGCTAGTCAAATTGATGACTGGCACACCCACACCTAGTACAATAGCAGGAGTTGAAACATTGAATGAAATTATTCTTTCATCAAACTGCTCTCGTAAGAAGTTCCTGACTTGAATGGTGTTAAAAGCCGGACATCCATCCTGTTGAAACCAGGTTGTTCTTAACTCATCTTCGGTTAGACTAGCTCGTAAAGCCGGCACAATCTGGTTCCGTAAGAGCTCTAGGCACTGCTGGCCGTTTAGGTTGTAGTCAAACAAAAATAAGTGCCCAATTAAGAAAGCTAAGTTAGAGTAAATTACCAATGACCCCACACCAAATGTTAGTTACAAATCTAGTCTGTAGACGACTCTCTACCACTTCATGATGGTTTTCCACAGCCCAATGATGAGTGTTGTGTTTATTAAAAACTGCACAATTCGTAAGCCATCGGACCACAAGACATGATTTACAAAATCGGGATTTTTATTAGACTTCCTACTATACCACTCACAGAAGCGCATTCGCCTTGAAAAATCAGTTTCCTCAAGTCCTAGAACTATTGTAGGTTCATATGGATGAAAGAAAATGCGTTACTTATTAATTTTATTTGCTGACAAATAAATCCTTAGAAAAAGATTAATACATAACATTACGTGTTATGATATTTTGATGATACTCCATTCTTTCATGCACTTGTGACATCACTAGGCTAGAAATTTTACGCTGTTTTCAAAAATCGAAAGAAAAATGAAAGTTGTGGCAGGTTGCGAGGAAACAAAATATGATCGAGACGTGTCATACACGCTATTATCACATTTGCCTAAAAAAAATTTCCGAATAATGTCACATTTTGACAGCTGTTAACTGTTTCTGATTTACTGACAAAAAACAAAATTCTATATTTCCGTTTTTTCGCTGATATTTCCAAAACTAATCGACTGGTTGTAAATGTGGAGAATCTAGAGCCAGCTACCGATTGCACCAAGTTTCCTCTAAAGCTTTCCCCATTTAACCTTTGCTGTAGGTATAACAGGAGCCTAGATCCCTGTATAGAGGAGCGAATCTGGGACACACTGTAAATGCACGGTACCGTCATTTAGGGGGAAATTGATCAAAATATTCAAATTTTTCGCATTATTTTTTTTTATGTCAAAATTTTATTCATATCCGATCGAATCTGATCCATATTATGCGTAAGAATGGCCCAGCTGGTGCAAAGAACCCCAGTGTTTGAAACTATAACCCTAACGGAACTAAAAACGGCTGATCAATTTCATACTGGGGCGAGATTGTTTACATAGTATTCATTGCATGTAAAATGAGGGTACAGGCTCCTAAATGAACAATCTCAACTCTGGTTATTATATTTCAACTGGTTACACAGCTACAGCATTTTAATGTAGGTGGGGTGAGTTTGTTCACTATGGGTGAGATTGATAAACTGTATTTTATTGTACGTGTTCCAGTAAATAATGGCCAAAAACACCTATTTGATTGATAAACAACCTTTATTTTTCCATATCTATAACTAATACATATAACCTAAATAAGTCTCCTAACAGTTGAGGTAGAATACAAAAAGGAAAAACTACATTTCGAATGTATCCATCATATTTTCAAAACGATAGGTGATAAGCCCGTCTGAATTTTCCACGACAGGATCCAATAACACAGCATATGACTCTGGACTTTAAATTTATTCTTAGATCCATCTACAGACTTTACTCCCAAAACCTCGAATTCTCAAACATCTTGACTCTTGGTCACATTTTGCACAATGGCAACGTATCGATAAACTGTTTTTTTTTCTAGGTCCACCACGTACTTCAACTAGAAGAAATTTGCCAGGAAGTATATCTCTTTCTGTCGGTTCAAAGTATTCAGTTTCCGGTTCGGTGATGGTTTCTAATGAGTTTTCACTAGAGCTATCATTAGTTTGAGGATCGTCGTTCGTTTCTGAGTCACTGGATCCTTCATTTGGAACAACACTTTTTCCAGGCTCTACCGAAAGCTTTCGACGCCTCATATTTCTTCTTGATGGTCCTACCGTGCTGTTGCAGATATTCCACAAGAACGTTGCCCAGCGAACTTTCAGTATTCGTATAGTGGTTTGGCTTGGAATTTTTCGCAGAACTCGTTCAGCATCCAGAGGAGCTATACCAGTTGCACGAAATGAGCTTATTAAGTCTTTCTTTATAGCATTCTCATATTTTTAGTTTATTTCCACAGGGGTAGAAGCTAATACACTGAGAAAATCCTTTTTATCTAGAGTAGACTGATGAGGATGAGCTTTCTTCCACTTTGTTAGGGAAGACCTCCAAGCTATCTTGAAAGGGGGAAAACATCCGGCATCTAATGGCTGAGTTGGATTGGTCGAACATTTTGGGAGGCAAACGAAAGCAACATCGTTTTCTCTACACTGTCTTAAAACGCTTTCTGTAAAATGTGAAGACAGGTTGTCTCCAATTAACACTTTCCGACTAGGAAGAGATTTTGCATGAGAAAGAAAAGCTTATTCAAATCAATCTGTATATATAGTTACTCCATGCCCCAATACCGACACCGAAATTGATCAATCTCGCCCCGTCTATGCGAACTATCTCACCCCACTCATTAAATATCTCAATATTATGAAAAGCACTGCACTGTTCATTCCCACTCGACTACACCATAACCTCAAAATATCAACAAACATGCCTATTATGACGCAAACAAAAATACAAATCAGCACTTTAACTTACCTGGAAAATTTCCAGATAGTTACTCCATGCCCCAAAACTGACACCTTCAAAAACACTGATTTTTCACATTAAATAAGCGGCACCGCCAGCTTGCACGCATACCGCATCTGCGGCCATGTTTCCTCTGACGCACGCACTATCTTTCACTGTGATTGGTTCTCTAGTTCTGGCACTAAATTCAAACTTATGAGAAAATGATCTGGTGATCAAACTGGCTCCTTGAGATCAATGTCACCCCAATCGACGGTACAACGTAAATTATTGGTACTATGTAGCACCGGTACAGCATCAGTTGCTATAGCACTTTCCGGTGGCTTTTCGCGTCCTTGAAGTCGTTTGGCGATTTCAGGGCGATGAACGAGGGTGAAGTGTCTAGTACATCCAAAACAACGGATAACCTTGTGCTACCTTGTACTCCGACAGTCCTGGGCTGTGCTGGTTGTACGCTGTTATTGGATCACACTGTACGTATATATTAGCGATGATAAAAAATTACTTGTCATATGGAAGACAGATATTGGACTTTTCATATTGATCAGTGAAGTAGTCTTACATATGTTGTTTCATTTGACGAGAGAAATGTTTGAGATGCTAGAAGATATAGAGTCGGTATCACTGTATAAAAGTTCGTGGAAAAAGTCTTCATAGAAATTGATGTGTGTCATTCAATCTCAAGTACGAACAAAATATTGGCCTGAAAAACTTTGGAGTCAATATTTCCCGATCCTTTTATACGGATAGAGGGAAGGAGATACGCTACACCCCATTTCATCAAACAACATGTCACATGATATCATTACGGCTTTACCGCTCTAACTTTTCAGCAAAGTTAGCGATGCTGTGAAAAAGGCCAGTCACGTGGCTGCCACATAGTAATTAATCATTTTTTGAACGCGTTTAAGGCTTCAACGTATCGTCCGTCCTGTAAATTACCGAAAGTCAGATGCTGGGTGCTTTTGTTTCGTGTATGTGCAGACCCCTTTGGAGTGAGAGCGTGTGTTACCACTAAGATTCTAAATTGGGTTTTTTGTAAATTACAAAGTTGTTGATTAATAGCCATGCTGTTGTTTTTGCGAGTACTTTATTTTGGCTGTGCTTTATTTTAGGATAAAGATCTGTGGATCTTGCAGGTACTCAAGAGCTGATGATTGATTGTGAGTTGGCTAATACATCAGCTGACAATACTAGTACCCTAGCGCTCTTGCGTTGGTCCTGAGCCGATGTTATTAACCTTAAGATGCCAGGTTGAATAAATGAATAGACAGAATGGAAATTACAGGCATTTTGGCAAACAAGGGGTGCTAGGGCATTGGCCCCATGCTGGGTTCTTTTGCACCTCTATCTTCTATCCATCAAATCCCTTCCTGGCGAAGTTAAGTATAATCTTGAGCACCAACTCCTTGACATTCTGAGGATCCATAATTTTGGACTCCAGCCTAGGGTATCCCAGAGCAGCGACACAGAACATATGCGCCAAGGACTCCTCCTTCACAGCCTGTACACATAGAATTCTCAGCCACCCTCATCACATGGAGATAACGGATCAACGCATCATGGCTAAACAACAGACCTATCAAGAAACTCAGATTGTCTCTATCCAAAGATGAGCAAAACGGTCCGTTCTTAGTACTCGATCCTAAAATGCTACTTCTGATGATATACGAGTGCGGTCCGATAAGCGCTTAGCCTACAAAAGAAAAACAAAAGTGTTGGAAAAGTGGCGATTAACTCCTCAACGTAGTCTCCTTTTAGCTCGATACAGTTGACCTAGCGATGGTCCAACGTAATTAACCCGTCTGAAAAATAAGTTTTCTGGAGGTCTGCAAAGTAGACCTCCGTGGCGGCAATAACCGACCAAAATTTCTGCCTGGCGAGTGACTTTTTCAAGTTTGGAAACAAAAAGAAGTCGCACCGGGATAAATCTGGAGTTTACGATGGATGGAGCCTAATTCGACTAATTTGGCCATGGCGATGGAGGAGGTGTGAGCTGGTGCGTTGTCATGGTGGAAGAATACATTTTTCTTCGCCAAATGGGACCGTCCTTTCCTGCAATTCGGTGCCAAATCGGCTCAATAATTCGGCATAGTAGAGCCCTATGATTATATTACTCTTCTCCAAGTAGTCGAAGTCGATCACGTCTTGTGAATCTTAAAAAACGGTGGTCGATAGGACAGTCTTCACGTTTTTCGGAGCACGTTCGCCGGATGAAGTCCACTGTTTTGACTGTTCCTTTGTCTCTAGTATTTTGAGATGCCTCCTGCCTCAGCTATCTCATGCACCTTTAATCGGCAGGCTGCCAACAACAGATCGTGGATTTTTATCACGTTATCCTCCATGGTAGCTGTTTTCAGGGCACCAAAAAAAACCGACGTGTGATGACGTTGAAACTCGTTAAACCAATTTTTGGCGATCGTCATCAAGCGAGAAGAGTCACCGTACACAGCATCCTAGCGCTCTTTGATTTCGCTGCGCGATTCTCTTTCCAAGACCAAGAATCCGACCGATCGATATTGTTCACACCCGGTCAAAACAAAACTACGAGCCCGATTCGGCTGAAATTTTGACAGTAGCCGACTACGAGAATGTTCTATACTGCAATAAATTACTCTTGCGATAGTGGTGCCATCAGAAGGTGAGGCTAAGTACTTATCGAACCGCCCTCGTCATGATACTTCTCCATCTCAGGGGGTGTTGACTAGATACCCAGTCCTCCATTATCCTAGCCCTTTGCGCGGGCGCACCTAGGGCTGCCTTAGGATCAAGCTCTCGCAAGTGCTTCCGCCCATACCAACGATACCAGTAGCCTCACTGATAAACTATCCAGATCTTCCCTTAATCGTAACACAACGCTCAAAGTAACCTTGCAGGTACTTAGTTACTTCTTTGCAGCCTAGCTGGCGGAGCAGTTCTTATTTTTCTCCTACCAAAATATGTGACGCACAAGACGGAATCGTATAAATTTCACCCGAAAAGTTGGAGACTAGCAGCCTAGTTCTAGTTCAAGTTCCCACCGTCCGAGCCTTCTTCAGTATCTGAGCAATCCTTGTAGCAGACTTGCTCACTTTTCTCGGAGACCTGCCGAGCCTTGGAATGCCACTTCACTCGCATCGGACGCCCGGTTAACAATGCCTTGCCCAGTTGACATACACGGAATTCCAGGAAGAATGGTTAAGTAAAAATGACTGTAGGCAGACCAAGAAGCTTAAAACAGAGATTAATAGTAATAAACAACTTTTATTTCAGGCAGAATTCAGCTACAAGCTATTCCACCACTTAACCCTTGAAAATAACTAGCACTAGAATATTGAAGACAATTTTAAGAATATATTCTTCCAAAATTTAAACAAACATTACACATTGAATACAACGTACACATGAGTGTACAAAAAAACTATAAACGATATATATATAATATGCATACATATGGCTGAACTATAAACGAACTTTTTTGCTTAGAATAATCCAAGGAATCACCCCTTAAAGTTACGAATATTATTTCCCTAACACCATGTATACTGGGATTTTCAGATTTTAGCATCAAAAATAATTTGTTAAGGGCCAATTTCACCAACATTAATATTTGACGGTCCCTTGGACCAATGGGAAAATAGCTTATCGAAATGCAATTTGACGGAAGCTGTCAAAGATCTCTGAATATCAGTGATTTCTATTGAAATGTTGAATAAAGTCGTGAAAAAATGGTTGCCTTATAAATTAGGGTTCATTATAGATGTAATATTATGTCTTTGTGCTTTAGAATTAGGATAACTTTCATAAAATTTCCAGTTTCAGACATAACGGTCAGTTATGTAAATGGACCAATCAAAATGATAGAAATAATAGGGTCGATTTTCTAGCTATTATATTTGGTAGGATGTTTTCACTGTTTTTGACGACTGTTCATGCATGGCAATCTAGTTTTGTCTGTATGTCACGTACATGGTGTTGTACAAAATACGTACCTGTAGAAATGTACGGATTTTTGCAATTTTGCAAAAAAAAAGGATATAAAACGTATTCCAACTGGTTCATCATCTTTTGTTACATCAAAAACAATTTTTGCCAATTTATGATCTAGGAATCCACACCAAATGTAAACAAACAGCACATTCTGCATTTCAGGGTCCTAAAACGTCGATATTTGTAAAAGTATCCGCATCCACCTATTATTCATCGTCTAGTTATTATGTCAGAATCAAAAATACCTATTTATGGAAACATATCTCCAAACATTGTTTTATTTTCTTGTTTTTATTAGTATACCACATCTGGGACACAAAACATATACACTGAAGAAGGTTTAATTCTATGCTACTCAATGGCAACACGGTGACTTGTATGGTTGTCCGAGGCCATTTTTTGAGGGTGCGACATGGTTGTCATATTATGCACCAGCAACACTGCTTTGTTTCCAATAGGAGTTTCACCCCCCTGGTCTGGGATATCAATTGCTTTCAATTAAAGTGAACTGCACATCTGCAGTGTTGCCGAACCGGCAAAATAACGGAATCGGCAAATAGTGTCGTTGAATTCGGTATAAGGTAAATGCCGTCCCAAGATCAGTGGTAGATGAAGGAGATGAAGGACCTTTGAGTCATAAAAGACGTCTGTTATTGTATTGTGCGCGCACACAACATGTTTTTTGAGGGCATAGTTCTATATTACAACTTCTACAATGTGCATACTGGTCGTTCTTTCAAAATACTTTGCAACCATTCTGGAAACTTCTTTTTCGATTCTTGCTTATAGTTTTGTATATATTTTTCTGATTTACCCTTGAACTTATGAACTCACCTCTCATTTTAATTAAATATTTATTTTGAAAACAGGCAGGTTTCGGTTTGTTTATTGCTTGTCCGGTGGTGAGGTAATGACGGTAATCTACCAGTCTGTACCTTTTGTATGAACAAAAATCAAGTCAGGGCAAGTGGGGTAAGGGATGAAGATGTACGTTCGTAATCATAGGCAACCCAAATCTACCCCTCTCATGTGCCCGAGTGCCTGAGTGTGTATGCATATGTATGATTGATATGGAGCATAAAACTATGAAGACTACATAAAATTAACTTTTAGCTTTATTTTTGGTGTCAGCTCTTTTTCGGCAAGTATAGAAATATTTAAATTGTTTTGAAAAATCTTGAAGAATGATGATATCGGTAAATATTCTCTTTTTGGTAAAAATACCGAAAAATTCGGTTCAAGTCCATGCATAGACATTCTGAAATTTGCAATATGAATTTATTCGTCAATATTTCATTTGAAGCCCTTCTTTGTCAAGATTTTATCAAAATGTAAGATAGTAAAGGCAACACCGCACCCTGCAGCCCAGTTGACCGACAAGCTATGAAGATTAGGGATGTTTAGATCCACGAAAAGTATCGTTACGTATCGATTTCTATCGTTTTAGGAATTATCGATACTCTAAAATATTGGAAGAAAATTATCGATATCCAGCGGAAGAAAAGTAATCTGAAGTTAGTAACTCTTTCTGACACAGTCCGGATCGAAAGATGACGATACTCGTGAAATATATTGATACTTCTAAATACAGAATCGTATCGAACATCCCTACTGTCAAGATGTATAACCCAAGGTACCGACGGAGCTATTTTGCGGCGTCATGGAAATAATTTTAAATTTTCATTTGCATTTTTTTAAGTGTTGTTGCAAAGGTTTTGGGAAAAATTCCACGAATAGTCTTATAAAGCATAGTAGAGTATATTTCAACAGTTGACGGAACTTACTCGCCTGGGACCAGGGGGGTGAAACGGGATATTAATGCACAATCTGGCACCATGTCGCACCCTCAAAAAATGACCGCTGACAACCAGTCAAGTCACCGTGTTGTCATGGAATAGCATGGAATTAAACTTTTTTCAGAGTATAAATGTTCTGTGACTGTGACCAAGGGTTGACAGATCCCACACATGTGAATCACCTGTATTCAAATAATGTCTAATATAAATATAACCTAGATTGTGTGGACGTGGATGTTTGTTAAGTTCCTGAACAACGAAAAATATTCAACTTTATGGATATCAAAAGACCTGAATTTTTTGTGGGAATATCAATCTCAGGTGCCATAATGGTTCTGATGAACGGCAAGTAAATGAATGAATGTTTGGAAACGAGCCATATCTATGAACTTTTTGGTAGAGCCTGTCATCAAGTAGGTGCTTAATGGCTATCTGCAAGAGGTTTATATTAAAAGAACACACGGTATGTATGTTGAATCAGTAAAATAGCATATCAATTGAAGAAAATTATATAAACATGAATAAAAAATCAACAATAGTAATTAAAACATGAATTTAATTCAAAAATCAAACATTTCTTTAAATTATGACTGAATTATATGTAATTTCTTAATATTCAATAAGCTGGTGATGTTTAAATGACAAGTTGTCATCTCATACTTTGACAGTATTTTGCTTTCAACATTTAATAGCTATTGGTTGCTAAAATTTGTTGATTGGAACTTGAAGCTCATTCGCTGTATCTGACTGTCAGTTACCCTATTGGTTGAGAATAACGGACTGTTGTTAGTGAAATTGGCCCTTAATCTGCTGTTTGGAATTATTGAAATCAAGATGTTTATCAGTCTATGGTAATGCATTACATAGATTGATGTCATTATAGGTAACGTATTTATGAGATAAAGAAGTCTTGTGAAGAGGCATAAAGTGTTAAAGTCAAAAATGAAGGAATGGAAGTGCGCAGGAGTTTGTGAACGTAGCATAATAAATGAAGCTCATACAAACGTAAACTAAATCACACGTGACAAAACAAGGAATTTAGCAAAAATGCAAAAATGTGATAATGATGGCAACATATGTATTTTCCTGTGTAATTTCATTGGGTATGAATTAAAAAGTGTAAAAACCAGCGTAGTCCATAATTTCACCCACGTTTAGAAAAGTAGTGCAGGCACAAAACAGGGAATGTTCTCAACGTAACAGAACGTAAGAACGAATGTCCACCTGTCAGTCGCCAAACAATTAACTTTGAGGTAAGGTGAAATCGACAAACTACACCACTTTGTACCACGTTGTTGTTTATTAGATAAGGATTTTAGGTTTATTATCAGTAAGTATGGATGTTTGCTACAAGGCTTTTTTGGACGGAGCAAAAAAATTGAGCACCCCTTAAAGTCATTGCAATCAACAGGCAATGTGCCATGTCATAAAACCTTAATGTTAAACAATTGTAACCATACTAAATCATTCACAGGAAGACAAAGCCACTACAGTTTGACTGATATCAAAAAAGAATATTTACCTGAAGACCTGGATATAAAAAAAAATCAAGACGTATTCGGATCAATACCCACAACCTGAAAATAATGTATCTTATCAAATCTGCAGAAAAATATTTAACACAGAATTTAACATATCATTCGGTTACCCACTACCCACGTACCGATACTTGTAGCAGTAGTGATGAATTTCAAATAAAAGCCAAGGCACTGATGGCGGAAGGAAATAATGATCAGCTGAAACGTTTAACTATCCTGAACAATTTGCACAAGAAGAAGACTCAAACATTTTATGATAAGAAGAAAGCTAGAATCAAAAGCAGGGCTGAAGCTCAATTTCAAGCTATTGCCATGGTCTATCAAAAGAGTGTCTCACTGCCAAACATCACCACTAATGATGTGTATTATAAATGCAAGTTGTCAATTTAATTTACATGTCTTGAGTGATGCTAGGTCCTACATTTACACCTATCCTGAAATAGGTTTAGATGCAGTAGTTTTATTTATATTTCACTACTTGACTAATTAATTTGATCGTCGCGTGAATCACTTGGAAATATATTGCGACTCAGCAGGTAGATAGAACAAGAACTAAACTGTAGTGAATGCGACAAAAATATGGACTTGGTTAATTTAAATTTTTGGCATAAAATAAGTCTCCAAAGGCTCAAACCGTGTCATGTGATTGAAGTGCGAACGGGCGAAATCAACAGAAAGTTAACTAACTTTTTCCAAGATATTTACTTGGAAAAGTTATCTTTTCCAATCCAGTCACAAACATAAGTAATGGGCATAAGACGTCATCGACGATTAAATTTGCAACGAACTAACTGCAACGGTTTGTGGGAAAATTGACCTATACTGAATAGACAAGGAAAAATCCTGCACAAATCTTCATGTAACAATCAGTTTGAATAACTAGATTTTGCCTACAAAGATTATATACCCATTAGTGCAGAGATGTATGAGGACCTCATATTCCTGAAACAATTGTGCTCTGCTGGAGCTTAAACCTTTTTTGATAGCATTACTCATGCATAATTAATAACATTAATTAGTTTCAAATATTCTTTGTTTTGGATGTGATGGACATTCCTTGTTTTGTACTTCAAATCATTAAAGTACTTTAATTTTTGATTACATTTACAATTAGTTATCTCTGCATAAGTTTTACATGTGCCTAAAACTAAGCCTTATAATGTAAACTTAAGTTCCCATTAACTACTTGTAAAATGAATTGATAATCAAAAAAGCTATTGACTTTCAAATATTAAAATGTTAATTACACAAAACTTGGTATTTGTGACATTCCATCTTTTGCCCCTGTACCCTTCACTTAAGATTCACATAAAACTTTTTTGGATATCAAATCAAATATTTCTTTAAGTACAGATACCGTAAAACAGTAAAACAATCTTTAGTTCCATTATTTACATATGAAATAAAGTTGAAATTATCATCTATAAACAAACCTAAGTTTTCAACTGATTCTTCTATGTGAATTGCATGGCCGTTTAGAGTAATGTTCAAATTATGTTCAATAACGGAGCTTAGATTTTTAGGAGATAAAGCAACAGCGTTGGATTTAGAGGGATTCAACTGAAGACTATGTTCTGTTGCATAATTTTCAATGGAATTTAGGTCCTCTATTATTTGTGCTTGCGAAATTTTTAAATCTTCATGATTAAAGCTATGACATAATTGTAAGTCGTCAGCAAAAAACTAAATCCTACAAAATTTCACAACCCTGTTTATATCTGCTATATACAAAATAAAGAGAAGTGGTCCAAGAACTGATACTTGAGGCACTCCTGAGCAAATCAGACGTTCCGTAGAAAAATTCTGAATCAACGACTACCTTTTGGGATCTATTTGTCAGAAAGCTGCGTATTAAACTCGCTTTTAACTCTTCACAAAAAAATCCATTATCTACCTATATGCCCACTCCACCACCGCAACTACCTCTGTCTTTCTGATAAAAAGTGTAACCATGTTTCGGATAGAGCAAATACATCGAATTTATAGTTTTCCAGAATAAAAGGTAACTCAAATAGTGAAGGTAAAAAAGAAAGTATGTTTGTGTCCTAATTTAAATTTCTTTGCTACTGTCATGTTTAAATTCACTGCTTAGTTTTGTATCGATAATAATTAACTTTAAAATAAAATTAGCAAAATTCGTGTTTGTTGGAAAAAATTATAAACAGGACAACTCCTATCAGTAGGGGAATGGTTTATGTATATATATATATATTATATATTGTGTAATATCGTTGTTTGGATAAACAGTTAAGTTCTGAAATCCAGTGAAAATTTTGTTGTTATTGCATCTAAAGATTTGGTTGCATATAATATATACGTCCTTTCTAGCGAATTGTAACTGACAACAGTAATGTTATTACCTTGTTCTGAAATGAAATGGTTGTGACGTATGATTTCATCTTGAATTTCTTTTTCATTGATCTTCTCGTCACAGCGGTAACCGACAATTTTAATATTCGGGTTGAACATTCTCGGTTCGCTGATTTTATATGACGATGGCAAGTTCTTGGCAATCTCTCAATTTTCAGTGGTGGCAACCCCCTATATCTATTTCGATCTCGCCATTCTTGGAATTTTTAATATTTTCCATTTTTATTTTCAGACTCGATAGCTTCAAATTTCTACTTTAATCTCTTGTCGTTTGGAAACTTGAATGCTGTTGATCCGGAGATATGATAATGGTCTATAAAGGTTTATCTCTGACGTCTACTGTTGTTTTTTGGATACAATTTGATCATAGGATGATTGTTTATGTGTTTTGTCTTTTCAATATCTTCGATTCCTTTCTTAGTTTTGTGGAGGGTATCAACAATAGTGTCTCGATCGACGATACGACGTGTAACTAAATCAAGTTGTTATTGTAACCTCCGATTTTCGTTGGATAACTGATGAATCAGTCTGTCCTTTTCCAAAAATGTGTCGTATAGTTCTAGTTTTTTTTATCTTTTTGCAATAATTCTTTTTTAAGATCACTTATGACTTTTACGTACACACTTTTTTCGACGACTTTTTACTGTCGGTATTGGACAAGCCATACTCACATTCTTATTCACTTCTTCGGTCACCTTTTTCTTCTTTTTAGTCATTGAACACTCGGTGGAATGGAATTCAACGTAGGTATTTGAAGTTGAAGCTCTTGTCACAGTGTTGTCAAAATTCAAAATGGTCGCAAAATGTGTATCTTCTTCTTCCGCACTACTTCACATCCGGTCAAACGACAGACCCAGTAAGCAGTAGAAATATAATTCTCTCAGTTTCTCAAGTAAAATGACAAACAGGACGAGATAAGGTAGTGACTAGTTTTGGCACCCAAATCGTCGTTCATTTCAGCTGGTCTGAATTCAGATCACCGAAAGCTTGATTTGCCCGAACACATCGCATCAATCACGGCAGCATTTCCACATAACCTCTTCACTCTGTACAATATTATCAATGCTCAATACTGTTTAGAGAAGAGCGGGGCGTCACCGTTCAAGCTCTTTCTACCGCTTTGTCAACAAGCTTTGCTCCTCAGACTCCTATTCCGCGGCGGCGCGATAACGCTGCCTCCCATCCTATGCGTGTTAAACTTCATACATCCAGAGCTGGCCGGTATAACCACTCCCTTGATGCTAGGGTGTCGAGATTTTGAATCAACCTGCCTGTGGAGGCTTCTCTCTGTTCTAGTGAATCTAGGTATTACCAAAATTGCATTAAAAAGCTGTATCTAAGCTCCCTATAGCAGTCGCGGTGCTCCGGTATTTGAGTATCTGCTCACGCGGCTGCTTTAGTATAAAAAGATCTTGTTGGGATCCTCACAGGAAGCAAAAATCTATCTTATGAGATTTTGGAAATTTTGTCTCCCCTTAATGCTGGAAAGAGGACGACGGACCATCACTCCACTTCTTAGGCAAGTGTATCGGGTATTGAAATGCCTTAGAGCTAAGATACGCGGCATCATGGAGTTTGATAGACAAGATGCTTATAAAGCAGACATAGGTTTGGCGTCTAAGTTTTAGTTCTGGTGTTTTCTCAGGTTTAGTGTTGGGCTCCGGATTTGGCAAACAGACCGAATGTGGCCTAGTTACCAGGCTTTGCTTCCCGACATTATTAGAGCTATTTCGGTACTTCACATCTGTCTGGGTCCTAAAGTTTATAAAAGGAACTGTGAGGCCTATAAAGTGTATGTTCCACAAGTAATCTCTTATGTGTGTATTTCCAAGCTCGGTGGTGGATGAAACAATTTTGAACAACCCGTAATCTAGATTCCCTGGGCTATATGTATCTTGGAAACTGTATGCATTAGTTAGCTGTTCATTGATCCCCGCCCTGCAGTTGGAAACGTTCCAGCTACTATAAAGGCAATCAGTTTTCCTAACGCTTTAGGCGCTTATAATGGCAACACATAAATTTTAGGAAAATACCCAAAGAGTAAACTTCATGCGAGGACTAAACAACGATATAGTGATATTCAACCTCAATTCAATAGCGTCAATAATGATTTTATCTATCATAGTGAGGGCTGCTTTGTTGAGTGTTAAAAAATTCTAGTTGTCTGATGTGGAATTTCTATTCTCATTTTAAACATTTTGATACGAGAAGGCTTATATATTTTAATATTGTTCATTTTAGATTTGTGTTGTCGTTAGAAGTTGTCCTCCAAACTGTCTTTGACTCAATTTTTTTTGCACAGTTTTGAATAAATTGCAACAATGAACCCAAAATACCAACGGTCAGTGCGTCTGGAACTACAATTATTATTTGTGCCTTGTTTCGTAAGATTACCAGTCAGAGTAGCAATATAGTTAAGCCACTATAGCTTTTTGTACAAAACCTAGCAGGTGAGATTCGTCAGTTTTTCTGCTCTGCCGTACCATCTATCGATACAGGATTCCCCATTT
This sequence comes from Acanthoscelides obtectus, assembly GCA_963669975.1. Taxonomy (NCBI): domain Eukaryota; kingdom Metazoa; phylum Arthropoda; class Insecta; order Coleoptera; family Chrysomelidae; genus Acanthoscelides; species Acanthoscelides obtectus. Next base: position 70,116,144 of record CAVLJG010000006.1, read on the forward strand.
TTTTGAGGGCAAAAGCCTCTATTCACTGGCCTGTATGGCTGGGCCGCACGTGCCTTTCCGAGAACATCAATTTTTTATTATACGTCCAACCTTGACAAGGATCAGAACGGCAACAACAATACTTCAACAAAGATTTTCATAAATGATGGAAGAGCTTCAGAGATGTTTTCCTTGAACACCTCTGTGAGTAAAATTTCCAAGTATAATATTTGTTAGGTACCTTTACTTTATACATTTACTTTTTACATGTCAGTGGAATAAGAATCCTTTAATCAAAAATTGTATTCTTTACATTAGGATCCATAAAAAAATACTTCTTAAAATTTTCTCTCTCTCTCTCTCTCTCTGCTTCTTATACCATGTGGCAAATGCTACTCATACAATCAAACAAGAATCTGATTAAAACACTTTCTGTTTGAGACCATCGTTTGTGTGGATTGATTGTATTGGTTGCATTTTTTGTAGTGCTTATCTTCTCCGTCAAAGAAAAATTACAGTTCTTTGTATACAGGGTGGCGCATCGAAAACGAAACAGACGCATTTACTGGCAGCTCAGTTTTCTTTTTTTTGGAAAAACGCTCAGACCCGTCGATTTTGTTTTTGAGGGGGACCCCAAAATCTTAAACGGAAAGGGGGATCGAGTGATACCTTATTTTAAAGGTCTTTCAATTCCCTTTATAATGATATAAAATTAATGTACTTCAGTTCAGTAGTTTTGAAGATTTATTGATTTAAAGCTTAAATAAAAGTAATATATCATCATTAGTGGAGATCAATACATTTGGCAGCAAATTAATTTAAAAATGAAGAATGAACTGATGCGTTAGGCAAGTAAATGTTGAAAATGGCTACCATCACTCTCCATACAATAATATTTTGCTCAAAACGTTGCCGCACATTTTGTAATATTTGAGGAGTAATTTGAAGTCACTCATTCACATTTCTTTGTCACAGGTCTTCTAATGATGTTGGCTGAGTAGCATCTATATTTTGCTTTTTAAATGACCCCACATAAAGAAATCCAGAGGTGATAAATCTGGCGATCTTGGGGGCCATTCAATGGCACCTCTTATACCCATCCATCGATCGGGAAACGTCTGATCTAAATATTGTCGAACACCTAATGCGTAATGTGGTGGGGCACCATCCTGTTGGAACATCAACCTATTCGCAATGTACCGATCATTCTGATTTTCAATTATGGCTGTTAATGCAGGATCTATGGCGTCTCTCAGTAATTCCAAGTACATTTCACCGGTCAAATTTCCAGGTAAGAAAAAAGGACCAACTAACCAAAAATACCAGCTCAAACATTTAATTTTTGTGGCTGCTGTTTATGAACCTCATGATAAATTCTGTGATTAGAATCGGACCAATATGGGCAGTTATGGCGATTTACTACGCCATTTAAGAAAAAGGAACATTCGTTGGAAAAGCAAGTGTTGAATAGAAAATGTTCATCGTTTATAATTCGTTCACTCATATCTTCACAAAATTGTAATCGCCGATCAAAATCGTCTTCATTAAGTTCTCGTACCAGGTGAATTTTATACGGATGAAAACTATGGGCCGTTAGAATCCGCTGGACAGTACGTCGACTAATACCACACACAGTCTCCAATTTGCGGTACTTAACGTAGGATCTACATAAACTTGCCCTAAAACCTACACTTCTATTGCTTCGTTCCTTATGGGATTTTCAATGTTGCGTTTTTTATTGGCGACTGACCCAGTTTCCCGAAATTTAGCTACAAGTTCTATTACATGTTTTCGATGCACGTTACTATTCTCATGTCGCTCATTAAATATTTCTGCTGTTCTATTAGCGCACTGATTATTTCCGAAAAATATTTCGATAATTCCAACTCTTTCTGCTGTGGAATATACCATGGTTAATTTATGTAATAAAGCGTTACAAGTTATTTTAGCAACAAAGTTTGGTCAAATAAATCGCAGACTATGTACTAAATTCCTATTTAAAATAAGTACGAGGTACTTCCTTATCTTTCTTCAAGAAATAACTTTTTTGCCACAAAAAAACGCTCCAATAGCTATTTTCAACAACAAAATGATAAACAAACCATGGGCGTAGTGAAGAAAAGCATTTACTTATTAAGTAAATTAAGTCTACTTTAAGCTTTAAGTCAATAAATCTTCAAAACTACTGAACTGAAGCTCATGTATTTTATATCATTATAAACGGAATTGAAAGACCTTTAAAATAAGGTATCACGCGAGCCCCCTTTCCATTTAAGATTTTAGGGTTGGTGTCACCCCCATCCAGGGGGCTGCACGTGTTAATGTGATTTTTTGCCAATCTTGTGTCCCCCTCGAAAATAAAATCGACGAGTCTGAGCGTTTTTCAAAAAAAAATTGAGCTGCCAGTAAACGCGTCTGTTTCGTTTTCGATGCGCCACCCTGTATTAAAAATAAACATCTCAATACAAAAAGCATAAACTTATAAATTCGTGATTTATTCTATTTCCTCATTGTTAATGATTCTAAATAGAAAATATTTGCAAGCTCGTTTTGCCCGTAGTCTTAAATTTAGAATAAACATGTTCTGTTCTCGTCCGTCCGACCAAAGGCAACAAATTATGGACAGCTGTTCATGCTTTTTGTCTACTCCTCAATAGGGTGTAGTATTGGATCTCTCGGACAACGAACGAAAGAATAGAAAGTATATACTATGAAAAGTGTGAGCTTTATCCAAATAATACAGCGCGAAGCGCCATCTGCCACTAGAATCGACCAGTGAAAACAGTTGCAGTCTACCAGTTGTGGCTGCACAGATCTTATTCCGCGAATTAGAGACCCGTACATCATGTGTCCGCTAGATGGCGGAGATCCTAGCTGTGAGGTAGATGTGGTCTACTTGACATTGAACAAAATAAACATGCTTTGCTTTCACTTTGCCGACCAAAGTCAGCCAACCATAGGCAGCTGTTTCGAGCTTTTTGGTAACTGCTGATGAGGGCTTGGGTCTCTCGGACAGCGAACGAAAGCATAGTAACTATACTTTATCAAAAATACTTGGAATAGCTGTCCATGGATGGCTGTCTTTGGTCGGACGCACGAAAGCAGAGCATGTTTATTTTGTTTAATAGCAAGTTGAAAACATCTACTACACAGCTATAATCATCGCGATCTAGCGATGATGTGGTAACCAGGCCTCTATTCGCCCACTGTGATCTATACTGGTAGTCTGCAATCCACTGTTTGCAGTACTCGATACTAGTGGTAGATGACGCTTCGCGCTGTCTTATTTCGACAGTCTCAAATCGTCATACAAGGTCTAGTGTCTGGTATCAAATCGTCCGTTTCCGTTTTCGCCTTCCATCAATTGCTAGGCATCAATAGAATTAAGTAAAGGTTGATTTTGAGAAAAAGACTGTGGGCCTGTTTGTTTGACGTCAACATGGCTTCGGATACCAGAAACAGTACATCTCGCATGACGGCTTACTTGCAAGTAAAACGTATAAGTAGCCTGTGTGATCGCGTACAGTTTCGAATACCGGCAACAAACTCGTTGTATATAAAAAATTGTTCATCGAATGTAGATTATGCGAGAGTGAGCTTTCATATGGGTTAATTAATACGTCAAATTAACAAGCGCATAATAACAGGTATATTCGCTAGAACATGTTTACGGTTATCGACATAATCAAATCGATTGCAGCAAATGCCAAGTCGACAGAAACTTCGTATTTGTATATGAGCTTGTATCATTAAAATTGATATGGTGAACCAATCTACTTTCTAGGTAGAATTAAATTAAATATGTTCTGCGAATTAGTTAATTGGTGTGCTTCTCGGTATTCAGTATAATTATATTTGTTATTTATCATAGAGCTTGCCAGTTTCCGTTTTAGTTATTCCAGGTGAAAGACCTTTGACCAGACCGGTATAGAGGTTAGCTCACAAGAACCACGTACCTGCGTCAATGAATCACTCTCACGTATTGAGCAAAAAAAACAATAACTGCATCTAAATGCATAAGTTTTCGATAAGCATCTCTGATTATTAATTATTTATACACATGAAGATTATTTCAAACTGCATTTTAACCGACCAACTTACTAGGTTCTGTTAGGACTGTGTTTGATTTCTGGCCGGTTGTCTAGTCTCTTATCTTCATTGTGCCTTCAACAGGATGGCGCGCTACTTTGTTGGCACCATTTCTCTAATAAAATACTTGGATCGATATATTATACTCGCATTGTACCCAGCTCCATCTCTGTCAGTCCATACTATGCTGTAAGGATTATAGTACGGAGATTCACAGAATCACTATCGATATGGAAATAATCTCGCCAGTTCCTTGACCAACCAAGGATTTTCTTTTCTTATATCTCCTATTTTTGAAATTCAGCAAATTTGCATATCGATACATGAATCTAAGAACATTGTAACTGACATTTGATCGACTTTTAGTTTTTAGTTGTTTCAGATAGAGCTTACTTAATACTTTCATCTAGTATAATAATTTGAACCTGTTTTTGTATCAAAGATGAGAAGATAAATATTTTAAATATCATTGTAACTGTATACTGCCACGGTACAGCAGTAAGGTCATGGTAACGTGCGATACAATTCCACTACAGCTTACGCAGCATATTGTAAAGTACGTATCTACCACAACTCAGTTGTTATCATTAAAATATTATATTTGCCTTTACAGTGTTTATCAATGCGCAAACGTATTATGACACATTGTAAGTGACTTTACAATGATGTTGCATGGAAAATATCAAGCAAATACACACTTCCTATAGCGTCACTCTAATGTTGAAGCTGGTGTAAGAGCCTTTACAATGTTATTACAGGTACAGTTTATGCATTTTTATCATTATATATGCTCTTACAATTGATAAATAATGCTATGTTCTATGGAATAACATTTAACATACGTTACAATGATTATACGGCTAAGTGCACGTTTTCGTCACATTGTAATTACCCGTTTTTTCGTTTTTGCATACAATTTCCAAATTTTTTTAGAAAATAGCGTTAACCGTTTCCTTGTACTTATGGTATACAACTTACAGCTTAGACATCCAATAATGCCGTCTCTGAAGCTCATCTTACATCAGATTAGAGCCAAACATTGATAACTGAAGCGTCGTGACGTTGAGGCAACACGTACAACTACAAAACGAGTTCACAACAAGTGTTTATCAGCTAGTGTTATACGTAATACCCGTGCGGTTTCCTAGTAAAACTTGTAAGCCATCATTCGAGATTTAATCCTTGAGCAGCAGTAGAAAATATATTTACAACAGATACGTAGCCTGTAATAGCTTAGCAACAAAAAAAACGCAGTCGTGCACATATTTTAGTCCTCATTCCACCTTTCCACTTCATTCAAGCAGTGTTCTTAGTATCGTTTTGAGCTCAATAAGGGATTTTAAAAGAGTAGTTGATAGTGGACTTAATAATGCTATCAAATTACATCCAAACATATAAATGAACCAATTTCATGAACAGATTCAGAATTAGGATCCTGCTATTTAGGAAAACTCATGGGTTTAGAGCCTTACAAATGTTTATAAAGAACATTGAAAAGCACCACTATGACGTGATAGATACCTAACACACTGTTTACACTTGGCAGTAATGGAATGTTAGAAATAGCAGATCCAATGGGACCAGGGGTGCACCTTAAAGGAGTAATCCGGATTAGGGCATTTTCCTCTTGTGTTACGCAATTCTGCCTGCTAGAAATCTACTGATGTAAGGGCTTTTGAAAACAATTTGGTACATGTTAAGGTGCCACATGATTATACCTATAATAATAGCCCGTATTATGGGAACCAAGCATTTTTGGGGCCACGGATGTAGTCTGAAGAAGCGTCCTTTAAGGAGATACCACTGATTCCGAAAATTATGGAGGCAGCCATCTCTAGGAGTAGTGATAAGGATTAGTACTTTTTAATAACGGTAATACCCGTTACTTTCACTGCATGTACCAGAAACTTACTACCCATAACTTTATACCCGGCACGGGTATTACGTATCTTGAAAAGTGACATTATGCCGATGTTATTTGACATTGCATTGTTTTTTGTGACATTATGTAGGTTTTTCTACAAGATGTTAACTTAGCACTAGCTGATGAACACGTTGTGAACTCGTTTTGTAGTTGTACGTATTGCCTAAAAGTTATGATGCTTCAGTTATCAATATATGTCTTTGATTTGATGGCATTACGGAAGGTCTAAGCTGTAAATTGTATAGCTAGAAGGAAACGGCACAGCATGGGTGCATAGTGAGGATTTGTGTGTTAATAATATGTGTTGATGATAGTTGTATTGGACTCTTGTCTCAAATACACTTATTTGAGGTTCAAAGCTAGAAATTAGTCGCGCATCCACATTTTCTTATCCATTATGGAAATTACATATGCAAATTTGCTGAATTTGAAAAATTAGACATATAAGAAATAATTATATTCACTGTATGTACACTGTCGAATTACAAGTCATATGCTTGCAAACAGTAATTGAACACAACGCGGGTGCGGTGGTGATTCTCCACAAAGTCTTTGAAAACACGAAAAAACGTAAAAAATCGTAATTTATATATATAAACATATATATATGTATATATATGTATATATATATTTATATATTTTGAAGTTGAGTCATTAATTTTCAGATAATGATTGTAGAAGGAAGATAAACCAAAATGTGTGTAGAAATAAAAAAAAATTAAAAAAAATGTTACCTTGTTTTACAAAGTATCCTCCCGACAAGTATTTCAGTGCGGACCTGTATTTGATCGTGCGGTCTTGGAGCACCGGCATGCTCTCCACTGTGAGGTCTAAGGTCACCTGATTCACGAGCCCTTTGTACTACATTAACAAAGGTACGAGGAGTTGGTTGCACTCGATTGGGAAACCGATCCGCATAAATCCGTGATGCCGCGTGAATAAGAATCATGTCCACAAGTTCAGCAATTTCGTAAACATGTGCCATTTTTGATTTCGTTTGAGCCACGCAACAGACACCACTATTTACTCACGCGTTACCGACTGACACTGACTATATACAACTGAATAAAATAATTGTAATAACATCGTTCCAAATTCTTTCGTTTTTTTGTTTCCGATGCGATGAACCGATAAGGCGGATTATATCCGTTGTTGCCAAACACGAGCACATAATATTATTATTGAGACAGGGCGGTACTCAAACTTCCAAAGGGCTATAACTTTGTTATTTTAATTTTACCAGAAAAATGGTAAAGGAAAAAACATTTCTTTTGATCAGATCTACTCACTGTTAAAATAAATGACTCAACTTCGAACCCTGTATATATATAACTTTGAACATAACCTATCTTCAGAAAGTACAACATATAAATAACCTGTCGGGCACAGCTAATAGATATTACTTAATTGGCAGAATATTCAGTAATGAGTTTCTCACAAAGCAAATATCACTGACTTTATACACATGTCGGCCAATACACACAATCATCCAGATGCGATCTTGCTAATGAATCAACTTTCTTCTCAGAGATAATAACTACTCGGCTTCACAAAACATATGTAACCAACAATGCATGTAGACATGTAGTTGAGCCATTCATCCACAGATGGACGCGCACAACGATCCTAGTGAGCAAACGTAGAATTAATTATTTCTACCCTAAAAACTACCTAGTACTGCAAGCTGACATCTTGTAGGTTTTTTTTGACGTTTTATAGGCTTCTCATATAATACCCATGCGGTACCTCTATCTAGTGTCTACAAATGTCAAGCGGCCATACTGCAAAATGTAAGATGTGAGACGCTGTTACAAATAGCTTTGCTTACATTATTGTTAAAAGTACAGTTTCCCAAATTTTCATCCTTCAATTTATGGTTTATCAGAGATTAAATTCCTTGTGCTGAATAAGACTAAATCGCTGTTGCGGGAACATAGCTGAATCACGCCACAACTTTTAACTCTGCATCTTTTAATTCCTTAACGATCCCGCCATCTATCAATAGCTAATTAAATCGCATATAAGAATTTCATTCATACTTGGGCGACTCACAATAGTTGAAGAAAGTAACCGGAGATAAGAGGGTAGATAAGCATATTTCAAGTATCGGGTAGTTTCCACACGATAGTCACACCTACACCAACAACTAGTAGCTAGCTATCATGAGCTACTGAGTTCGTATCGTTGTATAAGAGTCGTGAAAATAAATTTTAGACGTTACGTACATATGTATTTTATATCCTTAGTCTTACTTCTATATGCCTGAAGGAGACTGTCCATTTCCTTACAGTAGAGAAGAAGTTTCTCATGTACGCCCCTGATCTAATACCAAATTGCCCAGCCGTCTTGCAAGAGCCGAGAGTGAGCATGTTTGGTAAACATACCCACGTCTCGTTCCAATGACATGTTTCCACGTGTAGTTTTCCCGAGCTGTGTGCGTAGACGCATACCTAACGAGCTCCAAGATGCTTACTAGAGAAACATACAAATTGAGAAGCTGTTGCTGGAGGAGCCGATACAAATACCAACGCAGAACGAACGGCAGCACATTTGCCGGAAACAAATTTCTAGTAACATATGTTTGTGAATATTATCGAAGATTTGGAACACTCTACAGAAAGGATCGTTCTGTGCCGCGATAGTAACAGCACTGAAGCCTGGAACCGATTCGCCGAACTGGTGATATAGGTAGTACTAATACAGAAGATCTCCAATCTCATGCATTGATTGTGAAATATGCAAATTCATATTTCAAAAAAAGTGCGTTCAGCAGTGAGATCGTGCATTGTGCCATACATTTTAGAATTTGACTATTTCACAGTGATACCGACCGATTTTCTGTATCAGCCTATGCCACCGGTCTCATGAACCACTGGCTTGTTCATTTTTGAACTATGTTTGCCTTCCGTCTCTATGATTATATCTAGTAGTTTTTCCATATTTTTCAGCAACGATCACTGTGCCATAGGTCTAGTCAATGAAGACAAAGAATACATGCTTGAAGACATAACACTGCCAGCTATGAGTAATTTGCCAAACGCGGTACTCCTGGAAGCGTGTGTGCATAAGAATATTGGTTCGTGTGTCTATGGTAGAAAGCTAACCGTTGACATTTTTTTTAAACAAAATGTTTCCTTCGCACTTTCTTCAAATCTCCTTGCATCTCTTTGGAAATCCTTGAATCTCAAATTTTCTTTAACTTCCCTAGATCAAAATCATGCTCGGAATTTACGCGCAAACATGTTTACCATACATCTATAGAGGTCGGTTATGGTCCCATGTTCAGGATACTGGATGTACTTCTAGTTATTATAATACGTATGGAAAAAATCAAGATATTTGAAAGATCTTTTGATGATACCATCGGAACGAAGAGTAACAATAACATCCACAAATAGTACCTAGTGTCGGCAATGCCAGCAACGTTTGAGCAGCTGGTCGGGCTGCCGCCGCTTAGAGGTAAGCGCTTGAATTTGAATACATGTACCAAGTCCATTTGACATCGGTAGGAAGATTTACGATTAAATTTTGCAGAATCTTGCCTACGCCCATGTCCACGAGATGCGATCGATAGCACAGAGTTCTAGCTGAAGCAATTACCTTAATTATTTGCAGTTTAGGAAAACGTTCGCTGCGATGATAATGAATGGGGAAATGATTGGGAAGCTCGGTTCCCAGTTTCACACCGTCTCATTCCCACCGAACACAGGTAGGCACGACTAAATCGCCTTAAATAAATGTCAGAGAGACACAGGAGCGCACAGCAATAAATTTTTTGTATAAAAAGGCTGATTTCGTCCAAAGTGTGAAAACCGTAATCATCATCACACGTCATGAAAAAAGTATACCTCTTACTGTTGACTTCATGAATACCACAAACAAGAGTAATATTGGCATTTGCTGCTGGAACTACATTACAGATAATAACTATATAATAATAATAATAATAATAATAATAATAGTAATAATAATAATAATAAATGTCTTTATTAATACACATACATCAGTGTGGCGAAGTTTAGCCAAATGGCTACTCTTACACTTAATCTCACTGTGTGCGAAAGAGTAACATAGTTAAACTCGATACACAAACAAACAATAGTAATAATAAGAAGAAATAGAAATGTAAGTAAATGAATTGAATAGATAACGTGTTGACAACACGCACAATGTGCCAACAGAGTAATATGTAACAGAAGAAGAAAAGAAAGAAAAAACATTTCTAACAAATGCACACTTGAACTATCAATATCCCATCAGCTGTTTCTTAACGAGTCTCCTGAAAGGTCCTATTGTTTTACTGCGACACATTTTATCTGTAGAGTTGTATAACTTGACAGCATGAAATGTGAAGCTTTTCTGGAAAAGGGCTGTGTAGTGGACTGGCATTGCAAAATTTAGGTTGTGTCTGAGATTTCTCTGATTATTGTTACCTCTTGGTACTAGCTTTTCTAAAATGTACGGTGGCCTTTTTGTGCGAACTACTTTATGGACAAGCACCTTCATAGCATAAACAAACTGTGATTCCATCTTTAACCAATTTAAATCTTTAATCTTCGAAGAGACACGACTATATTTACGAAGTCCAAACACAAACCTGCAGCAGCTGTTTTGAATTTTTTGTAACCTATAGGTACCGATCCGGCGAATCCAAATAAGAATAGAATAAAATCAGAGAATGTTGCAGAGATGACAGGATCAAGCTTTCAACTAATTTTTTTCCTAGTCTTAAAGTTTAAAATGAACCGGTTGCAGTATAAAAGTTTTAATTTGGCATACGTTTTTTGAGACGTCTATCAAACTTCAAGTTAGAGTCCAAGATAACACCCAGATTTTTAGAATGTTCTACCATGGGGATGCGCTCGTTATTTATAATGAGTACAATTGCGTCCTTTATGTTATTATACATGTGTTTCGGAGAAAAAAGCATACTTGAAATCTTTTCAGGATTGATCCTGAGACAGTGCTTTTTACAAAAATCCGTAATATTGATTAGGTCAGTATTAATTTTAAACGACACTTCATTTAACTGAGCATATTTGAAGTGAAATGACAATTGTGTGTCATCAGCATACGTTTGTATAGAACAAAATTCCACACATGAGTCTAAGCCTATAGTGTAAATTAAATATAGCAGAGGTCCCCTGCGGAACGCCAAACGAAAACCACACTTCTAGAAGAGACGCCCCTAAAAGTCTTAACTACCTGTTTTCTTTCAGCCAAGTAGCTTTGGAAAAATCTTAGCGGAATATCAGATAGTCCAATGTACTTCAGCTTGCTCAACATGATTTTGTGATTAACTGTATCAAAGGCTTTTGAGAAATCAATCATCACTAATATGGTATTAATATGTCTGTCTAAGTTACCTACGATGTTTTCAGTTAGATGAAGCAAAGCTGAAGTAGTGCTATGTCCCGTACGAAATCCTGATTGATGAGGAGGAAACAAGTTATTTTGCTCTAAATATTCCACTAGTTGAATGCACACTGCTTTCTCTAATACCTTCGAACAAAAGCACAGCCAACTAACAGGCTGCAAATGATTATGAGTGGTTGGATTTTTTACTTTGGCTAAAGGGATGATAATAGCTTCCTTCCAAGCCTCAGGACAAGTCCCGGTCACAAGGCATATATTAACAATATGTGTTAAATACAATAAAATTCCAGGTAAGCAGTAACATAGTATGTTCAAGTTAATTTCAACACTCCCTGTAGCAGGTTACTTGATAGAGGTAACTATGTCCAAAATTTCTTCAGCGGTCATCATCCTAAATGTAAATGGAGTTACATCTTGCCTGTTAAAGCTGTTCTCATAAAACTCTACTGTACTGTCAATCAAACGGGAATTGATATTAAGATTTTGGTAATTTAACATGAAGTGGTTATTGACTTCGTTAGGGTCTAATAGATCATAGGGTATTTCAATGTGTTTCTGGGGACAAATATTGATTACTCTTAGCTGACCCCAAGCCTTTCTAGAATTGAGACTATCCAAGCGAGATAAATATGCCTTTTTCTCACGCCGGATTGAAGCAAGTGAATAATTTCTTAACTGTTTATACGCTGTCCAATTTTCGTCTAATGGATTGTGACGAAATTTAATTAAAGCAGCAGCTTTTTTGGTGACACGAGCCGAATAGGAGCATGAAGGTTAAACAGCTCAATAAGCACCCCATAAAGGATTAGAATTTTGGAGTTAATATCAGTAATATACAGCGTTTCTTCTAAGCCAGCTGCAGCCAAATCCTGCTTAAATTTGATTACATCAATGTTCTTAAAATCCCTATAGGTTATGAATGTTTCCTCCGATGAAACGGTTTTTAGATTTAACTCACAAAATACTATCTCCAGCTACTATAAACGCATCTTTCATGAGACGAATATTCCAAGTGTATGTGTCCATATGCTACAAGTGTCAGGTAATAGTCAGCTAGAAAACGTTCCAAGAGATCCTCCATTATTTTGAAATGCAGATATTATTTCACTCTATTAATTATTAATTAGACGAAGTCACTCATCATGATGCACGAGTTTGAATAAAACAAGGCTACCCAGTCACATAAATATACAATTATAATTCCACAGAACCTGAAACAGAGTAAAATGTCACTGTGTGACCTACAAATTAAAACTACACAGGATCGATCCGGTTGTCGTATATTTCAACGAAAGTTATCAGCGCTGCCCAACCGGTAACTAGAAAAAAATACATATATCGTCCGAAGTACATTTTGGGCCGGCCTATCTGGTGACACCGAACACACCGATGTAAAAAATGGCAACCCTCCATGTCCGAAAAAAAAATAGCAGAATCTATAAATCATAGCCTGCTGTGGACGTGGTATAAATGAAAAGAATTACGACCATCCAAAAATATGCTGTAGCTACATCGAGGCATCCTAATTATGTGAAAAATGGCGTAATGTAGGTTGACTCTGCATTTTCTACGCAACGCCGTCATCAGTTAAAGAAAAAAAGACAGCTCAGCGCCATTTTAATCAACTGAGAAAAAAGTCAGTTACAAGTATGTAGACAACAGAGAAATTAAGGATAGATTTCACCAAAGGACTAGCTATGATTTTCAACCAATCACATTAAACAACCTACCGTCAAATTGGCAAATGGCATTTGAAGCATAAATAATAATAGCTGTCAAACAATGAGATGACAGGTTAGCATCAAAATGTTTTAGAATTGATTAGTTATCTTAAAAATCAAATAAACATGATTATTATTACTCAGAATTTTAAAAAAATATGTTATATGCAAGTAGAAACTACAGTTTGGTTCACAATCTCGAGTCATTTTAATACTTCTGCCTGTTAAATTTGAAGAAACGACACAGCCTTTTGTTGTTAGAAATATGTACATACCTGAGAAGAAATTTTATGAACATTCCTACACGTGAACAGATGCCCAATTAAGGATTTTGTTAATAAAACACCTATTGTGATCCACCTTACATGATGATTAATCTCAGAGTTTCAAAAGGTAGCTAGTGCTAGTAAGTAGCTTCCTATAAAATCCTTCACTTCAAAACGTTCTCAAAATCGAAGAACTCCAAAGGTGCTGCAACAGTATGAAAAATGCATGCATGCAACCCAACTCCATCATATGTTCAATTACAAACCCAAAATTGCTGAAATAATAAATCTGTTTCTTAGTAGACTTAGGCGATAATATATACATAGTACAAAGCATATACACTGAAGAAGGTACAGTTCCGTGGTATCTATAGGTTGGTTTATGTTATTTCTAGATGCCACGTGGTTGCCAGATTGTGCACAAACGCCACATGCTGTTTGAGACCTGGCTACTTGTAGCCAATTTGGCTGCTTCAAAGAGGTTACTGGCTACTAAAAAATCAGTTTGGCTATTGACGTTAACGTTGTTTTCGTAGGGGCTATATTTTGTTCAGTACCCTGAGGTGGATATTTAGTTATCGATAAGGTCAATATCTCTCTGTACCCTGACTAGATCTGAGCAGTCAACTGCCAAAGGCCTGGCTACAGTTTGGCTGCTCTGTATTTTAAGTTGGCTACAATGTAGCTTCTTCTTTCATTCAAGTTGTCTACGCTTGACATGCCCAACAAGTCAGTTAAAGTCGAAATCACGAAAGATGACGATTAAGTCATCATTTTAGTCTGTAGTAAAGACAAACGACAGCGATTTGTGAATATTTTTAATGATGTTTCAGATATGTTAGACAGAGACAAACATAATTTTATTGCCTAAACAAACTGTATTGCTGATTTGCATGTATCCGACAAAGATAGATGATGTTTTCATGTTGTATGATCGATCATATTTGAAAGATGAATAGTTAGGTTATGTTAAAGCAGGTTAGGTTGTTTTCGAATAATACTTTGGTGTTTGGTGTTCCTGTCTCAAGGTATTCTACTCATAACTGTTTTAATCAAAACAAAAACTCCACACTAAAATTATTATTATGGTATCACTAAAAAACAAGAAATAAAATCAAAATAAAAATAATCAGTGAAATAACCTAACTTCGAAAAATCATAATATAAATTTGTTGTCATTATGTTAATGACATTGTGATTTTATCATCGACGTACGTCCATTGATTACTTCAGTACAATTTATGGTACGACGTAATAGGCATCTTTCGTGACGGTGACTATATTACTAAATTTGTGTTAATAAGACCTAATGATTATGCTATAGATCATGTGTCACATTTGTTATACGCTGATGGCATCGGTTAGATGATACCAATCTAACAAAGCTGGTTATAATCATGACACCTAGCAAATTTTCATGAACAGTCCGCTGTGCGTAGGTATATCAGAGCTTTCTTATATTTCTTCATCGATTTGATGATAGAAAACAATAACGAAGGATTTTCGGATCCTTCACTTCCAATGTGAAGATACAACAAACCATGATGGTTTTCGCACTTTTCAAATATTCTTCAAGATATGATATCAGTCTAGATCCAACTATCATAGCTACTATGTTTGGGTTATTACTTTAAATTCAATACCAGCCAATGTAAAAAATCCTTTTTAAAGCTCCTTCGTACACTCCTGCTCGGGACAAGAGCATCGTTAGACTTGGCAATCCTGCAAGTCACTAATAGATATCTCTACAGTCAAAATAGTGTACCAAACTGTTTAATTGATTCATTATTATATTATTATTTATTGTTTTTGGAGTTTGGAGGCATTTTTCAGATTAACTACTCATTATTTTTGGTCTAGTACCGCGGAAATGTAGGGATTGACACGTTTTAAACATATCGGTGTGTTCGGATAAATAAATAGATAATAAACAATTACTAGTATGCTGTGAAGAAAGATGAGAAATTGATTGGAATACATTTTATATTCTATTTTCTTGACAAATACAGACAAATCCGCACATTTCAACAGATATGTAGCTATAATGACAACATGCAAACACTCAGTATGTAGAACTAAATCAATTTGAGATTGTCATGCAATAACAAACGTCCAAACATGCTATTAAATCTAATAGCTAGAAAATCGACCTATTGGTTGTCGCAATCTCATTGGCGTGGAAATAGATCCAACCGTTAATTGTAAATTGATAATGAATAGCAAAATACACGAAAGTCGTCATATTTTCTCTGTACAAAAGCATCATGTTGGGGTCAAAAGGTGCTCTTATTAATAATACTTTTCACTATTTTATTCAATATTTGAATAGAAATCACTGATATTCAGACAGCTTTGATAGCTTCCGTCAAATTTCATTTCGATAAGGTATTTGCCCATTAGCCCGACTGACTGTTAAATATTAATGTTTGTAAGATCCACTCTAAGTCAGCCAAACATATACTAAGTGACATATAAATCCGAATACCCAGTTTAAATGGTTTTATTTTAATAAAATTTTGTATAAGTACTTAATGAAGCATAATAAGTAAATGATAAAAATTTCAAAATGATTGCACTTCTTTAAAGTCCTTTGACCTTTAATAATGTGTGGATGCACCCTGATGTGCTACGCATTCTCCAACGTGCCTAGGCATGCTTCTGATCAGGTGGTCAATGTTCTCCTGTGGTATCTCATTCCAGGCAACCACCAACTCCTCTCGAAGTGCTTCTAGAGTCTGAGGAGGACGTTGCAAATTGAGCAATCTCCTACCCATCATATCCCACATGTGCTCAATTGGGGATAAGTCGGGAGATCTTGGTGGCCATGGTAACAATGTGACATCATTATGTTGAAAGAAGTCTATTGTGACTCTTGCAACATGTGGTCGGGCATCTTGTTGGAAAGCTGAATCTGCCAGGGTGTCAAGATAGGGTAAAAGATGGGGTTCTAGAACTCCGTGGATGTAACGCTGCGCGTTCATGTTACCTCTGATGAAGATTAAAGGTGACCTGTAACCAGAAGCTATAGCACCCCAAACCATAACTCCAACAGTGTGATGAACATGTCTTTCAACAAAAAACTGTGGATTCCCCCTTTCACCACGTCGCCTTCTAACCCTGGCACGACCATCGTGCATGCCTAAACAAAATCGAGACTCGTCACTAAAGACAATACTGTTCCATTTCTGATCCCAGTGTGACCGTTGTCTGAACCACTCAAGGCGATTACGTCGGTGTTCTCGAGTTAAAGGGAGGACCCAGTGTGGCCGGTATGAAAACAAGCCAAAACTTCTCATTCGTCGGTAAACACTTCGCATGCCAATAGGTCTTCCGTGTTCTGCAAACCATTCATTTGCAATGGACCTGGTAGTGGAGAAACGGTCCCTTAAGGCCAATAATCTTAGGCGGCGATCTTCACGGTCTGTTGTTCTACGGCGGCGTCCAGTGCCCCTTGCTCTTTGCGTCCGGCCTTCTCGAAGCCATGCCTGACAACACCTAACCACAGTGTCTACACTTCTCTGCACTCTAACGGCAATTGCCCGAAAAGAAAGTCCAGCTTCTCGAAGTCCCACTATACGGCCCCTATCAAACTCACTAAGTTGACGAAATCGTACAGGTCTCCGTACTCTAGGCATCGTAACCGATCGTAAAGGATGTCAAGAACCAAAATCCGCCAACGTTGATTCTTTACTGCGGCTGAAATATTCATTTTTAGAGCGTTAGTGAATTAAAAAAAAGCAGTATAAAACCGGAATGTCCAAGGCTGAAAATTTTTTAACTTGTTATTTACAGTAAGATAAATACATTCACGAACTTTTATTGAAATAAAACCATCTAAACTGGGTGTTCGGACTTATATGTCACTTAGTATACATATAATAGGGGCATAGACATCCTTTTCCTGTCCTACCGCTAGCTACTATCCATCTGGAAACGATGTCCCTTTCTACATCTGTGCGAGTTACCGTTCATTTCATGCGTGGTCCGTGTATATGCTCTTTGAGCTGCAGCATAGACAGATTAGTCAATCCGACCGATTCGCCGGGCAGCGAGCTTAAATAGCAGGAGCGCCAAGATCTAAAACATTTACCTATCATAAATCTAGGATGTGTGAAATATGGCTAATAGATGCATAGAATTATCGGGGTTGGGGTTTATCAATCCCGCTCGGGATCTCGTGTCATTCATTCCGCCGAGTTCAAAGATAGCCAAAAATTATCGGTCAAATAGAAAAACGAAATCGAATAGCATGTTTTCTACATCTATTAAACATATTGGTAGATCCAGTACACTGTTAGGATACGTGGTCTAGATCTGGTTGAGCAACAAGTATTCGATTTCGAAATTTTCGTGATTTTAAAATGTTTCTCTTCTATCGGCGTCGAAATAAGGAACGAGTAACAGTAAGAAAATTTGGTTTCAATTGTCAAGCACTTTGTAAATAATTTGGTAAATTTAGTGATTCGGAAGCCTGCTACATAGGTATATAAATTCTGCAACAAAGTAAAATACATCATGGTTTATAAATATTTTAGCTGATATTCATAACATTTTGAAAGCATCTATAAATGATATCAAAATAGATAATTATAAGAATTGTGAAGTAAATTTTGTTTATGCTCTTACGTTACAGATGTTGAGCTAATTTTTAAAGTTGCAGGATCAGTAGATCCACGTTTTGGAGGTGGGAAATGCCGAAGGCAAATAAGTGGAGCGGGTTTTGCGGGAGTAAGAGCTCTCGGTTTGCGGGATTGCAATCCTTAGATGTGCGTGAACGTTTGAATGTATGTTGCGAGCGTGAGACCTGTCTTAGGAGCACTCGTTTGCACCAAATTACTGCGTCCTCAGACAGCGATAAATTCCAGGTCTTTGACGGAGAAAAGGTAACCATAGTTGTTGTAGTCACCGTTTCTGACGGGTCAAAGTAAGACTACCAGTATCTCTTTATTTATCTCCAATTCCCCCATACATACACATGCAACCTACCTCTGTCTGTGAACGTTTGTTCGGTAAGCTCGAAGACATACGTTTTTTAGTTGCGTCTCTCCGTCTCGAACTTTGTCGTTACGTATGAGTGCCCTTGAATCATATTTGTCAGAGTAACAACTTACTTGACATCGGCGTGCAACTTGAGTTGCCCTGTTATCAATCTTCAATATAAAATTGTACAACGCCCGGAAATACGATCAATGGAGAAGGCTGACAGCTCGTGCTAAATTTGTTAGAGTATTTCCAGGAAGAGAATGAAAACAGCCACCTACTTCATGCATACTGGAGACAGTAGCAGATGCCCTGAAGATTAGTCTGTGCAGTGTTCCGCCCATGGTACGGAGACTCAATCTGTTTACTTATTTCATATGGCGTTGATGACGTAACTGCTAAAAACGGTGAGTACAACTATAGTAGAATTCATCTCAGACGCGCAGACTGCTGCAATCCGCGAAGAAGGTCGGCGGGGTTTTTACTTAAAACACCTGTACCTATGTCACAAACAACCTGTAACATGTCAACTTGTTGAGAAAGTAGCCTAAGCCTAGTATGCAAATAGTTCATTCCGCGCTTGCTGCACGTGATCATGAAGTGAACGACAGCTAATTACAAGTAACTTGTTTTAAAGCCTACACAATGTCAAAAAAAAACGAAAATGTCATTTTTCCTTTCTCCATTACCTAATACCCCTGCCGATTTATCGTGCAGGAGAGAGGGGAGTTGATATGCAACAAGCAAGACTTTATGGCAGTTCAAAAAAACGATTCTGTGATTCGAATATCTGTCTATTTTCTGATCGTCATGGTCCCACAAAATTTGACACCCTGTAGATCATGGAAATGCTTCATAGGATTGTTAAGAACTCATGAGAACTTATCAGGATGCCCTGGAGAGCTTACTCTGAATGCTTGGGAAATATTCAATAGGGAGTGATTTCTGTAATGTTTTCCACGGCTTTTCCGTACTTCTGAGAAAAATGTTCGGGGCACGGTATCCGGTTTCTCCAGAAAAGACTAAATTTCTCATGCTATACCAACAAAGCTATCAGCGCGTTGTAGACAGACGTACTCCACACGACTGCCCAATCCCGATGACCTTGACCGCAGTTCACCCTTTGACGGCCCCTAGGCGCGCATGGGGATTATGGGGCGGTTCTCCAAATTGCCGGCAAATGTTTCTGTAATTATTTAATAGGTGGGGTTCGGTCGCTCAGCGGGGGACACGGATCGACGCCTTTGTTTTATTAATCCCTATGTGAGTGCCGCAAATTCCAATGGGGTGTATTTAGGTCAGATCACCTTCCGTGATGGTGGAGGGAAAAAGATGAGTAGACATGGTGAGTAGGGTGCGACTTTCGCAGGTGAAAATTGACTAGAATTAATAAGTAAATAAAGCATCCTCACCGTATAGGTTGAGGATGAAATGGTGTATCGTCAAATTCCTCACCTATTGCGCATTTTGAGATTTTCCAAAGAGCATACCTACTTGTTTGCTTTCCGGCCTAAACCGTACCGATGAGTGCTAAAAAGCAAGAAACAGCGCGTTTGTGCTTGATCGTGGCTACACAGACTAAAAGCAAATATCTTAACCGTGACGAACTTAGTACATCCAGAAGAGGCCGATACGACAGCTCCTTTGTCCCTAGGGTATCCAGATTGTGAATCTACAAGAGGAGGCCTTTCCCAGTTCTACTAACCTTAGGCAGTTTAAAAATGAACAAAGCTTCTTTGGGATCTTTAGGATCCTCAAAGCAGCCGCGGTGGCCTGGCATTTAAGCTCCTGCCTGCGCAGCTGTTTCTGAGTAAAAAATATTCAGTTCAGGCTGTGTCTATTCATACATAGAATTCCTTTGCTGGTTGCTTCATGAATACTCTGTTTTCCGGTCACTTGGCCGTTTCAATGATGGTGGTGCAACATCTATCTGCACATAGTAGAGACGTCGATTTTGTCCGAAATGTAGAAAATCTAGAAATTTGTTAAAAATTAATATCTGTATATGATGGCATAATGAATATAAAAGCATAAACAAAACATAATCTCAATTATTAGTTACAAAAGGTTCCGCTGCTGATCAAGTAGAGTTTCCTTGCCACATTATTTCTGCTTCTTGATTCCCTCAATTTTTGCATCTTCATTTCAGTCAGACCTTTTTTCATAGATCTGTTGGAACGCCAAGACGACGTGACTAGTATCCGTAGTCAGACTATTGTTATTGAAGTATACAGAAGCTCCCTGGTCTGGCGACAGTTTTGGCGACGTCGCCAATTTAAAAGCATAGCCTACCTATCTGGCGCCTGGCGACCCGCATGGGTATTATGTAAAAACGTCTAAAATAAATCTATAAAATGTCATCTTGCAGGCTAGGTAGTTTTTTGGGGGCAAACAGTCATCCCACGTTTGCTCACCAGGATCGTTGTGAGGATCCATCTATGGAGAAATGACTCAACTACACTCATTGTTGGTTGCATATGTTTTGTCAAGCCGAGTATTCGGTAGTTTTTATCTCTGAGAAGAAAGTTGGTTGAATAGCAAAATCGCATCTGGATGATTAAATATATTGGTCTGTATGTGTATAAAATCAGTGATATTTGCTGGGTAAGAAAATCATACTGAATATGTTGCCAATGAAGTATATTTCTTAGCAGTGCCCAACGGGTTATTTATATGTTGTCCTTTCTGAATACAAGTTATGTACAAAGTTATAAACTACGATTGTATACGTTTTTTTTTGTGTTTTCAAAAACTTTGAGGAGGATCACGCGAAATCACCACCACGCCCGAGTTGTGTGTAACTACTGTGACCATGTAACATATATGACCTGTAAGTCGACGGTGTACAATGAATATAATTATTTATTATCTCTCATTTTTGAAATTCAGCAAATTTGCATATGTAATTTCTAGTATGGATAGGAACAAGTGGATGCGCAACTAATTTATTTCTATCTTTGAATCTGAAGTAAATCTATTTGAGACAAGAATACGATGGAATCATCATCAACACATATTATTAGCACACAAATCCTCACTATACACATATGCATTGCCGTTTCCTTCTAGCTATAGTATACAACTTACAGCTTAGACACGTAATGTCACAAAAAAACAATACAATGTCAAAAAAAAGAAATCGGCATAATGTTACTTTTCAAGATACGTAATACCGGTGCCGTGTTAGCGACTCTGAGATGCCAACAGCGACGCCAATCAGGCACATTGATAGGTAGCGTCGTTTAAAATACTTGTCAGTGAGACGCTTGTAAAGGGTCATCGGTGCCATCACAGCATTTCAAAACATGTTATAATCATCTGTGCTATTCTCTGTTTAAAGAAAAATCCACTCTGGTCTTTATCAGAGTTGAAGGAACGTACCCAAAGTTTCGTCTTTTCGTTCTTATTCTTGTTTAATTACATTATGAAACAACAAAAATGATGTTACCACACTGTCACTGTCACCTAAGGGCACAGTGAAAGCCAGTGGTTACCGGCAACCAGCGCCGATTGGCGCCTATAAGCTCATAATAATATCATGCTTTCGAGTTATTAATAAGGGCGAAAACACAGTGGAAGCTGGTTTCCTACTTACCGGCAACCAGCGCCGATCGGTACCGAATTTTGACGCCGGTCATGGACACAGTGCTGACGAGAAAAAAGCAAATAAAGCTGGCATCTTGTCGGTTCCAGCGTAGTCTTTGGTCAACATGGGGTCTGGCTCATCTGAAGATGAATTTATTGCATTGGACAGCTCTGTAACTAAAATAATCACTAGGAAGAAAGTTGGTATTCATCTCATAAATCGTGAAACGGTACATAATGGAGAATATCATCATTTGTTCAAGGCGCTTAAAGATGACCCCGACCATTTTTTTAGTATTTCCTTCCAACATTTGTCAACTAAATCTTGGTTACTGTGTTATTTATTTTTTCATTCCATATGGGGTATTGTTTGTATACTGATGCGATTAACTTGTCTATATCCATTATCCATATCAACCTGCTCTGACAACCGGCGAGAAAGAACTAAATCATTCCGGCAAAACCGGTAACGCTTGAGCCTACCCTATTGTGCTACTGCCAACTCATGAGCATGATATTTATAGAAGCTTATAGGCGCTGATCGGCGCTGGTTGCCGGTAAGTAGGAATCCGGCTTCCACTGTGTTTTCACCCTTGCAAACAAGCAATGCACCTGGCTACTCTGTGGCTACTTTATCTAGCGATATTCGGTCAGCATCATTGGCGTCGTGGGCATGGCCTTCTCAGTCAGTGAGAACTCTAAAGCCCCCACCTTTTTTGTAAAATAGTGTAGTCTAAATTATCCAAATTCAATATTCGTAATCATTCTACTTATAAAGAAATCCGAATTTTCTGTTTGCTTTACGTATGTATCAAATAAACTTTGTAAGACATTGTCACGCAATCGAGATCCTCTCACCTACATGAACCGAAGTTTGAGCCTTCCATTTCAGCCTAAGCCTTGTCGAAATTCCGTACATTCCAGACAACAGTACGCCTTTGATCCTTCAGGTCAAACGATCTCCCTGTACATTATTCCATCAAATGGAAATTCCAAATATTTGAGCGGACAGACGAGATACCGTCTGACAGATTGTTTCTCAATTCCCAGATTACAAGCATCGGTTTGCTTTGTATTTACAGAGGCGTCCGACAGTAAACCAACGTGGATTGATTCCAGGAAGATAGATATGGCTGGTTAGTTGAATCATAAGCATATTGAGTTCGATTGGCGCAACGTAGTTTTAAATATTTTAAATTTGAATGGGAGTGTCGGTTAGGACACATACAGTGTGTTGATAAACTAACTGGTCAAGCTTCAACGAACGTTTCATGGTCCTTTATCATGATACAGACTGACAATTTTTTTTTTATAGAAATGCGATAAATTTTACATAATATCGATACATACATCTAATAACTTTGTTACTGATATTTTGACAGTTTTCACTTTTTAAGCGATTTGGATACATCAGTAGATTCAACTCTTCCTTATAGTTTTTTATTTACTTTTCTATATTTTGCTTCTAATTCACAATGGTACATACATGGTGTAAAGTTAATAGTGGATCAACGGAAGGGATTTTTTCAGATGAGCTAAATGGTTAGTTTTAGCGATGGTTATGTCACTTTTTGACAGGGCTAATTAGAAATCAACGAAAAATCTCTTCTATCCCTCAACTTTGGAAAGCCGTAAGAAAATTGAGGTTGTATTTCATCATTCATTTTATTGATGCGTGCATGCATATGAGATACTGTTAGAGTCATCCTAGCAGCGCGAGTGATACCACTGTGTGTATTAACATTTTGTAAAGTCAAAATTGCGGACTTTTTACGCAAGTAGCCAAATCAGCTTGATGAGCTTTAACGTTTGGCATGTGAGTAGAATCATGTCATATTCGCCGCGAGATTCTGTAGAACTGCTTTACTATTATGGTGCTACCCTAGGATATGCTCGAGCAGCGGCTCGCATGTATCGGGAGTATGTGGTTAGAAGAGGTAGACCACAACCGGCGGTATACCCCGACTACCGCGTTTTTCTACGCGTCCATAATGCGAATATGGAGTGCCGCATACGGGACACTCATCGTCAGCTAGGATAATATGTTGAGAATGTGCGAAGAGTATGAAACTAAACACAGTAGGTTCTGTACTTGTAGGTGGTAAGGATTCTATTGCGTTTCTTACGTTTATCGCATCACAACAGCGAATGTGACATGATACAGTCATCGTGAGATAATCACTGCTAAAACTAACAATTTAGCTCATCTCAGAAAAAAAATCATAGCCCTAAACCTAATGGTTGAATTGTAATTGCGACTGAAAGTTCATTATCCCTTTTTTTTCGAAATTTCACAAAATTGTAAATATCTCCTGAACTATAAAATTTCAGACCACACATATAGGAGTCCATTCGATAGGTTTTGAGGCCCTCTATCACCTGACTTCCGTTGATCCACTACTTACTTTACACCCTGTATACTGTACGCCTCGTTCTTACATTAAACGCCAAAAAGTTCGGCGAAGGCTCAATGGCTTTCCTAAAAAGTTCACAGATCACCAATTCGTCGGATTGGTTCGCCCTAAATCACTATTCAGACAACATATGCCATGCATATCCTAAACATCAGTCTATTCTATTCGAAATTCAAAAGGAATTTAAGGAGTACTCTAAAACGTCCAAGTGGGACTAAATTTCAAAACAAGCTGCGGATGCTCTGCTCGGTATCATTTTCTCCGTGCCACGTCAATTAGTCTACAAAACTCCACGAGACCGACTGAATTATAGATAGTGACGTAAATGGATTACATTACCATCTATCGATTTTGCCGTTTCGGTTGCCAAAAATATCCATCCGTAACAGACAGCTACTACAGCCCTTGAAGGATGTTCAGTAGTGAAATTTTGTAGAATATTTACTACATCCTTTCAGTCATTTAGATACATCATCATCAGCAATATCATCACTGTCATCATCGTTATCACCATTATCATCATAATGTCATTTGTTTTGCTAATTATTGCATATTTACGTATGAATATCAAGGACATTTAGTCAACAATCTAGACGCCTGTGGAGACATCCATATTTATACAAGTCTCAGCAAACTTCTTATTAATATCTCATGGCGACAGGAAGTTTCAAGACAATAATGCAAACTTATTTTGCAACTATATAAGCAAGAAACTCTCGTCGTAAAGCCAAGTATGTCCTACTTCCTGTTTCCGGCCCCAGCACACATAATACTTGTTGGAATTTCAAAGGTCTTAACAAGAAAACTTTTGTTGTTTGCTTGCCGGCGAGACAAACATGAGAAAAAGAAGAAAAATTAAGGAAAGATGCGCCTGGTAATACCGACGCAAGAAATAACCCAGTTGCATCTCTCGTCTTTCTCTACGACGGAAATTGAATTTTCACCTGACTCTTCATCTTCATAGAGTAACAGCGTGACAGCAGGAAGGGCGATCCATTTTTCTTACATATCATCTCCTTAGGTGTTCATCTATGGAATACTGATAGATTATGAATTATTAAAATCTTACAGAGACTCTCCGTCCTGTTTTCAGTTAGTAGTACTTAGTTTTCAAAAAAAAGCAGCAGTTCTTACAAAATGTCATTGCGAGTCGTACAGAGGATGAGAGGAATCCGGGATACGGTAGAATTAGACAGTACAATAGTAATCAACGGTAGCAGCAACAATGCTTTTAACTGGACATAAAGAGTCACCTGTATCAACGTGTTACTATCTTTTTAGCTACTTCATATTCATTCATATTCGAGACCAAGGCGTTAGTCAATAGCAAACCACGTACCCTTAAGGGAACAGGCCAAAACTTTCCCAGTAAGGCCGCTAATACGAACATTCCGCTCTGGATTGCCGACAACTCTCGATAATATGGCCGTAACGACAGACCAAGTTATAGTTTATGGTTTATGCGCTGATAGTGAGGCACCTATCTATCGAAAATGGAGACACAGATGTGCTCCTTTCCTACATTAGATACTGGAAACTGAAGGCTTGCACTTAATGAGCTACGTGTTACGGTTTCAGAATATGAAGACAATCTGGACAAGGCACATAGGAAGACATGAGTAGACGGATTGAGAGATGTATAGAGGGCTCTGACCAACATCGCTTATATTGTACAACATAACATCGGCAAATACAGCATCCCAAAGTAAAGCTATCTATGGTATTGAAGACACCGATATTTGAGGTCAATTTCATACTAACGTTGTTATGAGTTTTGACAGGGTTCATTGGGAACTGGCAAAAGCATAGTCGAGCAGAGATGTGTAGTCAAGTCATCGTTGGTTGTCAGAGCGGTCCGTGGGGCCTTAGCTCTTGAGTCACAGTGTCAATTTTAAGGAAAAAAGGGAAAGAAAGGAGAGAAGGAAGAACGAGAGCAAAGGGGAAGGAGAGAATCTTTTAGGATAGGCAGCGTTTAGGCATTGTTAAAATCACTTCACAGATTTTGATATGGTCTAAAAATATTCGATTTTTTCTGAAGATTTTGTCAAAATGCTCCAATTTTGGTTGTTCTGAGTTCACGAGTTAATTTTGATTACGGTGCGAGCCGCGGCCTTTTGTGCTTGCGAACTTGCTCGACTGTGTAGTCCACTGACTCATGCAACAGAGGGTTGCTGTGCGATTCCGCTAGGCTAGAGCGCCGCTGCGCCTGTTGCTTAATGTAGTCCTTTAGGTAAGGGACAGCGAGATCTCTATGTAGAGTCTCGTTAGAGACATACCATGGGGCATCAGCAATAGTGCGCAACGTCCTGCTTTGCAGAACCTGCAGATTTCGCATGTGTGTTTTTGCAATAAAACACCAAGCCGCACATGCGTACGTCATTGCTGGTCTTATGACCACCTTATAGAGTCGAATCTTGTTAATCAAACTTAATTTTGAACGTTTACATAATAATGGGTAAAGCTGTCGAAACGTAATTTGGAATTTAGTTTTTAGCGCTTCTATATCGTTCCGCCAAGTCATCCCTTTATCCAGAATGACACCGAGATACTTAGCGGAGGATTCCCATGGTATAGGAAGTCCATTCATTGAAACTTCAGACGGAACGCCGCGACGTCTTTTTGTACAGTAGATTGCCTGCGTTTTCGAATGGTTTATTTTAATTAGCCACCGATCCGCCCAATCTAATACTTCCTCCACCGCACTTTGCAGCCTGTCATGGACTAGGTCACCAGACCACGACTGAGCCACCAATGCAGTATCGTCAGCATAGAGATAGACTTCACAGTTGCTGGGACTAGGGATGTAATGGATGTACAGTGAGTAAAGGATAGGTCCAAGGACCGAACCCTGAGGGACGCCGGCTGTAATCAGCCGTGTTGTCGACAGTACACTATCAATTTTGATCCGAAATTTCCTACCTTCAAGGAAGGATTTCAGTAGTTTTAGAAGCCAAAAAGGGAAGCCCTTTTGGATTAGTTTATACAAGAGGCCCACGTGCCACACCTGGTCAAATGCATTTGAGACATCCAAACGCAAGATGCCAGTACTTTCGTTAAGGGTGAGTCCTCTGGTTACACGTTCCACCAGCCTAACCGCCTGTAGCTCCGTACCGTGTTCAGACCAAAAACCCAATTGCACGTCAGGAATCACATGGTGATCTGACGAGAAATTCTCAAGGTGACGTAGAATCACCTTTTCAGCGAGCTTAGACGCAGCTGACAGCAGGCTAATGGGACGATAATCCTGGGGAAATATCGAACCCACCTTCTTTGAAATCATTATAACTTCAGAGGTATTCCACGCGGATGGGAAGTACTGGATCCTTAGCATGGCATTGACTATTGCCAAGAGATAAGTTAAGGACTTCCACGAAAGCAGCTTCAGCGCCTTATTAGTGATTTGATCCTCCCCAGGTACTTTACGCACTTTAAGGTCTTTAATATGACCTTGAATCGCAGAGATGTGTATAGATAGGACAAAAAGTTCATAGTACGCAAAGAAACGCATCAAGCGCTGTGGCTACTGACAAAACCAGAGGGTGGCTCAAGCTCCTGGTTGATATTC
Source organism: Acanthoscelides obtectus (assembly GCA_963669975.1). NCBI lineage: Eukaryota > Metazoa > Arthropoda > Insecta > Coleoptera > Chrysomelidae > Acanthoscelides > Acanthoscelides obtectus. The sequence goes on from CAVLJG010000006.1 coordinate 70,144,043, forward strand.
CTTCAGGTCAATGACATTTGCTTTTCATGAAGATAGGAAGAAGTCATATATGCAGAAGAGTCTGGTCATACAGTTGAGATCTACCGAAGATCTGGCGGGTTTGAAAGAACTTATCAATGCTGGTTGTGTTGTTAATTTTAAGGCCGTCATCTGGGAACCCCAAAAAGGGCTAAAAATATGCTCTACGTAGTGAGAGGGAGACGAAGCGTCATCCTCATTTTTGACATGTGAGTCGCGTATCGCAACCTAGGTGTTGAATTACTGGTAAAGTAAGGAATCTTCGCCTTCATTAGGAGGTCAAGTAGGTTTGATCAAGGGTTTGAAAGGAGTCATGTGGTGATGTATGCTTGATTGCACCACCTTTCTCAACTCTACCACTTAGCAAAGGTAACCTCCTGCTAACGTCAACTTCAAATTGATTCGAGATATTTGGGAAAGTGTCTTGTTATCAGAACTCAAAGTATTTTGTCGTATTACGGATCTAGCGACAAAGCTAAAGTAGAACAGATTTGACTCGCCAAATTCATCATTATCATCATCTGCGATATTTATATACATATTTCAAACATTCAATATTTTGCAGTATATAGTAATTTGAGGTAGCCGACTGTCCAGTGGTCGAAACTAAAATAGGTACAGTTGGGGCTATGAAAACAACCTTAAGTAGGAACACTCTTCGCTTTAGGTCATCTGCCTATTTAACTTCCACTCAAGTTGTAAGTTTATTCAATGCAACAAAACTATCGAAATTAAGGATCAACTGGGGTACAGTCGACCTTAGCGAGGCGGTGCGACCAGATATTGGTGTGGGATTCGACGGGTCAATAAAAAGAGAAATCTATCCTATAGTGTATTTACACCCAAGATAGAATGGATGCGTGATTGCCAAAAGCAAGGACGGCGTACAGGGCCGCATTCAGGGCTACCTCCGAATGATGGACTACCACCAACCAACAAAGATGATAGTATTTAACAGAAACAGAAACTTAACAAATTACTCAAATACACTTAACAACAACAACAGCAACAACCAAGCAAAGTGAATACGAAAACACGAGCACGTAGTGATACACGCGACGGACGGTGGCCTGAGTGCAACTCTGCCTGCCCTGCCCCTGCCCCGCGCATTATTCCGCCTGGCGGCCGCTTGAAATTTAATGGCGAATTGACCAATAAGAGGCGTTGTCCCCACCTGTTACCGAGAGATCACGCGCTATCTGTTATTATTTACATCTCATCTTGAATTTGGATTCAGTTTAGTTGTGATGCTAGAGACACACTCCACTATACACTATTCGTAGTCCATTTACGCCCCGGCACAACAAAGATGTAGCGCGGCAAAGCGGCAGCCGCCTAAGCATCGCAATAGCTATTGGTCATTCGTCCATAAAACTACGAACAAGTGCAGGTGACAGAATTGAACTCAGGCTCGGGGTATTGCCGGCATGCCCGTTGCTGTTCTTATTCGATGCATGCATAGCGTGTGTTTATACGTTAGCATGTCGTCTACGGATACAGCAATGCTTCTTTCAGTCATGCTTCCTCTTCAGTGATGTCTCCTCCACGAAAACGTGAGAAGAAGGGACACTTGAATATTGAGGCGAAAGAAATTGTCCTTAACGTTTATAAGAGCAAAATCTGAAAATTTGTGATATTGAAAGACGTGTGGCGAACAAAACAGGCTTATGCCATAAGACATTTTTCAACATTGTTAAAGAATGTAAAAAGTCATTGTCATTCATTGTCTCCAACACACAAGGGGCTGTATTACACGAAGCTATTCGATACAGTTGATAACTTTGATCGGTATGCCATCAGACGCAAATTCCATCAATTTTGTGAAAGGCAGGAACTTCCCACCTTAAACAAAGTATTACAGAAGGTTAATAGTGATGAAGACATACCTACTCAAAAAACTTCATTTTGAGTTTAGAAAACGGGGCAAAAATAGTATTTCGATGGACAGCCAAGAGATTATTAATTTTGTGGAGAAGAAATTACTTAAAATCTATAAAACAATACCGCGACCAGGCAGGAAGACTTATTACTTGGATGAAACCTGGATGAATACAGGACATAGAAAACCTAAAGTATGGGCTGACTCTACAATTGACTCAGCAAGACAAACCTTCTTAGATGGACTAACCTCTGGCCTAAAGAATCCGTCAGGTACGTGTATCTAACCAATTCGTCATTTGTGTTGTAAATATGGTGTCAGGTAGACTGAATCTAGGAGCCCACGCTAAAAACTCAGCTACACTAGACTCAGCTATATCTGGTAGATTTGAAACCAACACCTGTTAGATACTCTTCTTGTATTATTATTAGTTTTCTTGCATACTGTATGAAATAATTATTTCCAGGAAAAGGAAAACGATTTGTTATCTGTCACATTGGCAGTGAAGATGGTAGATGGGCATTTGAGTCAAAGAAAACGACCAACTACCATGTAGAAACGGAAGGGAGTTCATTTGAACGACAGTTTGACGATAATGTTGTCATTGTACTTGATAATACTACACACTAGAAAGCTAAAATCCGATAATGTCCACAGGAAAGACGTAAATTCAACAATGGCTCCTATCAAAAGACTAGTTTTAATGAAAATATGGTCAAAGCAGTATTTATCCATCTAGTGAGGCAGCACAATTTTCTTAGTGTTATTGACGGAAGGGCTAAAAACCAAAATAAGACCGTTTTAATGCTACCCCCATATCACTGCGAATTAAATCCCGTTGAAATGATTTGGTTAAATATAAAAAACTGTGTGGCTTCAAATAATAGAACAATGAAATTTTCTAACGTGAAAAATTTGTTTTGTGAAGCTGTCAACAGAGTGACGGCAAGCCATTGGAAAAATTGCATCCGTCACGTTCAAGAGACAATCGAAACAAAGATGTGGGATCTGGACAATATGATCGATATTCAAATTGAACCTGTAATAATTAATATTAACCATTCGGACTATGAGTCAAGAACTTCCAGCGAATAAGGATTTGTGAAAAGTATGAGCACTTCCTTCTAGAAAAATAATCATTTATTTTGGTAGATTATTCCAAGACCATTGAGGACAATACGGACCTGTATAATCTCGCTTTTGGGTATGTTGTGTTTTTTCTGGGCGTAGAAGGACAACGAATGGAGTATAATGCTAACTTTTAAAAACGCTCCTGTTGGTAACTACTGCAAAAAGACACAAAGAACAATATACAGGTTGTTCCTTAATGATATGTGAATATTTAAGGGTGTGAATCTGCATGAAAAATTAATGTTAGTTTGCTTTATAAACTGTGGTTTAAAACTGTTTCCTGACAAAAACTCGGGTGTTGAAGTTTTAGGAAAAAAAAATGGAAATTAATTAATATTTTCAGAACCCCTTCAGATATTTCACTGATATTTAGTACGCAGTGAAAGTTAATAAAGTTGCATATTTTTCAATGCAAAAATAATTTTATGGTTTAACAGTGGTGTGCGTACGGGTATTGACTTCATTATTTTTTAAGAAAAAAAGGGTACGCCAATGGTTTTTTCCAAATAAAAATTATTTTTGCATTCCCCGTTTAATTTATGACAAATGGTCCTTCTTCTATTGTTTTTTTTTGATGCGCCATTTTTGAGTAAATAAATAAAAACCATTCTATTGTCCGAGAAAATTAGTGTAATAATTGAAGAATGCAGTTAAGCAATAAATATATAGTTGCTCTAGAATATGTCACTGGCTTTTGACATCTGACAAGTCTCTGTTATTCAAATCTGTTTGCTGTGTCGTCTTTTTCATTATTTAGTTTTTACAATCTTGTTAATAATGGTGAATTGTTCAAACGCAGAAATGGCAAAAATGCATTACGTATATGACCTTGCCGAAGGTAATGGTGAGCAAGCCAGACGGATTTATCACCAGAGATACCCCGATCGTGCTTTGACAGATAGTCGAACCTCTTCTAATATTCATCGTCGTCTTGTTGAAACTGGTTCTGTTTGAAAAGGAATATCTGAAGGTAGCCCTCTAAGTGTGAGAACACCTGAAATTGAGCAAGCAGTGCTGCACGAAGGGAAGAACATCCTGAAACGAGTACGAGGAAGATCGCTAGACACTTAAATATTTTCCATCAAATTGTTTGGAGAATTTTAGTGGATTCATTGTTATATCCTTACCATATTTTAAGAGTACAGCCATTACTTCCCATTGATTTTCCAAGGCGTGTGACCTTTTGTCAGTGATATCTTCAAAAAATTACACAAAATCCGCAATTTGACAATGATTCTGTTCACGGATGAAGCTAGTTTTTCTCGTAATGCCATTCAGAATTTCTACAATAATCATTTGTGGGCAGAAGACAATCCCTATGCCGTGACCGAAATCCATTTCCTACACCAATTTTCGGTTAACGTATGGGCAGGAATTATTGGCAACCACTTTATTGGCCCATTCTGCTTGCCGGGACGACTTAACGGACAGACTTACCTCAATTTTCTTCAACAACAGTTGCCTTTGCTCCTTGATGATGTTCCGTTAGTGATTAAAAACAATATATGGTACATGCATGATGGTGCACCAGCGCATTTCACTGTAGCGGTTCGTAATTATTTACAAACTGTTTATCCAAATTGTTGGATTGGCCGCAGTGGGCCCCAAGAATGGCCACCAAGGTCCCCAAACCTCAACAGTTTAGATTTCTTTTTGTGGGGCTATCTTAAGACATTAGTGTACACAAGTTCCATTAACATGGTAGAAGAATTAAGAGAAAGAATAGTTGCAGCTTGTGATAGAATAAAAAACACTCCAGGGATATTTCAACGAGTGCGCAATTCCATGAGAAGGGGGGCGGAAGCATGCATACTTAGTGGAGGAGACCATTTTCAACAATTTTTCTAAACATTTCGTTGGATTTAATGTTATGTTTATGTTGTCAGTTGTTGTTGTTCATTACCCCTAACGTGTTTAATTTTGTCAATTAAATTAATAATAATTTTACAAGTTAGACAACAGAACGGCTTTTACTTCTTTACTCAAAAATGGCGCATCGAAGAAAACAATTCAAGACAGATCATTTGTTTTAAATTGAACGGGAAATTCAAAAATAGTTTTTATTTGGCAAAAAACTATTGGCGTACCATTTTTTTCTTAGAAGTTGTCAAAGTCAATACCCGTACCCATGTAAGTTTTAAAGCTAAAACTTATTTTTGCATTGAAAAATGTGTAACTAACTTTAATTTTCACTACGTACTGAATATCAGTGAAATATCTGAAGCGGTTCTGAAAATATTAATTAACTTCCATTTTTTTTCTAAAACTTCAACACTCCGAGTTTTTGTAAGGAAACATTTTTGGACCATAGTTTATAAAGCAAAGCAATATTAATTTTTCATGTAGATCCACACCATTAAATATTCGCATATCATTAAGGAACAAACACCCTGCATCTTCGAAAATCTATTCTTCGGATCAGTCACCCATCTCGGCTGAGTAATACCGTGCTTCCCGTAATATGTTTTACCTCAGGTTTCATTACAGCCTGTTCCATATCTTCCGTGAAGCCGACGTAGGCTACACAGCATCCATATATTCGTTAATTAGAGGGTGCACTTCTAATGAAAATTATTTTAAGTTTAATGAGCCTTCATGCAGATGAGCAAAAATATTCTAAATGTCACCGTACACAATCCCCGCGTGAGATAAACGCTACATATGCACGATGGCGCTGTAGCGGAACGTTGTAGCATCCACATACGCAGTTCATTAAAAATAATTAGCTTGTGCATCTAAGGACATGGGCGGAGGAGTTTATTAGACTCAGGCCGTCACAAAGGCAGAATCAGGAGTATCGCGACTGCTACAAAGGAGCTAATACGAGCACGTTGCTCAAAGTTTTGAACTAGCTTTCAGTGCATTGAGGCCCAGCTTTTCATTTGCATGTTGTGTAACTATAACTTGGGAGTTAACTGTAGGTTACCGGTAAATCCGTTTTTATAGTTCTGATTTACTAACGCATAACTACAAAGGGAACTATAAAAGTTTTACAATGCAGCTTTGGTTATTGACTTCGTTCAAAGTAATTTCTACCACATTCAATACACTAACTTCTCCATCCGTCAAAACCAGTCCTTAAACCAGCTCTGCCAAGTTTCACCCATGAGTGCGTCACACTCGGTGTCCCAAGCCCTGAGGAGGTCTTCATCGCTAGAAAACCGTTTTTCTATTAGCTTCATTTTCAAATGCCGAAACAGTGCAGAGTCGCAGGGAGCAAGATCTGGACTTTAAGGGGGGTGCTCAATAAGTTTCAGTCCAGTAGTGGTCAAATACTCGGTGCATGTTTAGGTGAGCATTGTCATGGTGGAGGTACCAAGTGTCCATTCTTGACTTTGGCCGCAGGTTTGTCATAGACTCTATGACTTTAGGCAGGCACTGTTCCGTGTACCACTTAGCTGTGACTGTCTTCTGTGTGTCCAAGACGACGCGCTCCACAAGTCCGCTCGATTTCAAAAAAACACTATCATTTTGTTCTTAACAGAGCGGGATTTTCTGACAGCTACGGGTGTGTTCTCATCAGCAAAGAGCCAAACTTTGTTTTGAGTCTTGGTCGGCACATCGTAATAATAGAGCCAAATCTCGTCACCGGTTCACATACCGAGATTGCCCCTTAATCAAAGATGTTCAACATTTTGCGGCACCAAGTCGTACGACGAGTCTTCTGCTTTTCGGTCAGACTATGCGGTACCCAGAGAGAACAAAGTTTACTTACGTGTATATGGTCATGCAGAATTGAATCAATTGCTGGTGCAGAAGGTGTAGAGTCCTCCTCTATCTATTGGTATGTCACATTCCGGTCTTCGTTAAGCATTTTCCTCATAGCTGTTACTGACGTTCACGCCCTTCCTTCCCTCTTGGCGACCTCCAGAGTGAAATTACTCCTTTGGAGTTCTCTGTACCACCTGAATATAGTCGTACGATGAGGGTAATAGTTCTTCAATGAAGGTATCGTTTCTCCTAAGTACTGATCTATACGTATACTATATACTACAGGCTACAGGCTAAATAGCTTGATGTATTTTAACGTTATGAGATTTTGTTGCATTCGCTTTAGCAGTGCGCGTGTCACTGGGTATACTCAAAATTTCTAATAAACGGAATGGTGGACCTTGCGAAAAACTGCTAAAGCGACCAAATTTTAAACGCAAATTTCAACTTTGAAATTTTTGTTGCATGGGCTCAAACGGCTTGATGGATTTTGATATTTGAGGTGTCCTTAGATTAGTCTTGATAACACCATTAAATCTTCATTATTTTCACGTACTGCAGTAGAGTTGTTTGTATTTTTCAAAAATGTCCACGTTTAAATATTGACCTCATAACTGTATAAAACTTTTCAAACATACAAAATATGAACACAAATATATTTCGCCAGTCGCTTTCAGTCAGAAATGTCAAAAACTTTTAACAACACAGTACAATACGCGCCGAGTCCAATTAAGGTAGCTCCGCTTTTTCCATGGCATAAAACAGACCCAGGGACCTGTACAATTCCGTTTAAATACATCCTGTAAATTTATTAGTGAGCTGCTTAACCTAACCTCAAAAACTAGCGGCGGATACGAGCGGAATTTCCAGGAGGACTTTAATTGTGAACGTTTCAGGGAGTTTCCAATTGGATTAAAACACAAAACGTGACACAAAACTCCCCAGACGCTCACTGTAAATACCAATGAACTTAAAACAAATTAGCAACGGGAAGGAAATTCGCATAGAAGTATAAAAATAGCGTTATCTGTTATAATATAAATATAATACATTGCACTGGCAATTGAAGGGCTTGCTGCAATAAGGGGCTACGTGCAACATATACAGTTTTGAGAAAAACGAAGAAAAGATGTGTTTAACCTTTTTTTTTGGCATTTTAGTTTTTCGTCCATTCAAACGAACAAAAACAACTTGTATAGCGTTTTTCAGCTCATGAAAAAAAATTGCAAGATTTAGCAAACATTGAAAAATGCCATAGCCCATTTTTGCTACCAAAACCGGAAAAAAAGTCAATACCAATTTTCAAAAAGAACTTTTTTATTTAAAAAAATATTTTATATTTCTCAGTATTAACCTACAACAACAATGGTGTCTATAGCATCTGATAGGGGTATTTCAATGAGAGTCACTGTCGTTATCGTCTTGAATTTTTGTTGACTCATAAAATGGGAAATGTATTGCTGGAACATATTTTCGAACCAAAAGTATAACGCTTTCAAATTTTTTATACTTTACAGGTATCTTTTCATCGTATGCTTTTGTAGCTCTGGTTAGGTCAATTTGTGATGTTGGATTTTTAAATAAAATATATTGTGTAATATGATCTTCATTATGTGTTTCCGAAACAGACACTTTGCCTGTATTTTTGAAATCGTATAAAAAGATTACAGCAGTCTTCTTGAAGAATTTTTCAAAAAAAAAAATGTTTGTTAAAAATCATGTCGTGAGTAACTCGTTCTACCACAAATTTCTTGCCGCAGTTTGCTACCAAAGAGTACCACTCTTCTGAAACATAAATAAGCTCTTTTTCCTCTTTCTTTTCTCAATCTGTCAAAAGTTGCGATCGCTCTGGTAGATGATGAACTATTTTCGTAAATCTACCGGATTTAATTAAACAGAGTAAGAAATGAACAATAGCGGCGTTCTCATTTTGGCCAGCACAGTTGTCTGTAAAAATATACAGAATTTTTACATCCTGGCTTAAATGATTGTCAATAAAATGTTCAAGAAATGTTACTGTCTCAACACCAACTGTCTCATCGGAAATAATAGACTTAAGGCCCAATTTCATCAACCTTAATATTATGGACCAATGGGAAAATACGTTATCGAAATGCAATTTGACAGAAGCTGTCAAAGGTCTCTGAATATTAGTGATTTCTATTGGAATATTGAATAAAATCGTGAAAATTTGACTGTATTATAAACAAGAACACTTTTTGATTCCAACATGATGCTTTTGTACAGAAAAAACAGGACAACTTTCATGTATTTTGATATATGTTGTAGGTTTACATTTAACAATCCGTTATCTCCCTCAGCGAATGGGAATGCGGCAAATAATAGGTCGATTTTCTAGCTGTTAAATTTGGCAGCCGATTTGGACGTTTGTTAATGCATGGCACTCTCGAATTTACCAACCTCAATATACTGAAAGTTATCATTACATACCTGTTGAATAGTGTGGATTTGTCTGTATTTTGCAAGAAAATAGAATATAAAATACATTTCCATCATCTTCCTTTACGTAATAATAGTAATCATTTATTAATTTATGGGTTAATGAATTTTTTCAAAGCAATAAAAACATTATGTCCTCTCCATCTCAAACACAGATAATATGTGTAATCCGTGTCAATCCCTACATCTCCCTGGTGTGCATAATGCAATTACTATGGACATAGACAACAAATTATGAAAAATGTTTTACAAATAATGTCTTTTAAGTCCAAAAATCATAAAAACTAGTAATGTTTATTGTTTATCTTTTTGACTGGCGGAGATATCTATCTGTCACTGGCAGGGTTGCCAAGTCTAACGACGATCACGTCCCGTAGTGGAGGGTGTGAAATGAATCTTTTACATTTGCTGGTTATGAATTTTTTTCGTGAAAATTTACTAAGTATCATGATTATAAGCATCTTTGGTAGATTGTTCGATCCGGAATGAGAAAGATCTCCTATTTATGAAAATATTTTTGGTATCATATAACCGTTGCAATCAGTGCACAAACACTGTGACATATGATTCATAGCATAACCCGCTCCCCTATCAATACAAATTTAACATACAGGTCGCCTAGCCGTGGGGATGCAGTGGTCGGGATGAATATCACGGCAGCAACTGATGATTTGGGCATGTCTGGTAACAACGTATGGAGTGAAACTCGCTAACTTCACCAATTTGAAGATTTTGTACAATTTCTTTGAAAATGATGAATGATATGTTTTATTTGGCAGGGTAATGTCGCAGCCAAATGGCAGTCACTCTTTCTGACACAGTCCGGATCGAAAGATGACGATACTCGTGAGATGTATTGATACTTCTAAATATAGGATCGTATCGAACATCCCTACTGTCAAGATGTATAACCCAAGGTACCGACGGAGCTATTTTGCGGCGTCATGGAAATAATTTTAAATTTTCATTTGCATTTTTTCAAGTGTTGTGCAAAGATTTTGGGAAAAATGTCACGAATAGTCTTATAAAGCATAGTAGAGTATATTTCAACAGTTGGCGGAACTTACTCCACTGGGACCAGGAGGGTGAAGCGGGATATTAATGCACAATCTGGTAACACCGTCGCACCCTCACAAAATGGCCGCTGACAACCACACAAGTCACCGTGTTGTCATTGAATAGCATGGAATTAAACCTTCAGAGTATATGTTTTGTGACTGGTACCAAGAGTTGACAGATCCCACACATGTGCCACTCCTTAAAATGCAATAATCAGCTGTATTCAAATAATGTCTAATATAAATATAACCTAGAATGTGTACTCGTGAAAAAAGAAAAATATGGCAAATTTGTAGTTTTTTTTTTTGCAGGTCTTAGGTTTGCTGGTAGCTTTAAGGCATATATTTAGAAATTTCTTAATCGCTGTGAATATAGTGTGGATGTTTGTTCAGTTCCTGAACAACGAAAAACATTCAACTTTATGGATGTATGGATATCAAAAAACCTGAGTGGTTTGGTGAGAATATCAATCTAAGGTGCCATGATGGTTCTGATGAACGGCAAGTAAATGAATGAATGTTTGGAAACGAGCAATATCTTTTGGTAGAGCCTGTCATCAAGTAGGTGCTTAAAGGCTATCTGCAAGAGGTTTATAGGAAAAAACACCCAGTATCGCATATCAATTGAAGAAAATAATATAAACATGAATAAAAAATCAACAATGGTAATTAAAACATGAATTTTATTAAAAAATCCAACATTTCTTTAAATTTTGACTGGATTATATGTAATTTATTATTATTCAATAAGCTGGTGATGTTTCAATGACAAGCTGTCATCTCATACTTTGAGAGTATTTTGTTTTCAACCTTTCATAGCTATTGGTTGTTAAAATTTGTTGATTGGAACTTGAAGCTCATTCGTTGTATTTGACGGTCTGTTACCTTATAGGTGGAGAATAACGGACTGTTGTTGGTGAAATTGGTGCTTAATGGTTGAGCAAGAATGAAATTAAAAATCCATAGCTGACTGGCATAAAAAATGTCACCTGTTGTTAGAACGGCAAGTTTTGTTGATAATCGCAGACCTACTTGAATAAGTTCCGTTTTTGCCTTCTAGACGTTTGGTGGAAGAGCGCGCTATGTGTCACACGTTTGAGGCAATATGCGGCTACGTAACGGTTTCTGCCAGTAGAGATCACTATGCGTGTACCGTTCTTGCACCAATGGACGCGGAATAATAATTTGTTGCAAGAATTGGCGGAATCTCATTTTTCAATATTTTGCTCTTCAGCCCACTCTTGCACCAAGCCCTTCCATATTATAGTCTTGAAGTTTGCCGAAAATTAATCGTTTCTTCCTAGACGTAGGGGATCAGAAACATTCTTTTTTATTTTGGGTTGATGTGTTTCTTTATAAAGTTTGCATTACAAAACATCGAGGTTCTTACTGAAGCATGACTTTAGTAGCCTTCTCTAAGAATGTTGTAAGGATACTGGATAGTCTTCAGCCAATTTACCCCAGTCCATGCGTGATCTTGTTCTTATTGAAAAAATACAACAATGCGATGTATCTTTCTGGAATATCCTTTATGGAAGATACCCAAGTTATAAGCTAATCATAACAGCAACGCGTAAGGTTTCCCGCAGCTTCTCATATTAAGCTTTTAGAAGATTTAAGGAACAATCTGTTTTGGAGGAACTACCTAGAGAGACAAAATAATGAAGGCTTAGATATATCTTAGTGCGCTCTTTACGATTCTGCTTCCCTGGGGCTCCCTGAAAGATCAACCAGTTCTCTTTGAACTTATATCTTCTGACATCATAAGAAATAATATTTGAAATGTTTTATACAGGGTCATGCTACTCTAAATCGAGAGACAATTTGCTAGCAAGCCTAACTTTAAACCTGATCTCTCGACAAATTATGTATTCGTAAACAAGTGGTACGAGGGATGTATATGGGAATGATGCCTTTCATTACATGTGTTCGTTATGCGTTGGAAGTTTTTGGTAAATGAGAAAATACTTACTTTGATCAATTGATCTGACTAGAATTTCTTTTTGATTTAAGATTTTCCTACAGTCAAATTTTTCAAGAATAAAAATAGTCAAAGTTGACCCTAGAATTGTAGGGCACGTTTATGGCCTCCTTGATTGTCATACTGCTTTCTCTCCTTCAAAAATTTCTAGATTACACTTGTCCCGTGTCAGCGTCAGCGCTCTCCTATTGTGAAGATTTGTTTTCCTTTTAAATTGTAGGAAATTTCAGGCTGATAAAACATGGTATAACTCAAAACCAAGCACAATTTGATGCAAATTGATGTTTGTGACATAACCTCAAAATAGCGCGCTGACACGGAAAAGTAGAAAACTATGACAATCAAGGAGGCCATCAAGGCGCCCTACAATTGTACCCGTATCGTCAGTCATTCCTACAATTGTAGGGCGCGTTTATGGCCTCCTTGATTGTCATACTCCTTTCTCTCCTTCAAAAATTTCTCTCCGCCATTTTTGAAAATATTTAGGTAAGCTTTAGTTGACAAAGATGTTATCATCGATTAAAAGCTGATGTGAAAGAAATGCTATAATATCTTTCTACTTATACGCAGTGTCTCAAAACACAAAATGTACCTTTACTAATAGATTTCAAATGGAACACATATTTCTACGTCATTTAATAGCTTTCCTTGGGAACTCTTTTATTTTTGATGTGAAATTTATATCACTTTTTTCGAACAGTTCTCGAGTTGTTGCTGTTAATTTCAAGAAAAAAATATATTCCACTACTTTCTCACAACCACGTTGTTTCAGCAACTTGAGTAACCTCTTTCAATAGAGAATATAAATTTAACAACTAGGAGAAATTTGTGTGTCTCACACATTACCATCGAGCTGTACGGCAGTATCTAGACCGCTGACGGCCTAATAGTTGAATACGGACCCATCAATTGGAGAGCGATATCTCCCGATCTGACATCTCTAGACTTCTTCCTCTGGGACCATGTAAAAGGAGAGGTTTAACCTGCAACACCCGAGGATATGGGTGTAAGCGAGTCGTTTAAGCGGATACCGAGACAAACCCTTTTAGACGTACAAGACAATTGCAACGGGCGTCTACCCTTGTGTGTTTTGCACCAAGGTAATATACTCGTATTTCAACAATATATTGACGATTGATTGACTAAGGCTAAGATAATTTTTGTTGTATTAATAAAAGCGATTGTATTGAGAGAAGATTTGATTTTATGTTTAAATACAGAGTATTTGGTTTTCCTTGAAATTTATAGCAATAAATCAAAAACGTTTTGAAAAAAGTTATACATATAAACCTTAAATCAAATAAAAGTTCACCAAATAAACTATTTAACGATGCAGAAATATCCAGGGTCCATTTGAAATTTTTGAGAAAAGGTGCATTTTGGGTTTATAAATAGAAAGAAATGTTTTCAGTTTTTCCAGGTCAGCTTAAAATCGACGATGATAGAATTATTGTGACCTAAGGCTTATATAAATATCTTCAAAAGTGGCGGAGCTGCGAGCTGTTAAAGCTGGATATTCTTTCAGGCCAAATATCTAAGCAATTGACAACCGAAACCGTAATACGTTATATGATATCAAACTTTTTCTTTTTAGAATAGAAGAAATATAGGGTGTTCCATTCAAAAATAATGTTTGTTGTGGCACCCTGAACATGTTAAAATAATTTAAAAAAAATGCACTAGTAACATATCAAAGTTGCGACAGGAACAGATTTTTTATATCTTTTCCAATTTGCTCATAAAACTACCTTCTATTTTCGTTGGGACAGCCTGTATACATTATAATGATCAATTTTCGACATACAAATTTTCCGTGTATGCGAAGTCGATGGAAGCCATGTTCATAAGTTGATGTAGAGCTGTGGTTGGAGTACCCTAGGTTCGTAGATCTAAAATAAGACCCAAGATAGGTCCAGGCCTAAGAGTAAGGCTGAAGTGATGTGTGAGGTCCAAGTATAGATCCAATAAGGCAGCTCCCAAAAAGGATAAGCCAAGCCTAAGTTGCTAAAGGCTAAGAAGGTAAGAAGTCCAAAAAGAAGGGAGTTAGTCTCAGTAATTTTTTACCTAAATATATAGACAGATAACCGACTAAAGCACATGGTGCTCTGTCAAATTCACGTTGTTGGAAGAAAGGACCAATAAATGCGAGTTATCTGTATAGTGGTTCAAATAAAAGGGAAGGATTCTGACCGGCACAGGATATTAACTTAGCACTAGCTGATGGACTCGTTTTGTAGTAGTATGTGTTGCCTAAGCGCCTTGAGGCTTCAGTATCAATATTTGGCTCTGACATGATGTAAGATCTGCTTCAGAGATGGCATTACTGGAGGTAACGGTAATGCATAGGTGCCTAGTGAGGATGTGTGTGCTAATAATATGTGTTGATGATAATTTTTGTCGCAAATACACTTAAAATTCGTAGCTAAAATTAGATACTTTTTCTTGTCTATAATGGAAATTACATATGCAAATTTGCTGAATTTCAAAAAATGAGAGAGATAAATAATTATATTCACAGTACACTTTCAATTACAAGTCATATACATGCTAACACCAATTGCACTCAACGCGGGCGCGGTGGCGATTTCCCGTAATTCTCCTCAAAGTTCTCGAAAACACAAAAAAACGTAAATAATCGTAATTTATAACTTTGAATATAACCTGTCCTGGCAGCATATTCAGAAATGATTTTCTCACACAGCAAGTATCACTGATGTTGCACATGCAGACCTATACACACAATCATCCAGATGCGACATTGCTATTCAACCAGCTTTCTTCTCAGTGATGAAAACTCTAGACTACTCGGCTTCACAAAACATATGCAACCAACAATGCTTGTAGTTGATCCACTCCTCCATATATAGACGCCCACAACGATCTTAGTGAGCAAACGTGGACTGTTTGAACCCTAAAAGCTACCTAGTCTTTAAGATGGCATTTTATGTTTTTTTAGGTTTTTTTGACGTTTTATAGGTTAAGCCGGGCGGAAATATTTGCAGGTAGAGGCTATTAAGCTTAGTTACTTTACTAGAAATGGGCATGGGCAGAGATGGGCGGAATATTCGAATATCATGGACAATGGAACCGTTACAAATTGCAATTTTCTTCGTAATGAAGCTGCCACCGGCCACTGACAATATGATATCAATGTATATATATTATCAATACATATATTCTGTATTAAATGGTTTTGTAACGCCAGTTTGTATAAACTCAATGCTCCATCTGAAGACACATCATATCTTGCCTATGCATGCCTATTTTTCCTATACGTGTTTTTCACCGATTTTTAGCTGGTTCCACCGTCTTGGAAATTGCGACGAGAGTACTCTTGCATTGTTATTCTGAAAAAAGTTACAACATAGCTATCAAACTTTTAGTGCCCAATCCGGAACATTACACGGTGTAGCTTAGTAACTGACGCGAAATGTCTGCTTGAAATTCAAATTTTTTCTAACCACAAATTGCATGTTTGACCAGTCTTCGCTGTATTTGTCATGGTTACCAGTTGTCTAGACAACCTGTCCTTGATAGTTGTCGCCAATTCAGAAAAGTTTCCACCCTGTATTTCTGCAGCCTGTAGCTGCAGAGCGTTTCATAATCGTCGTACGGCGACATCTTAACAAAAAACAACTCCATACGAGCCGGGATCATATTAGTTCCGTGCTGCGGAGAAAATATAAACTGCAGGGCGGCGCTCATACTCCCTTATACTCCGCTATTACCGCCAACTTTAAAATACGACTTCCGGGGAAGTTTCGCCGAGCCATTATACTTTAGTTCGCCGTCATCTTGGGGCACTTGGGGTAGGGGTAAGAAGGAAATTATTGTCGGGATAAACAGGGGTGTATATGTGTGAACGTGTATATGGGTACAGATGTGAGATTTGATGGAGTTTTTTTGAAAGTTATGAGTGAAACCAGGAAGGATTAGATGGTACAAGGTATTTAGCTGTTGTGACAAACCTCAGATTGATATTTCAGGCTGGGAGTACCCTCTGTTGTAGTTTAACTACATCGGTTTCTTGATACGTACTTTGTAAGTAGCTTTTCTTATGCCTGAAAAATTTTTTCAGATAAGGCTCAACTCCTGCTTGCAGTGGCTTAGAAACATGAGCAGATTGGAAAAGATTGACCCAGATATTGGATCTTGATACTCATAAAGAGTATAGGTTATTTTATCGAGACGCCAAACAACAATCCCACATCAAGTTGTTTCCATCTAAAGATGAGTAAAAACGTAAATGTTAGACCCTAAAATGATCTATAGCGTTTAACAGGGATGTTCCAAGATTCTATAGCACCTCAGGGGTGTTGCCTTGAAATCGATATTTCTCTTGTCCTAATGCTCAAACGAGGGTCGCAGTCACTTTCAGTACTTTGATTCTCGCCTGTCAGACCTCCCCAATATTCTTCTACTAAGCCCATCACACTCCAAAGTACTACACAAGATACAATTTCATACCCCTGTGAGAAATATGATACAATTTCTCTCTGATCTGTTCTATGTGTATATAATCATTTCATGCTGTACTTTACCGCTAAAATCATAACAAAATCCATATACATACTGGTACGTAGATGCTTACAAAAAGTACTTTAATTCTGTTGAAACAATGGAACCTAGAACGTCTGTTTTACTTCTGGTATAATGTTTACTCCTCACTATGTTATACTGTTTTCTATTTATTATCTTTTCATATATCGGGTAATTTTTCATGTTACGTGATCTACAATTATGCTATACAAATTAATTTCCCGAGAGATGCATGTTATAAATGGGGTTTAATTAATATTAGCTCATATAACTTTGCATGTCCTAAAGGGTCCATTCTAGTCATATATCAAAATAATACAACACTGTAACGAATAGGAGTATTAGCCACCATAAAATGGACTTTCTGAAATTTAATCCTTTTGAACTTTATGTTATCTACCTGCTGTAGGTCTGTATTTATTGCAATTTCATAAAAAACAATATACCTGTACTTAGAAAAGCGATCTATAAATCCAGTCAGATAACTAAACACAATGATAAGCTAGACATTATCAGAAAATTGATGGAGAAGTGCATACATTGGAAGCTTCAAGAGTATCTCGAACATCACGACTTGATTAGAAATAGACAGTATGGTTCCGGCATCAGTGATCAACAGAGGACCTCCCAGCTTACGTCATACAACTGTGGAGTAAACTAATGATGAGGCTTCTGTCGCTGCTCTTGACATCACGAGAGCTTCCGATCAGCTGATACATGCTGCCTTCTAACGCCGCAAGCTTCCATCCTATACCCTGCCAGAGAAGCTCTGCAGATTGGTGTCTGACTTCATCTCCGATCGCAAGACATCCGTCGTAATTGACGGTTACTTCTCTTAAACCCGTAATATCAACGCGGGTGTTCCTCAGGGTTTGTACTTGGTCCCAACTTTGTTTTTATTACATATACACGACCTCATCTCTTGAACGATCAATCACATCCACAGACTTGCCTATAACATTCACTGTGGGAAGCCAATCTCTGCTGATGAGCTGGGAAGAAGTAGACTAGTGACTACTCTCACTATTGCGAGGGATCTGGAAGTAAGTTATGCTTGGGGATGCAACAAGCTGGTACAGTTTGATGATTCCAAAACACAGCACTGTAACTTGACTAACAACAAGCTCCCTAGCGCTCATCTGGTTTCGAGTGATGGTCGTGTTCTGAAAAAGAGGACATGATTTGACATAAACATATCGCCAATCGCAACAGCAGCTGCTGGGAAAAAGCTAGGCTACTCTGAACAATCTCGAGTACCACCCACATGTTAGGGGTGCTGCCGCCCATAATACATTTTCCGTATTCGATGCTATTAATAGGTTAGCCGTTCAACTCATCAATGGCTCATTTTTTAACGACAATGTCGGAACATCTTGGCCGTCAGCGATCTGGCTCTCTTCCACCGCTACGTCAACGGGCGTTGCTCCTCACAACTGTCCCCTATGATGCTGCGAGTTGAGGCTGCCAGATGGACTCGCCAGTCTTCTGATACCCTTCACAACTCTGTCGAACTTCATATATCGAGAACTCAGCTCGTTTGAAAGTCCTAGTGTATGTTAAACATAGTTACAGCATAGTGCAGTCTACATGTAGCAATAAAAAAATTAAAAATAACATGGTTGACGGTTACACAAGTGTTCAGAATGCTTCCTATCTAAGATACTATGTCGAATATCTTCAATTCAAAAAATTCCAAATTTCAATTTTATAGATACCCATAATTCAAGGAATAAATATCACACGCAGAAACGTGTTTTCTCTTTTAAATCTACTGAATGTACCAATATCCTAAATATAAACGATTTTAAAAACACTTTGTTCGCTTCAAATGAAATGCCTCTATGGTTACATCTATCTTATGGTTCCGAAGATGGAGTTAAGAGGCTTTATTTCGATATAACTAAAGGGAAAAAATATCTTCCAGCACACTGACTCCTGTTATGTCTTTCAGCTTATCAAGTTTGTAAACAGAGTTTAATCAATACACTCTCAATATTACGCTGAAAACATAACTGAAAGTTAGACAGCTTAGACAAAATTGATGAGAGGATTACGGACAAAAAAAATCTCTCGACACGTATTTCCAAAGTTTCTGGAGAATTTTAAGTGCGGACTAACTGGCTAATGAGCCTTTTGGGAGGTTTATTAAAACTTGGAAAGGGCGAGGTTATTAAGTGAGAGACTGGCGGGCGGAAATTGTGGGGGAGGAGATCTTCTGGGAATGGAGGTTGGATAAAATTTGAAGAGGTGTCCAAGCAGTGCCGTTCTTGCATTTTCTGATACCTTAAAAACGATCTTTCATTTCTTCGCCTGAAAGCCAAAAAGTCTATCGACTAATTCCGACATCATGACGAACAGCTTAGAGACAAAATGTGGATGAGAACGAGATGTTATCGGATAATGTTCTTAGCCTGTAATTTGAAATATATTTATTGAAAATATTACTGGATTCATGAATTTCAGTTTCACTCTACATATAATAATAACATATGTTTATTCCCGTATAAAGTATTATAGTTTATTGAAAATAAATATGCATATATACGCAAATAAACTGAAATAATCCCACAGAAGTATTTAATTCTTGTGCGTTGGAAAAAAATTTTCAAAGCAACTTTTGCTTAAAACAGTTAAATACAGCCAATACATAAATTTGAACACAACATAACCATAAAGGTAAGTGTAATAATATTATATTCAAATACTAATTTATTTTCATTTTAGTGAGTTTTTCTATTTCATGTCGATTATTATTATTCAACAAGAATTTTTTTATTTCAATTTTGAATCTATTTTTATTTGAAATGGATTTTATATGGCTTAGTAAATAGTTGTAAAATCTAGTGGAGAGGTAACTGAAGCATCTTTGACCCATATTTTTTGTTGTAAGTGGTGTTCTTTTAATATCCTCGACTTTACTTCTTGTTTCATATTTGTGGTCCAATGAAATGAGGTTTGTTTTATTTTTGAATAAATTGATCAAAACATTGTAAAAAAAGAGTTGTCCAAGATCGAAAAGTCTCGGTTCGGAATTCAGGGATAACATATCAGACGGATATAGAATAGGCCGTTTAAAAATAGTTAAAAAAAATTGTTTTTGGTTATTTCCAGCTTCTTAATTTGGTTGGTGAGAGCACCACCCCAAGCTAGTATGGCATAATTTAGGTGACATTCAATAAGTGCATGATATGACATCTGCATTGTTTCAAGGTCTAGATATTTGGTGAGGTACTTGAATTTAAATAATAATCGCCTTAAATTAGATACTATATGATGAATATGGAAATTCCACTTTAAATGAGGATCCAAATGAACACCTAAATATTTTGTTTCATCAGCTGGATGTATTAATGTACTTGTATTGTCAGGTTTGTGAATGGCATATACTTGGTTTTCTGAAAATTGATTGTTAGATATTTGTGTCTAAACCAATCTGAAATTGAAATAATGTCATTTTCAACAGTCTCTTTAAGATTACCCCAGGAATTATTATTAGAATAAAGTATCGCTGTGTCATCTGCAAAACATATTATTGTGCCGTGCAACTTCAAGCCAAGTAGGCTATTGATATACACAGTAAAAAATAACGGGCCTAAAACTGTCCCTTGTGGTACACAGTTTTTGCTGAACTTATGGTATCATTTATGTGAACATATTGCTTTCTGTAAAGCAGGTAACTTCTCATAAGGTTTTGAGCGTTTCCTCTAATTCCTCCATCGTATAAAGTTGCTAATAGTAGCGAGTGATCCACCGTATCGAACGCTTTTGCTAGGTCTAGGAATATGTATAATGTATATTTACTTTGTTCTAATAATTTATGAATTCTTGAAGTCAACAAGGAAACCGCGTCTTGAGTAGATTTATTTTTTCCAAATTGATTTTCATGTATAAGCTTATTTTTGTTGAAAAAACTAATGAGCCTAGCCTTTATGATTTTTTCAACTATCTTTGCCAAATTAGACATTAATGTTGTTGGTCTATAGTTGCTGGTATTAGATATGTCGCCAGATTTATGAATCGGTGTTATTATTCCTATTTTGTAAGGGTCTGGGAAAACCCCAGATTCAATTTGTTAAAATGTTAGTGGTTTTCTAATTTCAGGTGCAATTTTTTTGAGTAACTCTGATAGTATGCCATCTAAACCTGAACTCTTTTTATTTTTTAGGCTGTAAATGGTATATTCTATTTCATTTTCTGTAACTGGCTCAAGAAAGATTGAATTTTGTATGATTCCTTTAGATGGAGTATTGGTGTTAGGTTTATTTATTTTAGTTGCCAGTTTCTCTCCCACTTCAACAAAATAGTTATTGAATACGTTAGCAATATCTGTATCTGCAGTTATTACAGTATTATTAGTTTTGATTTGTTCAATACTTGTTATTGGTTTGTTTGAGTTACAGATTTGGTTGATGGTATTCCATACCGTTTAAGAATCGGATTTACTTTTTTGTAGTATCTCCGTATAATATTTTTGTTTTATAGCAGTTATTAAATTGGAAAGTTTATTTTTGTACTTTAAATAATCTTGTTTTGCTTCATCTGTAAGATTTGCCTGACATAATCTGAACTTTTCAATTTTTTTTATTTATTGATGTGATTAGCCCAGTTGTTACCCAGTTTTTTTAGGAATTTCGTTGTGTTTTATCTTAACTTTGTTAGTATTCTTTGAGATATATTTTTCAATAATGTTGGTGAGATGTTTAGATGCTTCATGTACATCACTTGACCTATATATATATGTCATCCCAGGATTCAGTATCTCGATCTACTTTCAGCTTTTCGTAATTTATATATTCTTTGTACCTATTATTATTTCTGTTAGGTTAATTATTAACAAAACTTTTTCGATTAAGGGGTAGTGTTAGTATGGTATCATGATGATCGGTTATAACTATAGTTGATTTCTTCTAATCTACTTTTAAGAAAAATGTGGTCAATGCAGGTATTGGATTCTTTAAGGACTCTAGTTGGAGTATTTACAAGCCAAATAAAATTGATTTCAGAAATCATATTTAGGTACTCATGTACAGATAAGCTATTGTCATCTAAGATACTTATATTGAGGTCACCATTTAAGAATCAATAATCCGTATTAGGAATGCAATCATTCAAATAGTTTCTAAGACCAATTATAAACTTTTTTTTATTACTGGAAAGTGGTCTGTATGTTGATATTATTGTGATAACAGTTCCAAGTATATTTACCTTTGTCATTACCCCCGTACATTTACTGAAGTATATGATTTCTGATTTAGTCTGCAAATTTTCCTTTATATTGACTACGACTCCATCATTTTGGTTGAAGGCTGCGTCATTATAAAATAAGTCATAACCATTTAATTTAAAAAAATGTATATCATCAATAATGCAAGCCTCAGTCAAAACAATATCAAATTTTTTCTTAAAAGTAAACGTTTTCGCATCAAAATTCTTATTTAGACTCCTTATATTTTGGTGAAAAATACTGAAATTATTTCCATCTGAAACATCATATTCCAGAGCACTGTCGAATACCATCGTTTCAAAAGGTGTATTTTTTATATCTCTAATATACTGATTCATTATATAAATAGATCTTTTTTGTTTAAAGTGTAAAAGGTAACATTTTCAAAAAGTTATTTGCAATGTTTGTCTGTAGCCGAGTGGTTTACATCATGAGTTTTCTTATACTTACTGTTACAAGTTAGACAATTGATACATTTGGAAAAATTCAATTTACAAGTCACAGTGCCATGTCCATCACCACAGTTTGAGCAGGTTGAAACGCCTCTACATTTTCTTGCTGTATGTCCGAATTTCATTTTCTGCATGTCATTTCATTGTCATGGTAGACAGGTAAACTGTTCCACCCCAGAATTTTCGCATTTTTCTTTTCAAATATGTCTATGTAGATTTTGCCGGTTTTATATATGTAATTCCAATATCGTGTTTGGCGGTGAAGTGATTTTGTTCTATCATTTCTTGTTTAACCTCGTTTTCCGTAGGCTTTTCGTCGCTTCTGTATCCTATTATTTTGATTCTAGACTTCACTAGTTGCAGTCCAAAAATGATGTATTTTTCTTTAAATTATTTTTCCAACTCGTTCTTTCAATTTTCCATCACTTTAATTCCAACTCCTCCATTTCTAGGTTTTTTCACCTTTTCTACCTTTACATCAATATCTGATAAATTAATATTCCTACAAAGGTCTTTTCTTGTGTCGTCACAAGTTTGTGATGATTCAGGTGTAACGGTACTGCTTTTATTTTGCGTGTTGTGATTCGAATTGGGAATATTTTGCTTCAGAAGTTGTGAGTAGTTTTTACTTCCATAAGATCTTTTTCCTACTATTTCAAGTTGGCTTGCTAGTTTTCTAATGTTGATATCATCGATTCTTCTTCTGTAATTTTTGAGGTAGCTAATTTACATTGGTCTGTAAGCCTTTTATTTTCATTTATTAATTGGTGTATTAGTTTTTCTTTTTCTTCTAATAGCTGTTTCAGAAAAGTATTTTGCTTTTATACAGCATCTACATTATTACTACCAATTTGACTCGATATTATTGGGCTTCTGGTAGCTATAATTTCTTCATCTGTATCATATTTCTTTTTCCTAGTCATCCTTCATTCAAGATCGCCCTTTATATTATTTTCAAGGAAGCTTTCAAATGTGACATATGTGGAACTGGGATAATTTTTGGCTATTATGGCGGTTAATGATATAATATTCAAATTGTCTCACCAACAAGTGTTGCGTCAGGTTTTAATCTCAATAATTGCCAGGGACACTCGCCAGAATTTTCTTAAATCGAAATACGGTCGAATTTGTACCGCTGTGATGTTATTTCGGGTGAGCAATTAGAGTCAATATAATATACAATCATCGCATATCTTTTTTTATTTTCGTCAAGAAGCTGTCGGAGTATTCTAAAAGATAAAAGTTTTGATAGAGCGTTCTAACTGTGACAATACTATAGATTGTATGGTACCTAAGTCGTAAACTAAGGTTATTGGAAGGTTGTCAACAGATAGTGTTAAATATCTCACGGAAGCTAATCATCATCAACTCAGGAGAAGGATCTAACAGCGACGACAGAAAATAATAATAAAACATGACCTTACATTCCATTCTTACTCCAAGGATCTTCCAAATCGCAACATCAAAATTATAAGTCTTATGTAATTTAATCCCTTGCAATAATTGTAATGTATCATGCATTGGCCAAGCTTCTAGAACACTTAAAAGACAAATTACGTCTCATATAAAAGTCATATTTCACATAATGTTAACAGCCATGCCCTTACTCAACATGCTATTATAAGAAGCCATAACACTCAATGGACTGGTATCAAGATTGCGGACATTGAATCAAATTTTTATAAAACACTTTTTCTTCAGATGGTATACATCAATAACTGCCCCAATAATCTTAAAGAAATGCAGATATCAATCATCTAAGTAGCATCTACACTTACATTTGGACGGTAAGAGATTTGCGAACATTTAGTTGTCGTAAGATTAATATTTCCTTCCCTCGAACACCATTTTTTTATAATTTTTATCAATAAGTTTTCACTATGTTTTGATAATTATTCTGTGTAGGTTGTGTCTTAATGGGTTGATGAGTCATCTAATCTCATTATCTAGCTTTTTAATAATTATTTTATTTTAATAATATATAATAATTTTAATAATCCATCCATATTGTTACTATTTCATACTTAAAAAGTTTCTTTTATTCTATGGTGAAATTTAAAAGTATATCACTTTAGCGAAATATTCTCAAATTTATCCCCTTCCTACATCCATCCCGGGAATAATTGTTTTCCTGCCGATCTTGACAACATCGTAAAATATATCATGCGTATTCATTGTTTTTCTCAAAAATGAAACTTCTTCATTGCTATATGCCAACTTGCCGTTTGTATAAACAACCCCCATTATAGTTTTTGAAATTAAATTGTTCTACCAAGCATCGTGGAAATAACATCATTTTCTAGTCATAAGGTTTTCACTCAGAAAGTGTTTCATATCGATCAATATGTTTCTTTGTGTCATTTTCATTATTGATGTTTTCCTTTTCTTTTTTTGAAGTGGACTTCAATGTTGTAATTAATTTTTTCATTGAAATTGTAATGTCATAAATTGGCTTTTCATATTATTTCTACATTGTCCTAATGAAAAAAAATATATAGTACATTTTCGAAAGCTTGACAGAGAACTAAATTTCTTTCTGGCACGATTCTTGCATAG
This sequence comes from Acanthoscelides obtectus, assembly GCA_963669975.1. NCBI lineage: Eukaryota > Metazoa > Arthropoda > Insecta > Coleoptera > Chrysomelidae > Acanthoscelides > Acanthoscelides obtectus. The sequence goes on from CAVLJG010000006.1 coordinate 70,169,052, forward strand.
TGGCAGCATACTCGAGAACTTGTTTTATATAAGACAATACTAACACACTAACCGTTAACCCTTTTGCATTATTTTGCTAGACACATTAAACATCCATGGACCATTTTCGGCCATGGCCAACGGAAAAATGGGGGAAAAATGAAGTACCTTAAGGTTTGGAGTACCATTAATTTAGAAGGAACTTAGGATCCCCCTCGATGATTGTTATTTTTCTCTGCATATATTAATCCGAATAATAAGCAACGATGGTCAGGGAATATCCATTTTTGGATTCAGCAACGACGCCAGTACCGCAGTCTCAAGAAGTACGTTTTCCGATAATCTCACAGAAGATGAAAGACAAGTACCAACGTTCGATGAAGATCAGGATTGACAATTCTTTACCAAGAGTGATTTCAAAACAGGTCCAGTAAGTTCCAAAAGCTTCAATCAGTAAAAACTATATGAGCTTATTAGAGACTTGAGCCTATCCAAGGATGCTTCATAAATATTTTCCTCCAGGAGCTAATATTGCATTTTATCCTAATGAATATTGGAATCTGCTACTTTTGTAACCTGAGAATTAAACTTCACCACCTCTACAGTCACTTACATGCGCTTCCTAAAAATTTAGATGGCTTCACTGAAGATCAGAGAGAAAGATTCCCATCAGGATATTGGAATCATGGAAACTAACCAGTTGGGCTGTGTTATAGACGATGGTAATTTTTAGTTTTGAATCTCTAGCATCATACGTATCCTGCATTACATATTATGTAACTGTCGCTAATTTTCGTATATTCCATTCGTAATGGATACTTACAACTGTAAGAATTATCTTTACCCCAGGTGTCTGGATTTGTGTTCTTCCATTCGAGAAGGCGCTTTTTCGTTAATAGAGCCATTTTTTAGAGAGCGAACATCCGCACGAGGCAATTTTTTATGTTCCTCTGATGATATCCATCATCCCCTTCCTCCCTACCTGCCTTATTTTAGACTAATTTACATACCACAACGAATGGAGGAGGAGCCATTTTATATCCCCAGTTTGCTAAAATCGTTATTTGGAACAATGTATTGCTTCTTTCAACCTTAATAGCGAAGGTTTAAAAAACCTTCATGGTGGTCTATACGTTTATACCATGTCATAGAAGAACTGGTGGAAGTAGTAAAGAAGGAAAGCTAGCCAACTATTCTACTTTGACTATTCTTACCAACGAATTTGAAAATGCCTACCAAAGTGACAAACCAATACATCGGTGTACATAACATATATCTACATTCATCACACGTAATATTTTTTTTCTCATCAATCGTTGTTTGAACTCGGGGGTTTTCCCAAATATCTTAAAACTTGCAGTTGTTAATCCCATTTTCAAATCAGGTCAAAGAACGAAGATGGAAAATTATAGACCGATATCAATATTATCGGTTTTAACTAAAGTACTTGAAACTGTCTTAAAAACAAGATTCAATGCATTTATTGATAAATATAAATTATTATATAACAATCAATTTGATTTCAGAAAGGCTAAGTGAACACAAGATGCAATCGTTGATGTTTTAGGTAAAATATAGAATTGCTTAGATGAAGATGATTGCTGTCTGTGTATCTTTGTTGACCAAGCCAAAGCTTTTGATACCGTGAATCATAGTATGCTGTTGGAAACATTGGAAAACTTGTCTACACGCTTATGGAAAACTACTTAACCGATATAAAACAATGTGTGAAAGTTGGAGATCAAGTAAGCGAAGAACGTGTTATTAATTATGGTGTGACACAGGGTACTGTTTTAGGACCTGTTATATATCAATGATCTTTGAACTTACTAGGCAAAATAACTAGTTTCGCAGACGACACAGTTATAATTTCAGGATAAATTATGTGTATCGGTTTGAAAAACAGCAGAGCTAGACCTTGAAAATATTGTTAAATTTTTTCGCTCTACAATTTTAACAATAAATTTTAGTATTAAACATTTTTTTACCTTTCTATTATAGTCTTAAAACCCACACACTTTTATAAAATTTCGGAGGAAGGTGCGAATTTAATACAAAATCACAGCAATTGTGAAACTGGCGGCTTAAGCATGAATAATTTGTGAGATACATTTGTATCCTGACTACTGACTACGTAATTTTTTATTTAAAACAAACAGTATGCTAGCTCCTCCTAGTTTGAATTCGTTGCTTTCTACCGACCCCGAACGCCAACACTCAAAATCACACTGAAACTAAATGTCAAACTTGCACCTTCACAAGCCTCTTCAATCGAAAGTGTTGACACGAACGAAACAACTTTTCATATAAGATTTTCAGGCAGTTATGAGACCTACAAAATGAGAGCACACGTAAAAAGGTCCGACAAAAATGTTATGGCCGAAAAACGAGAAAAAATGCAAGTTTTGGCACTTGTTGGTAATGCAACGATAATTTCACGCAACTACTTGAAATTCTTCAAATCCGTAGTAATCATACTTCTAAATCACAACAAGAAAATTTGGAGTATGTTGGTGAAGTAGTTTTTTCAAAATCTCTAATTGTTTATCCCAAAACACCTGTTTTCCGACCATCACTACTAGTTTGTTGAGCAATACTACTGGGTTTGTTCAAAGAGCATTAAATAGCAAAAAACACGTGTTTGCCTTGCCGATATGAATCACAAACAATTCCGAAAGATTAATGTTATTGTTATGCGAAAAACAGAGGTCGCGTTTTTTTCTTCTAAACAAGTTCAAACATTTCATATTTGTGAGTAATTGAACAAATGCGCTACAATATTCGAAAAACATACATTGCTATACACATTTTCAAGCAAAGCGGATATGTCTATCATTTCTTTTTGCCAATTACTCACAAATTCGAAATGTTTGAATTTGTTTAGAGGATAAAACGTAACCCATCCATTTTTGCATAAAAATAACATTTAACTTCTGGAATGATTGAACTAACCCTGTACATTGCTCAATAAGCTAGTAGCGATGGGCGGAAAACACGTGTTTTGGGATAAACAATTAGAAATTCTCAATCTATGTACTCTAATTTTGTTGTGGTTATTTAGAAGTACGAATCCTACGAATTTTAAGAATTTCAAGTATCTATGTGCGAGTAACCATCGTTGCACTACCAACAAGTGCCAAAACCTGCAGTTTGCCTCGGTTTTTTAGGTCATAACTTTTTTGCTATTAGTCGGATCTTCTTACGTGTGATCTCATTTTGTAGGTCTACCTAAAGATCTTATATGAAGAGTTTTTTCATTCCTGCCAACACTTTCGATTGAATACCAAAAAACACGTTTTCTCATTCTTTGTTTTCAAATAAAAAGTTTTCCCACAAAAATTGGTGTACGCGACCATGTTTTAAATACCTCCTTGAACAACATGCAGCAATAAAACCAGACTTCACAATTATTTCGCAAACCAGAGGTATTTTCGTCTATGATTAGATAATATCATTTGAAGTTGTATCAAGAGAGTCTTCAGTGATTGCATCCTGTCAATTATATTATGTCATTTTGATAGCGGAAATTTTTGGGTAACTCTCGTTAAAAGCACATATCTATGGATATAGTACCCGTTGATTCTCTGATTCTGGCGGTATAAGGCGGTAGCACTGTGGAAATGTTTTGTAATCTGACCCTCTTGATGAAATACGTGTGTAAGTGCAGCATGGCCCACGGTCTTCATAGTCGATAACTTGGCACCCCTGTAAAGATGAAAGATACTTGACAGTAGTAAAAGAAGGGACGGAGAAGTAAAACAAATCCTCCGGCACAGTTTGCAGTTAATAGCAGTCGGCTGTGATCCTCCTTAGGTCGTGTGCAAAATATATTCTAATCCTCCGACCTCCATTTGTAGGGTACTTCACGTGTCCCTATTCCCGGCATATCTGAGACAAAGAGACAGTGGCGGCGCAGAGGTATTTTATGCAACGTTGCTCATCGAAATATGAAATACTGCAAACGTTATCTAGGACAGTATCTCTATTTCTGATTGAGATAGCAAATCACCCAAGTTGGCTTTAGAGAAGAAACTAGTAATATAGCTTTTCTCCACTTGATGACAGAAGGCCAACCATGGACAGCAGTTTTCGTATTTTAACAACTGCTCAGAATGGTCTAGGCTTGGTCTCAGATAGGACAACGAACAACAGCTAAGAGACTATCCTCTATCCAGAATATGACTATCGAATAAAGACAGCACATAGCGAAAATAGATTTCACCTTGTACTGTTTTATTCCGATAGACCTTATATCCTGGATAGAAGACAGTTGTTCAGCTTTTGTTCGTCATCCTGCCTGAGACTAATGCTGAGAAGTTGCCCAAACGTTCGAAATAGCTGTCCATGGTTGGCCGTTTATGGTAGGACAGACGAACGGTGTATCACCAGTTTTTTCGATACCGAGTACTCGTAGACCGAATCTGCTATACCACTAGCATCAGCGGCATCTAGCGACCTCAGTCATGACCAGTCTATGAAGTATTAACCCGGTTCCATCCCAACAGACAGCCTGCTGTTTCACTCTCGCAGTGGTCGATTCTGACAATAGATGTCTTATTTCAATTGGCTTTTGGGGTAACACCACTTTCGAGGTAGTCCAGGCCTGTAGTTGTAAAGGTCGGTCTTAGATCGTTTTTGTGGGATTGGTTGGACACAAATTTACAATTGTCTGGCTAGGTGCCGGATTCGTAAGATATCTGGAAGAGACGCGAAAGAACTGAAACAAGTTACGCTGCACACCTCTTTGAGTCGGTTACAATTTTTCCATCCTGGCACGTAAGTGGTGTAAGGCTACTCTGTGAAAAGTTCTTTTCAATGCTGGTACTTGGCATTGCGAACCGCTTCGTTATATTTGTTTCTGGACTCGACGTTCGCTTGTCTGTTCTCTACAGTGGGGTTTTGTAAGAAGGTTCTGTGTGCCTTGATCTTCTGCAGCCGAGCAGTGTCGCACCATTTGTTGAACCAGCTGTTGGACCCTGGTTTAGGCACTTTCACTGCATGAGGGATGCATTCATCCATTCCGACGTGGATAATTTCAATTATCGACGAACAGACAGCCGACGCATCCACGTCAGCAAAACAAACATCTCTCCAAGGAAAGTTGGAGAAGAAGTCTCTGAGCCCCTCCCAGCCATAATGCCAAATTTTTCCTCCTAGTTTCTGCTGCCATAGCGGGTTCTAACCTCCACAGCACCGTAGTCTGAGTTACCCAGGACAGGACAGCAGTGCTGTAAGGCAGAAGATGCGCGTGGTAGGCAAGAGATCTAGCAGGCTAGTGGCATGTGACGAGATGCGGGGTAAAAAGTAGGGTTCATCACCAGCTGAGTCAGCCCTTGAGTAATAGCGAACGCATCAACTACACGACCTGCTACATCGGTCTTGTTTGAGCCCAACCAAAGCTCATTATGGGCGTTGAAATCACCGAGGAGAACTACCTCTGAAGCAAGGTAATTGATGTTCAGGATGTCGATCTTGACAGTGATGTATATGTGCGACACTATTATTAATATTATTTTATTACCTTTTCTTCCACCAAAAAGGGAGACAAGGTAGGTCGTTACAGTGGTGTTTATAATGATGCTCTTCAATATTATTATTATTTCAGTATCACTTTAGATTAGATGTGTGCTGTCGTGAGATGGTGGTGGATAATGGAAGTACTTTGGGGTTTGATGGTTAGTGGTCGATCTGTTAAGAATTTGTTGTTCAAAGACGCTACAGCTCAGCAGCCTACCATTATGGCATTGGTATTACATAAAGACCTTACTTAATATCAAAAACAATATAACGTAATGTCGAATTGTTCACTAGGTCAAATGAGGTATTCGCTGTGCACATCTAATGCTACTAAGGGAGGACATGTGTACGACAGCTAAAAATATGACATTACGTAAGAAATCGAACGTAATTTCATTAAAGGCTAACGTTAGGTGAAAAACCTCATACTTCCTGTCACTTTTCTAAGTTGCCCCAGCGGTTTAACTACAAATTTCTAGTCACTCCGTAGATGGTCTCCTGGTTAAAGTTAACTACTCTCGTATGATGCATCTGGTATTGAAAAACACGATTTGAGAAATAATTTCTCCATAGTAGTAAGATAGCAAGCAGTTAACATGCAATTGAAAAATCGGGCCTATTATCTTTTGGATGCAAATCAACAGAAATGATCATATCGTCTCTGTGTATTCTACAAAAATTATCGCCCCTCAATGCATTCCAGCCTCAATTGTATGATTGTGAGACACACCGTCTTACACCCGCATTTGTACCACGTTATGCCATTGTCACTAGTCGCTACCAAAATTACGCGATGTTAGTATGAATAATAGACAAACACACTTAAGATCTTTCAGATTATTGAATCTGTAACGGACGCCAATGTTCCCGTATGAAAGTAACTCTATAATACCCTCTCGCCGCAGAGAATCGAAATAGAATTTAAAATAGTATAATTAGGGAATATTGGAGGGAAAAGCACAGACTGAAGAGCATCACAATTGTTCGGTAATTGAGTCATTGAAAAGCATCTTTTACCTCGGCGCAGACACAGATAATAACGGCTGTTAGACGGCCCTAATTGCTTAAGTCTTACGGGCTACGACTCTATGGCTCTACGAATGCAAGAGCCAATGGCATAGGCCGATGGTATATATACGTAGAGTAACGACCATTATGTTTTCGACGTTGCCGTAAGCCCGATGAGGAATTATTACTTGGCTGATAACATCGCAGACAGTAGATGTTCATTGAGGAGGTACGTTTGGGCGTATAATGGAAGCAACGGAAACGGACTGATTATCTGTGCGCCAATGGTTGTTCAAATAACAAGGTGTCATTTTTTATTGTAAGCTACGCTGTTTGAGATGACATCTTCAGTAATGCAGTCAACTGGTAGGTCATGTCGTTAGTCGTCAGCAATTGACCCTTTCGATATCACACAATATATTTAACTTTATCTCTCTACTTGTGTTTTTAAATGTTAGCAACCCCTATCAAAGTTTTCTATTGCAGCAAAGACTTGCTCTTTAGAGTGCATTGTCAATATGTTTATTTTAAATGTTTCCAAATGTTACGTGTTTTTTGATTCAGAAAATAAGAATCCAATCTGTTTTGAATACAAAATCGATAAAGTTACTCTGGGACGAAAATGTATAGTCAAGTACCTTGGTGTGTGGTTTGACACAAGGCTCAGCTTCAGGAAGCATATACATCAATGTGTGACTGAAGCTGCAAAAATGGATTATATCAAGAAATTGCAGGTGTTGAAGCTTTAAAAACACTATACTTTCGCGTTTGTTACGTCTAGGTTACAATATTATTCTTATGCTTAGAGGCCTTATCATATATACCAAAAGCAGATGCTAGAGAAGTGGTCCCCGGAATATTTGTTGTGTTGATGTTGGGGAAGCCTAGGCTAAGAGGAGCATCAGTCAACAGCTCTTATCCAGTAAGTTCAACATGATCTACTGGAACAAAGAATCAAGGGTTCAGTATCGCTTCTTTAAAGCTTCTTCATAATATCATATATTACTCAGATTCACTATTCCAAATTGATTTTAAGATATGCCCAGTTACGGTTCACTCAGCTGATTTTTTCAGAGTGAGGAGATGGAATACCAACTTACGGTTCAATTCGCCGATACAGCTGTCAAAAATGTCAGTGTTGTCTCCAATAATTGTAATATACATACTAACCCTTAGAGTAGTGTTCTAGCCAGTCTCTCTATCTCATTCGCTCTCTCTCTCTCCCTCTCTCTGAGACTTATTGTTATACAGAGAAAATGTACGAGAGAGAAGCGCGAAGAGTTAGAAGCAACCCGAGAGATGAAGCGACGGGCGCAGCTGCGGCTTGCCGCGTTGCCATCAGCTCACTGTGTTTAACATACGTATTGCATGCTTTCGAGCTTTTCTCTTGTACACATTACTTCTTCCGTGGTATTTGGATCTCTCATTTCTTGACTCCCTTCTTGTGTGAGTTGTACTTTTGTGTATACTCCTAATTCATGTGTTTGTTTCCTTATTGGAAACTGTAGCAATGTTGTTTCCTTTTTTTATTTAACCTTTTGCCTTGGTTATATATTTGGTAAACTTTTTACTTACCGTTTAAGCTGTCCTGTAACCGAAACTATGTTCTGTTGGACAATAAATACTTTGTTCACTTGTATTTTTGTTTGGCCAAGCACAAAGCCATCTATCTTATCTACCTAGACTTGTCGCATAGCCCTGGTAAACATACCCAACTCTAAATGCAAGTCAATCCTTCACTTATCTCATCTATCCGTGGCGCTTCGCCATACAATACTACCGCAAGCAATGGATTTTCCTTCCGATTCATAGACCAGTGACTAGAATTGAAAAAGCGGGATTGCGCTACAAGAGGTTCGGTAGTTACGATTTCAAATCGTTTTAATTCATAATGCATTTATAACTAACATAAAGAACCCACCGTTAGCTTCTCAAAGTTTATCAACGTATGGCCTTGAATGACAAATGAAATCAAGGTCAAGAGGATTTTTGTCGCTTTTGACCCCGGAAATGAGCAGAAGCAATTTTACGCTCATAAATGGAGTTCAGTGAAAATTATTTTAACCTTGTAAGGGGAATTAAGGACATCGTAAAAAATCCTTTCTTCAAAACATTTCATGTCGATAAAGCATAAAAAGGACAGCATAATATGAGCTTCAATATGACCTTGACGACCAAATCTATATCAAGACAAACTGTTTTAATGGTACTCTATACTTTTTGCCCCGGAAATAGATACAACGACAAATTTCACTTTTAACTATGATCTTGGGTAAAGACCGTTTCAACCTTGAACGTTTTTGTCAAGATCGCCATCAGAAATATCAGAGACGTTAATAGAGACAACGAAAATATAAAGACTCAATTCTCCTGGGTATTCCCTGGTGAAACTGAAGCTGGCTTGATACCGGAAACCGATAGAACTGAAAATTTTACTTTTAGACATGACCGTGACCAGGGATCTTCGAGGCAAAAAAGTTCTGACTCAAGGCCATATCTAAAACTAAAAGTTTCTGTTCTCCCCATTAGAAAGCATTGGGACTCTTTAAAAAGATCCTCCTGCTCAATGTCAAATTAAAGATAACCAGTGAATAGTCAGGGAAGATCCTGAATACTGGCAAATACCATTCCCGAACTTTCGTATTACTCTGTATAACATACACTTAAGGCCTCAAAGGAGGCAGAGGAGGGCATCGCACATGGTCTTATGGTATCGCAGGTACTCTTCTCGATAGTATGCGCCGCCGGAGGGGAAATATTTTCCAACCTGTCACCCCCTAGTGTGTGCTAAACGTAATTCCTAATTCCATAACAATCAATGGACTCAACACCATTGTATGATTAATTTTGAAAAAACCTCTCTTGCCTTATGGTGAAGTATCTGCGTTTCTTGGACTATGAAGCACACGTCACGTTTTCCCAGCCCTATTGCATTAGGTATTTTTACGAGGATGGTGCTTCCATTAGATTCCCTTATTCAGATGGTTCTTGCGAGCCAAGGCGAGACGAGGCAACAACCTCCAGCAGGAACAATTAACTAAGAGCAAAGCGAGATGAGAGCACGTTTCGCCCTTTTATTTGTCGTCTTTACTGTCTTAAATAATTCATTCGGCTCAAAAAGAACAGAGTTTGCTATAGGGTTGAAACGGTTTGTGATTCAGGTAGTAACATAGAGCATCTTATCGAAACTTACAGGAGGAAGCTTGAGCTCCTCCCCCTTCAAGCTTCTTTCATCGTATTATTACAACTGCATTCCCACTGAGGAGAAGCGATCGAAGAGGGCCGATGCAAAATTCAGAAAAAGCATTTCGCTTCGCTTCTGTTGGGTTGTTACACATTTACACCCACGTTTCTTGAGACGGTGCTTTTAATTTGCTACTACCCACATCGCATTTGTGTCGAAACATTCTGCAGGGTGTCACAAGAGTCATGGAGCAAACGACAGGGGGTGATAGGGGGGCCATTTGCAATCAGAAAAACTGTATACCACCTTGATCAAAGAGTTCCCGGAGTTGATTAAAAAAATAAACAATACATCCCATTCAAAGTAGTCCCCATTAACTGCAATGCACTTATGGGCTCCTCTCAGTGGCTTTTTGATTCAGTTGAACAAGAAGAGGACACCGGGGGCCAAATCAGGTGAATTGGGTGGTTGTTGAATGGTATTCGTGCTGTTTTTGCCCAAAAGCTCACGGATAATGATGGCATTGTGCGATGGTACGTACAAATGCCTGCATTTTTGTCGGATTGATTCACGCAAATATCTCAAAACACCCAAATAGTACTCCTTGTTGACAGTCTGACCTTCTGGCAAGAATTCACTAAGCACCAGGCTGAAGTAATCCCTGAAAACCGTGAGCATTACCTTCTTTTTCTACTAGAAACGACGCGATTTCTTCGACCTCGGCTTATCCGGCGTGCGCCATTCACTCGGCTGATGGCTTGACTGCATGTCATACTCACAAACCCACGTCTCGTCTCCAGTAATGATGCGTTTGGTAAATGTTGGGTCAAAATCAGCCATGGAAATCATGTATTTGGCGATATCAACACGGTCATTTTTTGCATGAAATTCAAGTCTCTTGGCACCAACTTGGCTGCAACACGCCGGAGACCCAAATCGTTGACCAAAGTGCTTTGACCGGATCCATAAGCAATGCTCAAATCCTCTGCCATTTCTCTGATAGTTAATTTGCGGTTGGTGGTCAACATTTTCTTCACTTTGTCTACGTGTTCTTCTGTTTTCGATGTTGAAGGCCTGCCGCTGCGCTGATCATCGGCGATGGACTAACGTCTTCTGTGAGCCGTCGAAAACGAATGTTTTTTTCAAGGCATCGTTGCCGAAGCACTTTCCTAGTATTTCCATGGTTTGCGTACCGTTGATGCTGTTTTTAACATACAATTTCATGCAAAGGCGTTGTTGTTCATTCAGATCTATTTTGAAAATCCTAGTATATCGTGAACACTCGCAAAAACACATTACTCAACTCGACGAAGCTTTGACAACTGATAATGAAATGACGCCAAAATTCAGAATATCAGCACCATGACAAGGCAAACGGAATTGACAGCCGAGTGCTACGAGCGCCACATTTTTAAGAATTTTTGAAAGAACGCTACTTTTGAGACTGTACTGTTTTTATGTTTTCTTTTGTTAGGTTTCAGTCAGATTCACAGTATATGTTCCTGAATGATAGTTAATGTATATAGGCTAACCTGCAATTTTGTCTGTTGTCAACAAGATTACAGTATATCCAACGAAGCTTTTACAAAACATTAGTAGGATAAACTCATCGATACTATGACCTTTCAAAATAACTTAGACGATATTAGATAATTGCTTTTTTTTAGAGCATATTCCGAATACAAATAAAGTATCTCCGATATCTTTGAAATGCGCAAGCGCGTGATGTAATTAATTCGGAATTTTTAATGTCTGCGAACAGCAAAACCTACCGAATTCTTTCTGCACAAAAGTAAGGTTAGAGTTTTTGTTTTGATTTTTATTATTTGAATTTAAGTATTTTTTTAACAAGTACAGCAAGTGTGTCGCCCATTTTTTTTAAAATGCCTGATAAAGGAGGTAAGTTTTTTAACCCAACCATAAATAAATAATTAAAAAATTACTATTTTGTTAGATCTGCCAGAGTTTCTGCTATTTCCTTCATGTTGTCAAGACCAGGATGAAGTGGAATCCTTTAAATGGAATTACACCAAGACTCTTATGTTTTTGGACCTATATAAAAAATATAGAGACTTGGTTGGGTCTTTAAAAATTAAAAATTTAAATAAATGTATGAAGAAATTGCTAAGGAGTTGAGACAAAAAACCAATCAAAATATAACAGGATCAGATTGTGAAAACATATGGAAACATCTGGAGAGAATGTTCAAGAAATATGTGGACAACAACAATAAAACTGGAAGAGGAAGAAGAGAGTTTGAGTATGCAGAAGCAATGGAAGATATTTTGGGTAAAAAACGAAACATTCATCCTGTTGTATTATTGTCATCCGACACAATTATTCATCCAACAACACAGGTGGTTACAGGAGATAATTCTGAAAAGGAAAATCTGGTAGAATTTCCTAAAACCAAGGAGCTACTCAGCACCAGCAGCAAGGCAACTGATGTAACAGCTCCTCAAAGAATTACAAATATGAATAAAAATAAAGAGAGAGAGAGAAAATTAACAGAAAAAAAAGAAAAAATGACTTTCTACAGGAAAAAAAATTAATTAATAAAACAATATTTAGAAAGATCTAATCCACACCTTGATATCCTTTAAAAGGTTTAATCTTTTTGTTCAAAGAATTTAGATGTTAAGTTTTGAATTACATATTTTAAGGGAATTTTGTTAGGTTTTTCTATATTTATTTAGATCAAATTTAAATTAGTATAAGTTTTAAATTGTACAGTGTTTTTATTTTAGTTAGAGAATTTCGTTGTTTTTTTTGTTTATTTATTTTTTCATTATTTAGACACATTACATACTAAATTACGAAATTTAAGCTACCTATTCATTACTTCATTTCTTTTTTTTATCCCAGTTTGTTCATCCTGATTTTCAGTTCCTGCATCTCGCCCTGATTGTCCAACAATTACTTCATTCTGTACTTGTGGTGCTGGTGGAACTTCTACTACAAAATCATGTAAATTGTCTTCTATTGAAAGGTTGGGCAATACAGCACAGGCCCTTATGAAGTGAACACATAATTCGATATTTCTTAATTTCAAATGGTAAAGTTGTCTGAATTTTTGTTTGAGTATGCCGAAGCAGTGCTCAATTACATATCTATTTTTCGAAAGAAGATAATTGTAATTTCTTTGGCGACGAGTCAAATTACCTCTATCTTGAAATGGAGTTAGGCAATATTGTAAACAAGAGTAACCACAGTCTCCAATAATAAAGTGGTTTCCACATTTTTCTTGAAGTGTTCCAAATAATGGTGATGTCCCAAACACTCGACTGTCATGTACGGATCCTGGGTATCCGACAAATATATCCCTTATTTTGCTTTTATGATCGCAAACAACTTGTGCCTGTGAAAAATAAAATATACTATATAAACATTTAAGATATTATCATACTTGAATAACATTTAAATTGAAATTTAAAATTTTGCTTTCTTACCTGGATCGAAAAAAAAGTACTTCCTGTTAAGGTATGAATCTGGATCATCCTGTGGCTTGTCAATTTCAATGTGTGTACCGTCAATGACGCCATTAATGCCAGGAAATTCGTCTTGCCTAAAGTGGCTTTCAATTTCAATGTTCTCCTCATTAGTTGGCCATGTTATAAATTCTGCAGACAAATTGGATAAAAAATACGTAAATCTCTTAACAATTTTATGAAGAAAGCTAATCGTAATCCCTATACGGTCAGATACATCCCTTAAGCTTGCAGCTTCATTGCTTGCATACCATAAAAAGGCCACAACTGTTTTAAAAGGGCTGGTTTTTTCAGAGTCACCTTTTTGGTAGTGATAATATTGCGAAGCTTCATATCTGTTTGATAATTGGCTTGCTACTTCCCTGCTTATCCTAAAATGCCCCAATAGCTGTTGATCGTTGAATTGGGGCACAGTTTCCTCACAAAAGTTCTCATTTTTTGGAACTTCAAACAATTCGTTCAATTTTTCCAAATCTTCATCGCTTGAACTTAAATGCATCATTGGCATCATCTTGAAAGTAGATTTGAGATAAATGTTTGTTTATATCACAAAGACACAGAATTATAGGTTAGGATTTGTTCTGAATTTTAAATCCCTGCGTCTATCACCGGATCTGTCAAACACATTACGAGCACGTTCAGAACTTTCTTTTTTTTTTAGTGCGCATGCGATGATAAGATGAAGGCGTCCGGGATTCGCTCCGCGAAAAAAGCTAATCAAATATTCTAAATAGTATAGTAAAAGTAGAGATGGAAATCCGGAAAATTTCCATTTTCTAAACTTAGCCTTTACTTGCCGTTACTGATCTTCCAGCTTCTAAATGTGATGGGGAAACAATCCAGGGACAGTAAATCCTCAAATTAAAAAAAGGGTTAAAGAAATATTGCCATGTTACCTGACCAATAATAAATATCTACTGGTAGATGATATAAACCAACATGGGTAATACAAAAGCGATGCATGGATGCCGTGCTCATTTCACTTATGTGATTCAATGCAAGATGCCGTACTTGTCACAGGAATATGCAGAAATGCATTTCATTTATGGATTGTGCAATCGAAATATTCGACATGCTGCCAAAGAATATTGAAATCGACATCCCCGTACAGCAAATTTTCCAGACCGACGTACATTTATGCATGTAGATAGTGCCTATGTAACAGCAGAAATGCCTGGGAGACAAGTAAGAACAGGAAGGCCGAGTATCAGCGTATATGGGGTACTATACTTAACTGAAAATGAGGCTACTAGCAATGTGCACCATGTTTCGCGGAATGCTGGTGTAGCTAGTCCGACAGTACACCGAATTCTACACAGAGAGCGACTGCACCCGTTAAGATTCGAAGTGTGCAAGTGCTTCTTCCAGAAGATTACCCAAAGAGAATCCAGTTTTGCGGAAGGATGCTCCAAGAATACAGAAATGACTCGCAGTTCTTCATAAAACTCTTATGGACGGACGAAGCTTATTTTCGAAGAACAGAAATTTATAAGATAGCTTATATTCAGGCCGATGGATAGGGCGACGAGGAACCATAACCTGGCCACCTCGCTTACCAGACCTCATCCCCATCGATCTCCTTGTATTGGGTTATATGGAGAAATTCGTGTTTTCTACAGAAGCTCCATCCGAGCAAGTTTTAATAGAATGGATTGCTACTGTTAGCAACAGCCTCCACAGTAATCCACACATGATACAGAGGGTTGAAAGAAATTTTCTGTGACAATGCAGAGTTTGTTTTAGAGGAGAAGGAAGACACTTCGAACATCTGGTCTAAATATCGCCTAATATGCACACAAAGAAGAGCTCTTTTCAGAGCCGCAACATATTTTCTGGGATATAGGATCTAATGATCACTTAATTAAATACTGTTGCACTGCTTCAGTAACGTTTTTAACCCAAGATAATTTCAAGGCCGCCTTGGAATCATTAGACCTAGAATGCATTCAGGTTTGAAGTTTTGTTGTCAGATAAGTGTTTGCTCATCTTCTTTGGAAGAATGAAGATCAACAAAGGTTTAAAAAATGGAAATTTTCCGGATTAGGGTATCTGCAGCGTTTTATCTACTTTGCGCCGACACTATCTACGATATTTGACTACCTAATAAATATTTTGGAAGGGCATAGTGTTAAGACGTTTTTCATTACTATGAGCATCTTATCGTATATAATTTTTTGTACAGGTCTCGTTGCATATACTGAAATATTTTTTACAACAGACAAAATTGCAGTTTAGCTTATTGCTGTATCTACATTAACTGGGCTAAATTTTCACTGTCAGCATTTTACCAGCGATACATCATTTAGGAACATATCATGTTAATCTGATTACAAAATAATAAAACAAAAATTCAGAAAAAATAGTACAGTCTCATAAGTAGCGATTTTCCACAATTTCTTAAAAATGGCGATAACCCAAAAACCGTGCACAATCGGATTAGGATATATACTGAAATATACTGTATATGGTTTTTCTATTTGCAATTATCCGCCCTATCAGCCCCATTCACGTGTTCCATGACTTTTAGATCATCATGTATATGTGCTGAATAATGAAGTTTTTATTACCAAGCTAAGAACCGAAGGCCGGAACAATGACCTTATTCAGATTTGGTTAAGACTGCACTAAGGTCGGATGCGCTCCGATATTTACACTCGGAAACCGAGGAGAGGACACAGGCTGATGTTGAAATGGTGCAACAACGTTTCTTAAAATATTTGTATTTCAAGAGAGGAAAATCGGACGTTACGTTGCACTCATCTGCTTATTTCAGGGTGGGCAGATGGAACACCACCTTGGGGATCACTTCACCATTTCATTTTTATAGCTGACAAAAATTTTAATTTTGTCTCCAATAAAGGCTCATTCTTTGATTGATATTCTACCCCATCTCTCTCCCTATGTCTCTGAGTGTCATGTTATATGTCTTAACTTCCTTATCTCGTTGAGTCGTACTTTTTATAAATTCTTAACGCATGTGTTTGTTTTCTTATTGGAAACTCTAGCGGTTTTCTTTTTCCTTCCATAGGTTGACTTTACCTCGGTTATTTATATCGTCGGTCTCCGCACGTATAGGCGTAAATGATAAATAATCTAAAATCGAGTTACGCCGTATTTTCACATGTTTTTTTGTAGTCTCTCACTTCACGAAATGACGTAGCTGTGTATCAGTTCTCTGCTAACGAATAAAATTTTCAGAAAATTGCGTAAGTTATAAAATTCCGAAAACATTTTCACGGACCGCCTTAAAGAGATTTACGCCTCTGCCTTAAAATTGGTTCATTTTAGTCTAACAAAAAAAAACAGCAACGTGCAGACTAAAAAATCAGTATGTCATTTTCAATCTCATTTATTGCTGATTTTCGTTTTTTAGTTCTCCTGTAAAATTTGTAAAATGTTAGTTACGCCGGTACCGCGGAGACCGACGATATATACAGGGTGGCGCATGGAAAACGAAACAGACGCATTTACTGGCAGCTCAGTTTTTTTTTGAAAAACGCTCAGACCCGTCGATTTTGTTTCCGAGGGGGACACAAGTTTGGCAAAAAATCACGTTGCCACGTGCAACCCCCTAAGCGGGGGTGACACCACCCCCAAGATCTTAAATGGAAAGGAGGGTCGAGTGACACCTTATTTAAAAGATCTTTCAATTCCCTTTATAGTGATATAAATTTAATGTACTTCAGCTTAGTAGTTTTAAGGTTTGTTGATTTAAAGCTTAAATAAAACTAATACATCATCATTAGTGGAGATCAATAGATTTGGCAGGAAAGTAATTTGAAAATGAAGAATGAACTGACCCGCTAGGCAAGTAAATGTTGAAAATGGTTACCATGACTCTCCATGCAATAATAAAGATTTTGCTCAAAACGTTGCCGCACATTTTGCAATATTTGCTGTGTATGAACCTCATGATAAATTCTGGGATTAGATTCGGACCAATATCGGCAGTTATGACGATTTACTATGCCATTTAAGAAAAAGGAACATTCGTCGGAAAAGCAAGTGTTGAATAGGAAATGTTCATCGTTTATAATTCGTTCACTCATATCTTCACAAAATTGTAATCGCCGATCAAAATCGTCTTCATTAAGTTCTTGTACCAGGTGAATTTTATACGGATGAAAACTATGAGCCGTTAGAATCCGTTGGACAGTATGTCGACTAACACCACACACAGTCTCCAATTTGTGGGTACTTAACGTAGAATCTACATAAACTTGCCCTAAAACCCCACTTCTATTGCAAATTTTCGATGCACGCTACTGTTCTCATGTCCCTCATTAAATATTTCTGCTGTTCTATTAGCGCACTGGTTATTTACGAAAAATAATTCGATAATTTCAACTATTTCTGCTGTGGAATATACATGGTTAATTTATGTAATAAAGCGTTACAAGTTATTTTAGCAACAAAGTTTGGTCAAATCAATCGCATATCTTATCTTTCTTCAAGAAATAACTTTTTTGCCACAAAAAAACGCTCCAATAGCTATTTTCAACAACAAAATGATAAACAAGCCATGGGCGTAGTGAAGAAAAGCATTTACTTATTAAGTGAATTCTTTTAGTCAAATTTCTTCTGAAAGTAGTACAAACTAATCTGATTTACCTATTAAAGTCTAGTTAAAGCTTTAAGTCAATAAATCTTCAAAACTGCTGAACTGAAGCTCATGTATTTTACATCATTATAAATGGAATTGAAAGACCTTTAAAATAAGGTATCACACGACCCCCCTTTCCATTTAAGATCTTAGGGTTGGTGTCACCCCCGCCCAGGGGGTGACGTGATTTTTTGCCAAACTTGTGCGCCCCTCGAAAACAAAATCGACTGGCCTGAGCGCTTTCCCAAAAAAAAAACTGAGCTGCCAGTAAATACGACTGTTTCGTTTTCGATGCGCCACCCTGTATATATATATATATATATTTGGTATACTTTTTCTGAATTGTTTAAGTTGTCCTACAATTGGAACTCTGTATATTTTTGTCTTTGTTAATACATGGCTGACAGCTACACATATACAGGGTGTTCCATAAGTCATGAGGATAGTACAGGAGTCATATCAATGAGAAAAATCATATATGTCCTTACCCGATTATGTACGGTTTTTGAGTTATCGCCATTTTTCAGAATTTGTAGAAAATCCGTACTCTCGAGACTATTATTTATGAAGTTATTATATGTTATTTCTCCGCCAGTGGGCTTCATAGACCTTGGATTCCTCCCGCGTACTGATATGATATAAACTGTTCAAATCTCACATACAGGGTGACTTCGAAGTTGAGTCATTTATTTTAACAGTGAGTAGATCTGATCAAAAGAAATGTTTTTTTCCTTTACCATTTTTCTGGTAAAATTAAAGTAACAAAGTTATAGCCCTTTGGAAGTTTGAGTACCGCCCTGTCTCAATAATAATATTATGTGCTCGTGTTTGGCAACAACGGATATAATCCGCCTTATCGGTTCATCGCATCGGAAACAAAAAAGCGAAAGAATTTGGAGCGATGTTTTTACAATTATTTTATTCAGTTGTATACAGTCAGTGTCGGTCAGTAACGCGTGAGTGAATAGTGGTGTCTGTTGCGTGGCTCAAACGAAATCAAAAATGGCACATGTTTACGAAAATGCTGAACTTGTGGACATGATTCTTATTTACGCGGCATCACGGATTTATGCGGATCGGTTTCCCAATCGAGTGCAACCAACCCCTCGTGCCTTTGTTAATGTAGTACATAGGGCTCGTGAATCAGATGGGGAGGGCATGCCGGTGCTCCAAGACCGCACGATCAAATACAGGTCTGCACTGAAATACTTGTCGGGAGGATACTTTATAAAACAAGGTAGCATTTTTTTTTATTTTATTTTACACACATATTTTGGTTTATCTTCCTTCTACAATCATTATCTGAAAATTAATGACTCAACTTCAAAGTCACCCTGTATTTTAATGCTACACCAACCTTGCTAGTTGGAAATGACCTCCCACTTTTTCAAATGGCACTAGGACTATGTATGTCCCATTAACCAGATCATTTTTATACGATGGGCTACAGCACGGATTGCAAAACAAGCCTTGAGGTGGCTGACAAAAATCACTTCTCTAACTAATAGTAAGGATAGGATTAGACAGGGATACACTATTCTTACATAAGGGCCCATTAAGGCATTTTCAGAATGTGACACACAACAATTAGGCCACGGAGGATAGTTACACAGTGGATATCTAGCTAATCAAACTAAAATTTCAACACAGAGGTTTTTAAAAAGTCACTTATCAAGCACGTAACATCACGTCTATTCAAAGATAAAATGTGAAGCACATTAAATGGTGTAATAAGGCCTAAGCCAATCAGATTATGGTAGAGTCAATCACAGTATGGTGAAAACATCAGACAGACAAAAATTAGATGATCCAAGTTCCCCTCAACGTGGATAAGCTCCATGTCCAAGTTTTGCTCTAATAATGATAGATATGTATTTACGAGAAATTCTAAAATTTTTGTGCCAGTACGTTTTTAGAATATCAGGATGTATTAGAGTATATCTCGTTGGGTTCGTAAAGCAGAATTCCAGCTCTTAAATAAGATTTGTTTGGATAAAATATAATCTTCTTTGGAAATTTGTGTCTCTAATACCGATCCGGTGCGGATGCTTGATTTTGCGACTCGGTCAACTTTTTCGTTGAATACGATTCCACAGTGAAAATGAACGCCCTATAACGACCTTTCATTTGATCCACGACTTTTGGGACACCCTGTAAATAATATATATATATATATATATATACCTACACAAAGCCACTGCATGTTTAGGTAATCTCTCACGAGTAAATCCAACCACGTTGTTTCTGTAAATCCCCAGCTTTTCCCTCATAATCTAGCAACCTATCGCTCAGCCTACTGTTTATCTGTTATCATAAAAGGAAGAGACGGGGATTGGAGTTGGCTTTGAGCCTATCATACATTATAGTTCAGGGACTTTATGCAAGAAAGATGAAACATACATACAGAATTGCTAAACGTGATGAAAGGTACTATGTAGGGGTTTTCATTAACACGCGTAAGGTTAATCAATTCCAAAGTTATTCTAGGTTGGTAGGGTAAAATGTGAACTTTCGTCTCTCATTGTTATGAAGGAATAAAACCTGAATATACTTATGTAAATTGAGGCGGTGAATTCAAATATCACTGTCAAAAAATGTCGTGAAGCTTGAGGTGTAAAATGGGTCGCTTTGAACTGCTGTGGGTCATATCATCAAATAGTCATCAGATTTAGAATTCACGCACCTGATTCGCCCAGACTTTTCATTAAAGTTGCTGGTATGCAGAGGTTTTGGAATATTGTAAAAGGAAACCTCTAAATACGAATTTGATCGTCAAAAAACCGTATGAGATCCTGAGATCAAGTTTGAGTTAGAAGCCCGCATGTCCCAACTCCAAGCATTTTATGTCTGACTTTTTTAAGTTGCTGAAATTATCTATAGCCGGGAGCTTGAAAAACATGTTAGACATTCCGCTTGTATACCTGCAATCACTGAATTCTCTTTTTTTCAGGTATGTTGCAGTCCATGCTTCCAGATCTAATGCTATCCGTGCATTGACTAGTAAGTTATCTACCGAAAAAAATGCCCAACTCGAAAACAAGGAAAGTAGAAAAATGATAGCATATTCACATTTCTCCGATGTTGTTAGTTTTTTGTGTGCTAGTATCAAGTTTCTGACTTAACTGCAGAAACCTCTATTTCCACTTATCATCCCTTCAAATAAGAAACTGTGCGAATTTTATCTTACGAGTACAACTGAAAGGAAGGTTGGGGAGGAAAGGAATGTTATAGTAGGGCTAACTTTATCTTCTTCGACATTAACCAGCCACGATTCTTTCTGCCGTTTTGGGACATGGCCTTGAGTTTAATTCTTTTCAGGTAATAAATGGTGGGCCATCCGTTGGTTTCTTTTTTAAATTGGTATTAAACTACACTCTTCAATAACATGTAACACTCGATACTTTATTCAAAATAATACACCTTCCGATTATGTATGAAAAACAATTTCAGATAAATGGCTGCCGCGGCTAGCCTGGCAGTACTCCATCTTCTTAACCCAATTTTGAAGCACATTTTCGATAGTTTGTGGGTCTATTTCATCAATAGCTCGTCTGATATTTTCCTTAAGAACATCAATTGTTTGAGGATTGTTAGTGTAACAGGGGTCCTTAACAGTACCCCATAGGAAGTAATCCATGGGCGTCAAATCACAGCTGCGGGCTGGCCAATGAACGTCTCCAAAACCGTTGATAGCGCGATGACCGAACTAAGTGTGTAAAAGATCGATTATTTCACGGTTGGTGTGGCATGTTGCGCTGTTGCGCCATCCTGCTGGAACCAGATATTGTGCAAGTACATGTCGTCTATAATAGTGGCCACAAAAAGCTCCTCAACATGTCTCTATAGCGTTCCCCGTTTACTGTCTCGTTGTCACCATCTTCATCTTGAAAGAAGTAGGGACCAATAATCCCACCACTCTTTTTGGACGCATTGGTCTTTCGATGACGACATGTGGATTTTTAGAACCCCGAATCCTACAGTTCTGCTTAATAACGTAACCTCCTAGATGAAAATGGGCTTCGTTCGAAAAGATGGTTTGGCTTCCAAAATTGACGTCCGTGTCCAGTTGATTTAGAGCCCACATAGAGAAATGATATCGAAGCAGATGCTCATTTTGTTTCAACTCTTGAACAAGTTGCACCTTGTAAGGAAATAATCCCAGATCGTTATGCAATATTCTCGCACAGAACTGCGACTGATGCCCACATGTTGTGCTCTGTGACGAGTTGACATTCTTACGTTTTCACGAACACTCTGGGGAACAGCAGGAATGTTTTCAGCTGTATGTACGGGTCGAACACGCTCATACCTTCTGTTATCCACAAGCAGGCCAGTTTCACGAATCTTCTTCACGAATTTTCGTATACCAGTCGCGGACGGAGCTTCATTCCGACCAAATAGTCTTCTCAATTTTCGCAGAGTTTCTGCAAAACAGCATTCACTTTGAAAATAGTTTTTCAATATTTCCCACCTTTATTCAAGATTAAAACGATTCATTGCTCACACCGGAACTTTGACACAATATATCTGTCAATATGTTTAGCATGGAGGTGTTACCAACTGTCAAAATAATACCACCTTAAAAAAACCACTGATGGCCCACCCTTTAGTACCAATACCACTTGCCCAACCAGTCTTCAAAATTGTACATTAATGTGCTTTAGTAAGTTCCAACTGAGGTTTTGAACCTGTGTATAGAGTAGATAATCCTTTTCCTTTTATTTACACTTTATCATTATCGCTTTCTTTTGATATACATTGACACCGATTCACTCACTCATCATTAACTCAGGCTGCTTGCTGAAGTGGGATTTGTGTTCATGTATCTACTAACCCGTTTGCGTGAGCCATGCAGGTTTAAATTTTTCTAACTACGGATGTTCTCTCTGTAGATTAAGGGTGGAGGTCAGAAGAGGTACAGTAGATCTCGATGTCAAGGCTAGATTCTAAGCACGTCACACGCACATGTTCCATCACCAACAAACGCGTGTAGTCCCTCCGTCGCTATATCCTAACACAGTTCCACGGTTCTCAGTAAAACTCATTTCTGGAACCTTCGTTATGATCCAAGTAAAAGCAAGTAGGCGCTTTATAATATTCTGTCTATTCCAAAGGATTCGGACTAGGTAGAAGGGGTTAGTCAAGGATTTGTTTGTCTCCTAATTCTCATAGTCAGGATCAAAGCGCGTTTCCAGATAATTGTGGTACTAAACGATTTCAATACAATGGTAATTCTTGCATAACTTGCAGAGATCACCATAAGCGTAATGATTGTGAACGTGTCCACCGGTAATAATAATAATAATAATAATAATAATAATAATAATAATAATAATAATAATAATAATAATAATAATAATAGTGTTTATTGGAGTATTAATACATAATAGAATCAAAATACGAGCAAATAATATAACACAAAAAAAATAATACTCCAAAGGGCTGGGGTAAATTCATTAAGTGCATTACTATATCTTACTAGGGTATATCATATACATTACATAAAGGATATTTGGTTGACTATAATAATGCTAACAACACTTTAAAATATAATAAGATTAATAATGAGATTTATTCAGCCACTTGTGGATTCATTAAATTGTAACTGTAATAGCATTCTTTTGAATTCTCTTTTGAAGCTGTGAATGGACGTTAATTTAAAGAAACTTGGGTAATCATCTAGTATACTGTAATAGAAACATTTTTTAAATTTTGAGGTAGTGTGGGCTGGTATATTATAACAATATTCATTACGGAGGAACAGTTGATGGAGTGAAGATCTTTTCTCTAATGTGTCAAAAAGATATTTCGGAGATTTATATTTCAAAACCCTAAATAGTAGAACAGCATAAAGAAGTAACGAGCGATATTTGAACTTTAAAAGATTTTCCCTTAGATAATACCCAGTAATGTGTTCGCGTCTGTTTATCTCATTGAAACAAAACCTCATACAATGGTTTTGTAAAACTTGAATTTTCTGTTGCATTTCCTCAGTGATAAAAGGGTAATATACAGTACTACAATAATCTAAATGTGTGAGGATTAATGCATTAACAAGTTTTAGTTTGATATCACTTGTTAATATATGCTTATATCTCCATAGCGATTTGTATTTATAATAACATATTCTGAGCTTATTTATAATGTGACTTTCAAAACTTAAATTCTTATCAAGTACTATTCCCAAATTTTTTGTTTCTTCAACAAATTCAATGTTAATTCCTTCTAAAAATATGTTCGTATTTATTACTTGTTTACACTTCAGAATCGCTAGTCTAGAACCAACACAACATACTTTGGTTTTCAAGGGATTGAGCTTCAAAATGATTTTTTGAGTACTGTTCAATTAAATTTTTATTAAGTTTTAATATTAAAGAATTTACATCGGTTGGTTGAAATGGTTTGTAAACTTGTACATCATCCGCATACAAATGTACATTCCAGTCAGATGATGTATGTTTTATCAGATCTGAGGTATAGAAAGTAAATAAAATAGGACCTAAAACGCTGCCTTGTGGAACACTAGACTTCAAAGCTCGTAAAGTAGACACTTTACCACGCAATTTTACACATTGAGATCTATCAAACAAGTAATTACTAAACCACAGCATGGCATTTCCGGTCAATCCATAATGTTGCAGTTTTTCACACAAAACTCTGTGATTTACCATATCAAATGCCTTGCTGACTAGTAGCGTTATCATGCCATCGTCTATAAATTTCACTATATCACTGGAAATTTTAATGAGCGCTGTAGATGTATTATGTAATTTCCTAAACCCAGACTGGGTGTCAGGCAACACTTTGTTGATTTCTAGATGCTCACGAAGTTCATCATCTACAATTTTCTCTAACAGTTTGGACATTGAAGGTAAAGCACTTATTGGTCTGAGGTCCTTAAAATCGATGGCATTATTAACTTTTGCAAGTGGTGTTATGACTGCTTTTTTTCATAATGATGGCACTTCCCCTGTACTCAGTGATTGGTTGATGATACTGGTTAGCTGATATTTACAAAAAGAGAACACGTTTCTCAACATGTTTGTAGTGATACCATCAACACCCGCAGCATTTGACTTGACTTCTTTCAGTTTAAGTTCAACTTGGTCTGATGTAACATGATTAAATGAAGACTTGCATACTATAGAATTCTTTTGATATGAGAATGTGTTAAGAAATAAGTCATCTGGCTGCAGGTTTGGTACAGAGTTAATAAAGTGATTATTGATGCTTTCAGCGTTTTCAAGGTCCTGTGATATGTGTTTACTGGATTTTGTGTGTATATTTCACCTGGAGAAACTATTCCACATCTGTTTAGGATTATTATAATACTTATTAAGCTGGAATTTTATGTAAGCAGTTTTTTCATTCTTCAAAGCTATTCCTAAATAATTTCTTAGATCACTATAATATGCACGATGTTCTTTATTTCTGGTTCTTCTGAACTTGTTGTATGCTTTCCGCTTCAAATTTATTATACACTTGATTGTATGTGTCACATAAGGTCTGTAGTTCTTACGTGAAGTAATTCTTTTCAATGGGGCATGTATATTCTAGAGCATAATAATAGTTTCGGTAATGTGAAGAACTTTGTCATCAAAACTTGGCAAACCATCTATGTAGCTCCATTCCACAGAAGCAGCATCGTTGGCAAACTCAAAGTGATCGAAATGCGAGAAATCTCTGTAGTAAAATATTGCAGGTGTGTATTCCGGAGTTTCAATTTCCAACTTACAGAAGCACAATCTGTGATCAGTGACTTCTGGCATGTCTAGAGTTCCACACTCGTAAACAGTGAGTGTATTTGTTGTAAAAATGATATCGATCATTGTTGCTGTATTTGCTATTATCCTTGTTGGTTCATTAATTACGCGGTTCATGTTGAATAGAGACATCATTTGCAAAAATTGTTTGTTTTGACCAGCATGCTCATCGGTGAGGTCGATGTTGATATCGCCCAATAGTATTGCTTCATCATGTGTGACGTATATAAAGGCAAGGATATTTTCCAATTCAGATAGAATGTTCAGTCGACTGGACGGTGGTCGGTAGATAACACCTACTGGAGATTTTGCTTGAACGTGGTAAGCAGAACAACGGACCGGCTAGCGGGACGTTGTAGTTGATTTTTCTAGAGGACATAGACAATAAATAATTTTATGCTTCAGTATACGTGTGAGTTAGGTATGTGAATATCGTCTGTTGTCTTTGATCTATTGCAATTTCTACATAAGTAGTTATACACTAAGGTCTATTTTTGTCTGCACTCCATCTATATTTTTTTTTTTGCTCTGACAAAAATTCCACGAAGCAAAAACCTCATCCACGCTGTACTAATAAATAGCTCAGGGAAATTGGGTGTATGTTTTCGTCATGGCACCCGATGTCGAGCTGTGTAAGGTATGCGAGAATAATTTTATAGTGAGTACTAAAGCAATTAACTGTAGTATTTGCGCATCTAAATTCCACACTTCTTGTGTCTCAGTCAAAGACAGCTGGATAAAAATAATATCAGAGTGTGAAAATCTGCTCTGGGTCTGTGATGACTGCCGTTGCTTCCTATATAAGAAATGTGATTCATCTAAAACTGAGACTAGTATCTTACGAAAAGAAGTTGAATGTCTAAATAGGGAAATGGAGCTTACAAAGCGATTGATGTCGGAACTGGAGTACTCCAGTGAACTACAGAAAACCTTATTGAAGTCTTACGAAAATAATGTTTATGTGACACCAAAAATTGCATTGCAACCAAATTCAAGCACATTTAGCGATATTTTAAAGAAACCATCTACCGCTAGTTCATCTGTGTTGCTGATCAAGGCAGATGCAGTGGAAAATGCTGATAGCAAGAATATTTTCCAAGAAATCACGTCATCGCGAACCTCAGTGGCGGGAAATACGAACTTTCACTCATAATTTTATGAAATTGGCCCCAGGCTTGGAACAGCACAACGCACAAGGTCAACTACGGAATTCCACCATAAGCGTATCACAATGTGGGCCATAAAGGGCTATAAAAGCGAATAAAGGTCTGAGTATGTTGAAATTACAAAAAACGTCTTTCTTGTAGGTATACTATTATTAAGGTGACCATATGTCCCACTTTCGGACTCTGACCTATTTCCGACAAAAACCTGGCGACATAAAAATGTCCCTCTTTTCGGTCGAGGTGTCTTCAACAAAAAGCATGGGGACGAAAGATATCCTACTTTTTCCAAATCATACGGAATACGGACAATTTTCGAACGACATTGTTAACAACCCCCCTCCCCTCCCCCCGCTCTTCAAACTTCTAATCATCGGCCATCAATGTACAAAATGAAGTATGTTTACACATTGTGCTTTCATTTTATGATTGCAAACAGAAATAGCAAAATGTGTGCCTTTTGTGGTAGGCACTAGACCCCAATCTAGAAGTAATAAAACACAGTAAATACTTAAAAAATGATGGTTTACAAAATATTTTATATGGAGATCAATCAATGCAAAATAAAAATTTCTTGACATCTTACACAAAGTTGTTGACAAAAACACAGGAAGCAATAGCATGTTCCCTATATGTAAACTATGAACATCTATCAAGCATTGTAAAAAGTTCTCAATTATTCATATTTCTTTAACAAGATATGTGAGATGAATTAGTTAATGCTCCAATGGTAATTCATTAGGAAAAAGGAATCAATCTATGGCGGTCTTGCAAAGATCATAAAACAGAAACACAGTCTATGGACAATTACGATAAAATAATTTATGAGGTGTGTGGCAAAAAGATCTTTGGTAGATCTTAAAAATAATCTGATGATTGTAACTATTGGTCTTTGAATAAAACAGTTTTAGTGTAAATGCTCCTTACTCTATCCTAGGTTTCACTTTTTTTTGATGCTTCGTAATGAAGCCTAACCTGAAGATATTTTTTGAGTATTATTTTCACCAAAGTTATTGTACGGCCATCTAATGGGTCGTCCTCAAGAAGATGATCTCCAAAATAATCAAATACCTTGGAGGGTATCACTCTATATGTTCCATTAACTAAAAGTGTTAAAAAATCTAAAGTATTTTTTACCTTCTTTAGAAGAAAATGACGCACGCCACGCCAATGAGTAGAATCGTAAAGATAACCTTACCAGTGAAAATATATCCCTTCACTTCCTGCTTTGCCAGCCTCAACCTTACACACAAAACACTTTTACCTCACCATAATTTAATAAAAGTCTAAAGAAGGCTTAATAATACAAGGAAATCAAACGTATAGCACACGGATAAAAGCGAATTTCAAACAAAATAAAAATGACAGGCGATGACTCACTCTACCAACCAAGTGCAGCGTTGCCGTATATAAACGTTAATCATAAATATGCAGCAAATACTCTGGTTTGTATTATACCTCGATTTGTATTAAAATTCGCGTATTCTTCACTTGTTCTATAAATTATTATATGTTTATAAGAATATACATAAATTTCTTCTAGAAGAATCTTTCTGCAACAGAAATAGGTAATTTGACTAGTTGTGGATACCATGGGGCCAGTATCAAAACGACCGTGCAGCCAACTTATTTGGCGACATAGTGACGAAACGGGTATGTTCTGAACAGAGGAAACCTGGTTCCTACAACTCCAGCCCAAATATCAGTCTCAGCCAGACCATATTGTATACATGGTCTGACGTCATGGATCCAATGCACTACAACCAGTTGGAATCGGATGTAGAGCTACATGTGGAGAGGTTTTGTCAGCAATCAAGAAAAAATCACATTCCAAGCAGACAGGGCGGATATGTATAGCAGAAAAAACAATTGTTCTACTTCACTGTACTATTATTTATTCGCGTCCAAAAATCGCCGACCTAGGCAGGAAGATTCTAGGAACAGCCCCATACTCTCCTACTTATATCGTTTATCCTAAATATAGAAAACCTTATTTTGTTTCAACCTGAAAACGGACGGAACCTTCCAGTCGACCTAAAAGATCCTAAGAACCGCTGTCTGGAGGATAATCTTGATGTCCTGCTCCATAAAAGGAAACTGCGGCATCCTCTTTTCCGTCGAATACCTGCTGGACTATTATTATTAGCCCTCCCTGCGGGAAATTGGCACGGTGACTTGCATCCCGCATCCGGGAGGCAGAAGGCGGCATCGAGTCCTTTAGGCCCTTTATGTTCGACGTGCCAACGACAAAGTACTCTTTTATTCTCACCGTATGGAGTGCGTATGAAATATTCAGAGGCTTTCAAGGGATTATCCTGATCGCACATCGCGCACTACACGGTGTGTTATATAAATTTGAGAGTTGCACCGGAGGTACAAGGCATTGTAGGGAACTTTTTGGCCCTGTGCTTTCAGAGAAGAAGAAAGAGATAAAATCATAAAATCAGTTTAAAACGCTTGTCAGCCCTCATATGACCACCATAAAGAGCTAGCTACCTTATAGTATTATGGTGGACTAATATTGCCACCGTCTGTTTTACGCATGAGTACATGTCTCATTATCTCGTGAACTCTGGCCATTATGTTACTGTATATTTTTTTGTTCTGGAATTTCAAAAATCATAAGGGTAAAGCTAACAAAGACCATAGGATAAGAAAACCGCAGGGGAGGATCGAAGATCCGTCCACTCAGCGTAGTTAGGCAAAAGCGCTTTATTACATTTAGACAGTAACCTTCTGCAGTTGCTACAAACTTGGCCATTATAAGAAAGGAATGACAATGCTGATAGCTACATATTTTGTGTCATAGACAGTCAGATGTTGCACCTAATAAATCTTATCTGGAGATACATAAAACATACTTTATCGTGCATTTTATAGTTTATTAATAATTTCTAGGTTACCTTTTA
This sequence comes from Acanthoscelides obtectus, assembly GCA_963669975.1. Classification (NCBI taxonomy): domain Eukaryota; kingdom Metazoa; phylum Arthropoda; class Insecta; order Coleoptera; family Chrysomelidae; genus Acanthoscelides; species Acanthoscelides obtectus. The sequence continues at coordinate 70,198,666 of CAVLJG010000006.1, forward strand.
TTGATTTATTATGCATTCAGCTAAAAAATTAATTGCGCTAGGCCACATTATATATTATTTAATAAATAATTGCAACCTGTCTTATTAAGAACAGGCGACTGACGTGGACTGTATGTAGCTTTTCTGGTCAGAGAAAAGCTGTTCGTTATAAACATCTCAACCACTTTGTGCATCTGACTACAGGGTGAATAAAAAAATAACAGCAATATTCCACATACGTAAAAAAGCTTTAGAGTCCAGAGTGTCTCATTTCCGAAGTTCAGGGAGTCGTAAATTTGTCGGTGCTGATAGCACACTTTCAACCAAAGGGGTCTCCAAAGAATTTCTCAATCGAGACAATCCATATAAAATTTAATGTAATCAAGTCACATATATATTCAAAATACTAAATATTCTATGAAGTTTGAAGATACATGTGGTTTATCTCGGTCAGCCAATGGAATCCTATGAACATGAAAACCACAGCATAAGTATCAGCAGGAACACTAACAATAATTCGTAACTTTTACAGTACGAAAAGGCAAAGCATAGCTTCACTTAACCCTCAATGACAGCAAAATACTATTTCATCAAGGTCAGTAAACAATTCAAGCCTAACCATTTACATAATGAATATATAAATACATTTCAAATAATGTTTCAAATGTGTTCTCAAAGAAAATGTCACTAATACGGATTTTCTGTCATGAATTGAGAAGTTATTGCGTAAAAACATGAAAACCTGTTAAACCTAGATGCCTTACAGTGTCACAGTAAATGAGTGAAGATCTAATAGCTGTCTAAGATGAAATTGAATTTTGGCGAAGCATTAGTTTCCTATTTAGATATAATGTTTCCTGATTAACTACAGCGTAGTGTAATGAAAACAGTAGGAAATATTTATGTAGCTGGTTAACGTTTAACTAGCCCATACTATCAATGCTCCTTGAAGTATGGTCATATATTTTAAATTATGAATCAATCGACAACACTTAAATCGGAGTCTTTTGTGATTCTTTAGTGGTCTAGGGATGGAAAATAAAGGCTTGTACAATATACAATTTTTGAGATAACTAAACTTTCACATAAAGGTTTTTTGATAGGTTTGGTCACAATATCTTTGTTTGAATACATAATTCTTAAGGACAGACGGTTTCTGAACAACTGAGTGGCACGCTAACGAAATCTAAATTTGTTACCCAAGATTAGAAACACTGAATGTTAATTTATTTTTGTCGAAAAATAAATGTTATTCGTTATAAACTACTTTTCTCTTTAGGACTGGTACACTTTTTTTGTTTTATCAGCAACTTTTAAAGAATTGCGTGGTGCATAACTCGAAATATAATGAACATTATTATTGATTAGGTTGGCAGTACTAATTTAAAACTGCAATACACGTTTAGAAGAGATATAATTTTTGGCAAAAGTAAGCTTCCACCAACAACAACCGATCCGTGAATGCAACCCCTATGATCCGCTCGCAATTTTCCCTGGAGTTGTTTTCCGTGACAGCGCAACGCTCCGAAAAAAACTCCCCAGGTGGCTAGATTGAGCTAGGCAAGATAATACTGCGCAGGCGCCAGGCACTCGGCGGTGGTAGAGGCCTGTAATTAGATGTGCATGGCATTTTTAAAGAAATCGATCACCAAGTTACGAGCCGACACGCCAGCATCCCTTTCGTGTCTCGACTGCCGAGCTGCAGACGATGCTGTTTAGAGGTGGGAGAACGGGTTGCAGTATTCGTTGATCCGAAGAGTAACGTTTTCGTGATCATGATCATAATTGTAGGTTCAAAAAGATAACTGCTAACATGATAGCGTATGATTACTGTCCCGCCTACGGAGCCGCAGACGAAGCTGATTGGAGATGGGATGTACCGAATTGAAGTATTCTTTTTGATCCGAATAATTAAGTATTCGTAATCATGATCATTAATTCAGCTGTAAGAGTCACGCGTCGACAAGCCTGCATCTCGCTCGTAGCTCAGCTGTCGAGCTGCTGACGAAGTATTCGTTTAGTTCGAATATCGAAATATCTGACTGGGAATTACAAAGTGACGCGCCAGAATTATGTTCATGCAAAAAGGTGCAGTTGAGGGATGGCAGTTACGAACTGAAGTATTCGTTGGTCTCGAACAGCAAAATACGCGCGGTAAGTAAACATTTCGTTTATGTCTCGACTACCGAGCTGCAGGCGATTCTGTTTAGGATAGGAAATATTGGATTGAAATATTCCTTTCAACCGCATAATTAAGGATTCGGGGAAACTCGTGCATGCCATTCATGACGTGCCCACCCGAAGGAGCTGATGCCGACGGTGTTATTTGAGGTTGATGTTTAACGAATTTAATATATCCAGATATTAACATACTTCAAGTAACTCGTACCAGAATTGTATTTTTGTTATTAAAATAATCATTTGATACCATCATAAAAATATTTGGAGTATCTCGTACTCATCAAGTTCGAAATATTGACAGTACCTCGTTCGTGCCTGGAACTTCAAACTGCAGACGATGTTGTCTAGAAATTTTTCCATTTAACTCGTGCTGGGAGTTACGAACTAGAACAGATTCTGGTATCTCAGCTACCGAGCTGCAGATGATCCTTTTAAGGGATGGAAGATAAAAGATTGAAGTACTCGAATATCAAGATATTCGAAGTAACCTATACTCGAAGTTACACCTCGACACGCAACCATATAATTCGTGTCCCGCCTACGGAGATGCAAAAGAGGTTAAATAGAGATGAGAGATAGGAAATAACAGACTGAAGTGGTCATTTTGTCCGGTTCGAGGTAATCGATGATCATGCATCCTGTTCATGGCACAGCTACCTAGGTACATCCCATGCTGTTTAGTGATAAGAGATAACGTATTCAAGTATGTATTTAAGAGAAAAACAGTCGTCGTAACACCTACTTATGATAATTACTTTTTCCTTGGTTACATTACCGAGATTGCGAACCATGCTGTTTGGAGATGAATAATAAAGTAGAGATGAGAGGTTATAGATTAAAATATTCGCTTGATCCGAATAGTGATGTTTTCTCAGCAACGAATGACCGTCTTCTGTCTAAATGCAGATGATGCTGTCAATAATTTGTATACACATAATTAATGTATTCGTAATGATTTGATTCGAATAATGAGGTGTTTGAAGTAATTTGTACCTATTAGATAGGTTGATTATGAGAAGCTCTATTGAAAGGCATTATTTGTTTACTTGAGTATAAAACTCCCAAAATTGAGTCTCCCGACATCATAGGATGTCAGCTGTTTATACTAATATACAGAGGAATAGACAAATCAACAATAGTGCCAACAATTTAATAGGTCAACCTTCTAAACACAAACTGATGCATATACGTGTCATGCCATAAGTTCTGTCCCTCGTTTTCAAACAAGTGTAGACCTGTTAATACTTGTCCGATTGTTTACATTGTGGTGTCAGTTGATTAAGCGCTTTTCGGGTAATTACATATACCTCAGTTTGTATTGATCTCTCGAAGCATAACGATGGAGTGGGGCAAGGCAGAGAACCGTATTGCAGTGATAGCTTTACATAAGTGTAATCACAGTGCTAGTCAGATTTTTGAACTCTTACGCAGCCTTCAAATATCGCGTAAATTTGTGTCTAGGACCATTCAGCGGTACAATGAGACGTCCTCTGTTGATGACAGGCCAAGAAGCGGAAGACCTCGTCAAGTAAGGACTCCAGCAGCCATCAAAGCCGTAAAAGCCAGGATTCAAAGGAATCCACTCCGGAAGCAGAAGATCCTATCCAGGGAAATGAAGATTCCTGTCCGGACGATGTCGCGCATCATTAAACAAGACCTAGGGCTAGGGGCTTACCGGAGACGTACGGGCCAGCGACTTACGGCCACCTTGCGACACATCAGGGCGACAAGATCGAAGAAGCTCTTGGAGAGGTACGCAGCTGGGGGATTCCGAAAGATTTTGTTCACGGATGAGAAAATCTTCACCATAGAAGAAAAATTCAACCGACAAAATGACAAAGTGTATGCAAGGAGTTCACAGGAAGCTTCGGAGATCATTCCGAGAGTTGAGAGAGGCCACCACCCTGCGTCAGTCATGGTTTGGTGGGGGGTGTCCTACGAAGGGGTCACTCAGCTCCATTTCTGTAAACAGGGCGTGAAAACAAAAGCGGCAAACTATCAGAGCGACATACTGGATCCTATCGTCAAGCCTTTAAGTGGTACATTGTTTGCCAACCAACACTGGGTCTACCAGCAGGATTCCGCCCCCGCTCACAAGGCTAAGAGTACGCAGCGCTGGCTGGAAAGCAATCTGCCAGAGTTCATTGCTGCGGAAGATTGGCCCTCAGGGAGTCCGGACCTCAATCCTTTAGACTACAAGTTGTGGGACCTGCTAGAGCAGGTTGGCCTGCTCCAAAGCCCACCGCAATATCGAGTCCCTGAAAGCGGATTTGATCCGATCAGCAGCAGCTATTCCTTTGGAAGCTGTGCGTGCAGTGATATATGAGTGGCCCGCGAGATTGAAGCGGTGTGTGAAGGCCAAGGGGGGACATTTGGAATAAAACTGTTTGATTATGAATTCTAAAAATGTTGTCGAATAAATAATATCTTTCATATAAATATATCTTATCTTGTTTCATTTTTATCATGAGATTATCATGGGACAGAACTTATGGCACGACTACGTAATAACGTTTTCGGAATTGGGATTAAGCCGAACTGTTCCGAAACCTACTTCTGCTGCATATATTTCCGAAGCCAATTCCAAACTACTTTTCCAGCGTTAGTCTATGTAGAAGATATATCCGCCAAGCAGCAGACTGAACAGTTTGCATATGTTGTCTGTACACGGCACATAAACTAATAGTTTCCCGCAAACTTTCCGTGCTCACGCAACTGACTACGAATATAATCCGACAGATTGAATTGCCGACAGGCATCCAAGGGGTGAGAATTCAGCCCTAACCTACATTCCTATATTTCTCTCTTCATCCCTGTAGCTTATTTCCATGCCCTTCTTGTGTAACTTTTTTATAACAGAAGCCTAAATACCAGGACACCGCTAAGAAAAGCTTAAAAAGGTCTTGTTAATGCGATTTCTGAACTACCCAATGTTAATAGATGAGTCTGTCTGGTAGGCACATCGCGCAGCGGTATTATGGAGGAGATCTCTGCGGAGTCCGATGGCGAAGCTGTGGAAGAGAGCTAGATCGCCGACGATCCGTCGGTACGAAAAGGTTCCGAAACTGTCTTTTAGAGAAAAGTCATCGACTAGTCGGTCAGTTCCCCTCTGAACAGCATCGAGCATGCACATTATAGTCCGCGCGGCAGCACCCCAAATATGCGAGCAGTACTCGAGTCTAGGACTTATCTGGGCCTTGTACAGAGTGGTGAGGTCACGTGGAGAAAAGTACTTCTTAGTCCTAAACAAATAGCCTGTTTATTTCCAGCAATTGTAAAATGACAGGAATAGCGATCTTATTGCCACAGTCGTCACTTTGGAACTAGCTGTCATTTACTTCATATTCACTTAAACTAAACATCAAGATACTTGAGCAATGAGTAGTAGCTCTGATGTTGAAAAACAGAGAGCACTAGCAAAGGCCATTAGTGGCTTCTATGATCTAAGCAGCGTATTCGATACTATTGCCGGAATGACGTTCGATTTGTCTTCCTGCATAGGTGCCATTCACATTGGGCAGGCGCGGTGTGGGGTAGCGACCAGCTATTACCCAAGCGACAAGTATGGTGATTATTATATTATAGTGACTATTTTACATAAAACGGGTGGTGGTCACTTTTACGATGCTATCAATTTTTCTACCACCATAAAAGTAAACGCACGCTGCTTGTAAGTGGACAGCCAACACTGACGGTGGCCAAAAACTGATCAAAGCCAGCATAAATAGATCTCAAAAGATCTTCGTTGATTTATAATTTTCTACAGAACGCCTGATTTCATCGGGAGTGCCTCAAGAAGCAGTGCTTGGACCACTACTCTTTATTTTGTTTATAACAGATATAAGCATGGCTGTGAGATTTTGTAATATTCAGTTTTTTGCGACCACTCACAATTATATCATAGAAATTTAGAAATCTCGGAAACACAAAAGATGGAGGACCTAAATTCTATTGAAAAATATGCGACAGAACATAGTCTCCGGTTGAATCCCTCTAAATCCAAAGTTGTTATTTTTTCTCCTAATTCAAACAGAAGAATCAGTGAAAAACTTGGGTTTGTTTAACGATGAAAATCTCAGAATATCAGTTTCAGCTAAACGAACTGGTTGAATGTTGTGAAGTTGTAGGTATGTACAAATTTCATGTATAATGCTATGTTCAGAAACTCCTACTACATACTTCAGTTCCTTCATATTTGAAAAATAAATTCAAGTCTCGTGAGTATATCTACTGACAGAATATTCGCCTCTCCACACAACTTCATTATTTCATAAATTCTTTACCTATAATGCGATCAATCTATATAATGCATTACCATCTACCTACTGCTAAACATGTTGATTTGAATAATTTCAAAAAGCAAATTAAACAAATTATCTTTGATGCTCAAATTTGAATTAACTCTCAGTATATACGAGCCCCCTTCCACTTCAGTTGGCCCAACTATTGAAATCTTAGTTTTTTTCTTATCAAACACAAATAATAAAAATGTAGCAGGGTGTTATAGGTTTAAAATATTAACAATGAATATTTTGATAATATATAGTAGAAAACACCAACTTTATCACTCCCTAATCAAATTTGCAGCATAAACATAACACATGTTGCAATTACAGCATATCAACCTATTTTCATTTCAATGCAAAATAAGTCTATAACGCATAGGTAGCTGTGAAAAATAAAAGCCATGACAATTGTTTTTATTAATCACAGCTGTCTGAATACGTTTAAAATAGTTTTGGGTAATTAAGGTTTTCAAAACGGGTAGAGAAAAGGTTATTAGTGAGAAAATTCGGTTACTGATCATACATTTTTTTAATTCTGGGAAATCAAACTCAGAAATTGCAACTTTGTTAGACTTATCGCGGTACAGTGTGAGAAATATTGTTAGAAGATATAACGTAACTGGTTCAGTTAATATTAAGCCACAATATGTGAAAAAAAGTAATATCACAAATGCCGACCGAAGAGCATTAAGAAGAATAATCGTGAAAAAAAGGCGTGCCAATTATTTAAAATTAAGTGCTCTGTGGAGTGACGCTATTGGAAGGAGAATTTCGAGGTCCACAACTCATAGAGAGGCCCACAAACTGGGATTTAGCATTTGCAAGGTAAGTTTTCTTATAAAAAAAGTGAAGTAAAAATCCTAAAGTTGCACAACTTGTTTATAGGCCAAAGAAAAGCCACTATTAACTCCACTGCAAAAGAAAAATCGGCTTAGATGGTCTAAAGAACATTAATAGACACCACAACAATGGTGTGCACTTCATGTGAGAGATGAGGCCCGATTCGAAGTTTGTGTTGGTGACAGTCGCAATAGAGTTATTCGCAAAAAAATGAAGCATTCCATGTTGACTGTCTGGAGAGAAAAGTGAAATTTCCAGCATCCATTATGGTCTGGGGCAGTATGTCATCAAAAGGAGTAGGAAAACTTCATTTCATTGATGGAAATGTGGATACAAACAAATATTTGGCAATTTTAGAAGAATTGCTTTTACCGGTGATGGAAGAATGTTTGACATCCGGCCAAGATTTTGTGTTTCAGCAAGATGGTGCAGCGTGCCATACCTCAAAAAGGCTATAAAATAGATGGAAGAAAATAATGTACCACTTTTGAAATGGGTTTCTAGCAGTCCAGATCTGTCACCTATTGAAACTTTGCGGCACGAGATGAAAAAGGTTCTACGACAACATCCTGCCCGTACAATCACCGAACTGAGACAAAAGCTTCAAGAAGTATGGGATTGTTTTACACCAAATTTTTGCCAAAACTTTGTTAACACTATGCCCCAAAGAATTTCAGCCGTAACAAAAAATAAAGGTGATGTTAACCAATGTTAATCTTTCATTTGTTGCTTTGTTAACTTCGCGCATTTATTCGCACATTATTTATTTGTTCAGATGTTCTATTAGTTATAGGTCTAAGTGATTTCAAATATGTATTTTTTACGACTAGAGTGTATCTAAAATGTTTTTAAGAAAATAAATTATTTTAGAAGTAAATAGCTTCGTCATGTTTAGTTTATAAAGGCATATTTTGGTACAAATCTTGAAGTGGGCCAACTGAAGTGGGAAGGGGCTCGTGGATCATCTATATTTCATAGTTTTTTTTTGTACACGCATCTATACGGTGTATTGAATGTTTACTTTTCGTTAAAATTGTTTTCAATACTTTGGTGCTAGTTTTTAAAGGGTTGAGTGGTGGAACAACTTGTAGATAAACTTCGCCCTAAATAAAAGTATTTATTATTATCATTATTACAGCGACAAGCAGCAAAGATTCTAACACCTTTCAGTGGTACATTAACAAACTGTTTTATTTTTTCAACAATCTTAATGGCATCTAGGGGTGATTCCGTCCACGATCGTGAATTTTACCGCTGGCCCTCCGAATTGAATTGCCGGCAGGCTTTCAAGCGGCGCGCGTTGATGACAGCATACACCCCCGCACTGTTCCTCCTAACCTACATTTCTATATTGTCGCTTCACCCTCGTTTCCGCCACGTCATCACCCTCCTCAACAACCGTTGGCTTCGGGTGTATGACCTGCGGAGAAAACTAAGGTTTGTTATATGTGTGTAAGTAATGGTAAAAAGGTACTTTGTTTCTTGAGAAAAAACGTTATAGATTTTACTATATAGACGCTCAGTTACATTTTATAGAACGCATGACTGTAGAAGAAGGAGTTCACTCTAAGTGTACGAATTTCTAATAGATTTTTCCCCACGCATGAAGGGAAAAACGATGATAAACTGCATCATCTTTAAAAAATGGATGCAAACATTGTAACTCGCCTATGTAAAATTGGTAACAGGTCAGTTGTATGTTGGGTTATAATATAGACCTCAAAATAGTGACCGAAGTAAATTTTTCTTCAAACTCCAGGAACTCCTTACACATCTTGTACAGAATAAATCACTTATAAAGCAGGAGATTTTAATGTTAAAATGATTGATGAAAACAACCTTAAAAATGAACTGTACCCCTTTTTCTTGAAACCCAAAATAAATAGCTATACTAGGATCACTCCTGAATGTCAATATTGCTAGACAATATTTTTACAAACTTAGAAAATTGTATTGGTGATGTAAATGTTACAGAAGATTGTTTACAGAAAATGCAAAAGATCCATTTGTAGATGTGTTGAAACAACAGGATTGGCAAGATGTCCTAGATGTTCCTAAGCAAGACGTTAATAAACAGTGGAAATTATTAATAACGAACTTCAATACGTGTTATTTTCAACATGTGCTTCTCTAAAAATGCACATACACAAAGCAACTGCGAAAACACGGTACATGACAAATGCAAGAATTCAAGAGTGCAAAAACAGGTTAGACAAGTTACTGATTTTATACAGACAGAAAAAAAAGACTATGACAACACTAAAAACAAATATGATAATTTATTAATTGAAAACCGGAAAAAAGATATGGAAAGTAAGATTTACAAATCGGACAACAAATCAAAAACTATATGGGCTTCATATAATGAAATCAGAGGCAATGTTAAAACTATTGATGAACGCAAAATTCGGGTGCTGACGAAATACCAACAAACATTGTGAAGCTAATTGTGAAAGTGAAGATATTTTATGTTATATTATTATTAATTCTCTGAAATTTGAAATTTTTCCTGAACAATTGAAAGTGTCAGAAATAAAACCGCTGCTAAAAAAGGGATATCCATTCATTATTGATAATTATAGGCCCCTCAGTATTCTAAATAGCTATTCCAAACTATTTGAATATGCTGTCTGTATACACATAACTGCTTTTGTGGATAAAAATAAATTGTTTGGCAACAGTCTATATTCAAGGTAGATCTTCAATTACAGTTCTTCACCAATTTATACAAAATATTTTAAACTACATGGAAGATAAACATTTAGCAATGGGCTTATTTAGGACCAGCATACTCAATAGCGACAAAAATACAGTGGTATTGATTGGAACATAATGGTCAGCAGGTGTTTGAATCAGTGAGGAAATGGTTTGCAATGCATAAACTTGTCTTATATAATGACAAAACTGATTTAATAATATTTAGATCAAAGCAAACACAGATTGATATACCACAAAATATCACACTTTCTGATACTAACATCCAAGCAAGTCAGCAAACTAAAGTGTTAGGAATACATTTAGATGAATTTTTATTTTGGACTCCACACATAAATATTGTGCGGATTTTGAATCGATTCTACATTATGGAATAATTCTGTTTGGGAGCAGCGCAGAACTGCAATATATGTTATTCAAAAAAGGACCATAAGAGCAATGAAAGATATGAAGTTCAAAGAAACATGTAGAGGCGTACTTAAGAGTATGGGTTTGATGACACTTTACATTTTTGATTATTTTAAGTTCACAGTGAAAGATATAAACAATTTTCCCACGCAAAATGATCACACTTACAGTACAAGAGCCCTGAATGTTTTGCTACCTCAGCACAGACTGACAGCAACTGAAAAAAACTAGTTCAATATGTGCGCAAAGCTTTATAATAAACTACCTAATCATTTGAAAGTGCTGGAAGGTACAGGAACCTTCAGAAAACACCTGAAACGGGTTTTAATTCAGCTGGAACCACACAATATTTCTGAGTACATGAATGCTCCGGTTTAGTGTTTGCTTGGGTATGACGTTAGTTCCACATCTATGTCATTTGTGCGTATGATGTATTTGTAATTCTAGATTTAGAATAATTATTATTATTACTATTATTATTATTATTATTATTATTATTATTATTATTATTATTATTATTATTATTATTATTATTATTATTATAAAAAGTACAATATTGTACAGCGAAAAAATACCCTATTGAGTAATCTGATTCGTCAGAGACGGTCTAGACATAATGCAGTCAATCTGTGTAGGTTTTGTATGATAATGGCTCAATTATGAGGTTTTTTGAGAACCTGCTTTCTTAGCTGAATGAAGTACTCATGACTTACATTGGCCAAATAAGTCATTATTTGAAAGGTAAGAACGAGTGCATGGCGCTTGTACTACCAGTGAAATCTATACCTAGGGTAAAAGTTACAAACTGTTCTGTGAATCAACCCTTAATTTATCAGCAAACTAAACGCCAGTATGTGCGATTTCGAAAAGCTGTAAAATTTTGTCCGCGCATTTTATGCCCCTTTTAGATGAAATGAGCACGACCAATAGCGCTGCTATCGCCCATATAAGCCGGATTCAATTACAATTGTGCGATAAATACTCGCCGATTGTAGCACCATCTACGAGGAGCGTGTCCCAACTGCGGTTGACGAGGATTAGCGCTCTGAGTTGGTTAGTGAATATAGAAAAGAAAGACATGCCTGACAGGCTCAACAGGATCGGTTAGGCTTCCCTCTCTGCGACCATAATGATAGATATACAAAGTTGTTTCACGCTTGTTAGAAATTATCAATACGGTATAAGTTTATTCATTTGGAGACAAAGTATAGATATGTACTATAGAATATGTTGGCGTAAGCTAGTAAGCGTTCAAGCTAGTCAAATATTCATTATTTCTGGGTTAACCACTTTTATACTTCTTGGATCAATGGTACAAATTGTTTACATCCAAGTGACCGTTGTAACGTATTTTGTCTATGACGTTACCACCTTAAAGAATGCATCTTCAGCCTGGTACTAAAACAGAAGACGCATAACCACATCTGATGCGGCGTTTATCTGAACATGGCTAGCCGTGCTAGTTGTTCCGTACGACGTATCACGCTCCCCCGGTTTGGTACAACAGTATATAATGCAAATTTGTAAACTTGTATCTTAATGGTGACTGGTTTCTCTTTCTGTCACCTCTAATTTAGATATTTCTGACATATACTACGTTATCACGCAAAGTTAATTAGAAATTTACAGTGCTTCCAAAAAGGCCCCCTACGTAGTTTTCAAACGGATCAAGTTAGCAAGCTGAAATTCAATTTGATACAACATGAACACTATATTCTAAAGTAGAACTGGTAGATGAAAACAACAAGATGAAGGTTTGGTAATAATCTGTAAATAAAATTTTAATGGAATGAGGGGCCACGCCATACCTCACTTTGAAGACCCGTATGATTACTTCATAATCGTAGAATATAGAATCAGTATCCTCCAAAATGGCGGACTGACAGGCTGCCGAAGAGCGTTTCTATACATTGATTCGCTTGTAATTCTACAAGCAGTCATCAAAACGCTAGTTTCTTATATCAATCTTCTTTCGTTAGAAGAATCAATACGAAATTGTAGAATAATATGAAGCATTCCCTTTTTAAAAAAAAATTCAAATTCAATACACAGAAACGCTCTACTTTGACAGATCGCCACTGCCATTTTGAAATGTAGTACATTCAGATTTTATGGTAATGACGTACTGATAAGAGATTTAAAAGGAGGCATCACATGGCCACTCACTATGTTTAAAAAATAAACTAAGGTGACGCCTAACTGTCGTTTTGACTGCCACTTTTACGCTCAATGCATAAATTTCATCAGCTTGGTAACTTGACAAAAAGAGTAGCGAGCTTGTTTGAAAGCATTGTAGAATAATTCCTGATAGGTGCCAAGGGAATAGCAGAACTCTCCTATTCATGAACAACCCCAGTTAGCAATTAGTCAGTAATTATTTCACTAAACGTTAACCAGTCCTGACCACGTGAATCACTACCCTACATTACCGTCTATCTCCCATTTAGGTGATGCGCATGAATGACAAATAAGATCTGTTCTCCAGTCGGCCCGTCCAGCATCAAGCCTTTTAAATCTCCATTAATATTAATGAGCCTGACCATTCCCCAATCTCCCCCCGTTCCCCTTCTTCGTTCCCCATTTCCCGACCTTGCGGTTGAAGCTATGGTCGAGGCCAATGTAGCATCACACCATATACAATACTACACATCCAAGCAACTCCCTAAAAACTTCGAATCTCTTGACAGCTCGACACACTCTGCGAGAAGCTGTCCCACACGCTGTTGTCACGTAGCTGGCGTCCATGGGATAAACGACTTTACATGAACGATTGAAAGTGAGGTTTTAAAATTCGTTTCTATTTTGCCTATTTGTACATCTAGGTTTGAAAAAGAAAAGAAGACATTTTGTCGCAATTTTTTCGGTTTATCATTTTTTCAAATTGAAGAAATCTCATTGAGATATTCCGCACAGAGCGTTTTGATATAGGACACTTTCTGTACCTTTTTATAAAAAAAAACATTTGGAATTTCAGAAAAAGTGGAAAAAGCCAACAGTTTTGTGACTTCTACTTCTGGTTGTGTACCTCAATTTTTTTAATCCCTTGTAAGAATATACAAAAAAATACCTTGAATAAGACTAAGGTAAAACGAATTATCCAATAGATTCCAACTTTAATTACATCTATTCTTTAGGAGCCTATGAGTTAGCAGTTAGCAATCGGGATGTTCTGCATAATAAGATGAATGCGCAAATCCATCATATCATCGTGAGTTGCTTTAATGTGTAGTGTTGTATATGCTATGGTTGGAACTGCGGCTGAAGCCAATATGGCGTTATACGGGGCACCGATGGGCTACTGAGATCGCTGCCCTCTCGCTGCCGGAATATTGCTGATTGTTCATATTGGTCTGTTAGAGAGCCAGTAAGGTTGTTGTTATCAGAGAAACTGTACTAATCATCAGTATTCCAGCTGCACGTTAACTGTGATTTTACTGCTACCCAGGCGTTAGCTTTCAAAACGCATGTTTCAATGCCAGGTTTGTTTGTTAACCAGAAGACCATCTACTGGGTAACAAGAAAGTTGAACTTAATCAGTTTGCTTTACATCTCTGTAACCATGACCAACCGGATACAACGTTATTTCACGTGTTTTAGCGATTGTCCGAACGCTGTAGGTCTAGTCGTGTGCAAACAGGCAAACGGAAAGCAAACAAGCAGATATGGTTTACTGAAAAACGGTATGTTGTACGCAAAGAGAAAAGAAAGAAAGTTGTAGTTAAATGCCGAACGTCGAGCATCACAAAATACACAGAACATGATGGTGCAGACGTAAGAGTAGCGTTGCCAAATCTACAGTTAGGAGTTAGTTAATCAGAGCATTAAAAACGAAGTCACGGACAACTAATAGTTAACTTGCAAGACATAAATGACAAAGTTGGAGGTTAACTAACGATTGAAAACTCTTCACTACGTTGACGATGGATTTATAGTACCATCATTAACAACGTACAAAGCCCTAATAGATTTTAAATAACTATTTTGAACTCAACGATTCGTTAGTAAATGACTCATTTCTATATGAACATAGTGAAAAATTGATATACCTACTTTGACGTGGCTATAAATAAGTCGACTCCACAAAGCACCTGCCTATACTCCAGATCCACCTTAAGCAGGTTGTAAGTAGAGGCGAGCGTCCAGGGAGAGAATCCGGATATCATAAAGTAAGGATCTCTATATTGAATACTTTATTTGCTATATGAAAACAAGCAAAGTTAACCTTCAGGCTTCTAAGGGTTAGACAGACATCTGTCTCTTATGAGAATAGGAAAAAATCTGATCCTGTCGAGGTGAGTGGCAAGTATAGCGCTTATAAATCCCTTAAGACTGGGATTAGTCTAGCATCCCATGTTACTGAACTTCATTTGGAACATGAGCGTTCAAACTTCACCAATCGCAATACGATGTTCTCCCTTCGGACTTCCAAAGCCCGCTGAGAAAATAACGCGTGCTAAATTAACCTTCATCTCAGCAGAAGCAGAAGAAATATGATTTAGCGTCTGTCTGCCGGTTATTGCGAGTAATCTTTTAAAGGGCGACGGTTCATATCCTGCTGTGGAAAGGACAAACCGACAGACCCGGTCTTGCTCTGGCTCGGGATTTTTATTATCCCGAGACCGAATCCTATTAGTTTAATCGCTGGGGATGATGATTGCGATATTCTTAATTTATGAGATACATTTATGTGAGTTGTTTATGATTAATGTTCTTATTTTTATTTTGGTGATCTTGGTAATGGTCGAGTTTTACATTAATTCACTTACAAGATTCTTGTTGAACCTGTATAATCGCCACTTGGAGCATCGGTATAGAACTTGTAATTTTCTATTAAATATTCTGAGGTCATGTGGTGCTAATCAGTACGCAACTACACAAATAAGCTCATATTTGTAAAATCGTAGCCGATAAGTAAGACTTCGTAATAAATTTGATCTAGTAAGAATGTATCGTCTGATGTACCTCAAGGGTCAGTAATGGGACCGCTACTGCGCACGATCTATACCACACAGTCACAGCATTATTTGCAACATTGCAAATGTGCACACGTCTGCTAACTATAAACAAACTTGAAGTTGATAGTGCAAATATTGCTGATAGAGAGTTGAACATTAACTCTGAGCTAAAATATGCTTCATGTATTCTTAAAAGGCACTGCTTGTTGCTAAACCCAAATGAGGAGCATACGCGTACATATACATGTTTAAGGCTCCCCACAGGCAATTTTATTAATATAATTAACAACAAAAAAATATTACCTATTCATGGCAGATGAATATACAGGGTGTTCCTTAATGATATGCGGATATTTAAAATTTATTTAATATCTACATGAAAAATTAATGTTAGTTTGCTATATAAACTATGGTCCAAAAATGTTTCCATACAAAAACTCGGGGTGTTGAAGTTTTAGGAAAAAAATGGAAATTAATATTTTCAGCCTTCGTGGTAGTCGGAATATAAAAAAGTTCAACAATTTTCGTAATCATTTCGTTGGTTTTAATGTTATGTTTATGGTGTCAGTTGCTGTTGTTCACTACCCCTAATGTGTTTGATTTTTCCAATTAAATTAGTAATAATTTTGCAAGTTAGACAATAGAACGGTTTTTATTTCTTTACTCAAAAATGGAGCATCGAAGGAAAACAATTCACGAGAGATCATTTGTTTTAAATTGAACGGGGAATTCAAAAATAATTTTTATTGGCGTACCATTTTTTTCTTAAAAAATATCGAAGTCATCACCCGTACGCACACCACTGTTAAAGCTAAAAATTATTTTAGCATTGAAAAATATGCAACTTTATTAACTTTCACTACGTACTAAATATCAGTGAAATATCTAAAGCGGGTCTGAAAATATTCATTAATTTTCATCTTTTTCCTAAAACTCCAACTCCCCGAGTTTTTGTAAGGAAGCATTTTTAAACCATAGCTTATAAAGCAAACTAACATTGATTTTTCATGTAGATTCACACCCTTAAATATTCGCATATCATTAAGGAACACCCTGTATACAGACGATGTGAACACATAAATAACGTAAACAAATGATGTGACTTTAAAGTTTACATTATATTATTTACCTCGGTTGACTAGATAACTAGATATAAGAAAATACAGCAATGTCTGTATAATATTTGTTAAGACAATAGAAAAGTGAGAGCAAAAATAGTGCAAGGAATAGTTGCTACCAGAAAGCTGTCATATAATATTCTCTGATGCTAAAAAACTTGAGCTCTTTATTGAGGGAATTATAACAACAGATATTTCGTATGTTCAATGACAATGTGTTAACTCCCAAAACTAACATCAAATTGAGAACTTTTGAAGCATTGCTAAACTAAACAAGAGCAAAATCAAAGAACAGAAGGTCTATATAACGAAAGAAGCAATAACAAGGGTGACACCGAACACATAAACAAGCTACAATAATAATTAGAAGCGAAGATGCTAAACTGTAATAAAAAATGAATCAAGCAGCAGCAGTGTAAGCAAGTCAACAGCCCGAGATCAGTGTGACGGACGTGGATTAATTTTTTTATCCCTTTTGTACCGTTTAACATGATCCGGCAGTCTTAGCACTCCATTTTCCGACCGGATGCTCAAACACCTTTTTCTCCTTAATGGTCTTTCCTCGTCCTAATCCTCTGAAAAATGCCCCCGCTCCCTACCGTACCTTTTTTCCACTTGGATCACGTCGCGTTACACGTTTTTTGAGAGTGTACAATACGATGCATAATTTTGGTAAATAATTAAAGTTTATTCCTATGTCATGATCGCGATAAACGTGCTTGAAGTTTGATCAAATGCCTTAATTATGAAATTAAACTCTCCATGCGAAATCCTTACTTGATTAGATGCGCTATTGATACTGAACCGTTGATTAAGGTATTGTTCAAGAAAGTGGCCGACAACGGCCATGTTTGCCTCATGGGTAGCTAACCACAGGACCGTGCTGATCCGTACGCTACCACCGCACCGTTCCACCAGATGGCGCACCACCTGCCCCTTTTAAACTATCCATTTACCTGAACCTTTAACGCAATACAAATGACCATGTTTTTACTTTGACCACTAGTGTTGCTCTAAGCCACTGCGCACGATAAAAATGGACTGGTATTGTGCCGTATCTCAGGTAAGAGTGGTGTTAACACACGGAATACCACGTAACTGTGGTTAGTTAAAAATAGTGCAAACATGGCCATTATGCTTTATTTGGACCGACTCCTGCAAGGAAGACTATTGTAACGCAGTCTTGGTTGAACTGAGATATAGACATTAGAATATTTCCTGATGAATTTAGTTGTCAGAAAAATGACGAGCTCATCGAAGTTATGTTGCACATTGCAGTAATTCTTGTACATATATAGAAGGTTATAAATGGTATTACTATAAAAACCTAGTAAAAGTGATAATTTTTGTTTATAAACTTTGCTGACTTATTAAAGTTTTCGTTGGATCAATTAAAGAAAAAAGTACACTTGCTCCAGACTTAGTAGGATATTTATTGAAATATTACAATATTTTTCAAACAAGTAGTTGAAGAAACCCTCTTTAATGCCAATCTGAGTCACTCAAATTATATTCGTCATCTACCTGTTCTCCACTATCATCGTTCTCAATTTCTGTATTTTCGGCACTATTAATATTATGTCCTCTTTGTATTTTTTTATCTTCCTTGGCTTCTAGAAAAAAATAAAAAGCAGGTAAACCTCAGGAACGCTAGGAAGACTGTTTGCTTTTGATTTACATAGGTCTAATAAACCATTTAATTTTCTAGCATTTACTGGAAGCAGCTTGTGTACAGCAAAGGTAGTTCCTAAAGCGTATTGTTTTGCGGTCTCATTCTCTGTTAATCAGTGTTAGTATCGAGAGATCATCAGCATAATCACACTTAACTTCATTTCACGAGGCACTTATCTAATTTATTTTCAACTTTTTACCGCAATCGCCTTTTTTCCAACTTTCCGATTTTACCTTTTATTTAAAACTAATGGATTCACGACCAACCGCAGACAGGGCTCTTTAGCACTCATCAGTACGATATAGGTCTGTAATATAGGTCTGTATCAAGTCCAAACTTGGAGATGAACGAACGAAGAGCATACACTTGAGTGTTGTCTGAGCAAAATCGAGGAGTGCAGTAGATGCATTATCTGCTAAACTTTTTTATTCCACAGGCTTGAAACAGACTGTGATGAGACAGATGCCAATGCATAACGTGCTGAAGAGGATGCTATGTTTGAATCTGTTTGTTGTGTTAAAGGAATTCATCACTATTTATGAACCAAACTTGCCTGAATTTAACAGTTCAGCAACCGCACTTAGCTTCTTTGCAACTGCCAGAATTATTTTGGTTCGCTCTGAAAATTTCTCCTTTCATATAGCTAATACTTGAAATGTTTTCGCTATTAATTACCGTAACCTCAAAATATGCCGCCAACATTATGGTAAGTCAGACAGTAGGTCTAATAGTAAGTTAGGCTTTTCGTGATTTTTTGCATCGAATGCTAAAGTAACTCAATTCGATGTAGTTGTCACAGGAGCAACCGCTAGTATTATACTTACTATCTGACGTAGAAGATTTATTGGTTGCCTATAGTTGCATGACTGAGATATCATATTCTTCCACCAAAAAGAACCCGATAAAGTCTATCGATACCACATAGTAAGTCAAAGGCAAAGATTTTTGAGTTACTATAGTCTTCGTTGCAGTGGTCGATACACTTTCACCGTCACAACTATATTGCCAAGTAATAAACAAAATTGTCCATTTTTTCACATGAATTCAACCATTCAAGGAGATATTACTTCACAAACACTCCTAATTATTCCTTATATTGTCAGCATGTCTCAACATCGGAAAAGGAAACAGCACAAGATGCGGCGACAGAACAAATGATGGTAACGCTGACGAAGGTGGACGACAAATCTCAGCATACATAACTGGTTGGTAGCGCCTCCGTGCGTATGCTCTTTTGCTCGATCTTGTCAACACTGTAAAATTAGTCATGCGCAACTATTGACGGTTTCAAAATTTTCTCCATAATGAGTCTGGGGATGACGATTTGTCGTTTGAACTGGATTTATCCATTTATTTCAATGAAAATGAATGGATATAATATGGTTTCTAAAGTTTTCTACTCATGAGGTATTTCATATTAATCAATTTCTCCATTTGGACCTGTGCGTTAATAACGTAATTCACTTATTGACGTTTTTCTCCCTCTATGGATTGCGTGACTCCAAACAGGATTTCACTCCTTGTAGACAGTTCTTTCTATGACGCCAGGGCATCGTGCTGACCATTTTATCACTTGTTGTTCATGGCAAGATAAATCAATAAGTAAAAAATTTTTGAATTCTAATAAACATATGTAGATGTTTTAGCTTTTTTGTCACTCAGTATATATTTCTGAGGGATTCCTTTAATCCTTATTGACTAAATACGGCGATAGCTCCAATTTCTCATCACAATACACGGATGATGCTGCCTGAATTTGAATCTCTAGCTAGTTCTTCTCCAAGGTTCTTCAATGCTTAGTTTCTCGACTAAATGGCTTTTAAACCTAGAACATTAAAGATAGCGTATTGGTTCCATCTCATAAATCTCTGAATTTCCTGCCACATAATTCACGCAAATAAAACTTTATACCGCTTATTTTGTGCACAAACAAAAAGATCGAAGTTAGAAAGTTTCGACTAACAGAACATAATTTAGTAAAGCGTACCACGGCAATTTTATATAAATGGTCGATTTATAGGCTGAATTAACGACGTTATCTTCCTTTTTATCTCTTTTTCTTCTTTATTACCGTGTACTGTACACTGATACGGATAGTTGAGGTTACGGGCCCAGTTAATGCACAGTTACAGATAAATGCCTATAAAGCGTCGTGATTAGAGGTAGATCCGGAGATACTCTGGGGACAGCGAATTACCAGTGTAGACATTAAAAGTACAGTTGGTCTAAATTTAGGAAACAGCTTGTGCTAAAAAACGGACCATACCATTCCAAAGATGCGTTTTGGTTTGAAAGGTTCCTTTGTTATGACAAATTAGTGGTACTAAAGTATGTAGCTCCAACGAACCACCTCAGAGACCAATGCTTATGAATGTTTATAAGCTGTTGTACTGAAATAAGGATATAGGATATTATTTTATTCTCCCTAGTCATTCACACTTTATGAAAAAAAATGACTGCAATCCGCCTACGACCGATTTTTTAGAAAAAAACCAGCTTATACAGGGTGCGGTAGAGAGGCCGGACGTTTTTGGGATGGGTAGTACTCTCCGCCACCGTCTACGAGAGAGGTGGGGAGGGTGCCGTTTGACTAGTGAAATCCTAGCATTATTTTATCAGTTGTCGTTATGGAGCCTTGGACGGTGGAGCACCGCGTTTTCGCCTATGACTGTTTCGTCCGAAATAATGAGTCAGTCATCGTCGTACAGCGTGAGTTTCGTCGTCACTTCAACATTCATCGAAATAGAGCTGTTCCCTCTCGAAACACCATCCTTCATTGGGTTGAATCACTTCGCAGGCGTGGTGAACTGATCAACAGAAGACCAAGAGGAGCGCCGCGACAACAGTTCGAACTCCTGAAAATGTTGAACGCGTTCGACAGGCCTTTCTTCGCAGTCCGACTCGATCTGCTCGGAAACATGCTGCTGCACTTCGCCTTAGTGATCGTTCGGTAAGGCGAATTTTGCATATGGATCTCCGCTTTCACCCCTACAAATTGGCCATTGTGCAACAGTTACAGCCCGGAGATTATGCACAACGAATGAACTTCGCACGTGAGATGGAAGCACTGAAAATGAGAACCTCAATTTGTTTATGAGTGACGACGCCCACTTTCACATATACAGCATGGTTAACCAGCAGAATTGTCGTTATTGGGCTAATGAAAATCCGCAACAGTTACACGAAAGACCGCTGCACAGCCCAAAAGTAACGGTTTGGTGCGCTGTATCGCAAACTTGCATCATTGGCCCTTACTTCTTCGAAGACGGTAATGGTCGTGATGTTACCGTGAACTCAGAGCGCTACGTCGACATGATCACCAACTTCTTTCTCCCTGAATCACGACGGCGACGTGTTCCAATCCGACGTGTGTGGTTCCAGCAGGATGGGGCGACCGCCCACATAGCCCGAGCATCCATGGACGTTACTCGCCCTCTCTTTCCTGGTCGCCTTATTTCCAGGTTTGGCGATGTTCATTGGCCTCCTCGGTGCCCAGATTTATCCATATGCGATTTTTTCTTATGGGGACACCTCAAGGCTAAAGTATACGCGAACAAGCCCCGAACTCTGGACGAATTGAAGGGCGAAATTCGCGTGGAAGTCGCCCAAGTTGAGAGAACGATGTTGCAGTCTACGCGAACTTCCAAGAATGCCTCCAGCACTGAATCAACGATGTCGGCCACCACATGCCTGATGTGATTTTCCACACTTGACTGTCTCAAATGCTATTTCCTTCTGAACCTGATTCCATCAATAAATTTGTTTTCGAGTAAAAATTAACTATTTTATGATTTTTTTAAAACCGTCCATCCTCTCTGCCGCACCCTGTACAATATATTGCGAGATAAATCAAGAACTTAATCGTTCTAAGTATCACAGTCATTGAAATATCAAACCATGCATCTCTTTTATTGAAACCATAATCCAATTTAAATGGGCAGGAAGAATATTATATGTGCAAATTTAAAGAGGCGCGGGCAATATTCGGAAACCATATTCTCCATGAATTATAGCCCATTAAGCGGTCTTATTATCTAGATAATATTTCCTTAGAAGAACCTATACCCTTTTCATCATACCTTTCATCGATGACACTGATAAATCCCTTTATGTTAGCCACCGGCCCTGAAAATATTTCGGCCTACCTAAAAAGTTTATTGCTTAACTTTGAACTTTTGCTACGGCTTGGTTGGTTTCCGTAATCATCAATAATCATTACACGGTGTGCGTGAAATGAACAGCAGAATTGGTTCCGTATAATCATTAAGAGGGTTGCCTGTCACATCAAATTACTAGTTTTATAAATTACACGTTTCATGTAAGCAAAGCTTTACCGACGATTTGGTTGTTCAGTTGAAGTACTCAAATAAATATAAAATATGCAAGTTTTTCTCCATTTAGTGTCAAATTGTTTCCTGTATGTAACAGTCTAACCCAGCAGCCCCTGAACTATATGATACAAATGTGCATAGGTGGCTAGAGAGAGAGATGACGCATCGCGTCGCCCATTATCGCCGCTCTTCCATTGTTTTCGGGCGCTACGATGCACGGCACACTACGATGGCCGTGGTGTTTGTACGTTCGGGTGAATGGAGGAGCAAACATGGATGATGCGCAGTGCTCGTTGTCACGGATAGACTTCGAACACACATAATTGAAATAGAAAAGGTAGTAGAGAAAAGTGTTTTTTTTGTGATAGAATTGGGTACTTTCCAACAAAGGCCGATCCTGAATCCGGAGATATGGCCACTGCATCAAGGAAGTTAAGCTACTATCGATATAAGTTTTGACCTGCCTACGGTTAGTAGAAGTTGAAAAGGCCTAGTGTAACACCTGAAGGAGTAAACAGTAATTAAAACATGTATGTTGTTTGATTTAGCGGCCAGACACTGGAGTCCTATTGAAAAAACCTCTTCAGAAAGGTAAAAGTTCTGGATACCCTAGAACCAAAGAAGGGATTCCATCTCAATTTGGCGCATATCGGAATGAGAATCAGAAGCTAAGAAGGTCCGCTTGATATGCTTACAGCTTAGCTTCATCGTCGAGGGGAATTCAAAAGATTATAGCACGTTGTGATATGGGTAGAAGAGATTCAGATCACCAACCACTCGCCAATGCGAGTGAGGCTAGAAGGCCTATGTCACAGAAATCAGTCGCAAAGCTGTTTTTTTAAACGAACCAAGTATGGATAGCGAAGTCCGACGAGTAGCACCCTGGACATGTGAATATTACTCCAGACAAACACTTATTTTGTCTCTGCTTGGGATGACGAGGTAAGTAGGAGAAACATGCTGTTCTCAAAACATCATTTAAGATTGTTAGAATCATCAAATACCAGGAGATCGCGTCTGCTATTCGTATGCGGAGCAGATAAACGATTAATCGGATTTTTAAACTGCCTAAGATTAGTTGACCTGGGAAAAGTCTCCTCAGGTAGATTGCTTCACAATCTCGATATTCTGTGAACAAAAAAGCGGTCGTATCAGCGAATTCTTGATGTACCAAGTTCGAAACGGTTAGGATGGGAGGCCAAAGTCAGCAGGGTCGGACTGACAGACACATTGCACGCCAGTTGACATAGCAG
Source organism: Acanthoscelides obtectus (assembly GCA_963669975.1). Lineage (NCBI taxonomy): Eukaryota > Metazoa > Arthropoda > Insecta > Coleoptera > Chrysomelidae > Acanthoscelides > Acanthoscelides obtectus. The sequence continues at coordinate 70,222,404 of CAVLJG010000006.1, forward strand.
TAGAAGGGAGCTACATCGCCGATGGCAGATCAGCACCGGTGTGAAAGGGTCCCGATACTGTCCATTAGAGAAGAGTCATCGATCAGCCCTCTTCTGAACAGCATCGAGCATGGGTAATGTAGCAGCATCCAAAACATGCGATCAGTACTGAAAGATAGGTCTTATCTGGGCATTGTACAGAGTGCGGAGGATATGTGGAAAAAGTACTTGTTAGCCCTAAACAAATACTTTATCTGAATGGCTCTTTGGCAGAACTTGGTCATCCATCAAAACCGAGTGAGTGCTAGGGCGGTTCTTGTTAGTCAAGATACAGTACTGTATTTTGGAAACATTCAACTGTACCAGCTTGTTGCATCCCCAGGCACTGATAGCCTCCAGCTCTCTCGTCAGCGAGCAATTCGCTGCTGGTCTCTTTTTCTCTAGCCCCTCGGCAGAGATCAGCTTGTCACTCTTAATTCCTGTATGTATAGTGCTGTCAACAATAAAGTGGATCGGTTCGATCGTACAGGAAAGGAGGTCGTTGGTATGTAAGAGGAACAATGTCTGAACTAAGATTCCTGGACGCGTTGATATTGTGTAAACAAATGGAGGGCGCGTCAGTTACGATGGATATCTTGTAGCCAGAGAGTAAGTCAGCCATCCATCTGCAAAACTTCTCTGCGAGGCCATACGATGGAAGTTTGCATAAGAGGGCAGCATGCCACAGCCGATTGAATGCTACCATACGATTGCTTAATATATTTGAGATTGTTAGAATCAGCATGGGGTTGACCTCCAGAGAGTTCAGAAGTTGCATGTTTTCATACAGAGTTTTTCTAAAACCCGTTTAAAGGATGTGCTTGGTAGCGCTGCAGTCTCCAAGGCTTATTCCACTCTGTATGGCTCATTTGCAGTCTTGAGTTCTTTACCATCGGTTGCTAGTTTTGACTTCCCGAAGAGTTGATGCAATTTATGATCTAGTTCTTCGCATTCACACTGGACATGGGAAGCTGATTTTGTTACTTTACGCATTGCCTGCGAATGAGGTCTCCATCCTTCAACCGTTTTTCTTTTCAAGGCCGTTATGCCTCCTTGGAAGTCATAGAACCGTGCTGAGGTTAGATGACGAAAATTGGTTTCGAGCACAAGACAGATTCGCCAGCTTCTTCCAAGCAGCTCTGCTAGCGACATGCATTCCATTTAAATTACGCTCTCAGAGTTAGTTAGAGATTACTTCGAAGTCTTCAACGTAAACACTCATTGTCATACCATATCCAGAAGTATGAAGATTAGTTTAGGTTTTTTAAAGACGATACCCTGGATTATAGTCATCAGTCAGAAATGCAGCGTAATGGATCGTACGCCACTGCTGAGGCGTATATTTAAGTATGTGTTCCTGGATCTCACCCTACCTCGCAACAACACCTAGATCAGTTGTGTACGATGAGTCGTGCCTCTCTCTTCCAATTTGGCTACAGTAGAATACATTACTGTGTCGAATCATTGCTCTCCACCAAATTATACGCTGTCTTCCGTACTATAATCAGCAGCCGCAGAGCACCTTGCACTCCCGGAATTTCCGTTGCGTCGCTGTGTCGTCATCACTGTCGCTGCGTTCGTGCTTTGCGGCCTGCCGCGGGGACCGTATCTCTTTAAATTTATCCGCCACACACGGTAACCGGCAACCGGCAAGTTCTAACGTGTTGCTTTTACTGTGAGCGGCGGTCTGCGGATTCCATAAATAATGGACCCACCGTCTAACCAAGATTAATGGTTGGTACACACAAGGATAGGTTGCGCCGCTGCGTTGCTGACTGTTCACCTAAGATATATCGATGTCTAACTGAATTATTTGCAATAAGGTGCACTAGTAGTAGTTATTTTATTCATCTATTGTTCTCATAGAGGGGACTCTAAATGAAGCGAAAACCTCGCATTCGTGGGAAAAATATCCCGACTTGTTTTATTTTCTGCTTGGTACAATTTCAAACAATTATTTTCACAAATTATAAAAATGAGTCTTTTTTTCTCTGGGCACAGACTGTATCTTTCATGGATCATTCTGAACAAACACGTTCTCAATCACTTTTCTCCTAAAAATTGACCGTTTCCGATATATAAGCGAATCAATGTCTGAAAAGCCCTAAAAATTGTCATTTTCAATACTTAAAAACTCGATAAAGATTCTACAGTTCAACCTCGGCTAGAGTTATCTCTGAACTCCATTGTGGTATCTTTTAGGATCGCCAAGCTCAATGTTGTTTTGGTTAACATCTACTACGTCTTATTCAAGGTCATTCAAGGTTAAATTATGTAAAAATGTGTGAAAATTTTTAAAAAATGTATATTGCAGTTTTTGATTCGCTGAATCAAAATCTGGTATCTGCTTTGCCTGGCAAGGTCATCCACTTTGACCTTAATTTGACCTTTGAGTAACATTTGGGTGACCTTCACAGTTGAAACAAACGCCAGACTTAGATTTATCGACCCGACCTGTGGAAGTTTTTAAATAGATTCAAACATTTATGTACACCTTGTTCTTCGAATAATAATAACAATAATAATAACTAATAATAATCATAATAATGTCATTATTTAGAAAATAATTATAGTATGGTAAAGTTTAGTCACGACTACTCTACCACTTAACCATACTACAACCAGACATCACAAAGCATTAGGATAACGTGAATTAAATGACTGTAAGAAGTGCATTAAAAAGTGGCAAATATAGATAATGAACATGTAGAGAGAATAGAAACAATAGAACTGACCCATGAATAACAAGCTATCATTCGACCAACTGAATCTATCAGTCAATGTGTTAAGCCCAGAAAGTGCAACTTGGCTGATCTATTGTAGCTCTGCAAACTTAAGGTCTTATAGCTAGTTAGTAACGAATTATATAACTTGACCTTATAATAAGTACTGTTCAAAAACTGACGTACGATGTATAGGAATGGAAAGTAGATGATTGCGCCGCCGATTTAAAGTCATTTTATTTCCACGAGGAATCAACTTATAGAGTAAGTAAACCGGTTTACCAGTCTTAAAAATTCTATGCACTAATGAACCCATGTAACAATTGAACAAACCATCAACTCTGAACCACTGTAACACTTTGATTTTTAGAAAACCACCACTATACTTCCTAACACCAAATATGAATCTGCAATTTTGACTTGCAAACCGAGTCTAGGAATGGGTAAATGAGATCTAGACTATGCTAAAATTGACAATATGAGGCTTTTGCACAATTTTTCACGGTACTTTAGAATATGACGATTAGAATATAAGAGCTTCATCTTCATATATCTCGACTTCACGATAGTGTTCACATGAAAGTTAAGTCTAAGATTTGAATCAAATATAATACCTAGATTCTTACCATTATCAAAAAAGGGAATACCAGTGCCTATTACAATACGTTATACTTATCAAGATCTAGCTTAATTTTATACGATGCTTCATATAGGTTGGATTCACTAGAAAGAAATGTTAATTGTGTAACGTCAGAATACATTTGAATGTAACAATGTTCTACACACTCATGTAGATCAAATGTGTACTAGGAATAAAAGAGGCCCCTGTACTGAATCCTCAGTAACTCCTGATGAGACATACCATGTATCAGAAGTTCCTCTAGATATTTGCACTTTTTGCGTGCGATCAGTTAGGTAGCATCTTAATAAATTTTAAGGAACTTCTGACATGGCATTACATTTGAGGTTTTTCACAAGAATCTAATGATTGAATTAGAGGTGAGAGTTATAACGTTCAGGGTATTGAAATATTTCGTTCAACAAGTAATTTATTATCTACAGTGATTTTGTCTCCGCTATTACTTCGATAACAATCTTCATCCTATATCCTGATATCTCCCAAAAATGTAACCCTCTTTCATTTGCCAGATCCTTCTGGTTTTATTAGCAGAGAGGAAGTTTCTGGCAGTATGTTCCAGGGAGGGGATATAATAGCTGATAATTATGGCAGCCCCGGAAGTTATAACGAAAAAATGCTGAGATGAGGAGGATATAGAGTAGCCTGCAAAAATGTATCCCTGAAATGATGCTCTCGAGGCTCTTTGTTGGGTGTTGAGATTGGCTGATGGATTCTGGGAGTTATCTGATTCTTGCCATAGGCGTAGAAATTTTAAGGCCAGTCGTCCAGTAGATTCGCTTTCATCAGGGTCCTTATACTGAAGAAAAGGGCACTGAGAATAATAGCTGGAGTAGCACCGCGTATGTCGTGCACAAAACTATTCAAGAATTATAATACAATGACAGTTCCAAATATTATGATGATAGAACTATTAATGCACGTAAAATTAAATTTATACCACTTTCCAGACAATTCAGATTCTCATACCTATAATAAACGTAATAATACTAACATAGTCATTCCCGCACATAATTCGTCAAATGTTGAAACAAGTCCTAACTAACTCGGCTTAAAAGTGTTCAATAAATATGAAAATTATATTAAATATATCAATGATCTGGTCGTATTGAAGAAGACGCTGACTACCTACTTCCTGAATGAGCCTTTCTACAGTGTCGTAATATCTGGAATCTCGAAGGTGAGCTGTTAGGCTTCTACTGCAATGTTTTGTGCTCTGAGGTAGCTTGTCGTCCTCATATGTGCTGCATTACTCTTTTGTAAAATTATATGTAAACTATCCTTTGAATGTGTATCGGCGTTTCCCATGGCATGTATTTGGTCGATTGGAATAAATTGGTTACTATTATTATTATTTTCATCGCTCTTTATCTCAGGTTATTCCTGGCATATGACAAGGTACGGGTGTTTCTCACCACGCACACTCGGCTCTTCTTGGCCCAAGAATCGTCGCACTATTCGAGTCGTATTTAGACATATTTCTGTAGGAAGAAGAATTATTATTATTATTTTTATTATTATTCAAAAAAGATTTCCTCTCGTCATTAATGACGGGTTTACAGAGCAAACAGGGCTTCAATAAAAAGCCAAGGCATTTACCTCAGCACTTTTCTCAGTATATACGCGGTGCGTATTATTATTGTTATTATTGCTATGAGCATAATTAGGATATGGTTTTTTACTGACAACACGCTTGAATAGAAAATTATCAGTTTTATTTTGATGCACAATACCGTAGAATATTTCCCGAGTTGAAAGAGTAAAAGTATGTCTTGAATTAGAAATGTTAGGTTTACTTTTGAACACCTGTTCTTGAAATAAATTCAATGATTCATTTCCGAAACGTGTCATTACAACGACTTTTCAAATTCGATATTTATGCATGTCAAGATGACAAATGCACATTTCGTCAATCGTAACTATACAGGGTGACTTTGAAGTTGAGTCATTAATTTTCAGATAATGACTGTAGAAGGAAGATAAACCAAAATATGTGTGTGCAAAAATAAAAAAAAAATTAAAAAAAAATTTTACCTTGTTTTATAAAGTATCCTCCCGACAAGTATTTCAGTGCGGACCTGCATTTGATCGTGCGGTCTTGGGGCACCGGCATGCCCTCCCCTGTGAGGTCTTAAGTCACCCGATTCGCGAGCCCTTTGTACTACATTAACAAAGGCACGAGGGGTTGGTTGCACTCGATTGGGAAACCGATCCGCATAAATCCGTGATGCCGCGGCAGCATTTTGTAAACAAGAATCATGTCCACAAGTTCAGCATTTTCGTAAACATGTGCCATTTTTTATTTCGTTTGAGCCACGCAACAAACACCTCTATTCACTCACACGTTACCGACTGACACATTGACTGAATACAACTGAATAAAGTTGTAGCAAAAACATAAGGGTTTCAGATTCTTTCGCTTTTTTTGTTTCCCATGCGATGAACCGATAAGGCGGATTATATCCGTTGTTGCCAAATACGAGCACATAATATTATTATTGAGACAGGGCGGTACTCAAACTTCTAAAGGGTTATAACTTTGTTACTTTAATTTTACCAGAAAAATGTTATAGGAAAAAAACATTTCTTTTGATCAGATCTACTCTGTTAAAATAAATGACTCAACTTCGAAGTCATACTGTATATACGGACTTACACGGAAATTTTCGATACCTACTGGGCAATTTTCACTAAAAATTTCCCGCCGTCTAGCTAAGGGGAAATATTCGTTGTAATTTTGCGATAATTCCACACCTCTTATATATTTTTTATACATGAGGGAAATATTCATATAAATTCGCATTTGTTTGTACAAAATGACGTCAGAGGTTGTGTTGCGAATTTTGTAATACCTTTGAGACCCATGTTAACTAATTAAGATTACGGCTGTGAATATATGTACAATATGGTTTACAGAACGAATATTTCCATCTTGTCACTAATAGCTGAACCCATTTTTTTATTTCGTCAGGCATATTTTTTACGGGTTAGTATCTATGTGAAGGAATGATTATCTACTGAATATACTGCCTGTGAAGTACGAGAACTATTAGCCGTTTAGCCGTACCACACGGGTAATTTGAGTTTCTGAAGGGAGGTTAAGTTCAAAGTTATAAATCACGATATTCCCGTTTTTTACGTTTTCAAAAACTTTGAGAAGCAATACGGGAAATCACAAGAAAAATAGGAATGACGCATTACACACAAAACACTTTTGCAACGCCTCACATCTAGGCGCTGATTTGGATTTGATACCTGACATCGCAAAATAAATTTCCATAAAATTTAAATAATCGGAAATAAAAAATAATGTAAAATATAATAATCTTTTCGCGTTTCATGAATATTCCGTTTTGTAGCCTATATTCTCACCTGTTAGTTGTCATATACTTTACCAAGCAGCGATTTTTTATCTCTCTCACTCTTTAAATGCTTATAGAATTTCCAGGATGAAGCATATATCTCAAGTAAGTGTATTTGAAACAAGAACCTAAGGGAATTATCATCAACACAGATTATTAATTAGCACACAAATCCTCACTAAGCACTGCCGTTTCCAGCTGTAGTATACAACTAACCGCTTAGACTTCGAATAATGCCACCTCTGAAACAGGTGGAACATGAAAGTCAAGCCTTGATAGATCAAGCATCATGGTGCTTCGGCAACACGTGTAGCTACGCAATGATTGCATATCAAGTAAACAATAGCTAGTTCCAAGTTGACATCTTATAGGAAAACCTACATAATGTCACAAAAAGCTATATAATGTCAAAAACTGACAATGTCATTTTTCAAGATACGTAATACCTCGCCATACACAGTGGTAAAAAAATTGTCAAAAATAATTTCATATCTCGATATCTCCTAAAACATGTTTCAGAGAGTTTTTGATGTCTGGAGTCTCACTTCTGCTATAAAATTTTATTTTTGATGGAAAACTAATGATTAGCAAAAATAAGTTATTACCACGCATCTATTCATTGTTATATGAGTATCTTCTATGTTTTGGCTGTAAACAAAGAAAATGCCCCAACTACTATTCAGAGCTGCTAGTAAACATAAGCAAGCTGAGCTAGAATTAGATATCACCTTCAGAACAGGCGGTCCGCAGGGAGGGCCAATCATCGGCAAGAGCCCACCAAACCTTTTTGAAACATTCTTTCACAAGCGAGGCAAATACTAAAAATCCGCGACGTTGTATTTAAAAATACGAAGTACGCAAATTTTAAGGAGGCTTGGCTCCTATAGAATTACCATTTTGTATTAGGTTCAATGCAAAAGTCAGAACAGAGCAAAGAAGTAAATATGATAAAATGCCTTAAATGACCTGTAATCCTTATTTTGGTCTCTAGATACCTTTTTAGATAGATGAACCCCAATAATAGTATGTCCATGCAGCAAAAGATGATTCACGGCTTGAAGTACAGAGTACCGGTGGTTTTTACTGATCCCTTATAGCTATGAACGTTAAAGCAGTAAGATCGTAACATTTTATTTTTTTCAGTAACCCTGAGGGAAGAAAGCGTTACATCAGTTAGATGATCTAGATAGTGATAAACCATATCTAAAAGATCATAGCAGCTGCATGGGAAAGCTTCTTCGATTGTTTATTCCCTTTATAATGCACGATATATTTAATTTAATCTGATTTTTGCTCTTTATTGGACAAACATGAAAAGCTTCCATTTTTCTGACAATACCATAGTCTTCATGTAACGGTAAACTATGTGTAAATTCTTCGTTCTTGATTACCTTCTGTTTTCATCTGATGGGCAATCGCAGTACCGTGACTCATAATGATGTTGGCTCGCGCATCTCTAAATTGGGGATATCAACAGGATTAGGGTGGCATATTCGAGAAACTGCAAAGTCCGAGTTATCTTACTCCATATATGATTTGGCGACGCATTACCATTTTTAATGGCCATATTCGAAATCAGCATCCACAATTACCTCAGAATGCTGAGTTGGCTTCACTTGTGTTTTTATAAACTCTCCTAAAACCGTTAAAGTTTAGGTGACTCTTGATTTGAAACCTCAATTATTTCAAATTATACATTTATGCATTTTTTCCTCTCTGAAAGTTCCGTATCCGCCCATGTCTTGCGTATTTTCTGGTGGCAGTAACACACACTGATGTTGATAGGGCTGATGCCAGACAATGAAAAAGTTTCTGAAAGCTGAAGAAGGACGTATGAACAATGGGATATGGGGATCCTTCAAAGGTGTGCGAGATTAGAGACTTCTATGTGTTGAGTGAAAAACAAAAAATGAAAGGGGATCTTCCACTCCGATATTCCATTTAGGGCGAGATTGGTTTCAGTCACGGATATAAGCTTTCAACATTGACAAATAGCTTTTTATTTTTGTTGTTAAACTCACCGAATGTTCGATGGCGCATATGGGAAGATCGCACGCTATCTGATTCTTGAAAACGAAGGAGTGTTCTACTGGTAGAATATGGGCGCGGTTCTATCACTTCAGCACTGATAAAAGAGTCGCTCTTCGGGTCATTCTCAGAAAAAAAAATGCGGATGAATCTGTGTCGTCTATCAGTCTTATCTCTCAAGTCGAAGTTAACTTTGTGATGAAACACTTAACGATATGAAAAATCTTGATTCATAATATTTTGCCTAATAATTCGTAAATCCAATTATAATAATAATAATAATAAAGGGTCTTTATTGCACTAAACATTTAGTACATTACGAGGGGCGAGGTTTAGCGTGAGCTATTCTTCCACCTAACCCCGTTTTGATAATTTATACGAAATTACATAGAAATGGATGACATTAACTATGGTACATACATTTAAATCGGTTTGTTTTAAACCAACAAAACTGTGATCAAAGGGATTTTCTTTAAAATCAACCATCATTAACCAATAAAAAAAAATATAAGTGGCAATTCATGTTTGCGAGAGAAGATTGGACTTCAATTTTAATTTAAAAGTTTTAATATTCGCAATATTTTTAAAATGAAAATTAATACTGTTGTAATATTTAACGGCATTGTAAATAAAGGTTCTTGAATATAAAACAGTACGGTGGACTGGCAGTATAAAGAAAGCCTGATGCCTTGTGTTAATATTATGCGTGCTGGATTTGGTAATAAATTTTTCAAACAGGTATGGGGGTGATGCGGATAGTAAAATACGATGCACAGAACTTATAACAGAATATTTGTATAGATTATCTATAGTTCACCAATTGAGGTCAGAATACGTATGCGATATATGATCAAATTTCCTCAAATTATTTATGTACCTACTACAAATATTTTGCATTATCTGTAGACGCCTTTTATTCGCAGCAGTTAGGCAGGGGTAATAAATTATTAGCCCATACGAAATCTTAGACAATACCAAGCTTTCACATAGCTGTTTTTTCAATTACTTACCAGTGATGCAATTGTTTGCAAATAGAATAGAATAGAATAGAAGCCGGAGCGAACCGTAACATTGCCTCAAAACGTGCTGTAAGTGTTTTTCAAACCTCAGGTCTTCATCTAAATGTAAGCCCAAATCTTTGGCACATTCTGAATAAGGGATGATTTTTCCTTCGATTTGAACGTCAATTTTGCTTATAAGATTTGCTCTTATTTTGATATTACCAAATAGCAAGGCTTTACACTTCGATGGGTTGAGATTGAGGTTATGTAACTTGCAATAGCGGCTAATACTTGAAAAATCTTCATTGATTTGGTCTTGGGCTTCAGAGTAGCGTGAGGCTGGAAAATCATACTTTACCTGAGTGTCATCGGCAAAGAATTGCACATGACAGTGCTTGACAGTATCTTGAAGATCCGAGGTGTATAACAAAAAAAGCAATGGAGTTAAGACGGAGCCTTGAGGTACTCCGGACTGAACTTTATGTGGCAAAGACATCTGACCATCAACCACAGCCACTTGCGACCGATCACTTAAATATGACTTGATGAGCTTACTAGCAAGATCATCAAAGCCATAGTAATGACATTTGGCTACAAGCAGTTTGTGATTCAATGTATCAAATGCCTTCGAGAAATCTAAAAGGACAAGAGCACACAAGTTTTTATTGTCAAGCGCGGAAATTATGCCATCGATCCAGTCCAGTAAAGCCGTAGTAGTGCTATGATTTTTTTTAAAACCCGATTGATGAACACTTATAATATTATTTTTGTCTAAGTACTCGTAAATCTGGATATAAGCTGCGCGTACCAGTATTTTGGATAGAAGAGGCAAAAGACTTATCGGTCGTAGGTCGACAAATGACAAAGGATTCGAGGTTTTAGCGAGTGGTTTTACCATTGCTGTTTTCCACGCGCTTGGAAAATAGCCTCTCTCTAAGCATAGATTGATGATATGCAACAAATAAAGATTTAAAGCGGGATAGCATAATTTTAACATTCGCAACGTAACTCCGTCATTACCAGATGCATTGGAACCAATATGACTGATTATAGATGCTAAGCTTGTCAAGTCAATTAAATTGAAAGAAAACCTGTCAAAACTATGTCTGTTGTTACGATAATGAATTATTTTGTCAATACGTTGTTCATCACTATTCTTAGAAATTGAGGTAAAGTAATCATTCACTTTATATGGATTGGAAAGGTGGACCGGAATGTTCGGAGGCTCTTTATTACTTTGTATGTGCATTTGTTTCAATGATTTGTAAAGAGATTTAGAGTTTTTATTTTTATGTAGATGTTCCAAATAGGCTGATTTTTCTTTGCGTAATGCTAGCAAGCAGTAATTTCTGAGGCTTTTATAGCTGTTCCAGTTTTCTTCTGATGGATCCATTTTATATTTGGAGAGAGCTTCACCCCTTTCCCTGAATAACATTTGTACGTTTGCAGTACGCCAAGGCGCTTTTGGCTTTGTGACTCGTACTGTTCGTTCAGGACAGTGCAAGTCAAAAAGTGACAATAAGTTTGATGTCAAAAACTCAACTTTGCTTCCTATGTCGCTGAAGTAAAGTATGCTTTCCCAGTCTATCCGATAAAGGTCATGCCTATCGCATCTAAATAAGTTAAAACCTCTTATGCTAACAACATCTAAAGGGATATTATCAGAGAGTCACGTTTCGGATACACCAACTATGTGCAAGTCATTATCCTCTACCAATGATTTGAAACAATCAAAATCAACCAAAGCAGACGACAAAAGCTGCTAGAAATGTGAACACTTTTTGTTTCTCTTCTTACTTACTACGTAAATTGGCAAGGAGGTGTTGTGATTACGAAAAAATAATCGAAGACAGGATATGTTTTCTTTGGATGTTACCCGACACGTACAAGGAAAACCACACCACTCATCTCCTGTCGGTGTGTCTATCTATCGGTCGTGGGTCTGCCAATCTACATGTATCTGTCGGCTGATCATTGACCCCTCTATATTTCGGAAGGTAAAGCTTGCATTTTGATGAAACCTTCACAAAGATAGGGCTTCACAAGACCGAGATTAAGACCAACACTTGCCTGGTTGTGGTCTTGATCTTGCAACATATCAGAAGGCCTTGCAAAATTTTTGAACTCTCGTTCTTGGCCTTCGTGTTGCAAATTTTGATCGTCGATTGAAATAGTTCCATGTTACTTTTGATGCTTAATCATAGTGAATAGAAGTGATATAGAATGTGTAAAGTTAGCAGCTTTTTTGGCATACATCTTTTAACATCACTGAGTTGATTATTTTGAAAATCGGTTATAATAATATTAATGGGATTTAGTGATAATTACTTCTGACTTGTAAGATTTAAATTCAGTGGTAAAAAGCTCAAGGTTTGTAATTTAGAATAAGAGTTTTTGTATGTATTTTGATTAATAGTAATATTACAATGTCGAAGGGTGTCCCATAATTGACTGAGCATATGCTAATTAAAGTCAGTCGAAACCAAAATAAAGCACTTGTCAGGTTATCATGTATTTGATGAATTTTTGCATTTATTTCAAAAAACACAAATAATATATTTTTTTATATCTATACAATAAATACGTACATGTATTTATACTGCTCGCCTGTAAACAATTTTCATGTCATTTTGCCAATAAACAGTATGTTGTATGTAAAAACTACTTGTGATCATCACTCGTATAAATCTGAAAAAAAAAATATATTCAAAACATAACAACATACAGCATGTCTGGTTACGAGGAAGCTGCAAAATAAATACTTCTATAAGATTTGCAGAAATCTGTGCGAAAAACTGGGTGCGAACGAAGGTTGTAACCTATAATTTTACAACTATGCAGTTAATAGGCACCTCCAAGAAAGTGCCGCCGTTATATTTGCTTGATATTTTAAATCTTAACTTATAGAAGCATTCAACAAATTAAATTGGGAAATTGTTAGATATCAATGTTTTGGGCAAATAGTACTCGTACTTGCAGGACTGCAAGAGTTTGGAACATAGTATTGGTCTTTCGTCCTGCGAAGCCCTAGATAAAGGGTTACTACTATGCCATAATATAGAAAAATATAGAACTGCTCAAACTTGTTGGATACATCGCTTCCTCGCATCGTTGGAGCTAGTTTATTTAATAAAATCAGTTGCCGATCGTAACGTTTTCAAATAGATGAAGACTAGGTGTATGGGCTGGTTTGACCGACTTGATCCACTAAAATCCTTTGTTATACACGTTAATAGTTAACTTCCCTCTTAGAGGGGCTTACCTATAGTTAAGCTTAATAAAGGAAGAGAAATACTTTTTATTTCAGTGTCCGCATATTGGCATATCACCGGCAGATCTTGGAAATAAATTATATCAGTCAAACTTGCCTGGTCGGCGTTGTAGATTCCAGAGTAGCTTAAGATATTAACTTTTCTTATTTGATGGATTATATGCCACAGATATTGTCTACACGCCTACCTCCGTCCTCTCATGTTGATTCTTTAAGAATTTAACACACTAAGGGGTGTCTATGAAGCTGACCTTATGATCGGTAGTTCATTTTGAGAAAAAACACGCCACCTGTTGAGAAAACTGCAATCTTCTTCATGTAAAATAATTTAATCTATAAGCGCAATTTTGAGACCTGAAAAGAGATAATCTGATTCTTCCAGCTGTTAAGCTTACCATATGTTCAGTGGGAAATCGTATCTCATCTGGGGAATGTAACAACAGAGCTTGGTTCCTCTCTGTATGTATGAAATAATTCAGTTTAATACTGTGCATTGTCTGGCTTTGAAATAATGGGTAAATTAACCTAATTTACTGGCAGTTTCCATTATGAATGTAGCACAATCATAGAACAGAATTTCCGCATTAAACGAGTTTAACTTATGTAGCATTGCGCATAACTGCAGGAGTTGTGAAATCTATAAAGAGTGACAAAAAGCTTCAAACGTTTAACCTTAAAAGCATGCTAAAGTTGGTGTACTTTGAATGAGAAACTAACATACTACCAGAATATAATTAGACAAGTATTATAGTACTTTCTTCATTAGAGAAACTTGCAACACGGAGAACCTATGTGTATAAAAACCTTTTTTGTTACGTTTCGATGTACTTCTTACCACCCTGTAGATACCTGGCTTTCTATTACAAAAAAAAACTTACTTCTTTAAATAAAGGTACCATGAATTTGATTATGAAAGTCTAATACTACCCGCTGTTGAGTCATTTTAGGGAACTGATTCATCATATCACCCGTGACTTCATTCACATAAAATCGTTGAAATAACGAACATTTTAAGAATAACACAGATTAAACCAAATTTTACATTGTAAATATAGCTACCAACGTAAATATTGTGTCAGTCCTTAAACCACTGTTCTTCCATGCCACAAAATCCATTCTTAGTTCAAGTCTACTCTAAATAACCTCATTGTATTCAATTTTTGGTATCCAGCAGATAAATCCAAAGAATTTAAAACAAATTCGCCTGTACCCTTTAATGTTCCTAATAGGGTTTCTCTCACAAAATTCGTCCTCACCTTTTGACATATATCTGCCCTTGGCCTCCTTAATCTAGCCTTGCCGTAAAATCTGCTCTTACTGGCCGATCCTCCCATAAGCTACCTGTCTACCAAATTTATATTCATAGGTGAGATAATTTTCGAGACGGTTTTATATACAGCGTGACCTAGAAATAACACGCCAGAGTGACACGGGAGGTAGATTGGCTTCAGATCAATCAGATAAAATCAACACTTTTTGCTCCTTTCTTGCCTGTTATGGCTTTCAAGAACTTCTAACTTATGGGGTTTTTCGTGGGCTACCATTAATAGTTGGTTGAGACAACCGAGTATTCATTTCATTGAAAGCTAACACGGTATGCTAAAAAAATAATAAGACATTTTGTTACAATGTGAAAACCTTTACTAAAATTTGTCTAACTACTGTGAAAAACATGTACCAGACTGAATCGGCAAATGATCTTAAAAACTAGGTAGATTTTTCTACTAAAAACTGGATAATTCCAAGTTTTGTCACTGAAGTCGTAATACTTGTGAAATACCACAAATAAAAAATAAGTGCAGCCATATTTTGTATCCAAACCCTTAAGTAATGAAACAACCTAAACAAGTCATTGACTATCTCGCTTTCACATTCATTGTTCGGTCAGTAGCATTATGTCACCTCGAGGAACAGTGTGGTACCTGCGCATGCGGTGCGGTTAATTTAGTACTGCTCCTTGTGTTAGCGCTACACACGTGTTACTTAGCTCTTTCGCTATTTAGGCCACTTTATTCCTTAGTGATTTGGAGACAAAAGACTGCTGAACTTATTTTTTATTGGCAGTATTTCGCAAGTATTACGACTTCAATGATAAAACTTGGAATTATTCAATATGTAGTAGAAAGAACCTACAAATGTTATACCATTTTTAAAAGAGCATTAAGTAGGCTAGTTTTTTAGATGATTTACCGATTCAGTCTGGTACATTTTTTCACAGTAATTAGTCAAACTTTAGTAAAGGTTTTCACATTGAAACAAAATGTATTAATTTTTTTTAGCACACGGTGCTAGTTTTCGATGAAATGAATACTCGGCTGTCTCAACTAACTATTAGCCCAGGAAAAAACTCATAAGTTAGAAATTCTTAATAAGCCATAACAGGCAAAAAAGGATCAAAAAGTAGTGACTTTTCGAAAAAACCTAAAGGTGACAATATCTCGAAAACTAGAAAACTTTTACTAAGGTCATGTTGATTTTATCTAATTGATCTGCAGCCTCCCGTGTCACTCTGACATGTTATTTTTGGCACACCCTGTATATCTGCCCTTAGCCACGAACCATTCTGAATTTCATGTTTACAAGTCAAATATATAGTTTTCGAGATACATATCTATAAACTGAAAAGTAGTAAGGCTCGTACCCCTTCCTAGGGAGGTAGTTTCTGGAATTCTTCCTTAATGTTCTTTTTATCTAAAATATGAAGTTATAGACAAAACATACCCATACTTCTGTGCTGACCTCATTTGGGATATTCAATGTTCTTAACCTGCAAGAATGTTAGCTCATCAAAATTATATCAAGAAACCGAATATGTATACCCATATCCGTGTCTCTATCTTGAAGAACATTTGTACTTTTATCCCCTATTTCAATCCCTAGGGTTCCATTTCCGTCTCGATGGTCCAACCTCTATCCGTGCCAAAAATTCTTCAAAATCGTTTCTGCCGGTTTGGCGTGAAAACAGAACATATATACTTACACACTATCGCATTTACGTAATATTGTTATAAGGATTTCCATACAATTAATACATGTATAAAACATGGACAAAGATATTTCCATCAGATATTCAAAAGCCGTAAAGTTACATTTCTCCTGTTTTATGTATGAAAAGAACACAAAGGTAAGCCCCTGTAATTACAAAAATTCTCCAGATGGAATTCGGAGCTTTCTAGATATTGGTAAAATTTCTGGCAAAGCAAATACAGCTACGCCCTTATATTAAATACAGCTCACGCAGGGAGGTTTTCGCTTTTCTTACCACATCTGGCTAAAGTAAACGTCAAATAAAATTAAGAACCCGATTGTTTCTCTTTCGTAATTACATAGGAAAGCAGAAGAAAAAATTGCCACTCCCTTTTTTGTTCGCTCTTTCTAATTGTTCTTTGAGAGCAATTATAACGAAGCTGAATGATCCACCTATCTTGTTGTAGCTCAAGGAGATTGTACATTAAATATGCTGCAACATTTTTTTGTAAATCCCTGCTTTGGTAGAAGAATAATAAGATCACAAGAAGCTCAAATGGGACTTGCTTGCTTTCCGTCTCTGTAACCATAACCAACAGTCGACAGCACTGTTTCGTGCTCGTTAGCAACTTATCATTGCAGTGTAGATCTATTCTTGGAGACAGAGGAACGGAAAGCCAGCGTAGTTGGTTATGGTCTTTTGAGATACTCAAAGCATTGTTTGCAAGTAAGTGAAAATCGCCACCTACCAATGGTTTTCCAAGCTAAATTTCATCCTCATCCGTCATCCCATCGTATAAGCCATTGCTAAATTGCTTTGCTGAGTACTTAACCAATTCGACTTGCCGGATCGACCGTAATGGTGGTGCACCATATATGTATATGTTCATAGCGCAGAACGTAGAGGAAATATTACCCAGAGCCGTCATGTTCATCGTATGGGATAAGGACTAGGATCAGCTTGTCAAACCACTGGTAGGTGACGATCGTCAGATTTTCACCTACTTGAGCAGAAAACAAAAAATATCTCAAAAACATAAAAATCCTCAAATCTCAATCCTTATAAAGACATCTTAGTTTACAAGAAGCGTTTACGTTTAGCTTTGTTGTATGGTAGAGCGTTGCAAGAAGACTAGGAAGACTAGGGCCCGTATCGTCAGTCGTCCCTACAATTGTAGGGCGCCTTTATGGCCTCCTTGATTGTCATAGTTTTCTACTTCTCCGTGTCAGAACTCTATTTTGAGGTTATGTCACAAACATCTATTTGCATCAAGTTGTGCTTGCTTTCGAGTTATATCATGTTTTCAGCCTGAAATTTCCTACAATTTAAAAAGAAAACATATCTTCACAATAGAAGAGCGCTGACGCTGACACGAGACAAGTGTAATCTAGAAATTTTGAAGGAGAGAAAGGAGTATGACAATCAAGGAGGCCATAAACGCGCCCTACAATTGTAGGAACGACTGACGATACGGACCTAAGAGTCAATGATCTAGCTCTCGTCTATCTATATGTCAGCTAACTTTGCGAAGCCAATTCACCAGCGTGGATTATAATTATTTATTTATTCACATTATTTATACAATTTATGAATATACAAGTGAACAAATTGTACGTGAACATACTCTCAAGATAGAGTTGCCTAAAATCACAGATCTTGGATACCCGTATTGTGGAATATGATTTTAAGAATAGCATTTATATAGCAGTTATTTCTAGTTTCCGATAATATTTATTCAACACCGGTCCCCATGCCAAAATTCCATAAGTTAACAATGGTTGTACTAACGTTTTGTATATGGTGCATAAGTCTTTATCAGAAATAATTTCCCTAAAAAATTTGAATTTTGGTATAAGACACCTTAATTTCTTCGTTAACCTTTCTATTTGCTTGGCCCATTTTAGGTAGCTATCTGTTATGATGTCTAGGTGTTTTATATAATTTGCTGGCTTTAGGACAAAAAGGAATCGCGAGCCAGGATGTCTGTTGGTTGAAGTGAAGATCTTTATGCAAAATTCGAAGTAAAGATTTCTTACAAATTCTTAACGCTTGGGCTCGTTTTCGGGTTGAACGTTTTGGACTGTGTTCCACAGATATTCTTACACGATCGATGTTTTCAGGCGTTCGTACACTTTTCTTTGGTCCTTTACGTTTGACATTGACAGTTGAACCTGTTTATTCACATTTACAAACCCGTTCCTTTATAGCATGAGCCGAAGGAAGTCTGCCATGTTACCCAGTTTGGAAATAAAGTCGGAAATGTCTCTGAGCGGCAACCACACAGTATATTGTTTTTATAGTACGACTTAATCACAAATACACGCTGCTCACCAGACCACTGCTCCATGATTACTAAATGGCATACAGTGACAGATAATTTCAAAACACAATACATAGCCGGGGACCACCTTGTATGATCATTATGAGATACCGAGCACAGGACGCTTAAATTTATGAGGGTGGATTTGACATCACTGGCTTGCGCTAGCTTGGGTGGCTGATTGGATGATCTACTTTGGTCAAAATTGGCTTCACTGATTTATCTTCCTCGGTGTTTTTAAGAAATTTCTGATGCGCCTGAGCCAGGCGCGTTTCCACACTGTCCTTTTGTAGGATCTCCCAAAGTATGTCATCTGAAATGCAGTAGGGAAACTGTTTTATTAAGATTGAGCCCAAGGTGTCGTATTTGATCGAGGACATGGTTACGATAGTTCGCTCCCCATTCTCACCAGACTTGATCTGTACAGGGTAAGTTCATGCTCATCCAAATACAATGCACTCGGTTTCCTGCTTATTACAAGTAAGCCTCCACCGATCATAGTATTTAAATATTTCTTCCATTGCCCACTTTGCTCTCATGATGGCTGTGTTTTACAGTTTGGATTCATTTAGCACGCCCAAATTATATGCGTATTGTGACATCGTTTGTCCTGAAATATTTTCTAGTGGCAGATCAGCAACATATAGGTTCCACAGGTAGAGTCCTAGGATAGATCCCTGTGGTACTCCGTAGCGTTAGTGGTATACTTTTGTTTTGCCACGTATTTGTAGGTTGAGCAATAGTTTTCTATAATTTTGATAACATTGTTGAGGATACCCGTTTGTTGTAACTTACAAATAAGAGCATTTTGAGTCAGAGTCAAAGGCTTTTGAGATGTCGGTAGTAACCGCTGCTACGTTATGTCGTTGTCAAAGTGCTTCTGTAATGATTTTAACTGTTCGGAAAGTTTGCGTTTGTATTCCCTTGCTTTTGGTGAAACCATGCTGATATTCTCGAATGATTTTACTAATACTAGGCAAGATTCGTTGGAGTATGACTTTTTCGGCAATTTTACCCATAACATTGAGCAAAGTGTCTGTAAGTGCCTGTATGATTGTAGTATTCTAAAATATTCGCCACCTTTATGGAGAAATATCATTTCACCTTATTTGGAGGAAATTATTCAGTACTAAGGATCCAATTTATGACTGTAGCCCCTGCATGTTTTATAGCATTTATTTGTATACCATCTAGTACTGGTGCTTTTGATGATTTGAATGTGTTAATTACCATATTCAATTCTCGAATGGTAGTTTCAAGAAAAGTTGAGAATCGGGTATGGTTTTTTGATCCCTATCTTGAGCATTTGTTTCTTGAACCAAAGCGGTATCAACAACCTTGTCCAGTACCTGGTTTGCATTCCCAGGGATTGTTGTTGTTCTGTCCATGAGAGCTTTGATGACTTGCAGTGTTCAGGCTGACCGACCGAGTTGCAAGTCAGTGCTTTCCTACATTTCCTACAAGAATTTCTGAGTAATGAGAAGCGACTTCACAATCTTGGATATCGGAGAATATTGGCAAGGTGGATACCCCATCCGCAAGCCAAGGGTGTCATAACTTAGTTGCCCACCTGAATGGTACGGGTATCACGTATCTTGCAAAGTGACATTATGCCGATTTTTTTGACATTAGGCTGGATTTTTTTTGACATTATGTAAGTTCTTTGGCAAGACGTTGACTTAGCTTTTAGTTGTACGTGTTGCCTAAACGTCATGAGGCTTGTTATCAATCTTCATCTCTGATGTGATGTAAAATCTGCTTCCGAGATGGCATTACTGGAGGTCTAAGCTGTAAGTTGTATGTGTTGATGATGATTACTTTGGGTTCTTGTCTCAAATACACTTAATTGAGATTCAAAGCTAGTTGCGCATCCACTTTTTCTTATCCATTCTGGAAATTACATATACAAGTTTACTGAATTTCAAAAATGATAGAGATAAGAAATAATTATATTCACTGTACACTGTCGAATTACAGGCCATATACATGCTAACAGCAATCACACACAACGCGGGCGCAGTGATGATTTCTCGTAATTCTCCTCAGTTTTTCATAATTTATCACTTTGAAAGCACAACATAAAAATAACCCATCGGGCACAGCCAATAGGCCTAAAAACTACCTAGTTTTCAAGATGACATCTTATAGGTTTTTTTTGACGTTTTATAGGTATTTTACATGATACCCATGCCGACACTTTCTGACATTTTGTTATCAATTTGATGGTAGAAGAGATATGTCAGATATGATTATAATCAGTATGGTAAACTTTGACAAGCACACCGCTGAATATCAGAATATTTTGATGCTCGCTTTGAAATTTGACAATACATCAGCCAAATATTCTCCATGCTTTAACATCATGTCCAACTATCTTATACGTACTATACTCGTATTTAGGGCATCACTCTAACTTCAAAACCAGCAAATGTAAAAGATTAGACTACTCACTCGTGAGAACCCTTTTTGATACTGTGAAAAGTTTAGCACCTGGATCTCTACAAATGATTCTCCTTCTCAGATTTTCCGCGAAAAAGTTTGTTGGCGAAAAATATGACGATACAAATGAAATAGTTGGCGATTCTGACGATTTTTCTCATTCCGCCTGACCACGTGATGGTCGTTGGACCTGGCAACTCTGTGCGGCACTTATGTTAGTTTCAATCTACATTTGAGATAATCTGCTCAATTCATTCTTACGTATTGCTAATATCTTCGTTTTGGCTACCTTTAGTTCGGTAGTAAAGCTACTTTAAGAAGCATTGCAATTGCTACCAAAATTAATTTCCGATTTTAATTGGGTTTTCTCATATTTTGGTGTAGAGGGCGTAAAACTTTTTTATCAGAAATTAAACTAGCTTTGTTCGCTGGATAAAACCAAAGAAAGTTTCGCAGGGAAACTTCTATAGGCTTCAGAAGGATTGTTGTTTTTGTATGAAAGAATCCGGAGAGAAGTTAAGCACAGCTTTTCTAGGTAATTTAGCAGACTGCTAAATCCAAGTTCGGGTAATTAATGTCTTCTATAAAAACGAACTGAACTATGATTGTCTTCACCTCATACACACCAGTTGGAAAGGAAGTAGTGTAATCGCTAGAATTTTTAAAATGAGATATTAAGCTTTGTAACCTGTATGACACGTGCATCACGAATAACAGGCTGTCTGACGGTGCACTAATCCTTGGCCAGCTTGTATTTTGGAGAGTATAGTTTGGATTTTGATGAAATATTCACACAAGGTTACTACTATATGAAGGATGAAAAAGTTTTGTAGTTTCGGCATTTCGATTTTTCATCACTGAAATAGCCAAGAGAATCTCTGCTATATCTATACGTTTCAAATCAAAGCAAAAAACTCAAAGACAGGCAAGAATAAGCACGTCTTGTGAAAAAGATTTTCATTTGACCCCAAAATCCATTCCTCATAATATCCAAATGCATTTCAACATTTTTATGTCGCAATGATATCCCGGCATCCGCATATCAGCATAGCCACATCTACTACCCCCCTCTCTTGCCTCTCCTAAATCCTATTTGCTGGATTTTAATACGGCGGAAAATGAATCCGTGCCCTTATTCCGGATAACTGGAGCATTATTTATTTGTAAAGTTTCGCCAGGCTGAGCCCGGAACCTGAAAACCACTACTCTGGTCGAGGGAAGGTGGGGATACATTGGCGTGGACTTAGGGCTTTGTCAACTATTTAAAAAAATTAGGAGTCGTATACAGGTTGTCTCGAAAATCAACAACCAGGAGTGTGCTCCGAAAAACAATATATTAAAGGCAATATTTAGGTACTAAATATTCTTCAAACATCCATTAAGAAAAAACCAATGCACGTTGTTACTGTAAAACCTTTGTTTCTAACTATTAATCAAGTGTTGCACGGAGCAAGACACAATCAATTTTGGGACTTGTTTGACAATCCTTGTAAACAATATCTGACGAAATCATGGATCTGGTAACATGCAGATTCGTTAAAAAGGTGCCTTTTTCATATCATGCAAAAATAACAGAATCAGAGTATTTTTCCGAGTGGATACAAACATACTTTCTGGTCTATAGGTATGTATTACTATGGAAAATGGATTTTTACAACACAGATGATAGACGGCAATATATAGTGCACAGGAAAGAAGAGCATGAAGTAGGTTGACCCTGCACCTCCTACATAACGCTGTCATCAATTCATAAAGGAATTCAATGGTCCATGTGGCTCATACGATTAGTCTGTCATAGTCTAACAATACGATCTAGTTGATCAGACGATCAGATATCCCTCAGCATTCAAAGCGAACAAGCGTACGCTCGTTTAGTTGTTCGGCACGCGTCTATCGAAAACACATTTTTATGTACATATGTGATGTAACATCTGCTAGAAAGAGGACATTGTTGGAGGTCTAAGCTGTAAGTTGTATACTATAGCTGTGAGAAAACGGCAGTGTGAAGGAGGTGCATAGTGAGGATTTCTGGGCTAATAATACTCTGTGTTGATGATAATTCCATTGGTTTCGTGTCTCAAATACACTTACTTCAGATATATGCCAAGCTAGAAATTAGTTTCGATCCACTTCTTGTTATTCATCCTGGAAATTACATATGCATCTACTGAATTTCAAAAAATGTAATTCTCCTCAAAGTTCTTGAAAATGGAAAAAACGGGAAACACCGTGATTTATAACTTTGAACACAACCTCTCCTCAGAAAAGATAACTTAAATAAACCGTCTTCCGCAGCTGATACTCAGTAATAATTTTCTTAAATAGCAAATGTCATTTTATACGCATGCACAGAATCACCGCACAACCATCCAGATGCGATCCTGCTACTCTGCTAGTCATCCAATTTTCTTTGTCACATCTTCTCATAGACATACTCTACAGATAACAAAGCATGCTGAGGAACTGGTTTTGAGCATGGTCATTGAGCGTGTCGTTCAGTCATTTCTCCATAGAAACTATTTGCACACTAGGAACTATCTAGTCAGTCAGCATGTTGTCGATTTTTTTGGCATTATATAGGTTCTTTACGTAATAACACTACTGATTCCACTAATCTTCTGAAGGTGGTTAATGGTTAAATATACTAGCGAAACAGTTAGCTTTGGCACGCATTAACATTTATAATCAAGCCCACACGCGAACGACACCACGACACCGCAGTGAATCAAAAGTCCTAAGATATTGCCAGAAAGGTTCGCTAAATTTTACAAAAAAATCGTTTATTACATTCTTATATGTTTTCATGGAATAATTTATGTATTATTGTATAATGCGGCATAACTGCCAAACTTACAGTCAGCTGCTGCCAAAATTGACACATTTCTTAACTGATTGTCTGATAAAGATGATACTATTCGAAATATAGCAGACTTTAATCGGTTATAGCATCATATATCGATTGGCAACTAGTACAATGATAAAAACGTGACATTCGATTATACAAATTATTTACATTTTTGGCCAGGTTTTTGCGTTGATGAACCACGCCTATGCATCTCCACCTTGACAAAAGCGTGGTTCAAGGAATATTCACCCTAGAACCACAACTTGATCACTATATCAATACTCACAATATCTCGAAATAAAAGCAACTTATGTATCCTCATCCTCGTTTACACTAAGTAGGTTATTTAACCAACATAATAGGCTCATACACTAATATTTACGTTGATCGTTTTTATCATATTGACTTAATACTTACTAACACTTGAATGATAATTGCAACTGTACGATAATTTTTCTGAACAAGACCATTTTCTTCCTTTTCATTACACGGCCACTTTCTTCTAACTCTGTTTCAGTACAGGTAAACATGTTTTTCTGGACCTGATATGCCTGTATTTGTACACATAGGTACAATTCAGTATTTGTAAGTTTATGGTCTGAACCATTTTTTATCCATCTTAACAGTAAATAGTAGATGCGAAGCAAAGCAACGTTTTTAACACGTTCAGTGCGAACAGCGTCAAAAGACGCCCTCCGCTCCTGTGGTGGGAGGCGAACGGCGTCTTTCGACGCTCTCTGCCGGCTTCCAAAAAAAGGAAAAAAGTATTTCAGTTTCTGAGGTGGGTATCCTCATCCCAGTTCGCAGTCAATGTGTTAAATAGCGAAAAGTTTCCGCGCCGGGCGCATCGCTACCTCAAAGCTAGCTAGTGTCATGTGACGTCATAACTCAGTATCACTCTTAAACAAGATAATTTCCCAGAGAAAACACTTTTGGGTAGCGTAACTTTGTCATTCTTTAAGATGTTGAAAAATGTTTTCAGGCTGTACTTCACCTGACGCAGACTATAAAGTGTGTTCCAAAAAATAAAAAATTCTTAGTATTAGCACCATAAAATTTCCAAACACTCTCCCCCCACCTCCTACAACCCATAACACCCAATTTTTAATCTCTGCAAAAGTTTTTCCGAAAATCATCAGGATCATCTGAAACGTCAAAAATCAAAATTAAGCGATTGTTTTTTAGTTTTCAGCCTTTTTCCAAGCCCCCACTAGATCGATTTTCAAAAGATACAAAGACAAAGGAGTAACCTAATTTCATCAAAATGCGAGTGGCACTTCCCACGTTATACAGTTCGAAGTTGAGTCATTTATTTTAACAGTGAGTAGATCTGATCAAAAGAAATGTTTTTTTCCTTTACCATTTTTCTGGTAAAATTAAAGTAACAAAGTTATAGCCCTTTGGAAGTTTGAGTACCGCCCTGTCTCAATAATAATATTATGTGCCCGTGTTTGGCGACAACGGATATAATCCGCCGTATCGGTTCATCGCATCGGAAACAAAAAAGCGAAAGAATTTGGAACGATGTTTTTACAATTTTTTTATTCATTTGTATGCAGTCAGTGTCATTGAATATTGGTGTCTGTTGCGTGGCTCAAACGAAATAAAAAATGGCACATGTTTATGCGGATCGGTTTCCCAATCGAGTGCAACCAACCCCTCGTGCCTTTGTTAATGTAGTACAACGGGCTCGTGAATCAGGTGACGGCATGCCGGTGCTCCAAGACCTCACGATCAAATACAGGTCCGCACTGAAATACTTGTCGGGAGGATACTTTATAAAACAAGGTAAATTTTTTTTTTATTTTTTTTTATTTTTACACACATATTTTGGTTTATCTTCCTTCTACAATCATTATCTGAAAATTAATGACTCAACTCCAAAGTCACCCTGTAATGTATATATATATATATGTATATTTTTTTTTCGTGATATACGGTGATGTATGGCATCCAAAAAAACATAACATTTTTGAAATTTTTCGCGATTAAAGTTCGTCCACGCCAGTGGTGTAGGAAGTAAAGGAACACAGTCACTCCGCTGAGTACTAGTAGATCAATATTTCATCATATCAAATACATACATGTTTCGTGACCCTCTTATAAAAAGTCTGACTACGTCCATGTTCACATCACAATCTCGTTGACCGGGCACAGAGGGAGCATAATATGCAATAACTTTTATAGTTTCTTTGAGGCGTGCCCTGAAAGAACAGCCAATATTAAAAAGGCTTCTGGGTGAAAGGTCTCGGAAAAATTGAAATACGCAGCGAGTGAAAAACGTTTACAGGTGTGACTTTGTAAGGGCATCATAACTATACTTTTTTACTTTCATTTGGTTTCCTTCTACTAGGTTCGACAGTTTATATTAAACAGTGAATCAAGCTCACATACTGTATGTTATTGGTATTTGGTAAGAGAGCTATAACATGCACCAGAGGATACTTCCTTATTGCATGATTTTTTTTATTTTCAATGGGAAAAGTACATGAGGTATATAAATCTGCAAAGTTAGACAAAAAATAAAAAAAAAATATTTATTGTGCTTTTATTGAAAGATTTACAAAAAACGGAATGTATCATATATGAAACCCTTGCACTAACAATCAGTCTTATTCATTTATTCGGTATAGGATCGTAGGTAACAATTATTTCTGTCTTTGAACGCTTTATACACTTTTGTGAGCAGTATAAATTTGTTTCCGTAGGTATTGCTGATGTAATTTTCTTAGTCAAAAAGAACTTGAAAAACTATGATGACGTTTATAAATTAGTAACTTCTGGATGCATATTCAGATTGCCAGTAAATTCTCAATATTTTCGGGTCCATCTAGAACCAAAATAACCTTTATTACTACTTACAACCGCATGATGTCCCATATCTGAATCCAAACAATATTTGTAGATATCATTTGGAAAAATTGAAATTATTGCCTAAACTTACCTTGAAATGAAATAGTAACAAAGCTGTGAACAGCTATTTTTTCCTCCAACGAAACATACGTTTTACTTAACAAAAACGCTACATAAAATCGAAGATATCGACTGAACCACGAAACGCGCCAGTGACAACTTGCAAACTGCTCCAATGACGTATGTTTTGTCGGCATTATCTTAACGTGTTTAGTCCTCGGTCAGAAATATTAGACACCATGCAGTTATTCTCTCTTTAAATTCTAGAGCTTCAAAAAAATATTAATATTGGTACGTATCACATATGACTGTACTGCGATGTTCATCAAGTGATACAACAAAGAAGGAATGATCGCTGGTGATCTACCTATAGCTTCATGCACTAATAAGTTATTAAGAAACAAGAGAGGTCTACCTCATGCTGTGTGACATTAGAAGTGTTACACCCAGAAAAAATAATTCTACAACTTGATTTTTTGGCAATGCGGTAATCTTACAAGTAATAAGAAAAAAATTAATAATGTGTTGGGCAACCCCGCAGCTGAATACACTCCTGTATACGTCTAGGCATCGACAACTCATTCCAAGCAACTCGAACTGCATGGATCAGCTGTGGGAGAGTCTGTGGTGGATGGTGCAAAGTAGACCCAACTAACAATTATCACTCCTATTAGAGTTGCAAGAATGATTATACAGTATTCCTTACATAGCATTGTATACTGAAAGAACATTGGCAAAACCCTCTTAGAACAGCTATACAAGCGGAATGGAAACACCTGATAGGACACTTCAGTCATTTAAGAGGTTGTATAAGGGCTGCAGGTAACAGTTACACAACAAAAGTGTAAGCCTCTTGCAGCCGCTATAGGACATTTGCATCAGTGCAAGATTCAGTTTTTCTCAACTATACAACTATTCTGTTACGTGATTCTACTTTATTGCAACCAAACTATTTCTTATGTATTATATAGACGAAGTGAAGAATATATATATAACTAACATAATACAGTCATCTTGTTTACTTACATATCGGCCATTGTGAATTTCATACACAGGTATATGATAAACTTCTTCAGTGTGATATAGGGCTATTGAATTACTTGCACAGCAAATTTTATTTTGATTATCGTGCAAAGTAGTTACGCAGTTTCTACGGGCTTCGTATTTGATTCATATTTTGATAATGATCAAAAGTATGTCTGGATTTTTAAGATGGAAAACTGAACTTATCTGCGTTAAATCTTCCACAAATCCTATATTTAGACACAATTACACTAATTTTTATCACTTTATATCTGTAATTTCGAACTGAAACATAATTATTTAATATCAAACAGAGGAATAAATATTTGCCCAATATGGCGGGTGGTTGTGTGTAATCATGGCATCTTCCATGTTGTTTTTAGTTTATTAGAATATTTTGGTGTTGCTTGCAGGTGTTATACAACAATTTGACAAATGTCAGAAATGAAATACCGACACAGTCGAATAATTTGCCTAGAATTTGTACCAGATCTACAGGGTGACTTCGAAGTTGAGTCATTTATTTTAACAGTGAGTAGATCTGATCAAAAGAAATGTTTTTTTCCTTTACCATTTTTCTGGTAAAATTAAAGTAACAAAGTTATAGCCCTTTGGAAGTTTGAGTACCGCCCTGTCTCAATGTGCTCGTGTTTGGCGACAACGGATATAATCCGTCGTATCGGTTCATCGCATCGGAAACAAAAAAGCGAAAGAATTTGGAACGAATTATTTCATTCATTTGTATACAGTAAGTGTCAGTGAATAGTTGTATCTGTTGCGTGGCTCAAACGAAATAAAAAATGGCACATGTTTATGCGGATCGGTTTCCCAATCGAGTGCAACCAACCCCTCGTGCCTTTGTTAATGTAGTACAACGGGCTCGTGAATCAGGTGACTTAAGACCTCACAGGGGACCTCACGATCAAATACAGGTCCGCACTGAAATACTTGTCGGGAGGATACTTTATAAAACAAGGTAAAAATTTTTTTTTAATTTTTTTTTATTTTTACACACATATTTTGGTTTATATTCCTTCTACAATCATTATCTGAAAATTAATGACTCAACTTCAAAGTCACCCTGTATATCTTCTGTTTGAACAGTTGATAAAATCTGTTTAACCAATATACATGCGTTGTTTGTCTTAAAACATTGGTTATGGCATTTTAACAAAAATATGACAGCAGAAAGTTAGGTTATGGTGAAGTTGTTTACCAACATATTTAGCATATGTACAGCCTTTAACAGTTACTAAACAACAGTTGTATAAGTGCTTCCGTTGGGAGCAATTTGTTGGCTAAAGTAGTAAATTTGCGCAGCAAAACAACAAGGTTCGGGTTTGTTTTATAAACGTTACCATGGATGCCACAACACAACCATTTTGACTAACCTGCAAATATGCCGTATAAAATAGTTATATAAACGTTTATGCAACAGTTAAAAATTTGTCCTATAAGGTGTTGTTGTGCTATAAGAATATTTTAAACACTTCATTTTAGAGCAAATATGTTGCAGAAAGCAAATTTGCATCCCACACAACATTAAGCCAGCATTTTGGTGTTCAGGCAACAACAATAGAGAGCCTTTATGGCTGAACGGTTCTTTTACCAAAAGATTATAGCACTACTTTGCTAGTTGGGGATAGTCTTATCTCCATCATATCCCACGCATGTTCAATGGGACTTAAATCCGGTGAACCGGATGGTCACGGCAAAACATTAACGCCTGGTTCTTGAAGGAGTTCCGTGCGTTGTCTTGCTCAGAAAGGACGTGTGGACGGCCCTGTAGATGCAGTAAAGTGGTTTGTAGGACATCATCAACATAACGCGCAGCAGTCATATGCCTTGAACCACGCGAAGGAGTTATCGGATACCATATTCAATAGCCCCCCAAAATCATTACTCCAACAGGCGTGTGTACATGCCATCCAATATCACGCCGTGCTCCACGGCGGCGTCTTACCCTTCTACGATCATCGTGCGTACCTAGACAGAATCACGATTCGTCGCTGAAAATGACATTAAGCCATTCTGCCTCCCAATATTGCCGTTCTCTGCTCCAGTCCAAACTTTGAATACAGTCAGGGGAAGCACTAACCGTTTACGGTATGAAAAAAGTCTGAAGGCTCGAATGCGACGATAGAGTGTACGCATAGTAACAAGTTTACCTTCTTCTCCAAACCATTGGTCAGCGATGTGACGAGTATTAGCAAAACGGTCTCGTAGGGATAGTTGTCTGATGCGCCTATCTTGACGTTCTGTGGTACACCTCGGTGAACCAGTTGGCCTTCTTCGTGTTCCTCTACCTTCTATCCCCACACGGCATACACGCATTACCGTGATTGCAGTACGATTAACACGGCGGCCAATTTCGCGATAGGACAAACCAATATCTCGACAGGCAAAAATTCTACTCCTGTCAAAATCGCTACTATGATGATAATTTGGACGTCTTCGAACTAGAGGGATTTTGTTATGCCTAACACTAACTAGTAAATGAAAGGGCAATAACTGAAAATATCTGTACTGCTCAACTCTCGGACACTACTTTCTTCGCAAAAACTAAGAGATAACATTTTAACAAAGGCAAAACAAAAACAATAATAAAACGTTGATATTGTTGCTACAACATGCTTTAAATATAGTCATTATGTTGCCAAAAAAACAAGTTGAAGAAAGTTTATTGTGGAAAATCGAACAACTAGGGAATGGTTGGTTGATAGTTTGATATATAACTGACAAACTTTAAGATTCCAAATGTCAGAAGCAGTTAGTTATCTAGTGAATTTTATCCCTCTCTGGGTACTTAAGGCCTAGAGATACTAGTGAAACATAAGTAAAGAATATATCTACGTACAAACCGCTCCAAAAGGGGTCATAAAATTTATACAATATAGTAACACACTGTTTAAGAGTGATAGGTCACGTCAGACAGTATGTCAGTTTTGGGATTTGGAGTTGGATGTGTCATGCGTTGTCAAGTTGTAGGTTAGATATATTGTCATTTAG
This sequence comes from Acanthoscelides obtectus, assembly GCA_963669975.1. Lineage (NCBI taxonomy): Eukaryota > Metazoa > Arthropoda > Insecta > Coleoptera > Chrysomelidae > Acanthoscelides > Acanthoscelides obtectus. The sequence continues at coordinate 70,252,961 of CAVLJG010000006.1, forward strand.
GCCCGTATCGTCAGTCGTCCCTACAATTGTAGGGCGCGTTTATGGCCTCCTTGATTGTCATACTCCTTTCTCTCCTTCAAAAATTTCTAGATTACACTTGTCCCGTGTCAGCGTCAGCGCTCTCCTAGTGTGAAGATGTTTTCTTTTTAAATTGTAGGAAATTTCAGGCTGATAAAACATGATATAACTCAAAAGCAAGCACAATTTCATGCAAATAGATGTTTGTGACATAACCTCAAAATAGAGTTCTGACACGGAGAAGTAGAAAACTATGATAATCAAGGAGGCCATAAAGGCGCCCTACAATAATTGTAGGGCGCGTTTATGGCCTCCTTGATTGTCATACTCCTTTCTCTCCTTCAAAAATTTCTAGATTACACTTTTCCCGTGTCAGCGTCAGCGCTCTCCTATTGTGAAGATATGTTTTTTAAATTTTAGGAAATCTGAGTTATATCATGTTTTATCAGCCTGAAATTTCCTACAATTCAAAAAGAAAACATATCTTCACAATAGGAGAGCGCTGACGCTGACACGGGGCAAGTGTAATCTAAAAAGTTTTGAAGGAGAGAAAGGAGTATGACAATTAAGGAGGCCATAAACGCGCCCTACAATTGTAGGTCGCGTTTATGGTCTCCTTGATTGTCATAGTTTTCTACTTCTCCGTGTCAGCGCTCTATTTTGAGGTTATGTCACAAACATCTATTTGCATCAAATTGTGCTTGCTTTTGAGTTATATCATGTTTAATGAGCCTGAAATTTCGTACAATTTAAAAAGAAAACATATCTTCAAAATAGGAGAGCGCTGACGCTGACACGGGACGGGTGCAATCTAGAAATTTTTTAAGCAGAGAAAGCAGTATGACAATCAAAGAGGCCATAAACGCGCCCTACAATTGTAGGGACGGCTGACGATACGGGCCTTAGATGCCAGGTAGGAGGTTAGGTATTTTATCAGTTAGTTGTCAGCTTTATTCATGTCTAGAATGTTCGATATGCTTCGCGAAGCTTTTAAAGCAATTTTATCTAGGAAGTTAGTCTTCATATGTTATAGTATCCTAGGTTCCGTAACGGTACTACTGTTAAAAAATCTATCTGTAGCTCGAATAGATCCCGAAAATATAGCTTACACAGCAGAAAAAAGAAAGAGAGCTGAGCTTATTGAATACAAAACAAAAGTTAACTGATCAATATGGGAGATTTTCACACCGACACATTTTGTTTGTCACCCAGCTGTATCCAGTCTAATGTGTCTTTTCATTCCAGACAAATGATGAATGTGTCGTTTGGAATGTTATGTGCGGCTGTATTTATAGCAGCTATTCATTTAGTTCTATGCTCAAATTACCATGTTGCTATAGAAAACGTATAAGATTTGCATGTATGACTTTTTCTATTGTTTTTACAGTTTACAACGCAGCATGTATTATAACCCATTTAAGAAAAATATTAAACAAATTTGGAATTGTGTAAATATACAGGGTTATCCAAATTAAGTGTCCACCATTAGTAACTTTGTTATTAGTGAAAATACAAAGTTGTTTGAATTAGCAAACTAGTAGCATTTTTAACGCTGGTAAAAATGAGAAATAAAAAAAAACAATTGAGAGTCGTTATTTTGATTTTTTTCAGTAAAATAACATTTTTTTAAATGGAAACCCCTGTATATTATATTTTTTTCTGTTAAAGCATCAAATTTTAAACAAAAAAGTTCATAATGACTTTTCCGCTAAAGTCAAAAATAAAGTCAAAATAACGATAAATATTTTTAATTATTTGCAGTATTATAATATTAAGACGGCTATGAAAACAACATGGCGTTCGCGATTTGACAGCATTAAGATAAGCGACAAATTGTTAAACTGGACATACTCGCAACTAGAAGGCTTTGGAAAACAATGATAAAATCAAATAATGTCAAACATTAGTGTAAATACTTGTTTATAAGCTTTATTGTGTCATTAATTTAAAGAAAAATGTTTTCCCATGAAGAAAAGTGTGATATGTTAGAATGCTATTTAGTGTGCAGAAAATCCTCCTTGATAGCAAGAAAATACTACAGTGAATTATATCCCGCTCGCATTCAACCGTATGAACGATATTTTCTGAGACTTTATCGAAAATTTAGGGGCAACGAAAATGTTTTTGCTAAAACAAGGGCAAAAAAAGAATTCATAATAAGCGAGGCCACGGAAATTGCAGTTATTGGATATTTTGAAGCTTATCGTGAGAATTCAATAGCAGATATTCTCAAGGACTCTAATTTCAGTTATGGTACTGTTCAAAGGATTTTAAAAAAATACAAATTTATTCCGTATAAGTACCGACCAGTTCAAACGCTTTTGGCAGGGGATCCAGAGAGAAGACTTGTTTTTTGCCATTGGTATCTTAGCTTCTGTCGCCAAAATGTAAATAACTTTCGTTACCTTTTATGGACAGATGAATCAAATTTTTCAAATTCTGGAATGTTTAATAGAAAAAACCACCATTATTGGTCAAGAGAAAATCTTTTGTTAGTACATCCAAGAGGCCCACAAATCCGTTTCAGTTTCAACGTTTGGTGCGGTATAATTGGTTCAAAAATTGTAGGCCCGTTCTTTTATGAGGGAACCCTAACTGGTGAAAGATATGTGGAATTTATGTCAGAAATTCTGACTAATTTCTTAGACGAATTGGATCTTATAAGTAGACATCATCTGCATTTTCAGCAAGATGGCGCACCTGCCCACAACTCCAGAGGTACTTATCATTTTCTAAGTACTACTTTTAATGATCAGTGGATAGGAACAAATGGCCCAATACAGTGGCCTCCCAGATCACCAGATCTAAACCCACTTGATTACTTCTTGTGGGGTTACTTAAAGAACCAAATTTACAAGCGAAGGTACGATAACCTTGACGCGTTAAAGACTGCAGTTAGGGAAAAGATAACCCAGATAGATGGTAGGACCATACTTAAGACAGTTCGAGTAGTTGAAAAACGTGCCCAAAAATGTATTGAAGAACAAGGTGGTGTTTTCGAGCATCTTCTTTAAAAAAAATTGTTATTGTATTTTGTAAGATTATAAGTTGATGTTGAAAATAAAGTTTGTCGATACAATTTAATTGTTTCAGATTGGAGGCCATAACTTCAACAATTTGTAACCTAGGAGAAAAGCTATTGTAAGCTTTTTTGTTTAAAATTTGATGCTTTAACAGAAAAAAATATAATATACAGGGGTTTCCATTTAAAAAAATGTTATTTTACTGAAAAAAATCAAAATAACGACTCTCAATTGTTTTTTTTTATTTCTCATTTTTACCAGCGTTAAAAATGCTACTAGTTTGCTAATTCAAACAACTTTGTATTTTCACTAATAACAAAGTTACTAATGGTGGACACTTAATTTGGATAACCCTGTATAGCAATTTAACACAGTGAATCTTGAGTTATTCCAGATCTCTGCGATGTCGCGCGCATGCGCTCAAATTGATGGCCATCACCACCCACTTTGCACGTAGCGAATAAATATAGCATGAACCACGCGACACGTCCGTCCGTTCAGCCAACAATTCAGCATAATTTTCGGGGAGCCGCGTTGCTGCGTAGGCTTTAAAAGTTGACTTCTTAGAAAAATATCGACATTCAAAACTAAAGCAGCTCATGTAGAAGGCAAGGGATTCAGTTTCAAACAAGAAGGCATCTCAACTTCTGGATGACTTTTTTTCCGTTCTGTATCGTTGGATCTCTATTAAGGGTACATCGACGGATATTGATTCACTCTTCTCGATTCAGCACGGCAATGTCAGTTTTAAAACGCCCCTGGGACCCAACCGAGCAAACCGCAGTGAAAGATACGGGCTGGTATCCGAATACAGGGCTATTCACATAAAAGATCAGTTCTCTCGTAGGTGATAAAGGGAATTTAAGTCCTATTCCATAAAGATTGCAGTTTGATGGATCAATCTGATAAATTGTTAAACATTTATATGTATATCGAAATAAGTCAGCTCAAAACGCCATCTATCACCAAAAACGACCACTGTGGAGAGCGCATAGCTGCTCTTAGTTGGAACTGCTAGAGATCTCAGTTCACATTTAATAGCCCAGTCACCACGTGACCGCTAGATGGTTGACGATTCTGGCAATGTAGAGTAGATGAGGTCTACTTGACATTGAATTAAATAAGCATGCCAAATAGACCACATCTACTTTACAGCCATCTAGCGGTCACCTGGTGACTGGACCACTAAACGTGATCTGAGATCTTTAACAGTTCCAACTAATAGCAGCTATGCGCTATACGCAGTGGTCGATTCTGATGATAGATGGTGCTTTGCGCTGTCTTATTTCGAGAGACCGTCCTCCTGGATAGAGGATAGTTGATGCTTTCGTTATCCCAGAGACGAGAGATCAAGCCATAGTCTAGGCTCATGAGTATCCAAGAAACACGAAGCATCTGCGTTTTGGTCGGACGAACGAAAGCATTATGCTTAGCTTAAACATTTATCTATCAAAGCTTTTGATAGAAAAGGGCACCATCTAGAGACAACATTAGGTATGTGTGACGTAACCATTTGAATGAGACCGTTCCATTTTTTCATTCTCTGTTCCAGCGTCCCCAACGCAAAATTGTCCCGTTTTCGCAAATCGCACAAAAATATGGGAGCTGGTCGCATCTTAAGCTCTCGCCGATCTACTCCTTAGTTTTCAACTATCGGCATCCTCCCCTTCCCCCTTTCTGAATATGAGTCTCGGGAATTGGCATACCAATAAACATAGCCCTACTGAGCGAGGGCCGTGGCAAATGCTTGTTCCGGAAGTTGTTGTATCCAGTATACAACTTCTTCCCGTCCAAGTGATTGTGCACTCGTTAAGGAATACCTCAGTACCGATTGCCGGGTGGCGATACAAGTCCGCCAACGGGCGACTTTAGGTCTATTTAACATCACTAACACGTAAAAAGAAGGTGGTAGACAAGGACCAGTCGACCGAGGCAGTACCACCCGCTAGCTTTTCCCAGGGTGTCTTATAAATGTCCGCATGTTTCCACACCCAAGCTATGCAGTCGGTTATCTACCAAAACAAAGAAATTAATGATGATGGATCCCTCGAGCACTAAAAACTCCGGACGTAAACTCACTCCACTCTCGGAATGTCCGGGTGGAGGGTGGGCACGAGGGAACAACATCGAAGATAAAATTTGTTTTTCGAACATCTGCGGGATCAACAGCAACATTGATGTTGTTCATCACTACCTGCAATCCAATCGTCCCGCCGTGCTTTTCTTGGCGGAGACAAAAATCTCAGAGACTGCACCGATTAACCATCTCAACTTCCCAAACTAGGAGGTGCACTCCAATCTGAGAAAGAACGGGGGAGTTGTGGCTTTTGTCCGCAGCAGTCTTTCCTGCTCCAGGGATCTTTCTTTGGAATCAGACCGGAAGGACATTCTGTGGCTTCGCCTCAACTCCAAAACATCACCCAAATTTATTTGCTGCCTTTATCGCTCTCCCTCGAACCATAACTGGGATGACCTACTCGAATACCTCGCCGTCCAGATCGACTTCCTGAACATCAATCACCCCGCTTCAGAGGTAGTTCTTCTCGGTGATTTCAATGCCCATAATGAGCTTTGGTTGGGCTCAAATAAGACCGATGCAGCAGGTCGTGCAGTCGAAGCGTTCGCTCTTACTCAAGGGCTGACCCAGCTGGTGACGAGCCCTACTTTTTTCCCCCGCGTCTCGTCACACGCCAGTAGCCTGCTGGATCTCTTTCTGACCACGCATCCTGCCCCTTACAGCACTGCTGTCCTGTCCCCCCTGGGTAACTCAGATCACGGTGTTGTGGAGGTTAGGTTTCGGTCAGAAGCCGCTGTGGCAGCAGAAACTCGCACAGGCCGCAAAACTTGGCATTACGGACATGCCGACTGGGAGGGGCTCAGAGACTTCTTCTCTAGCTTTCCTTGGAGAGATGTCTGTTTCACTGACGCGGATGCGTCGACTGTCTGTTCTTCAATAACCGAAATTATCCACGTCGGAATGGAGGAATACATCCCTCACACAGTGAAAGTTCCTAAACCAGGGCCCAACGGCTGGTTCAACAAATCGTGTGACACTGCTCGCCAGCAGAAGATCAAGGCCCACAGAACCTACTTACAAAACCCCACTGTAGAGAACAGACAAGCCGACGTCGAGTCCAGAAACAAATATAACGAAGCGGTTCGCAATGCCAAAAACCAGCATGATATAAAAGTTAGGCACAGGGTAATGTCGCAGCGCAATGGCAGTCGGTCTTTCTGGACGCTGGCCAAGCAGATTGAAAAGAACTTCTCACACAGTAGCCTTCCACCACTTACGTGTCAGGATGGAACTATTGTATTCGACTCAAAGGCCAAGGCGGAAGTGCTAGCCAAGATCTTTGCTGCCAACTCCACCATGGACGTCCCCACCAACGCCCAAGTGCCGTCAATTCAAAGGGTTCCCCACACTATGCGGGAGGTAACATTCAGGCATAAGACCGTAAGACCAGTGCTCTTGTCGCTCGACATCAACAAAGCTTCTGGTCCGGACTTGATTCCTGCCATTGTACTGAAGGGATGTGCAGCGGAGCTTGCTCCAGTTCTTTCGCGTCTCTCAGATATCTTATGAATCCGGCACCTTCCCAGAAAACTGGAAATTTGCTCATGTACAGCGCATCCCAAAAAAAGGATCTTAAACCGACCCTCACAACTATAGGCCTATAGCTCTGCTTTCTGTTATAAGTAAAGTGATGGAGAGGTGCATAAATCGCGAGCTTCTAGACTACCTCGAACGTCACAGCTTGATTAGCGACAGGCAGTACGGTTTCCGGTACCAACGATCCACAGGGGACCTCCTAGCTTACGTCACGCAACTGTGGAGTAAACTCATCCAGTCTCATGGTGAGGCTCATGTCGTTGCTCTTGACATCACGAAAGCGTTCGATCAGCTGTGGCACGCTGCCCTCTTAAGCAAACTTCCATCCTACGGCCTCCCAGAAAAGCTTTGCAGATGGGTGGCTGCCTTTATCTCTGGCCGCAGGATATCCGTCGTAATTGACGGATTCTCCTCTTCATCCCACAACGTCAACGCGGGTGTTCCCCAGGGATCGGTCTTGGCTCCAACACTGTTTCTCTTACATATCAACGACCTCCTTTCCTGCACGATCAACCCAATCCACAGCTTCGCTGATGACAGCACTCTACATGCAGGAATTCAGAGTGACAAGCCGATATCTGCCGCTGAGCTGGAAAAAAGAAGACTAGCGACGACTTCTTCTCTGACAAGAGACCTGGAGGCTATCACTGCTTGGGGACGCAACAATCTTGTACAGTTCAATGCTTCTAAAACACAGTACTGTACTTTGACGAACAAAAAGCGTCCTAGCGCTCATACAGTTTCGATGGACGGTCGAGTTCTACCAAAGAGCCATTCATTTCGGCTGGTCGGAGTCCAGATCACCGAGGACCTGATCTGGCACGAACACATCTCTTCAATAGCTGCAGCTGCTGGGAAAAAGCTAGGCTATTTGGTTAGGGCTAAGAAGTACTTTTCTCCGCATGACCTTCTCACTCTATACAAGGCCCAGATAAGGCCTAGCCTCGAGTATTGCTCACACATTTGGGGTGCTGCCGCCCCGACTGCATTGTCCATGCTCGATGCTGTCCAGAGGAGGGCGGTCCGACTGATCGATGACTCTTCTCTAACAGACAGTCTCGGGACTCTTTCGCACCGGCGGGCCGTCGGCGATCTAGCTCTTTTCTATCGCTACACCAACTGGCTTTGCTCCTCAGAGCTCTCTTCCATGATGCCGCCGCGCGATGTGCCTGCCAGACAGACCCGCCTGACTTTGGCGTCCCATTCTAACCGTGTCAAACTTCGTACATCCAGAACTGGACGATACGACCGCTCCTTTGTCCCGAGGGTGTCTAGATTGTGGAACAATCTACGGGAGGAAGCGTTTCCCAGTTCTACTAACCTTAGGCAGTTCAAAAATCGTATTAACAAAATTTCTTTGGGATCATCATAGCAGCCGCGGTGTTCCGGCATTTAGGCTTCTGCCTGCGCGGCTGTTTCGATATAAAAAAAAAATAGATCATACACGAATCATCATGGCTTACGGTATTCCTATTTACGATAAGATATTTGAGGTTATGGTCAACTACTGTGGTAGTTGTGATTAGATGACTTCTCTGATGCGTCTTTAAAAGTGGCATTTAGCAGACTAGAGCACAGTTTTCTGAACCAGACTATATCGATATTATTCTATCTTAAACCTTACGGCAACGTTTCTACCTGGATATAGCCAACAATATGATACCAAAGATCATAACTCCATCTAAAATTCATCATAAAATATATTGTCATTGCCATTTGTACTTTAAATAAGGCCACGGTAGTGGCCGAAACGTCAGTAAAAAGTAATTCAAACATATGTGGTTCCACTTGGCGGCCAGACAAGCATGGAGTTCTATAACCAATAGTATTGTTTTATTAACAGATTTGTGAAAGGTAAAATGCGGTTAATATTTGACGATTCACCCTCTTGTTTCCAAAATTTTATGCAGAGATAAATACGCTTGCTTTCAGTTATTAGACTGGGCTGGACATACGTAGATAAGCAGCAAACAGAGATGAATTTGGATTAGTGGTAGCAATGATTAACGTATTTATATGAGGATAGCCAACTTGATGCTTTATTCGCGCGTCCAAAAAGTATACGAGATGAAATGAGTAGCATCATTTATGAGAATTTGTCACAGCTATTTCTATATTCACTATATATACTTTGAACATGTTAGTGTATCATACAGGAACATAAAAGTACATATAGGTGACTATAACGTCGTCTACGTTCCTATAAACTGTACCATCTATGAGACTGACATTTTCAAAGTATATAATTATAGAAAAAAGCGACAAATTCCCATAGATGACGCGCTAGTATCTCATTTCATGGAGGATAATTTTTTGGTATATAGCATTAGCTTGGCTGTATTTAATACGTCTATCAATGTTTGTAAACAACTTTCATTAGCACTGCACGAAGAAAAGAAAAAATTAAAGTTAAGCTGGCATTTTTTATCTGTACATGTGTTTATTTTATGATGTGTATTGTCTAAATTTTCTTGTATATGTTTTATTACAATTTTCTTGTTCTATACCATCTTCAGGGTGGACGGAATAAACTCTTTTGAATTGAAATGAAAGTTGTTCCTACATTCCATTCTAACTTCTATGCCTCTATCGTCACATATTATGTACACCACACCCTGTATTCCGTATATTCTTGGGACATTTCGCTTGGCCTGCTGTTTCTGATTGTTTTGCTACAATCTGTCGATAAAGGAGAAATTCTGCCAGCAGCTTGCGGTCAGTGGCTTGTTTCCGTAGCTTGCAGCGGTCGAACGACTTTGCCGTCCGTTCAGCTTCTTTTTATGATACTTTATGGCAGCTGGGAATATCGGGAAGATAAGCGAGAATGTTTTGAGAGTAAACAGAAAAGGAAAGGTAAACACTCTAAGTAGCGGATAAATGCATTAGAGTTAGAAGGATAAGGGCACGGTGCAGAGGTTAAAGGAAAAGAGAATACATAAGCAGGGTTTGGAAGATAACAAAAAACTGAAAATTAGGTTATATGGGACTTAAAAATATTTATATGGTGATTTTCAAGAAGCCCCCGCCCTACTTATCTTTTGAAGAGATAAAATCAGCAAGCTGAAATTCGGAGTAATGAAATTGATGCATGAATAATATATTTTATTCGTGAAAATAGGAGTTGAAAATTTCAAGACAGCGACTGAAACGTCATTTTGGAATATTTTTTACTTTAAAGCTCCTTATGAGTATCTTATAACTCTTCTCGAAAAAAAATCACCACCTTTGACAGATGCAAGCGGCCCGGCTGCCAAAGTTGAGCGTTTTTTTACATTGAGCCGGTTATAAAAAAAAATTCATCAAAACGCTATAGTATGAAACATTAGTATTCTTCTCTTGGAAGGGTCTATCGTATGTGTAATAAAATATAAATCATTCTATTTTAAAAAACTGGATTTTTTGCTGAATATTTCGTACTTTATTGCACATTCAGATCGATAAAAGTAGACGCAGCCTAGTTGTATTCAAGGATCCCGATACTAGCGTAGTGAGAAGCGAGGAGAAGAAAAATTCGCGCTAAAATGTTTTGTATGTGATGCGTCATTCCTAATTTCTCTATGATGTGGCTTAATTAGACGCATGTGTGGTGCTGATTGCCTGTATTGCATCTCAAAGTTGTTGAAAACGCAAGAAAAAACGGGAAAAATCGGAATGTATAACTTAGAACATAACCTCTCTTCAGAAAGGACAACAGAAGTAACCCATCTGGCGCAGCTAATAGATATATTTCATGGGCCGCATATTCAGTAACAATTTTCTCACATAGCAAATATCACTGATTTTATACACATACACAATCATCCTATCTTGCTACTCAACCAACTTTCTTTCTTCCGCATTATCTCAGAGATAAACAATACAGACTACTCGGTTTTCTGCTACCAACACGCAACCAACAATGCATGTCGTGACGTTGGATCATTGCTCCATAGATGGACACTTTCCATGGCGCTCACAGCGATCATAGCGAGCAAATGAGAAATGAATTCTTTGTACATTAAAAAGTTTGCAGGATGACATTTTGTGGGTTTTTCAAGTTTTTTAAGGGTTTTAAATATTGACCCTGCAAGTCGTCAAAAAAAAACAAAGATGATCTTGTCAGGTTTACCATCCCCAGATCTACTACTACCGACTATTCCACCTTCCATGACCTGTCCATTTCGAATAATCATACAAAATACACAATATCCCAGCTTGGCAGTTATTTAATTTGGAAGCTGCCCAATACGGACAAAATTGCGTTACACAGATAATAAAAATCCTGATCGGAATAGAACGACGCACTTTGCTGTTTGCACAGCGGCACGCATTCCATTGAAATATTACCATCCGAGATTGCGTTTTTAACAGATTTAAATTTATATGGAAATTACAGAGCTTTAAAAATAAATATTTGCACACATATGCGCAAGCCCGTGGGCCACCAGGGCTCCATGGCATTTTTCACATGAAAAACTGGCATGATTGTTATATACGTATACTAAAAAGATGAAATAGTGATCCGGCGTAAATGAATCTCCTATAATATGATACAAAACGGTCTGACCGACATACACACCGACGTCATGCACTAGTTGCAAGGCCGCAGAGACGAAAACCTGTTAAAAATCGGGTACGTTCGGTAGGACTTCCGTCACTGTCATTCTAAAAGTAATTTAAAAAAGTATATGAAGCTATACAAAATGGCATTGTGTAGGTTGACTCTGCACATCTTACGGAATTCTGTCATCAAATTGATTGAAAGTTGGCTACGAGCCTGTACAACAAAGGGATTATATGGATCATGTCAGTCAAACAGGCTCTTGCAGTTTGTACATAGTCAGCATAGACTTGACAGCATTGCGACCTAGCCTACCGCCCTACGAACAGTACCGATCACCCACCAACGTGCAAGCCCAGCACAAGGTTGCATACGCAGGCAGACGTACGCTAGTTGAATGGCTCGGCACACGTACCTATAACGAAAATATATATATCATTCAAGCTTTAAAGGCAAATGTGCGGAGGAAACCTATGATGTATGAGGTACGCACAATAACAGGAGTTGGAGAAGTGTAAATTGCTAGCGCCAAAAGGTTAGCATGTACTCCCTTCACCCCCAACATCCAATTTTTAAGCAATGCAAACTATTTTCTTGAAAATGATCAGGATTTGTGTGTTTTTTTTTTCGTTGGAGCTCCGCCGTCGCTAGACCGGTTTTCAAAAATCACATGTACATCACGAAAAACGATGTCGCTCGTCTCCATTGGTCTATCTGTCTGTTCGCTAATCCTTGGACAGTCGATAACTTGAGAAGTTCCGCTCAGGTTTTGAAATTTATCTGAAGATTTCTTGAACTTATTTAGTCTACCAACCCCGGTAATCCTATGCACCTTTTTGGCCATATTTCACATGTATATTCCACGTACATTTGATTGGGAAAGGTTTTCGGTCCACGCCGTCCTGATATCTAAGCTCACCGCCCCGGAAACCGTTCCAGCAGGCTGATCTATCTACTACTATACTACTATAATAGCGCAAGAAACATACGGTTCCAATTTGGCTGACGTTGTAATATGTACAAGAGAGAAGCGTGCAGTATATATGTCAGAAAGGGTGCGCCGATGGCAACACGGCAAGCGGCTGCTGCGGCCGTGGCATCGTCAGTTGGATTGCTAGGCAACGAGGTGCTTCTATCTCTTTCTAGCACACGTATTGCACGGTTCTCTGTCATACACATTACGACGTCAGTGGTATATAGATGTCACTGTGCATAGGGATCATGCACCTAATGAATGATAACTCGATGCAGCGGTACTGCGCTTGACACTGCCGAGCAGATGTGGAAAGGTACAACGTTGCCAGATGGACAGTAACTACCTGTGGGGCGGGGAAAGAATGCCTATGGACTAATTGCATGGGCCAGTCTAACTGACATATTCCATTTATTTTCTCTGTTGTACATGTTCGTTACTGACTTTTTTCTCAGGCGATTCAATTCAAATTCATATTTATTGATGCCAATAGACATATGTACTTGCACAGGTTAAGGATACAAAAGTCAAATCTGTCTTAAAATATAATGCAAAAAACCGCAGAGACATAGACTTCAAACAACAAAGAAAAAGTTTCAAAATATGTATATACTGGAAAAATAGATTCGTACTATAGAAAGCACCAGACATTAACATGCTTTTCGCAATTTCTTTATATTTGTTGACAGGCATGTCTCTGATGTTTTTCGGCGGATAATTAAAAAATGTTATGCCCTGGTACTCTGGAGACTTCTGATGCCTTGAGAGCCAGAAGTACACTGACACTAGATTACTCTTGAACCTTATATTGTATTGGTGAACATCACTATGCATTCTGAACATCATAGGGTTGTCCTTTAATATGTATTCGGAGAGTAATGTTGAAATCCTTAGGTCTCTAAAAGCCTGACTACAATCAGCTCTAAAATCGAAAACCTTAATTATCCGGATGGCCTTCTTCTGAAGGCCAAAGACACGAATGAAATAATGCACAATAAGCTGTTTTCAACACAAATGTACAGTGCAGACCCGAGTTTTTTCACCACATGGGTAAGGTGGACACCCCATTTAAGATGTGGGTCGGCATGCACCCCAGGAATTTTGTCGATAATGTATTCATATTTGAATCACCTAGCTCTTGCACTGAGAACACCATCTGTTGGATTTTGCTTTGATTTAGCAAAAGTCCACTTGCATCGGACCATGCCTTGATATCCGACTGCACGGCTTCCATTCCCAGTATTGCTTCAACAAGAGAGTCGACAGTAAGGGAGAGAGTGGTGTCATCCGCGAAAAGGGTGAAAGTAGCATCCATGCTTGCCAAAAGCAAGTCGTTAATTTACAGCGGGAATAATATGACAACTCCCTTACTTGAGACAGCACTTCTCTCACCGTGACTACCTGGGTTCTCTTTGCCAAATATATATATATATATACAGGGTGACTTTGAAGTTGAGTCATTAATTTTCAGATAATGATTGTAGAAGGAAGATAAACCAAAATATGTGTGTAAAAATAAAAAAAAAATTAAAAAAAAATTTTACCTTGTTTTATAAAGTATCCTCCCGACAAGTATTTCAGTGCGGACCTGTATTTGATCGTGAGGTCCCCTGTGAGGTCTTAAGTCACCTGATTCACGAGCCCGTTGTACTACATTAACAAAGGCACGAGGGGTTGGTTGCACTCGATTGGGAAACCGATCCGCATAAACATGTGCCATTTTTTATTTCGTTTGAGCCACGCAACAGACACTATTCACACGCGACTGAAACTGACTGTATGTATAACTGAACTGAATTGTAATCGTAAAAACATCGTTCCAAATTCTTTCGCTTTTTTGTTTCCGATGCGATGAACCGTTGTTGCCAAACACGAACACATGATATTATTGAGACAGGGCGGTACTCAAACTTCCAAAGGGCTATAACTTTGTTACTTTAATTTTACCAGAAAAATGGTAAAGGAAAAAACATTCCTTTTGACCAGATCTACACACTGTTAAAATAAATGACTCAACTTCGAAGTCACCCTGTATATATAAAGAGGGAAATAGCAATATCGGTAAAATTATAGTATTCAAGTTTGTGGATTAGGAGCGTGTGATCCACAGGATCAAAAGCTTTATAGTGAGATCACAAAAAGGTGTAATTTCACTCGAGAGAGTTCAGTAAATTACGCTCAACTGAATCCTTTATGAATGAACTGTTGACATCGTTACGTAGGAAGAGACAACCTAATTGACGCCATTTTTGTTTACTTTTCAATGGATTTCGGGACCACACTCGTATGCTTGTACTGGCCCTCCTCTAACAATTCCTGCGGGCGCCTATGGTAGTTGGTGGCACCAAAATGACAGGGCCCGACAGTTACTGTCACACCTGTATATTATGGCATCTGTGACAATACCATATACAGGGTGATTCAGAAAACTGTGACAATTTCGATAGCGAATGAAGTAGATTAAGAAATCTTCATATAAACATGAGGCCCAGGATTACCCCTTACCGAGAAATAAAAAAAAAATCTCGTGCCTGAGATTATACCATGGAAAGAGACTTCCTTACTTTTTCGAAGCAACTGTTATATTTTTGTCGCACTATTGCTTTTGGAGAAAAGTCGTTTGAAAAAACCGTACAAAAAACATCGACCTACTTAAAATACGCTAAAGCTAGTGAAGTTTGACATTGGAAGTTACATGTATTGTATTAACAGAGTAATTATATATCACTACAACGTTATATGGAGAATATTCATATTTTGTCCTTATTCAGTCTTATCAGAGGCGTAGAAATCTACGAGCCCCTTCCCACTTCATTTGGCCCACTACAAGAGTTGTACCAAAATATGCCTTTATAAACTAAACATGACGAAACTATTTACTTCTAAAACAATTTATTTTCTCAAAAACATTTTAGATACACTCTAGTCGTAAAAAATACATATTTGAAATCACTTAGACCTATACTAATAGAACATCTGAACAAATAAACAATATGCGAATAAATGCGCGAAGTTAACAAAGCAACAATTGAAAGATTACCATTGGATAACATCACCTTTATTTTTTATTACGGCTGAAATTCTTTGGGGTATAGTATTACCCAAGTTTTGGCAAACATTTGGTGTAAAATAATTCCATATTTCTTGAAGCTTTTGTCTCAGTTCGGTGATTGTACGAGCAGGATGTTGTCGTAGAACCTTTTTCATCTCGTGCCACAAAATTTCAATAGGAGACAGATCTGGACTGCTAGAAACCCATTTCAAAAGTGGTACATTATTTTCTTCCATTCATTTTATAGCCTTTTTTGAGGTATGGCACGCTGCACCATCTTGCTGAAACACAAAATCTTGGCCGGATGTCAAATATTCTTCCATTACTGCATGTTGTAAAAGCGATTCTTCTAAAATTGCCAAATATTTGTTTGTATCCACATTTCCATCAACAAAATGAAGTTTTCCTACTCCTTTTGATGACATACTGCCCAGACCATAATGGTTGCTGGAAATTTCACTTTTCTCTTCAGACAGTCAACATGGAATGCTTCATTTTTTTGCGAATAACTCTACTGCGTCTGTCACCAACACAAACCTCGAATCGGGCCTCATCCCTCCATATTGCACACCATTGTCCAGGTGTCCATTGTCTATGCTCTTTAGCCCATCTAAACCGCTTTTTCTTTTACAGTGGAGTTAATAGTGGCTTTTCTTTGGCCTATAAACAAGTTGTGCAACTTTTGGGTTTTTACTTCACTTTTTTTTATGAGAAAACTTACCTTGCAAGTGCTAAATCCTAGTTTGTGGGCCTCTCTATGAGTTGTGTACCTCGAAATTCTCCTTCCAACAGCATCACTCCACAGAGCACTTAATTGTAAATAATTGGCACGCCTGTTTTTCACGATTATTCTTCTTAATGCTCTTCGGTCGGCATTTGTGATATTACTTTTTCTCACATATCGTGGCTTAATATTAACTGAAGCAGTTACGTTATATTTTCTAACAATATTTCTCACACTGTACCGCGATAAGTCTAACAAAGTTGCAATTTCCGAGTTTGATTTCCCAGAATTAAAAAATTTAATTATCAGTAACCGAAGTTTCCCACTAATAACCTTTCCTCTACCCATTTTGAAAACCTTAACTACCCAAAACTATTTTAAACATATTCTGACAGCTGTGATTAATAAAAACAATTGTCATGGCTTTTATTTTTCGCAGCCACCTATGCGCTTTATTTTTTTATTATGTTGATATGCTGTAATTGCAGCATGTGTTATTTTTATGCTGCAAATTTGATTAGGGAGTGATGAAGTTGGTGTTTTCTACTATATATTATCAAAATATTCATTGTTAATATTTTAAACCTATAACACCCTACTACATTTTTATTATTTGTGTTTGATAAGAAAAAAACGTCGATGTTTTGAAGTCTGGTAAGTCGTCGTCGTCGTCGTTTAATGATAACAAAATTTTGTCCAGTGTTAGTGGTTCGTTTCTGAAGAAAAATTCGTGGACTTTTCTTCGGATTATTGCCTTAGTTTCTTATGAAACGTTGTCCAAAACTACTCTGGCTCTATGGTAACCTTTGGTAGGAAAAATAATGTTGATCCTTCTGTGCTCTGGCAAAATTTTATATACAGTACTAATTGATGCTCCTGAAACCAAACTAATACATGTTGCATATATTATACATTCATGCATTAATAAATCAATCAATCAATATATGAGCAATAGATGTAGCTATCATATTAGTGGGTAAAATATTTAACAGAAGATAATTATTTAGAATAATACATCAAACTACAAAACATTTTAAACTATAGTTCAAAGCTAAATCCTCACCTGATGCTCTTGAAACAAAGGCTACACATTATATATGAGTTTCGGTTGGATAGCGCTCCCGAGAAGGTATATAAATATTTATAATAGTTTCAGAAACCGACAAAGCTCTTTTTGCCCGTTTTCTTGGTAATTGGCACTCGTCTAATAAGGCAGTCATGTCGAAATATCATTTTAAAGGTTGTCTCACAAAAATGAATGAGGCACACAAAAAAAAATTCAATCGTACGCCACAGACCGTCGGAAATTCTTCTTCGGAAGTGCTATTGTGGCGGCTTATCTACCGAAAACGGACCAATAGGAACGAGGAACGTACCGGTCAGATGATTTATTACTCCGTACGTTCTTTGGATAGATTATGGAAATATTTCCACGTTTTTTCATTTTCATTTCTAATATCAATAAAAAATAACAATAAAATACAGAAAACTGTGGAATTGTTGTATTCTGGGCAGTCACATGGACAAAAACAGCATGTTTGCTTGTTCAACGGCGAGTATGCCACACATTTTTCACCACCAGAATCATCAGCCTCTAGCTGCCACAGTGGTGACTGGGCTATCAAACCCGAACTCAGATCTCTACAGTCCTAACCGATGCTGCTATACAGTCTTACAGTGATCGATTCTGGTAATAGGTGACGCTTATTTCGACTTAAAAAATAATTCTTATTGCGTACTCGTTTAAATGGAACAATATGATCTTGAATGGAGAACCTCATCAGCGTAGAATCAGGAACATAAGTTCTTGGTATAAAAAAGTGTTAGTTAAGGTTATACGGAAACATCCATGGTAAATTAGTTTTTATCATCTGAATGTTTATACTGACGGTTTGATACATAAGGCTGAACTCTGCCTTCAAGAGTATAATCGATTCAGTATTCATGTACTCAACTGTCTCTGCTTACAAAATCTTTGAAATTGTCATACACCAGAATATCAATGAACTTAGTGAAAAATTTATAGACTGCTGCGTATATGCAAAAACTATGAAGTATTGATATAACTTGTGCACAGAAAAGTTCTAGAGAATGAACAGACTTTGAAAATGAGATCTTTAGGTATTCAATTGGCTACAGCAATTAATTTATTGCAAAAATAACAATTTTCAAGTTTACATTTAACTGAAAGGTGCATAACAGTAAATATGACCCAATAACCAAAAGTTTAAATCATGCTAGCCATTAACAATCAAAGAAAACCTCATCAGTAATGTTATAAGATTATTGCAAACTCCTAATTATCATTCATTTTTAGAAATTAATGGCCTTTTCTGACGAGATGTCTGCCAATGTAACCGCTCCAGAAAATTGAACTTATAATGTCTCACTTTAAAGGTATTTTGTGGCCAACAACTCTTCTGTGGAACATTTAAGCTCACACTAAAAAATTTTATATAAATGATTTTCAGTTCTCCCTGCAGTAGCCATACTGTTATATAAAGCTCTTTCAGAAATTCCATTAAATCCCGTTTTCATAAAACGACTATCCATTTTTCCCAAAGGCACATCTGAAGCTAATAGTTTTATATTTTTGCTTTTGCAATGCTGGGTGGTATTTGGATGTTTCCATTTTATCGTCCTTTTTGAACTGATGTACAGCGACCCTCCAGTATTTGTTTTGTAAATGAAATTTACATTAACAGAAAACGGAAAAAAACAGGATACTAATATTTTATAGCTCTCGGCTTTTGAATCAAATGAGAGTCTATCTTCCATGGCCGTCCAGGAGAAAATCTAAAGAGGCCATATCTGTAAAAAATATAGTCACTCGAGACTATTCAAACCCAGCCGTTAAGGCTGGCAGATACGCTTATGCTACAAGTATGCATAAGTATGTCGTACGACGTGATGTGGTCATCAAGAATACAGATGTTTCTCAATCAAATGGATAAGTGAGCAAAAATCAACCTTCCATCAATTTAACTTGTGCAAAGTAATTGATGGAACGCGACAACGAGAACGGACAAATTGTGATGTCTTTGCCAGCCTTTGAAGCAGAGAGTTGACCCTACTCAGACCCAACAGCTTAGGCTGGAGAATTAGTTAAAACAGATGACCTTATTATTATTGGCAATGACTAAACAAGCTTTTCTGGAACCTTCGTAACACCAGTGCACTTTCATTTTCATTTCCATAGTGGAAAAAGTCACCAAAACCAACAAAATTCATCATTTCGGTGGCACGTTTATTACGTAACTGCTTTGGTACCTACTTTGCTCTTGCATATTGGAATCAATAATTAAACGGTAAACCTTGAGGTGAATGACTTTCTCGCAAAAACAGCATTTTTGTGCAATAGGTCAATTAAATCAAGAAGCTGAATATACATACAGATCCAAATAAGCCAGCTCCAATGGTTCATTTTGATTTAACAAAATGGGTTTAATGCCCTATATCAGAGTTTCTCAAGCGGTGGTTCGCGAACCCCTAGAGATTCGTGAGCTATATGAAGGGGATTCGCGAAAAAATTATCGCAATGGCGGATTTTGTCCGCAATATTGCAACACCGCCGCTACAACAATACGGCAAGAGTTCTACTTCGGCGAATCGAGAACTTTCTGAGAATCCACTGGAAAGAACGAGAATAACGTCTGCAGATATAAAAAGATAGCAGTCACGGAAGTACGAGTACAGTCGAACGCGCTTCGTGAGCCGTACTCATGTCGAACGTGAAATTAAATAAATATAATAATATTCTGTAAAATTAAGATGAATAGTTGGTTAAAAATGGGCAGTTTCGTGAACTCTGACGAAAAGCTAAATGAGCAATCAACTATTGTTTCTTATTTGGTTCCCGATTTGGGTCCAGCACAGGGTAGCAACATTGGAAGTTACATCTCACCTTCTCGCCAGAATAAAAGTAATGATAAAATAGACAAGCATGGTGGAAAAAAGGAAAGAAACAAAAATACGACACTGACTATTTCCAAATGGGTTTTTATTTCACCGGGGAAGAGTCACAACCTAAACCGCTTTGTGTAATTTGTAACGAAGTCCTGGCCAACAGTAGTTTAAAACCATCGCTTCTTCGTCGGCACCTTGAGACAAGACATCCGGATTACAAGGATAAACCTATCGGTTATTTTAAAAGGAAATTGGGAGGTAATAATAACTGTAGTGTTTCTTCTTTTCTGTCGGCTTTCAACGCAGATAGTAAAATAAATGGCTCTTGAAGCATCATTTCGAGTTAGTTACAGAATCTCAAGATCTGGAAAACCTCATACAGTGGCAGACAATTTGATGGAACCTTGTGCTAAAGACATCGCAATGTGTATGCTTGGAGAAATTGCGGCAAAAAAATGACCTTGTGCCGTTATCAAACAGCACAGTGTCACGAAAAATTAACAATTTAGCGAACAGTGTTGAAAGTGAACTTTTGAAAAGGATAAAATTGAATTATTTTGCTATTCAGCTTGAAGAGTCGACCGATGTAGCAAACTGTGTAATATTGTTCATGTATGTTAGATATATTTTTAAGAATTCCATTCAAGAAGATGAGTTATTTTCAAAACCATTGGAAACTTATACGACTCGTACAGCAATTTTTAATCTGATCAATAACTATTTTGAAAAACATGAAATCAACTGGTCATTTTGCTTAGGTGTATGCACAGATGGTGCAAAAGCAATGACTGGAACATGTTCTGGTCTTGTGGCGCGAATAAAAAAGATAAACGAGATTATAGAATGGACTCACTGCTGTATTCATAGGCAAGCATTGGCATGAAGCGAATTCCTGCAGAGCTAGCCAGTACTTTAAGCAAAACTCTAAAAGTTGTCAATTTTATAAAGTCCCGTGCTACAAATTTTCGTATATTCCGTGAACTTTGTGTGGACTTGAGAAGTCTCCACGTCTCTTTATTACTTTATACAGGAGTTAGGTGGCTTTCTCCTGAGAAAGTTTTGACCCGCTTGTTTGAATTGAAGTCTGAAGTTCTGGCATTTTCTCTTGACCAACTTGCATACTTAGCCAATATTTTTTCTAAATCAAATGAAATAAATATGTCTTTACAAGGTCAAGGAATCACCATTTTCAATGTTCATGATAGAATAGAAGCCATGCTAAAGAAGTTCAACTTTTGGAATCAATGTCTGCAGATGAATGAGCACGATTGTTTTGGTTCTCTCAGCAGCTTTTTATTAGAGAATAAAATTCAACTCGACGAAAACATTGAAAGAGATATTACTGAACATCCCAAACAGCTTCAATTAACGTTCCCTATAAACCTGGATCAAACAACTGGGTACGCAATCCTTTTTGAAGGAGATATCATTTTTAATACTTCACCATCTTTATCGGAAAAAGAAAAGTTCATTGATTTATCCTCCGACAATTGTCTAAAAGCTATTTTTGCAGATCATTTTTTAATAGACTTCTGGCTCAATGTAAAAGATCCCTATCTTCGCAGAAAATCCATGAAAATGTTGTTACCGTTCTGCACAACGTATCTGTGTGAGACGGACTTACCTCAAAGATAAGTACAGAAATAGATGAAATGTTGAACCCGATCTAAGACTTAAAGCTTTCAGACATTGAACCAAATTTTGAATTTCTTTGGTCCAACAAACAGACACAAATATCCTATTGAGGATTTTTGAAAGTATCGAATTACTTGAATTCATATTATACTAATCCTTTTTTTGTAAGGCTTAGTTAGTTTTAATAACGTTTCTCTAAATGTTTTACGTTACATTTATGTTTTAATTTACTTTGCTCGTTATAACTATTATTCGTATGATTATTAAATTTTGGTAACAGCCAAATAGAACTGTTTTATTTACCCTCACTAACGACTGCTCAGGGGGTTCGCCGATATATTCTAATTCTTATAAGTGGTTCGCAGAAAGAAAAAGGTTGGGAAACGCTGCCCTAGATCCAGCGTTTTTAATGGAAAAACTGACGGCTCTCAAATTTCCTTATAATACCGTAAGATTTATAGGATCCTACATAAACAACAAAAAAATATTTGTGGCATGCAATAGGTGGCACTCAGAGCTGATCTACTGTTGGAAAAGACAGCTAGATTCATTAGTGTGAATAGCTCTAAAACAGTATCGGTAATCGTAATCGCCAGTTTCTGAATCTAGATTTTGTAGCTTATGAGGCAAAATATCAAGGGTGTTTTTCGGAAAGTTCTCTAAACTGGCACAGATAGGAAAAAAGAAATGATGCTTTTTACGCACTCAGCTGTAAAATAGCTTCGATGGAGGAGGTATATTACGTAGTACGCTCTGACCTATCCACATATATCATACCCAACTAACAATTATCACACCTATTAGAGTTGCAAGAATGATTATACAGTATTCCTTACACAGCATTGTATACTGTAAGAAGATTGGCAAAACCCTCTTAGAACAGCTACACAAGCGGAATGGGCATACCTAATAGGACACTTCAGTCATTTAAGAGGTTGTATAAGAGCTGCAGGTAACAGTTATACAACAAAAGTGTAAGCCAATTGCAGCCGCTATAGGACATTTGCGTCAGTGCAAGATTCAGTTTTTGTCAACTATACAGCTGTTCTGTTATGTGATTCTACTTTATTACAACAAAACTATTTCTTATGTATTGTATAGACGAAGTGGACTAACACAATACAGTCATCTTGTTTACTTACATATCGGCCATTGTCAATTTAATACACAGGTATATAATAAACTTCTACACTGTGATATAGGGCTATTGAATTACTTGCGCAGCAAATTTTATTGTGATTATCGTGCAAAGTAGTTACGCAATTTCTACAGGCTTCTCATTTCATGCATATTTTGATAATGATCAAAAGTATGTCTAGATTTTTAAGATGGACAACTGATCTTATCTGCGTCAAATCTTCCACAAATCCTATATCTAGACACAATTACACTAATGTTTATCACTTTATATCTGTAATTTCGAACTGAAACATAATTATATATATGGCTGGTGGTTGTGCATAATCATGGCATCGTCCATGTTTTCTTCAGTTTATTAGAATATTTTGGAGTTGCCTGCAGGTGTTATACAACAATTTGACAAATATCTAAAATGAAATACCGACAGAGTCCAATGATTTACCCAGAATTTGTGCCAGATCTATATCTTGTGTTTGAACAGTTGATAAAACCTTTTGAACCAATATGCATGCGTTGTTTGTCTTAAATCATTGGTTATGGCATTTTAACAAAAATATGACAGCAGAAAGTTAAGTTATGGTGAAGTTGTATACCAACATATTTAGCATATGTACAGCCTTTAACAGTTACTAAGACCCGTATCGTCAGTCGTCCCTACAATTGTGTCAGCGTCAGCGCTCTCCTATTGTGAAGATATGTTTTCTTTTTAAATTGTAGGAAATTTCAGGCTGATAAAACATGATATAACTCAAAAGCAAGCACAATTTGATGCAAATAGAAGTAGAAAACTATGACAATCAAGGAAGCCATAAAGGCGCCCTACAATTGTAGATACGACTGACGATACGGGCCTAAACAACAGTTGTATAAGTGCTTCCGTTGGGAGCAACTTGTTGGCCAAAGTAGTAATATGCACAGCAAACTAACAAGGCTCGGGTTTGTTTTATAAACGTTACCATGGATGCCACAACACAACAATTTTGTCTAACGTGCAAATAACCGTATAAAATGGTTGTATAAACGTTTATGCAACAGTTAAAAATTTGTCCTATAAGGTGTTGTATAACTATGCTAAAGAATATTTTAAACACCTCATTTTAGAGCAAATATATTTCAGAAAGCAAATTCGCATTCCACACATCATTAAGCCAGCATTTTGGTGTTCAGGCAACAACAATAGAGAGCTTTTATGGCTGAATGGTTCTTTTACCAAAAGCTTTTAGCACTACTTTGCTAGTTGGGTAGGGCTGAATTTAAGAGTAGCATTGGCTAAATTTCGCCCTAGTAAAGCCTGAATTATTATTCTTATCATTTATCATTATTATTATTATTATTATTATCATTATTATTATTATTATTATCATTATTATTATTATTATATGTCACTCAACACATTCAACTACGGTAAAAGTAGTACTAGTATAGTGCTTATTTCTCAAAGCATAATAGTTCCCCTATTATCCAATATGGTTCCCTTGAAGTCCTGCAAATCAATATTTGTTTATATAATGTTTATTTTGACCCTGCCTTCCATGAACACTATGCGGTGCATCATGATCATACAATTACCCTGGGGAGAGTTTAAGTTTCCTCTCTCGTGCCATATCCATGACACAATACACGGCAATTGCCTTCAAACACCAAGCCATGGAAGAGCTAAATTTGAAAGTACACCTTTTTTAAATTGCATTTCCTTATACAACAACCTACCGACTAATATTAAATCAGCCCATACACACAATGGGTACGAGAGAGGAGCACGAGAAGCGTGCCTAGCAACTCCAGTAAGAAGGCCACGGACGCAGCTGCGGCTTGCCGCGTTCCCATTGGCGCACTCTTTCTAGCATAGACTTTGCGCTTCTCTCTCGAACAAATTATCTCGTCAGTAATATTTGAATTTCTCTGTATGTTCATTTCACCAGATGTAGACTTCAACGTTTTTGACATATTGATTGTCTTTTCATTAGCATGCTAATATACAGTTTTGTATTCTATTAACAAACCAAATAAAAAACGGCTCTGAACCTGTACACTTGCCCATTGTTGCTGATAAATACGACCTTTATACTCGGTCATATACTACGAATTCTTAACCCACAAATAAGACTGGAGAACTGCGGGTTGCAGTGCCTTAGGTAAATATTAGGAAAACGTCGTTATGCCATTTTTCGATTATTGGCACTCAAACCAAATAAACTAAAAAACGGCTTTGGACCTGTACACTTGCCCATTGTTGCTGGTAAATGCGGCCTTTATACTCTGTCATATACTACAAAATTGCGACCCACAAACCAGGCCAGAAAACCGAAGGTTGCAGTACCTTAGGCAAATATTGGGAAAACGTCGTTATGCCATTTCTCGATAGGTGGCACTCAAAGCGATTGAGCTACCTGAACGACGCAGCACCTAATGCGAGTTTTAGACATCGAAATATCAGATTATTTACATAATAATCGTGCGAAAATTTTTAGTAATCTGTGTCTCATTGCCATCTGGAAAACTTTTTCGGAACGCCCATGTCCTCTTCGTCCAGCGCTCACTGCTATAAAGTATATGCACGCGGCTGCTACTCGTTTCGAGAGAAAATGGGAAACTCTCGCTTCCTTTGTTATTAAATTTAACGTTGTGTGGGGCTCCATAGTTCTTTTTTTAATTAAAAAGTCTACCACACATGTATATGTTTGTTGTGCATGTACGTTAATTTTTTCAAAGAAATGAATTTCCTCTCCTCGTTTCACATAGAGAAGTTTTTGTCGCCTTGGGTGCTCTGTTTGAGTTTTCCTATCCTAGGTTGGATCTTCTCATGTTCAACTATCAAATTAACCTCGAAGAAGGACCTTCGTTAGTATGTACATTAAAATAAGGTACTTCTAAGACTATGGTAGATTGCGACAAGCTTTTTTTATATATCATAGAGTCCGTATCGCTATACATTGAACGAGCAGTAATATAGAACACATAAAATAATGTGACATCTTCCTAAAAGATTATACCGAGGCTTCCTACAAAGATATACCACTGGAAACAAAAGTAAGAAGTCACTTAATCTTTTGTTTGACACAAGTTTTTCCCCCATGAGGATGACAGCGACAGGAGACCGCGACACGTGACAACGGCGGATTGTAGGCGACGGGAGACTATGTAACGGTTTCACCGTCCGATTGTATTTATTAAATCACTTCTCGATTATCATTTCAGAATCGCAATTCATTAATCCCATCTCTAGCTTTTTTACTTGGAAAATTTTTCGCTTGGAGCGCGCTTGATGGGAGTTCCTGATCTGTGATCTTCCTCGCGCTTCCTTTTCACTTGAGCCGCCGATCGAACAAGAGCTAAGAATTTTGTTCTCTGTAGCATGAGGTCATATAGCACCATGTGCTAGCGGTTTGTAGAATGTGTGTCCGAATAGGACAAAATTGTGAGTTTTATAATACTATACAGTTTTATTGCTGGATCTGCCTGTAGTTTATAGATAGTAAGTGGTTTATTTCTTGTACGATTTTAAAATATCCATCGAACGTCATTTTCGACTACTTCGATCATTCGCCATAACTTTAATCAAATCGAGGTAGAAATCGATCCACATCGATTTTACCTCTGTGTGCGTATATATATTCATAGTTCAGTGAAATTATGAGTACGTTGATTATGAATATTCGATATTTGTGTTATGTCAGAAGCATGTGGAGAAATTTTTGATGACCACCATCTTGTTTTACGCATTTTTTTTGCTATTTCATGATTTTATTTTATGAAAGGCATTTCCAATTTTCTGTTTGATTTTATCAAACTATGTAATGTAATTCTAACCTAGAAAATCGTTGGTTCTCTTTTGAGGCAGACTGAGATTGGAAATGCCTTGGCCAGTAGGGCACGTTGCTAATGCACACGGTTCTTTTTCAGATTGGGGCCACCCCCTTTCCCTTTCCCTTTGCCTTTGACTTTTGCCTTTGTCTTTGACTTTGCATTGTTTGGCCTATCACTTCACCCATGCATGTGCCTTGGCAGCGCCATCACCTTTAAGTTCAACTTCGCCTACATCTAGTTTTGAAGCCACTAAATGTGAGGTCACCCCTCATAACTAGGACCTCCACTTCAAGCACCCGGCCATCCTCGCTTCAGTCCAAAATGGACCAGCTCAGAAAAAAGATGAGTGTAAAGTTTTATAGCAGCACCAAAGATTTAAAACTTATTTTGTTCTTTAAAATTTCAATTTCAAATGTAATGAAAGTGCTTTTCAAGTTAAATAAAATCTGTTAAATTTTTGTGTTCTGTTTATTCTTCTATCCTCTAGCCATGCCATGGTTGACACACAGCTACACACCTGTAGATGTCTTCATGCCACCGACTGAGCTACCGGAAGCTAATGGTAACCCCCTTTCTGTGATTGTGCAGAAAAGTTGGAACCTTCATTGCATTCCATCTTTTCTGGACTTTTTGCGGAAAGGAAGCGTTACAACTATGCGGGTATCTATTTTGCATTGGTTTAAACCTGTATCTGTTTTGCTTTGATTTTGATGTGCTCGTTATAACTCGATAAATATGCTGAGAAACGATGGGGTGCCATTGGCATCTGCAAAATCAGGCAAATACGGGGGATGCGGCAACAGCGTTAGCGTATTGGGTGATTTTATCCAAAATTTATGGTAATTATTTTTCAGAGATTTTGAGACATCTTATTTAATTTATAACCGTTTGATGTAAGCCACCGCCAAACAACAATTTCTATTTTTCTAGCTTCTATGCCCTATTCAAATGGCATTTACGCCACGACAAATCAAATCAATATTGCGCCAATATTGATTAGCAGATGGAGTGCGGGATTGTAGGACAATATAAAAATGCAAAGAATACGTATGTACCATTTGAAGAGGGTGTAATATAGTAATCTGGAATATTCGGATTCACTGTTTTGTCGGTCTGCAACCCGCAGCCAGCACCGTTAAAAGTATCAGTAAATCGTCATCCATCACCTATATTCTATCGCCTATCACACGCTATCCGTCGCTTGACACCTCGGAGTATAGCCGCGGCCAAAGAATTAAGATACTGGGCTTGAGCGAATTGATAAAGAAACATCAGAAAGCTGCTAGACCTTGACTCGAAGGGTTGATATTAATCTTTCATGCTAGTTGTGCTGTCAGCAAAAAGGTAGTAGCAAAGCTACTAAGCTTCTAGCATGTCATAAGCGTTAGAAGCTAGTCATCCATCGCCAAAACACTGTGTGCTTTGTTATAGGTATCATCTTTCTCTAATTCCCCAAACTTTGTGGATTTCTCTAATGCACCAATGCAGTCTATTGATTTTATAATTCGACTTTTTGCTTTAAGCGTTCACATATCCTTTTTGATCACGTTTGTGTAGATAGTTTGCGGAGAAACACGAGAACGCTTTTAAGTCCTATGCGGCGGATCCTGACGAAGCGTAAACAGTTCTGGACCCGCCGGATATTTGTTTATTGGTCCAGCTGGATTAAATGCTATGCTTTTGGCGGTGAATCTGCTGCAGCACGTATCATATCTTCTATACAAGATGATTCAAAGTAACTGGTAATGTTGCTAAGAAGTAGCATTATACACCTTGGGAAAAACCATTATTATACATTATGATGAGGAAGAGAGATGGAAATATACAAAAGTATGTAGGTGCGTGAAAGACACTCGATTGTAGGATCCTATCTGGCAGCGTCGGAGTGTGACGGACAACGGGGTAAAGTAGAAGAGTGATAAAAGAGAGAGATGGCAGAACGGGCGCTGGCGCCTACCGCTTAGACCAGTGGTTCCTAACCTGGGGGTAATTACCCCCGCAGGGGTAAAACGGAGATTCTAAGGGGGTAACACGGGATGGCACGAAATAGTATTAAAATAGCAATAAACAAAATAATAGTACGGTAAACGGTAGCACGGCGCTCTCATGCGCGCGGCTGACGGCGACGGCGGCGGGTGAGCTGCGGTGTGGGAGGGGTGAAGCATGACTAGCGGCGGGCCGGACAGGCGGCGATGTTCATTTTGTTTACCTAAGCTTAGGAAGAACACGCATTTTATTTGTTCCGCCGCGCATTGCAGAAATCGTATTTTTAAACGGTTTAAATTCAAAGGTAAGCAGTGTTTGTTAATATCGTCACGTTAATATTGTCACGAGTGATTTGTTTACGTAGGTATGTATTAGTTGATTTTTGTTTTAGGTACCTACAGGTGTTTTTGACATGGCTTCTACTTCATCTGGCAAAAAGCGCACTTATAAAGAAGCATTTCTACAATGGGGTTTCACAAGCATCGTAGACAAAAATATAGAAAAGCCTCAGTGTGTTTTATGTAATAAAGTGCTTAATCCAGAAAGCATGAAACCGAGCAAATTAAAAGAACATTTTGCTAAAGTTCACAAGGAGTTCGCAGATAAAAATATAGATTTTTTTAAGAAAAAGGAGAGGATTCTGAAGTCTTCCCGCATGGATTCAACAGGCAATATACAGAAAGCAAATGAATCATGCCTTCAAGCTTCATACAAAATTGCTTATCGCATCGCACGTAATAAAAAACCACACACTATAGGAGAGGACCTCATCAAACCTTGCTTGTTAGATGCAGTAGCACTTGTTATTGGTGAGCAACATGTAGCTAAGATTAAACAAATCTCACTCTCAAACACTACTATTCAAAGTCGCATATGTGAAATGAGTGCCGATATTCTAGCAACCGTTATTTCTGAAATAAAGGAAAGTCATATGTTTGCGCTGCAGTTGGACGAGTCCACAGATGTTGCTTCGTGTTCACAATTATTGGTGTTTACACGATACATTAAAGATGATGATGTAAAGGAGGAATATTTGTTCTGCAAGTCTTTGCCCACTACTACTCGCGGCGAAGACGTATTTCAAACGCTAAAAGAGTTTATTGAGGAAAATGGCCTAGACTGGTTAAAGCTGATTGGTACTTGTACAGACGGGGCGCCTTCCATGATGGGCATCCGTTCTGGTTTTCAGGCACTCGTGAAGCAAGTTGCTCCTCAAGTTTTCGGCTATCATTGCTTGATACACCGTTACGCTTTGGCTGTGAAAACGCTTCCATCAGATTTGCTAAACACGTTGAGTGACATAGTAAAAATTGTTAATCATATTCGAGGCAGCGCTACTAACTCAAGATTATTCAAAGTTTTGTGCGATGAAGTTGGTGCTACATTTAATGCTCTTTTGTACCATACAGAGGTACGTTGGTTATCAAGAGGCAAAGTTCTAAGTAGGGTTTACGAATTACGAGAAGAAATTGGATTGTTTTTTGAAAATCAGAGAACACAAAAAGAAAAAGAATATTATGCAAAAATTAAAGACCAAACATTTATTCTAAAAATGGCGTACCTTGCTGATTTTTTCACTGAAATTAAATAATTTCGGGAAAAATAGCTGCGGATTCCACATAAGAGTATTCCAAAAATGGAAAAAGTTCAAACTATTAAAATTGTATTAATGTTTCATGGTTCAAATCATATTTTTCATGTTTGTATATTGTTGTATAAATGATTTTGTAATCCCTATTCTTGTTGCCAGTAGAGATACAACAGTATTGAGAGAAATCATGGACCGCTAGATAGGGCTACAACTACCATAAGACTATCAAATAGTTGTGATAAACAGGGTTTGTTTATAGCACAGTTGCCTGGTGTGGCGAATTTGCGCCATAGGGGCGATTTGACTACTTTGAAGGACAACTATAACGGTTACTATGATGCCCGGTATTCGGGAATCTGGCAATACCTGATGATTCCTAACGTTTATTACGCCAGATTGTTTGCTGACTTGCGCAGTACAACATGACAATTAACGTGACTGAGCACCTGGTAACCCTGGTTTAAGGTGTTATACGTAGTCGTGCCATAAGTTCTGTCCCATGATAATCTCATGATAAAAATGAAACAAGATAAGATATATTTATATGAAAGATATTATTTATTCGACAACATTTTTAGAATTCATAATCAAACAGTTTTATTCAAAATGTCCCCCCTTGGCCTTCACACACTGCTTCAATCTCGCGGGCCACTCATCTATCACTGCACGCACAGCTTCCAAAGGAATAGCTGCCGCTGATCGGATCAAATCCGCTTTCAGGGACTCGATATTACGGTGGGTTTTGGAGCAGGCCAACTGCTCTAGCAGGTCCCACAACTTGTAGTCTAAAGGATTGAGGTCCGGACTCCCTGAGGGCCAATCTTCCGCAGCAATGAACTCTGGCACATTGCTTTCCAGCCAGCGCTGCGTACTCTTAGCCTTGTGAGCGGGGGCGGAATCCTGCTGGTAGACCCAGTGTTGGTTGGCAAACAATGTACCACTTAAAGGCTTGACGATAGGATCCAGTATGTCGCTCTGATAGTTTGCCGCTTTTGTTTTCACGCCCTGTTTACAGAAATGGAGCTGAGTGACCCCTTCGTAGGACACCCCCCACCAAACCATGACTGACGCAGGGTGGTGGCCTCTCTCAACTCTCGGAATGATCTCCGAAGCTTCCTGTGAACTCCTTGCATACACTTTGTCATTTTGTCGGTTGAATTTTTCTTCTATGGTGAAGATTTTCTCATCCGTGAACAAAATCTTTCGGAATCCCCCAGCTGCGTACCTCTCCAAGAGCTTCTTGGATCTTGTCGCCCTGATGTGTCGCAAGGTGGCCGTAAGTCGCTGGCCCGTACGTCTCCGGTAAGCCCCTAGCCCTAGGTCTTGTTTAATGATGCGCGACATCGTCCGGACAGGAATCTTCATTTCCCTGGATAGGATCTTCTGCTTCCGGAGTGGATTCCTTTGAATCCTGGCTTTTACGGCTTTGATGGCTGCTGGAGTCCTTACTTGACGAGGTCTTCCGCTTCTTGGCCTGTCATCAACAGAGGACGTCTCATTGTACCGCTGAATGGTCCTAGACACAAATTTACGCGATATTTGAAGGCCGCGTAAGAGTTCAAAAATCTGACTAGCACTGTGATTACACTTATGTAAAGCTATCACTGCAATACGGTTCTCTGCCTTGCCCCACTCTATCGTTATGCTTCGAGAGATCAATACAAACTGAGGTATATGTAATTACCCGAAAAGCGCTTAATCAACTGACACCACAATGTAAACAATCGGACAAGTATTAACAGGTCTACACTTGTTTGAAAACGAGGGACAGAACTTATGGCATGACTACGTATTTAAAGAGCTTGGGGCAGTTAGGTATCTAGATCACATTTTTTAATGTATTTCGAGAAATCCGTAATGTTGAGTAAATACTAGATCACGTTTCTTGCTTAGTTTGCTGAAAATTCTACAATAGACGTACATTTTGAGAAACAGAGATTTGGTGACGACAAAATCGTAAAAATATAACGCATTTTCGTAAAATAATTTCTTTGTTGAAAAGACTGTGGCTTGATGACCCATTGAACGAGTATACGCTTTGAATATTCGAAACACTATACTCCAGCAGCATTCAGCTTCAATGTTATCTTTATGAAGTTCTAACGTCTAGGCCATGCTGATTAAAAGCTTGAATGAATCAACACTTAACTCTAAATTCCCCACAATTCGGGAAGCTCTACTCAAATTGGCAACACAGCGTATCTGCCTATTATTCTCATTCGTGATATAGGTCTGCGGTTAACGGTAGGAAATATGTACGAATAGCGATGAAAGTAGACGAGCCGATGCGCTGTTGCCAAGAAATGATTTCCCATGTATTACAATGGTTTTTCCTAAGGTGTATATGAAGATACAGTATGTCTAGAGGTAAATGGTGTTACGAGGGTGGATTTGAATATCTAGGGGGATGCAGTCGTGGTCACAGCATTCATGTTCGTCTCCTGGAGAGGGGGGCTTGGCGAATGCACGTTTAAGCTATTGAGCATCACCAAATACATAGATGTCTCATCAAGCAGGATAGTACTAATTCCAATATTTACCATGCCACCATGCAAAATTTGCAAAGGTCCATTTTCCCGCCTCTGTAATCATAACCCGCCATATAAAACGTTGTTTCATGCTTGTTGGAGGTACACTGAGTTTTTCAGTAATACTATTTTTGCTTGTTTACTTTCAGTTGCCTGTGTCCAACGAATAGACCTATAGCACAATGATGAAAGATCTTATTCAGCCAAAACTTGAAGCGTCATAGCAAAAGCAACATCATTACAATTTCCGTTTCCAAATCGGTACCATTTTGAAATTGTAATGATGGCCTTGCACGATCTCGGCGTGGTACATACATGTTCAAGTATAGACTGCTAGCCGAAGCACGTCATAGTGACGTCAAAATTAGGTGTAAACGGAGGCTCAACTCGTCAACTGTTCCAAACATCAACATCGTAATGACGTCTACTAAATGTCCAATTGTGTATGTGTACTGCAGGACGTTGTTACGACGTGTTTTGACGTTATTTTTTGATTCTTGAAAATTTTCATATATACAATGTTTTTGTTAATTTGAAATCATTCTCTCCGATTCAAAACGGATCAAGTCAGCGGACCGAGAAAGGAGTATCTTCTTCCCTCCCTGATCGACTGAAAGCCACTCAAGGTTATCTGAAATGATAAATGATTAATGTGTTGACAAACGTTACCGTATACTGTTCCATTTCCCTTTTATATTTTTAGCCTTCCGATATATAATATTTAATGTTTTTTCAAAAATGATCTTATTGGATACATTCATATAGAACATGCAAAACAGGAAATACATATCAGATTTTAGCTATTCGATGTGTTATGTATTTTTGCAAATATTTTACGTTCAGTCTAACGCTGTATTGAAAGCCAACTGACAGTAAACGACAATCGCGGATCGCTTCCGTGCTCCCGCCATTTGTATTCGGTGCCTGAGCTTCGTTGCTCCAACTTTCTCGTCCTGGGTATTCCCAAAACTAGAACTAGAGAAATAGTCCATTTTATAAATAGTTTCAGCCTAAGGTAACTTTAATTCTCTAGCATGCCGTTTATAGAATCATGTGTGTTACGTGTAGTATTACACAGTTCATAGGGTGTGAAAATGGTGTTTCCTCCCCAAACGTCGTGTAAACTGATAAAGTGGGGGTGGAGGGCCAGTAGGAGAGAAGCACCAAGCCGTAGTTACAATTTATAGCCAATGGTGCTCCTTCTTTTTAATACTACTGGTAACACGCATTATATGATTTTTTGAAAAAGCTAAAACTGGTTATTTCGTCCAGCAAGTGACGTATTAGTGACGTCTTTTGCATTTAGAATCGTCATAAATAAATAAACTGCCACCTCGAAGAATATAATTTGTTTTCATTGTCATTTGTCACTTGTACCGTGAAAAAATCAACAAAGTTTCAGATATTACATTAATGATAAGTCACATTCAAACACCATCCAACTCAACAATTTCTGCCTTCTCTTATTTCGGTATGCTTCGCCACCACCATAGGCGCTATTTGATCTTGGCACATATTGAAATGAACGGAGGCTAAACTTCTGCAAACAGCAGCCACGAGTGTGCTTTCTCAGTTGCCGCAGCGCTCCAACCGGAAGCTTATTACGAGATGTTTAATCGACAAACCAGCTGTTAAACAATACTAGCGTGTGGTGGTTGTTGCCTCAGTGGCGTAGCTAGCTATTTAGCTACAGCGTAGTGCCGGTAAAATCACGCTGATTGATAGTTGTCAGGCAAGTGGGCTTTACGCGCTCGCAGTGCAGCACAGGTTTTAGCACAGAGAGCACCAGTATAGTCTGAACTATAAACGCGCTTGCTTCAGGCTGAAGCAGCGACAGAAATGGCGGTACTACTATAGGTCAGACCATATTTTCAGCGCTGTTAACTTCGTTGACATGTGTATTGCTCATCGTACAAATGCTTGATTACATTATGAATCAAACAGGTTCTGTATGTGGATGGCTTTTTTGAATCCGAACAAGGGCCTTAACAATAACTTTAGCGAAGAAGCTATGAGGTACTCTATTCCTATAGTTCGGAAGTTACTGGTCGGATTCTAATAAAATTGTGTGACACAAAGGAACTGTTATGACAGATAACCTTAAATGCTTTCACCAATTGATACGGGTTAATTGGTGCAATTACAAGTATAAATAGAAAATTTAAGAACGTCAACAAACCTAATATTTTGAATACTTCCGAAATACCTGATTATTTTTGACGTAATATGTACGTTCAAGGACTCAACACCTAAAAAATGCGAACATTCGTTATTTTGCGTTTTTCTGCTTTCAGATTATGGACCATAGTAAAAATTGAGCTGGTTGACTCGGTTTCAATTTCGTCATTTCTCAAAATTGTGTTACTATAAACAAAAAATTGTTTGCGCTTCTGCAAATATTTGCAGTTATCAAATCTCTTGTAGAATTGATAAAACCCTCATAGATCGACGACCAATGGTACAAGACAAACAAACAATAAGGCTATTTTTCAATAAATCCTATACTCCGTCGGGACTATTGGTCGTCACTGGGCCACCGAAGCGAGATACATATAGTATCCTTAATCCTAACTGAATAGCGAAATATTCGTTTTCATTGTTTCGCGTTATAAGCACGGTCGCCGACGCGATACGGTTTCTCTGCTGTACAACTTATTTATGCAGGATTGCATAATTTTTTGTCGGCTCCATTTTTTTTGCTCTTTCTATTGGGATAAGAGCTACTATACCCATATTTCTGACAAGCAAGTCAGAGACCACCAAACACAATAATTCATACAAATTAATGATATGATCTTGCCCTGCGACGAGGAGCTCTTATCTGGTCCACTATAAATGATAGACTCTTGGAACCTCATTGTTGGAAAGAAGCGACAAGTCCCTGTACGGAATACGCGTCGTTTTACCACCACTTGACGCTGTAAACGTCGGTCCGCCTGGAAATTGTACTGCAGAGTTTATCTATTTTACCTATTCTGCGATACAATACCGACATCAAACGACCTTAAGGGCCATGTTATTCCAAAAATGAATTGATCGGTTTTGTAGAATAATAATTTTAGTTAGTCAAACATTAGCAATTTAATTTTGATCACAGTGCGATGCACGGCCCGGAGGGTTTGCAAACCTGCTCGACCGTATAGTTCACTCGGTCACGCAGGGTTGCTGTGGAATTCCACTTGATTATAACGCCGCTATACCTACATAATCCGTTAAATATGGAATTTCAAGGTCTTGCAGGACCGTCTGTCAGTCTCTGGATGTGCGTCAAGGCGAGAAAAGATCAAGCGACACATGCGTAGATGATTGTGGGTCTAATTACCATTTTATGTTAACGGATCTTATTGATGAAACTTGATTTTAAATTCCTGTACAAGGAAGAATAAAACAGCCGACAGGTAATTAGCTTTGAAAGTATCAGAATTTTCTGTCAAGTCAACCCCTCGCCAATGATGACTTCAAGGTACCCGACAGATTATTCCTACACGATTCCCATTCGGTGAGATCTCTGGTGGATCTTGATCAAAGTTCCTAATGACTTGTATATATCGTCTTGTCCTCGAAATAATCATAAATATGGATATGTCGATGTTGAAGTATAACGAAGCAAGCTGTAGATGAGGTATCAATGAAACAAATTCTTGCTGCAATGGTGGAATATATATAATTTCGTAGTATATAACTTAACGATCAATAGTGAGCAAAACTATTCGTCGGCATACTTTTGTAATGGTCGCGTCATCAGTCGTTCCTACAATTGAAGACACAAGTGGATGAACGTGTCGTGTAAAATTTTTTTTAAATTGTTTTTTTTTTCATGAAACTAACCTTAAAAAGTGATTATTTGATTCTGTGACTACTTTGTTGCAAAAACAAGATAATAACAAACTAATTAAACTAAATATTTAAGATTTTTAAAAAAAAAAAAAACTGTTAAAGTCAATTTTCTCCATACAATGATTTTTTGCATGGCACCTTTATCCACTTGTGTCTCCAATTGTAGGGCGCCTTTATCTGCTCCTTGATGGTCATAGTCTTTCTTTTTCAGATTTCTACTGATCCGTGTCAGCGTCAGCGCTCTCCTATTGTGAGGTAATGTTTTCTTTTTGAATCTTAATTAATTTCAGGTTTACAAAACAGATAATAAAAAACAAGTTTTATCAGCCTGAACTTTCTTAGAATTCAAAAAGAAAATATAATCTGAAAATAAAGCGGTGACACGAAACAATAGAAATCTAGAAGGACAGGAAAAACTATCAATATCAAGGAGGCGATAAAGGCGTCCTACAATTGTAGGTACGACTAACAATACGACACGGGTATTACGTATCTTGAAAAGTGACATTTCGTCGTTTTTTGACATTTCGTTGGTTTTTACCTGACATAGCGTAGGTTTTGCTACAGGATGTTAACTTAGCACAGGCTGATATACACTTGTTGTGAACTCGTTTTGTAGCTTTAAGTGTTCCTTAAACGTCAGCTGACAGCGATCATAGCGAGCAAGCGTGAAATGAATTATTTGCACATCAAAAACTACCTAGTCTGCAAGATGATATTTCGCCGAATGTTTTCTTTTTTTGACGTTTTTAGGTTTTTTTAGATAATAGCCCTACTGCTCATAGATATGAAGCATTCAATGAATTAGCGGTCTTTTTTTAATATTGGGCGTTAACCAGCAATGAACAGTAATTAACGGTATTTTTTCAATGTTGGGATAAGCATCGATAACCAGCATTGAACAGTAATAATGAATACCACATAACTAACTTCTGTCCATTGCACACTTAGACAATCAATAGAACACTGGAATTGGTAAAACTTTTTTATTAATGTACAGGAAAAATGAACACCCCATAAGCCAATTACAGAGATTGTCAGTTGATATACGAGGGGCACGCTGTATATTTTGAGATAAACATTAACTATACTAGTTAAAACCGGTAACAGTGCACTATTAGAAAGAGCAGTCCTTTATTATAAGTCGCCGTATTCAGTTCATTTGCAAACGTCTTACAGTGCACGTGGTGTAAGCAAATTTATAACGAAACATGGAGTTGTCTCGAGAGAGTTATCGCGTTATAACTTTAAAGTCGGTTTAACATCAATGTATCGAACGGTTATAACAGGCATTTGGTAACGAAGCTCCGTCGCGGGCAAGTGTGTTTCGCTGATATGCCGAATTTAAAAGAGGGTGTGTTTCAATGGCTGATGAAGATCGCAGTGGTAGACCATGTTCTAGTGTGACTTCAGAAAACATCGATAAAGTTCAGCGGCTAATTGAAGAAGATTATCGCCTCACATATGTATGTGACTATAGAAGTAACTCTTCGAGTAGGATTAGCAGCAGTGCACACCATTTTGCAGGATCATCTTTATGTAAAAAAAAATTTTTGCGTGCAATCCTGCATCACGACAATGCCTCTAGCCACACTGCCCAACTAACTGTAGACTTTTTAAACCAGCGCCACATCAAAATGCTAGAACATCCGCCTTATTTGCCAGATTTAGCAATGTGTGACTTCTGGCTCTTCAATAATTTGAAAAAACCATCTGCGTGGTTGAAAATTTTCGTCCGAAGATTAATCAAGCGAAACCTTAATTATTGTTGCGACAACACTGCTTGTGCATCTCAACATCATGCTCTATATGTTTTCAATTGCTCGGTGTTTGTGTCTTGTCTCATCCCTGGAAACCCGTGTCACTGTTATGCCAAAATGATTAGGTATTGCGATTAGTTAACCAATAGATGGATATCTATTTGGTGCTAACTACCATTTTAGGACAAAGTTGACATTGGAAAACGCATTTTGAGAGTTGAATTGCACCTAGGAGCAAAATTCCAATTAGGCTGGGATTGAAAAATCAGAAACTTGATTGCGTAGCAGTTGCAAAATGGCAGGAATAGCGATCTGATCGCAATAATTGTCACTTTTTGACTAGCTATCATCCATTTGGTCTATGGCTGTGATGTGATGTAGCATCTGCTTCAAAGTTGGCACTATCAGAGGCCTAATAGCTTATATGGGCTGAACTGTATATATATATATAGTTCGTTGTGTCATCCCTCTATAGGTGGCGTTCACATAAAGTTAGCGTGACGTGGGCTAGCAATTAGCTAGTACACAAGTGACGATCAGATAGCTACAATAGTGATTATTTTACATAATACGGGTGCAGAGTTTATTAGCAATCATAAATGAACGCTAAAATAACTCCGCCACTGATCTTCGGTGTCCTGTTTCAGCTCACGCCCTAGCGGGACTTAATTAATTCTTGAGAGGCAAAGGCGGCAGTGGAAATTCATTTATTTGCAAAAATTACGCGCCGGACTTACTTTTAATTAAAATGGCCGACTAGAACAGCGCGTTTGACGCACATTTTAAAGTGCGGCTTTATGAAATATAGTGGCGTAGGTCGTATTTTGAGTATCCCAATTAAACAAATGAGGTTGAGGTACATTTCTTTGAGAAAGATCTACCTTCTTTAAGGCAAGCTTTCATCTCTTTGTACCGTGTATAACGTTTTGCTACATTTAGAGTCAGCAATTCATAGGCGTATCTAAGTATCCTCGTGAAATGTAGTAGCGTAGGACGTGTTTTGCAGTGGCATTCTTCTTCTTCATTTTGTAACATTCTTGGAGTCAGTGCTTGTAAGGCGTATCCAAAACTAAATCTCTACAGCGATGTTGCGACAAAAAATATTGGTAAAATATAATGTTCCCCGAGCTGTGGTGAAGACATTTGTTAAAAAGTTAATCACCATCCTTACGTTTTTGGAGAAGCATGAACAGCGAAAGACGGAAATGGAACACTTTACTTTCACACACTTGAATGTTTGCATTTCGCAGAACAAGTGAGCTATGGAGGAGCAACGGATCTATGTTTTGCATAGGATATGAAAAGAGACTCTGGAAAGCCTTAATATTGATTTCATTGGAGACCAACCTAGGGAGACACTCGAGGAAAGAAACTTCCACTCAACAAAGAGTTCCCGGAAAGACACATACGAAGTGAATTCCCTATGTCTTTTTATGTCCGATTCAATTTAGGAGATATGCCCTAAAGGACAATGGCATGTAAGAAATAAGGAAATTTTTATTACTTATTGTCGGATCCTTCCGAAGACATAAAATAAATTCTCTGCCGTTACATAAAAGGAATCCTGTTTCCTATTTTCCGCTATCGCGGAGCATACGGTTACTCCCGAAAAAATAAATTAGATTCCGGAAATTACCTTAGACGCCTCATTTTCAATTCTTTCTTTGGGCCAATGGATGATCGATAAAAGGCACTCGTCGATTGGTGAAGCACTTCACTTGGAAAATGTATCATTACAGATGAAAATTAAATTGGCTTCTGTTGAGATAGGTATATTTGTCATTAGATATGTGTCAAATACTATGGCTGGACCAAGTAGCTATTACACAGAAGCATACCAATCTTCAAATTTGAAGTCTTCTCTATCTCAAAATGAACTGAATCTGTTTTCGGTCAGTTGTCTAATCATAGACGAAAGTACCCCTGGTTTGAAAAATAATTGTAAGGTCTGGTTTTATTCATGCAAGTTGTTCAAGGGGGTATTTAAAACATGGACGCATGAAATGGGTATACCAATCTTTGTGTGAAAAATTTTGAGAAAATGTGTTTTTTGGGATTCAATCGAAAGTATTGGCAGGAACGATAAAACTCTTTAGATAAGATTTTTGGGTGTTTATGAGACCTACAGAATGAAACCACACGTAAAAAGATCCCACTAATAGTAAAAAAGTTATGGCCGAAAACCGAGGCAAAATGCAGATTTTGGCACTTGTTGCTAATGCGACGATAACTCCACGCAGCTACTTGAAATTTTCCAAATCCGAAGGCTTCTTACTTATAAATAACCAGAACAAAATTGGAGTCATTTGGACAAGTGGTTTTTGAGAATTTCTAATTGTTTTTCTCAAAACACCTATCTTCCGGCCATCAGTACTACTTTATTGAGTAACATACAGGGTTCCTTCAAATGGCATTTTATAGCAAAATACACGAGTTTATCTTGTCGACATGAATTACAAGCCATTCCGAAAGATAATTGTTATTTTTATGCGAAAAACGAAGGTTTCCTTTTTTTCTCCTGAAAAAATTCAAACATTTCGTATTTGTAAGCAACTGAACAGATTTGCTACGATATTCGAAAAATATACATTAAACACATTTTAAAACAAAGCGGTTGAGTACATCACCTTTAGTTACAGAGAAAAAGAGTACTTGCAGATACGAAATGTTTGAATTTGTTTAGGAGAAAAAACGTAACCCTTCATTTTTCGCATAAAAATAACAATTATCTTTAGGAATGGCTTGTGATCCATGTTGGCAATATAACTTTTGCTATAAAATGCCCTCTGAAAGAACCTAGTATAATACTCAATAAAATAATAATGATGGCCGGAAGATAGGTATTTTGGGATAAACAATTAGAAATTCTCAAAAACTACTTGATCAATCGACTCCAATTTTGTTGTGGTTATTTAGAAGTAAGAAGCCCTCGGATTTGGAGAATTTCAAGTAGCTGCGTGAAATTATGGTCACATTACCAACAAGTGCTGAAAGCTGCATTTTGCCTCGGTTTTCGGTCGTAACTTTTTTACTATTAGTGTATAATCTCATTCTGTGGGTCTCATAGATACCTAATAGTCTTATCTAAAGAGTTTTCCTGTTCCTGCCAACACTTTTGATTGAATCCCAAAAAACACATTTTCTGATTCTTTGTTGTCGAATAATAAATTTTCCCACAAAAATTGGTGTAACCGTTTTACGCGTCCATATTTTAAATACCCCCTTGGAAACTTGCATCAAGAAAACCAGGCTTTACAATTATTTCGAGGAAATTTGCTAATATGATTAGACTAAGGCCCGTATCGTCAGTCGTCCCTACAATTGTAGGGCGCGTTTATGGCCTCCTTGATTGTCATCCTCCTTTCTCTCCTTCAAAAATTTCTAGATTACACTTATCCTGTGTCAGCGTCAGCGCTCTCCTATTGTGAAGATATGTTTTCTTTTTAAATTGTAGGAAATTTCAGGCTGATAAAACATGATATAACTCAAAAGCAAGCACAATTTGATGCAAATAGATGTTTGTGACATAAGAGTTCTGACACGGAGAAGCAGAAAACTATGACAATCAAGGAGGCCATAAAGGCGCCCTACAATTGTAGGGACGACTGACGATACGGACCTAAGTCTCTGTGACAAAAGCGTTATTTCACGGTTGTTAGTACTCCAGCTTCTTTCAATGAAGGTGAACTACGTCTGTCTGTTCTTAGAATAGAACTGTCACTCTGCGTGCCAGAAGTCTCTTTACCCACTACATACTGAGCTTTCAGTAGACCATCTTCACATTTTTGATTTTAGTTGTCTATCTCCAGGGCAAGACATTGAGTTCTAACTTTGGTTATATTTTTACTTCATGTGTTTATGTTTACTTTTATTCTAAATGTTTAATTATGAGCGTTCCAAGTTCTCCTATGGTTAGAACTCTGTTCTGAAGGGCAACAAGAACTTTGTTCTGTTTGTTTGTTATATTCTTTAATTATCCTCCCGAAGAAATATAAAATAAACTCGCTGTTGTTACATAAAGGGAATCCTTTTTCTTTTATTCTAAGAAAAAAATAAATGAGATTCTCGAAAATTACCTTGGAAGCCTCATTTTCAATTCTTTCTTTGGACCAATGGATGATCGATAAGAGGCGCTTCACTCGGAAAATGAATCGTTACGGATGAAAATTGGATTGGCTCCGACTGAGAGGGGCTTA
This sequence comes from Acanthoscelides obtectus, assembly GCA_963669975.1. Lineage (NCBI taxonomy): Eukaryota > Metazoa > Arthropoda > Insecta > Coleoptera > Chrysomelidae > Acanthoscelides > Acanthoscelides obtectus. Next base: position 70,295,290 of record CAVLJG010000006.1, read on the forward strand.
TTTGTCGTTACTTCGTCTCGGTTGGTTCGGTAAGTGAACGAAATGCAGACGTGCGTTGGTTACCAATGAGAAAATTTGTCCAATAAACGTAATTGTTCCGTACACAATCTAACTATGTTTAATGGTTGGTTTGTTATTCATGTTTTTTCTTTTCTTTATGCAAGGCTAAGTAGTACGATATCTAAAAATTTGATCCTCCAGCTTTGTCTTTGATTACGAAGCATCCACTTCAATTACGGTGCTTTTACTTCAGTTCCTTAATAGTTAGCACTCAGCTATGAGGGCTATGCACCTTCAGCTAAGTGTATTAGGTAGATATTATTTACCAAAACCACTCTGTCATATGATGACAATATTTGAAAATGTTTGAGGCATTTCACTATGCAAACCATAAGGTCTTCTCGTTCTTCCATCAAAAACTGGTTAATTAGGGAGCCTACATCACCCAGGAAATAAAAGAGTCGAAACTCTTGCTATTTATCCCCAAACCTTTGACAACCTAGCATCCCCTTTAGTTCCGTAATAGTTATCGCTCGACTGTGTATGAATTAGGTAGAAGACATTCACCAAAACTTCTTGAGCCATTTCATGATGGAGAGAAAAACTTTGTTAGAGTGCACATCATAGATTATTTCCTTCCTCGCACTCCCATCAAAAACTGGTATCCTGATGCATATTCCTAACTTCTTTGCATCGACACATGCCTTGCTTTGCGGCTTCACTTATTCGGTGTTTATATTGTAGCTCTTTCGAACTTTCATGTTACCAGCATGTTTATAGCTCATAATAGAAATCGAGTCGGTCGTTACATTACTTAATTTTATTTCTGGTAAACACGAGTTCAATACGTTGAATCGGCTCCAAGCGTAACATAGTATTACCGTCAAAACTGAAATTGAACTCAGCACTGTATCCATAATGCTGGAGGCAGTCCTATATGTAGTTCGAAAACTTTACAAAGTTGAATTGGTTGCAGGTTCGAATAAATGGCAGAAACTGGGTCTGGGCATTCTATTGTTATGGTATTCCATGCAGGTCCCCCAATGAGGTACATTTCACTTTCCACGCCACTGGCCACTATAATCACGAAAAATGTATAAAATGAGGTGTCATGTTTTTTTGATAATTTATGACGTCTACAACATAACTATGTCACTCACTTCCGTCGATCTGTCTGGCTATCTGTCGGTATGTCTGTCTATCTGTCGGTATGTCTGTCTATCTGTCATTTACCCTTGTCCCGTCTATAATTTGGAAACTACCGCTGAGACTTTGATGAAATTTTCACACAAGATCTAATGACTGAAAAGCTTTGTGGTTTCAGGGGATCAGTGGCAGCAGAGAAAGAGGCAAAAAACAAAAAAAATAAAAGTCGCTCGAGCTTCATTTTTCGATGTTTCTGATCCATCTGAACGGCTTCGAAAATAATTTGAAAGTGTTGAACATTGTAATTTTGTGGTTGAACATTTTGCAACGTTTGGTATCAGTGAAAGACGATCCGTTATTAAGAAGCTTCTAATATCGGTAATACGAGGCACATATTAGATATAATTAAGATTTATTGTGAATATTGGCTCTAAGGTCAGGTTCCATAAACAATAAGCCTACCTTGCAGCGGACCAGATAAATAAAAAATATATTAGCTTACCACGGTGTTTTAGTCAATGTTGGTGGTTGATGCTTGTGACTTGTAACATTCACCAAGTGAGAGCATATTACCTAAATATATACATATATGAGCGTTATGGATCAAGTGTAATTTAATGAGGTTACTTGACTTTGGGGGTTATAGTCACGGTCAGTTGTCAAGAACTGCAACAAGATCGCTGTGGTCTGAGAAACGTTGTCCTATTTGAAGTTTGACTATTCAGTTAGTGCTTTTTTAGTATTCAAAGTACGGATCAAAAGCTATTATAATCATTTATCAAAGATTGGTGACAAATAGTTTTACATCTCCAACGAAATTATGCTACCATATACAGGGTGACATCGAAGTTGAGTAATTTATTTTAACAGTGAGTAGATCTGATTAAAAGAAATGTTTTTTCTTTTAACATTTTTGTGGTAAAATTAAAGTAACGAAGTTATAGCCCTTTAGAAGTTTGAGTACCGCCCTGTCTCAATAATAATATTATGTGCTCGTGTTTGGCAACAACGGATATAATCCGATTTATCGGTTCATCGCATCGGAAACAAAAAGCGAAAGAATTTGAAACGCTTATCACGATGTTTTTACTACAATTTTATTCAGTTGTATTCAGTCAATGTGTCAGTCGGTAACGCGTGAGTGAATAGTGGTGTTTATTGCGTGGCTCAAACGAAATAAAAAATTGCACATATTTCCGAAAATGCGGAACTTGTGGACATGATTCTTATTTACGGGGCGGGAGTCTTTACAAAATGCTGCCACGGCATCACGGATTTATGCGGATCGGTTTCCCAATCGAGTCCAACCAACCCCTCGCTAATGTAGTACAAAGGGTTCGTGAATCAGGAGGCTTAAGACCTCACAGGGGAGGGCATGCCGGTGCTCCAAGACCGCACGATCAAATACAGGTCCGCACTGAAATACTTGTCGGGAGGATACTTCATAAAACAAGGTAACATTTTTTTTTATTTTTTATTTTTATTTTTACACACATATTTTGGTCTTCCTTCTACAATCATTATCTGAAAATTAATGACTTAACTTCAAAGTATATACACACACGCTCATAGGTGGAAGCTGAGAAAATTTTCCATAAAAAGTCCAATGGTCAAAACCCACGTCTTTTGATGCCACTATTTGCTACATGGAAAATTGCAGTAGGGACCATTTTGAAGGTCTGGGAGGTCAATCAACTTAACGCCATCTTTTTCTATTGTTGACAATATTCTTAGGTGATTTAAACTCTTCTAATTCCTTGGGACGAAACTTAATTCTTCCAAAGCTAGCATCCACCGCATACATGGATTTGCTGTGGACGTCCACATTTAGACGATAGCCTCAGTCTCGTCAGCACACAAGGACAAGCCGAGAATGATGTTTGAGCCAGTCGTATGCCTTACTGACGCTTCACGTCTTCTTCTGAGCTAAACTCCCAGTTACTTATAACTATTTTTTCCACGAGGTCTAAGGTCTAACTTAATAAAACGTCTAATTTTGTTCTAGCCATATGGAACCCATCACCATTCTCAAGAACACCATCGATAGCATTAGGGGCGGAGGTACAGGGGCCCGCGTTCAGCCACGAACCAGCGTACCGTGTGGAGTTCAGCAACGCATCTGGGGGCAAAGCGGATTGCCAAGGGCAGGGGAGCCCCCATCCGCACGTAGAGTGGATCATGGCGGATGGATCACATGTACAACAGGTCAGTATTGTAACGAAAACAAGTACCCTCTAAACATAATAATTTATAATGAAACACCTGTTTTCAAGCTGTTAGGGCACCGGGAAATGATCAGGTTGCAGCTGAAGCTGCTTAACGCCTATCTGAGCGATCTCGGATCTATATACTGACAACTGTTACTCGTAATGTGATGCTTCGCTTTCAATAATTTCATAATGATTGGAGGCTTGCACATGTAATAATGATACCAAAAAAAGGAATGGAGACAAATAACCAAGAATACTGCCCGAATAGTCTTATTTTCTATGGCTAGTAAACTCACTGAGAGAGTGATTCTTGAGCGATTCCAGAATTTTCTTGTGGAGTGAAAAATACTTCCACAGAAATAGTTCGGCTTCAGTAAAATACTCTCTAGTGAGCTGCAGGCAATTAGACTGGTTGAGGCGGTCACTGCGGATTCACTCGGACGCATGATAGTGGTGTCTTTTTGCTAGATATCGCAAAGGCATTCGACATAGTATGGCATCAGGATCTATCTACAAGCTTGTTCAACTAAATTGCCATTTTTGGCAAAAATCCTTTGTGGAGGGCAGAAAGTTTCGAATCAAAATTGATAGTAATCGTCAACATTAAGGAGCATCAGGGCAGGAGTTCCCCAAGGCTCCGTCCTTGCTCCGACCATATACCTAATCCTGACTTGACGCTGATGACATCGCTCTGGTGGCTAAGCCAGTATATGACCAAGAGGTAGCAGACCGCCTCAGGAGGCGGTGTGTCAGCTAGAAAAATACTTTTGTATATGGAAAATTATTGTTAATCCACGGAGAACCCAAGCTGCTTCCCTAACAAAACGTAGGCATTCTGTACCTAGACAGTTAAGAGTAGGTATTTGATCGAAACGTACCATGCCAACTGGAGGTAAAGTATTTGGAGTTGACAATCGACATAAAATTAACCTAGAAGACCCATGTTTATGTCTGATCAAAACAGGGCAGAGGAAATAGTCGATCATTACCCTCAAATAAATTACTCTTGTGCAAATTGGGGCCTCAGTTGGCCGCGTGGGTCAGAGTGTCGTGCTACTGATCAGCCGGCCGGCCGGGCCGCGAGTTCGAATCTCGCCTTCGCCATGGATGTTGCGTGTTTGTTTTAGGCAGCAGCGGTGGCCGCAGTAGTAGACTCTTCGGTCTCCTGATCAGCCGCCGTGCGCTGTGCGGGTTCGAGTCCCGTCCCAGGAGAAATGTTTCTCTTGGCCATGGATGTTGTGATTGTCCGTAGGTGGTAGATGGTCTCTGACTGTCGAACGCGGAGGTACCACCCGGCGGTTCTCGTAGGCGGAGCCAGAATGTGTGCATGTTGCATGCTCACGTGTTCCCTCGCCAGAGTCCGTGTGGCGTCCCCCCTTTCCCATGTATCCCCCATAGCCCCACGGTACCCAATGGGTGCTTAGGCCTTAGGCCTTCGTGGTAGTTGGAGTATAAAAAAAAATCCATTATTAGGCGTATGCATGTGCGTCTTAGTGCTTTGTGGCTAAGATGTACAGATAGTCCAACAGAGAGCTGCTAACTCCGTCGCGAAAGCTCCATGGTGTGTTTCGAGTCACACGCTATATCCAGATCTCAATATTTCTTATCTCAGTGAGTTTATGAAAAAACTTGTAGCTTACGCATATACAAGATCAAACAGACGTTATACCTCTCTGGTAAGGGAATTTGTGAATTACTCTATCGCTAATGTTCAAACACAAACCGCGCATACCGCTGCAATAATTAAATGCACCTCTATTAATAGATATGTTCTACTCACAATTTTAGTTATGTACTAATCTGGTAAGGTAAGGTTTGCGCTCCATCTGCAAGAGCTCTCTCATTTGTATGTAAAAGCCAGCTAAAGACCCACGGTCTGCTCGGAATGCATATCTATGACATATGTCAGGTCAGACAGCGACAGCACCTATTACTACTAACAGCCATCAGACGGCGCTCATAGCGTCACGCAATAAATGGCATAAATATTTCAACTGCCACACGTACAAGCTCCTACAAGGTATCATTCACGATATCACGACTAGATGAATGTGGTGTTGAATGTCCTTGTGGTTTCACTCTCAAAGCCGCGCCCCGTACTCTGGTCATGAGGTACAGTAGCTGGGATAATTTTCTTTAATTTAGTAGTGGCATTTCGGACCAACGTTGCCAGATACTGATCGAAAATCCTATTAATTAGTCGAGTTGATTAACACAATAGGTTTACTTAAGCGTATGTAGCATAATAATCATAAAAATAGCGATTGCAGATTACGTGGAACACACACAGCTGACATCACTATGAGGTGCATAAAGCATAGATGATATAGACGTAGATACTTTAAGACTACCAGTTATATACAATTGCAAACTTTTTCCAATTATCTATGTTCAAGAACATTGTTATTTTTTGGCCGCCAGTGATACGCTTGGCGCCAATTGCTACGGGTGAGGGTGGTCGAGACGACGGAGTGATCGTTGATCAGCCGCCAACTAGTTTAGGAATGCGTAGGATGTGCTGTAAAACGTACTACTACTACTCTACAATCACCGTATCAGGGAGTCCAGTTCTGTATGAAGTTCCGTGGTTCCACGGGACAAATTGTCAACCTGTCGAATCGTCTGTCGAAATTGTAAACAATGAAAGAAATTACCAAGTTCAGATTGAAACGTTATAACATATATTGCCTGAAAAGACAACGCCTTATGATATGTACAAGGATCTCACGAAAAGAGAGGTCGGCTACCTTATGTGTTGCTTCCTAGGACTACACTAAGTCGTAACACTTACATTCAGGCAGCAGCGGTGGCCGCAGTAGTAGACTCTTCGGTCTCCTGATCAGTCGCCGTGCGCTGTGCGGGTTCGAGTCCCGTCCCAGGAGAAATTTTTCTCTTGGCTATGGATGTTGTGATTGTCCGTAGGTGGTAGATGGTCTCTCACTGTCGAACGCGGAGGTACCACCCGGCGGTTCTCGTAGGCGGAGCCAGAATGTGTGCATGTTGCATGCACACGTGTTCCCTCGCCAGAGTCCGTGTGGCGTCCCCCCTTTCCCATGTATCCCCCTATAGCCCCACGGTACCCAATGGGTGCTTAGGCCTTAGGCCTTCGTGGTAGTTGTAATATAAAAAAAAAATCAGATATGCTATGTCTCATTTTACACAATTTGCTGGACAAGGTGATGTGTTACGAAAGAAGGGGGGCGGGGGGAGATATGTCTATGGTAAGTATGCGCACTGAAAGGCGAAACATATACAAGTGATCTTAATCTAATGGATAATGTTACAGCAACAAATCGGGTACTCTATATTTCAGCTGTCCCAGAGGCCTGAAGCCTTACATAAACCTTACAGTCTAATCTGACCTGGAGGTCACCTGGTGGTGTCAACCAGCCCTCAGATGGTAAAATGTAGGCATTCAGCAGGAAGTAAAAGACGTTGAAGCGAAGAAGAAACAGAGAATAAAGGAAACGAAAAAAAAGGCCTGTGGACAAAAGTCAAGCATAAGCTACATGCACTTCAAAGCAATTAATCAGGCACTACATGAGTGCTTCTAGCATCAGCTAAAGGCATCAAAAAAAAAAGGTAAGCAACCTACCTAGGGTGTAGGGTAGCCTTTAATGTAGAGGGAAATCTCCCAATCACAATAATCCCACAATACTAGTGATGCGCCCATATCAATTGGAATTGTAAATATTTGTCTTTCAGCTATTTTCCGGTACCATATCCGCAATTGCGTAACAGACGCTCCGTTCGGTACCCAATGCGATCCCTTTTCTTTTTTTTACTTGTTGCGCGCGTCTCGCGCCTGACATTTCCACACCAGTTGACATCCTATCATTCTCACCTTTAACAGTGACAGCCGACTTGACGCCTGCCCGCAAACTTCATTACTATTAGTGGTGGGTAATCAATACTTTTGCAAGTATCGAATAGATACCGATACTTTATGTGTAAGTATCCCATACTGAGTATGCAGTACCGATACCAAGTATCGGCTCGATTAATTGCCGTTAGTATCCGTTAATTTAATACTGCTTGTGTGAAATAATAATAATAATAATAATAATCCTGTTCGTGACTTTATGTCGCTGATCCAGGCTCCGACCTTCGAATTTATTGCTTACTGTTTGTTTACTGTTATTATGCGGTCTCGGTCTCCTATAAGTAGGTATCATCGAGTATAGACTAGAAATTAGAAATGACTGATGACTAGTGATGAGCGATACCCTGAATTTTAAATTACAATATTGGTTAAAAATAAAATATATATTCTGGGCTGTTATAACCAGAAACTAATTTCAGCCTTTTGCTTCAGTTAAGTGTTAGAAATCAAAATGAAACACTTTAATTCCCAAAAGTTCGCCTATATTCAATTGACAACCGGAACGTGCAACAACCCAAAAATAAATACAAATGACAAATTGGCCGGGCAGTCCCGTCAATAAAGTGATAGTGGTGACCCTAATGACTAATTCAGGGGCACTAATTTATGAAAGGGAACAAGTAATTTGACTTCAATAGTGTGTGTTACGTATCTGCTACTTATTAAGTTTTGTTTCAGACTCGTTATGGCAGGTCCACCAGAAGGGAGTGGATCAACAGGTGAAAACAGGAATTAAAATGCTGTGTACAATGTATATACCCCTATACACAATAAATTTTAGCAAGGGTATGATATCCATATATTCTTATCTATCTATATCGTATCTCATGAACTAGCAAACGAGTAAGTAGTAGAGAACCTTCTAATTCGTAAAATCTATGCAGCTATAACTAAAAACTAAAAACTAAAAAGGTCGTAGCAACCCTCACAATTTCTGGTGCGACTGTTTTAGTTTTTTTTTATTCAGGCTCTGTTTGCCGCCATCCTAGTCGACTACCAGTGCACGCAGATCCGTAAAAATAATAATTTATAAATGATAGTAAAGCTTAGTCGTAAAACCAATAGGTTACTGTCTGGCAAACTAGCTTTCACTGCCCTGCGCGAATGCTTACATAGTTTAGTTTAGTTTCAAAGTAGAATCTTACGTTTTAACTTCAAATTTATACTAACCTCAAACAGATCACGTGACAACCCTCCGGATGTCTTCTCGAGATGGAACCTACGTATCTTATTGAAATTCATACAAGTTATTCTGAAAAAAATTTCGACTGCACACAGGAAATGTTCCATGGCAGGACCTAAGCATCATAACTTCACTATTCGGCTTAGCATGGATGTTTTCTGACAAGTAAGATACGATATGTTTTCATTCTTAGTGACTATTTGGTATCTTGGCAGCTAAGCTTGATATAGTCACTGACCTATAAGATGTTAACTAAGTGTTAGGTTCTCTGTTTCTCTTTCACAGACAATCGATAGTGATGTTATGATCGTCCGTAAGTGAAACGCTAAGGCGGGCCAGTATGTGTGCATGTTGCATGTACACGTGTTCCCTCGCTGGAGTCCATGTGGCGACCCCCCCCCCCTTGTGGCTAATAGGCCAAAATGGGTGTTTAGGCCTTTGGCCTTCGTGGTGGTCCAAGTATGAAAAAACCAATAGATGAAAAAGACGCCCGCTAAGTTGATGTTATCTTTTCACCCTGTATCAGTTCTAATTGGCTTTCGTGGTATGTTTTTCCAACGCTTCAGCTCTTAATCTTGATTTTAACCATGTAAGACTTATAGATGTTCCCCGCGAGGCCCATCGAAGACCTTTCCGTTTCATTCTCTTTCTCCCGTCGTGATACAAAGACTCTAGAACGGCCGTAATCAATTTACTGCTGGTGGAAGGGGAAGAGGTAAACGAAGGGGGCCTCCAAGGGCCGGACGTCTGGCTCCATTAGTCTTCATTTAGTGGGGCACGACAGGTGTTCGGATATACATTGGAAGTTCAAACCAAAAAAGAAAAACGAAAGTGGTTTGTAGATGCCTGCTCTCGGTGAAGCTTACTTTATGTCGAGTAAATCCTGCTTCTTTTGCTGAAACTTCCACACAATCAAACTCCACTGTATGAAAATGTAGTTTTTGATTATTAGTCACTACTTAATTATTCCATAATACTAGATTGTTGTATACAGATACCGACTCTATGATCTAAAAAATGAAAAGGAGGTTGGAAGAACTCACGAAAATTTCAGCAGAATTTTGTACGCAGTTGATATGAATAGATTGTGATGCGATCATAAATAATCAACAAGCAGCATCACGAGCAGTGTTGCTCCAGTTGATGAGGTCTAAAACTTACTGATCAGGGACCCACTTCTCGAATCATGGGAGAATTTTCTCATGGAAACGTGTTCCATATTTCGCGCGTTTGGTAGATAACATTTAAGTAACATTATTGTCATTTCTGTGGATAATATTCAAAGCGCATCAGTTAATGTTTTGACATGTTTACGTATTCGTAGAGAAGACGGCTATAAGAACCACTGAGTGAAATTGTATATAGTCAACGCCAAACAAAGTGGCGTGCACGTCATCAAGGTGGGTGTGTTGAAAAATTTACATTGTTGTCAAACTTTTTGTAAAATAATAAAATTTATTATTTACATATCTAGGTTTATAAGCAATATTAACCTCAAATGAGAACAAAAATAATAGTATAATAAAATTATAGATCTGTACTTGCATAATCATTAAGTATGACAATTATTGATCAGATGACACTATGAAACTACCATATTTAATTGATAGCTTAAAGGTACTGAATAAAAATCCAAATGGGGTCCTCCAAATTTTATGCATGGTATTTATTTTACAGAATTCATACAGAAAAATGCATTCTAAAATTAGGTAAGCTACTGGTGTAAGCTTTTTCTGTACAATAAAGTTAGTCGGAGTTTCTTTCTTCAGCGCTGTCTGAATCTGAATCTTCATCACTCTCAAAGTTGATTATTAAAGGTTCGATGTCTGGTCGATCAAAAATTCGTTCTCTTTCATACCATTTAAAAATTTCTTGCTCAGTATGTCGAACACTATTTTTCCACATGTCTGGGGTAACCGTTTGTAGAGCCTCGTTCCACATATCCAAACAGTCTTTTTCACTGTTACCATCTCTACCAATATGTCTGTTATAGTAACCTTTTGCTATGCCCCAAATTAACTCAATAGGGTTAAATATACAATGGTAAGGAGGCAGACGAAGAACTTTGTGCCCATGTTGTTCTGCCAATTCTTCAATCACGTATATTTTAGGTGGTTTGTTTCTAAAAAAGCAGTTATTTTAAGAATAGGAATAAACAAAAGAAATATAAACTGTCGACCAAAATATATATAATTAAGAAGCATTATGTACCGAGCAACAATACTCAATAGCTCTGTTTTAAACATTGTGTTTAAAAATGGTATGTTTTGATTTGTCAACCAGTCTTGGATATTTTTTTTTGTCCATGCATTGTTGGGCACTTTGTTCAATATCATGCTGTGATAAGGGGCGTTATTAAGTATAATCATAGATGGACTCTCCAATTTTTCTAATAACTGATATTGAAACCATTTCAAAAAATTGTCCTGGTTCATCTCTCCATGGTAATCGCTCAATTTTGTTTTCGAAGAAAATATCGCTTCACTACCCTCAATAAACCCATTTTCATTTCCAGCATGTAATATAATGTATCTAAAATATATTAGTTTTAAATTTTATAGTGCAAATTGTGTAAAAGTACATACCTTTTACCATCTGTTTTAATAGCTTTCACGCTTTTTTGGTTTCCATTTTGCCAAGAGCGACCTATGGTCCCATTTTGAAATATCCAAGTTTCATCGAGGAAGACAAACTGGTATAAGGCCTCAACCTTGGCTTGATTGTATTGCCTTAGAAATTCCACCCTTTTCAAAGCTATACTTGGTAGTTCCATGAGCCCTCGTCGCGGATTGTCCTTAAGCCACTTAAATCCAAGATCTCTAAGCAACCGCCTTAAAGACGTGGCACTACCATCAAATAATGCCCTATCTCTTAATCGAGACCATAAAGTTTGTATCGTAACTTGTTCTTCTGAAACCATGTGTAATATGACATTATAATTTAGTTAACAAATTAATGCAAATTTCTGATAAGTTATTATAATAAGATCTTACTTTTGTGATACATATTATAGATCACTTCTCGAATGGCACTTGTATCCAATGTCGCTGTGTTGGTTACACGTTTAATATAACTCCGCTTTTTCTTGGGCGATTCTAAATTTGCATCACTTTTCACACCCTCGGAAATACGACTAATTGTCCTTAAACTAATTTTTAAAGCAGCAGCAACACGCTACAAAAAATGAAATAAAATTTCACTATTATTAATATACATTACATATAATTATTAGTAACCTACCTCTTGAACAGCATTTAAAGGCAACAAAGGCCCGTTGTTGTCCCTTTCTTGCTCAAAGTAGTGCATTAACGAGGCCACGAGTTCCTTACACCGACTATTTAACTGTTTGGGCATCTTTATATACCAAAATTGCCTTTATCTACTCGTAAAATGAATAATTTTGTTTTGAAACAAACAGTTGTTGATTTACAGTATGCGGGGCCAAAGGATTTATAAAGATTTGAAATGCCACAAATTGATTCAGTGTCAAAATTAATACAAATGTCAGTTCCCAGTTTAAATAAGTTTCAAGGTGACAATGTGTCAACGCTGCGAAATCGGTTTAGTGCGTTTACATGTCGATAAGTGATTGGAGCGTTTGCAAAACATTTTATTTCGCATAATGCGTCTAAATTTATCAGAAAGCAACTTATGTGATATTTTAATAACAGTGTTTATATGACTATTAACCATAATAAGAGAGTAATGACCATTTTACAATTTATATATCACATTAATATGAAACTGCAATAGAGCAATTGTTTGTGATAGAAACCTAGGCATTAGGTCGGGGAATTTTTATCGTGATGACGTGCACGCCACTTTGTTTGGCGTTGACTATAAGAAGGAAAGTTCATTGAAATTCAGGCTAGGATCAAATGCGTCTAGCCTCCTTGGTAATTTTATGTGAATCAAAAAAATTAACATATGACCTTTTAAGTATTTGTCACTTGCTTTGGATCCAAGGATTGGGTCCTAAATAGCATTTAGTACCTTTTACGTTTAGTATTTTTTAAGCACATGGACGGTATTTATAAATAACCTCTGCAGATTCTGTTTTTTCTGGCTACATTTTCTTTCTTTGTCCGTCAAAACGTATGGCTATGTTTATCCTATCTTTCTGAAAGAGGCGAGATACTGAGAGTCTAGAAAAGAAAAATCTAGCAAACTTGAGTTTTAGTGCCAAAGTAAACCTACACTATACTTCCGATTCCCCGGTTTGGATGGCGTCTGTCTCAAATATCACGCATACATTTATTTCTGGCCTGTCAATATATACTCAGTGGCATCAAAAATGTTACACCTAGAAAAAATAATGTCTCCAACTTGTTTTTTTGCAACATAATGACTATATTTGAAGCATGCTGTGACAACAATGGCAATGTTTTATCTTTGTTTATGTTTACCTTTGTTAAAATGCTATCTCTAAGTGTTTTTGAAGTGAGCAGTTTCTGAGAGCTGAGTAGTAAGATATTTTTAGTTATTGTCCTTTCATTTACTAGTGTTAAGAATAACAAAATGCCTCGAGTTCGAGGACTTTGACAAGGGGTAGAATTATTGCCTGTCGACATGTTTTTCCTATCGCGAAATTGGTCGCCGAGTTAAATGTACTACAATAATGGTGAAGCGTGTGTGTCTTGTTTAGATAGAAAAAGCTAGAAGAACACGAAGAAGGCCAGCTGGTCCACCGAGACGTACCACATAGCGTCAAGATAGGCGCTTCAGATATCTAGCCCTACGAGACCATTTTGCTACTACGCATCAGATCGCTGACGACCAATATTATCGTTTTATTCTTGATATAAGGCTACCTCATTCCCAAAAAATCAATTTGAAGGAATATTTTTTTCTGGGCGTAACACTTCTAATATTACTGAGTATATTCAAATGCTTTTGTGACAATGAATCTATCACTCTGTTTTTGATTTAGTATTAGTGGACTGTTATATTATAATACCGACACTGTAATTTTAAAAACGTGAACCACAGAGAGATCCTTATGGCATCGAAATTCCCTCTCGCAAATTCCAGTTGTGTTGTGTTACATTATAACCAGGATACATATAACTCCAGTAATTGAAGCTATTTCCCAGCAGGATGATATTAAACGGAACTGACAAACGCGTGCATCTTGCAAATCAGACACAAGTTGTCTGGTGTCTGCAGTGGTTGCAGGATTGCAGGATTGCGGCTCTCTCAGCAGGAATTAATGGCTGCCAGAGCAAACACGCCATTGCGAGTGTAGCGCGGCAACCTCGAGCTACCTGGATGAACAACATGCACAAATACATTACAGTTACGGCACAGGAACTTTTGTTATAGTACAGTTAAAGAAATGTGCAATTGGAGAGAAGAGGTTAGTATGACGAACAGACCATAATCCATACAAATCTGTTATCGAAGTACCTATGGTCTAAAATGGCGACTTTCACACTAGAACTGAAGATTTCAATTGCAGAAAGAGTAGGCTTTTGGTGCACTGCATACTCATTAATGAAATCCTGCCTATCAAATAGGACACGCTATGTAAAGATTAATGATACTATGCCTGATGGTAGAACAGCGAAGTTTGGAATACCACAAAGGACTGTATTGGCATAGATATTATTTAACATCTACGTTAACGAACTATATTTACTAGAACATCGAGGAAAAATCATAAGTTTTGCTGACGATACGGCTAGACTTTTAACCGTAAATGACAACAAAACTTGTTACATTACATCTTCATCCTGCGAACAATATATGCCCAAACATTCAAATTTAGACATAAAGCTGAAAACAACCAAAGTAAACAATTACAAATAGCACCTTCGCGCTGCGTTAAATATCTGGGAGAGGACCTAGATTCTACCCTTAAATAGGCACACACACATACATTTTGTAATTCTAAAATCACGTACAATGCTTTTCAAATTTAAATATCTCATGAAATACTATGACTTCTATCAAATGAAAGTACTGTATTATTCACTACTTGAGAGCCATTTGAGGTACGGTGTGATCGCGTGGGGAGCAGCGTGTATGACATATATACATGAAAAATCTTGAGACAATGCAATGCAAAAATACATTCTAAAGGTAATATAATCATGAAGCAGCACCAACTAAAACATAAGTTACGCCAAAATGAGCACGTCTATGATACCCGCTATAAAGTAAGAGCATGTTTACCAAAGCCTAATGCCAATGCCATGCAGAGATCATTCCAATAACTAGGACCGAAGCTTTATAATAGTTTGCCTATTATCTTAAAACAGTATAAATCTATGAAGTTAAAAAAAGAACTAAAAAAGTGGATAAATCAAATACCTCGCCTCCACATACATCAGCTAATTCTTTCAAATATATATAAGAAGATTTAAATCTTTTTTTTTCAAACTGTGAAGGAATTCTTGTAAAACTTCTTAACATATAAGGTTAAGCATATCCAAGCATGCATCTAAAGCAAATGATCTTATCTTCTGTGGATATTTCATATTTATTTAAATGTTATTTTTATTTCCCCTGTAACATTTTTAATTATAATTGAAAGCAAATAAATATTATTATGATTATTAATTAGCTTGTATCTTATTTTCCCTTCTTTCAACAACTGCCATATCATCGAGGCGTGTTCATACCAAATCCACAGGGGGTTCTTATATTTGCGCTTTTTCAAAATCGTGCTTCAATAGATGTATCGTTAAGGTAAAGTATAATGTTTCAGAACCCAACGGGTTCGCTATTACATCGAATCTGTTGAAAAGATTTTCTAAACAACATCAAATTATTTGAAAGTCTAGAATTGCCGTTTATCTCAGAGTTTTTTACTAAAATTTCAACTCCCACTTGGTTAAACGAAATACCTTTGTCTGATGGATAAACTGCGTCAAATATTCTTTTAGATACCTATCTTTGTGTTGATAAGATATTGTAGAATACCCTGCTTTTAGCAGAGAAGAGGTCGTTAAAATATTTGAAACTCATATGAACATTTCATGCAAGCGAATATTTTTAATGCACTTCGTTCTTCAAAAAACGTCGAAGACAGCCAATGCACTTATCAGTTTGGTTTTTATGGTCGCAAATAATAATAATTTGTCTGCAGCGCGGTCGGCTCACCACCCTGGATATATTTTTGCTGAGTTGAAGTATCCTTGAAACCATTCATGAACAATGGAGTTATTAGTTTGAAGTACAGGTTACTGTCATTGCTACGGCAACCTCATTCCAAGGATAACTTCATCATCTTCACAGGATCATCTGCCATTACTTAAATTAGACCATCACAACAAAGTGCCTTAAAGTACCTGGAACAAACAGAGATCCTAATTGATGGCAAATGGGTCACGGCGCCGTTTGCTAGATTTGTTCGACATTAGAGCGGAATTGAGTAATTAATCCACTTGTTTTTCAGCTTGGACGTGGTCTCACTGAAATAATTGCGAGATAAAAGCACACAAGGAGGTTCGGGGATTCACCACGTACTCTCACGATATTCCAGTTCAATCAGTTCAATAAATGGGTGAAAGCATTTTCTAACTACAACCACAACGTCATTAAGGCAGACCCTTTATTTCTTAGCAAAATGCAATCAAATTGCCATACAAAAAATTTGTCGTTTAGAAAATAGTCCATGGTATTTTTTGGCGAACTTGGTTGTACTATTTATCTGACTTTGCAAACCAGGGCAGCCGGACATGTAGAGAAGGGCATCGCAAAACCAAGACCATGCCTTGCACGGTCTTGTCAACAGAAGTTAACAGTTGCAGTATAAGACTATACTGCAACTGTTAACCAATACTAGCTTAGCCTTAGTCTTGAAAAGTATTGAAGTCTTAGTCTTGATCTTGATCTTAATGCTGCAAATATTGCCAGTCAATTATACTCGTAATATACTAAGTGACATATAAATCCGAACACCCAGTTTAAATGGTTTTATTTTAATAAAAGTTGGTGAATGTATTTATCTTACTGTTAATAACAAGTGAAAAAATTTTCAGCCTTATCAGTTGGACATTCCGGTTTTTATAGTGCTTTTTTTTAATTCACTAAGGCTCTAAAAATGAATATTTCAGCCGCAGCAAAGAATGGCGGATTTTGGTTCTTGACATCCTTTACGATCGGTTACGATGGCTAGAGTACGGAGACCTGTACGATTTCGTCATCCTAGTGAGTTTGATAGGGGCCGTATAGTGGGACTTCGGGAAGCTGGACCTTCTTTTCGGGCAATTGCAGTTAGAGTGCAAAGAAGTGTAGACACTGTGGTTAGGTGTTGTGAGGCATGGCTTCGAGAAGGCCGTACGCAAAGAGCAAGGGGCACTGGACGCCGCCGTAGAACAACAGACCGTGAAGATCGCCGCCTAAGATTATTGGCCTTAAGGGACCGTTTCTCCACTACCAGGTCCATTGCACGGAACACGGAAGACCTATTGGCATGCGAAGTGTTTACCGACGAATGAGAAGTTTTGGCTTGTTTTCATACCGGCCACACTGGGTCCTCCCTTTAACTCGAGAACACCGACGTAATCGCCTTGAGTGGTGCAGACAACGGTCACTCTGGGATCAGGAATGGAACAGTATTGTCTTTAGTGATAGTCTCGATTTTGTTTAGGCATGCACGATGGTCGTGCCAGGGTTAGAAGGCGACGTGGTGAAAGGAGGAATCCACAGTTTTTTGTTGAAAGACATGTTCATCACACTGTTGGAGTTATGGTTTGGGGTGCTATAGCTTATGGTTCCAGGTCACCTTTAATCTTCATCTTTTACCCTATCTTGACACCCTGGCAGATCCAACTTTCCAACAATATAATGCCCGACCACATGTTGCAAGAGTCACAATAGACTTCTTTCAACATAATGATGTCACATTGTTACCATGGCCACCAAGATCTCCCAACTTATCCTCAATTGAGCACGTGTGGGATATGATGGGTAGGAGATTGTTCAATTTGCGACGTCCTCCTCAGACTCTAGAAGCATTTCGAGAGGAGTTGGTGGTTGCCTGGAATGAGATACCACAGGAGGACATTGACCACCTGATCAGAAGCATGCCTAGGCGGAGAATGCCTAGCACATCAGAATGCATCCACACATTATTAAAGGTCAAAGGGCTTTAAAGCAGTGCAATCATTTTGAAATTTTTTATCATTTACTTATTATGCTTCATTAAGTACTTATACAAAATTTTATTAAGATAAAACCATTTAAACTGGGTGTTCGGATTTATATGTCACAACATTAGTTTTTAAATTCAAATCTTCAAAATATAATTTTTCCAAATTGTAATCTTACTCTTATTCCTCTAGGTAGAATCATATTCATGGTGGCATGTTACTTTTTGTAAAAAAAACAGGCAGTAGTTGATATATCTTCAATAAAACCATTCTCTGTTGAGTGTCATCTAAGGAGCCCGTGACGCTATACACAATACCGGAAAGAGTCAAACAGCCATTATTGTGTACAGACCCGGGATAGGAGACTTCTAACTTTTTGAACAAAACTTATCTCTCCTGCTGACACATGTAATGAATAAGTATAAATATATAATTCTATTAGCTATCAATGAGCCAACTCGTATCTTCATAAATGTAAATGGCCAGACATACATCTGTTCCATAGATTATCTCTACAAATCTTCGACAGAATGTTATGATGCATCTGATCTTAACCGTAACCTCGGTGACCATTTGTCACAAATCCTTTCTCTAAAAAATATGCTTGCTCAAACTACTGACCCACCAAACAAAAATATGACAATGTAAAAGTTTTAAAACGCAAATTTAAAAAAATTATCTTGCTATTTGCAAAAGACGGACTGATTGGACGCTTATTCCGAATCTAACATTGACACAATGTATAGAAAGTTTGCAACAACTGTTAAATGAAGTTTAGATGCAACCATCAAGACTAGGCCTCACATTCGCAACAGATGGTATTCAGATGACCGTAGAATTTTGAAGTCTGAGCTGGATAACATTTGCTTATGTCTGACTGAATTTCAGATCTCCCACTTTCGGGATCTTTACAAAACAAAGAAAGAACGATATAAAATGAAAATCAGTAAGGCTAAACGTAAATACGCTTCACACAAAATACAGACAGCTTCAAGCAAAACAAAGGAGACATGGAAATTCATAAGTCGTCAATTCGGGCAAGCAGAAAAGACATCGGAAGTTGACAAAATGAAAATTAGGGGGAAGATCGAGACAGATAAAAGCGTAATTAGCTGTTGTTTTGCAGAATATCTTTCAGGTGTATACAATTAGATGATAGCTGATATTTTCGGTCAAAACTCTACACTCCTACCCTGCACTTCATCAGTTTCACGTCCCTCCAATTCAGTCTTTATGCCATACATTACATAAAATGGTGTTTCGAGGACCTTAATAAGCTTAAAGGGCAGAACAAATTCTGGTATCGATGAAATTCTTCCCAGAATATTAAAATCTATTACACAGTAGAACTTTCTACCTCTGACCCATGTGATAAACTTTTCTTTGAGCAGTATGTCTGTGGACACGGCTGCCTCTGATTTGTTAA
Source organism: Acanthoscelides obtectus (assembly GCA_963669975.1). Classification (NCBI taxonomy): domain Eukaryota; kingdom Metazoa; phylum Arthropoda; class Insecta; order Coleoptera; family Chrysomelidae; genus Acanthoscelides; species Acanthoscelides obtectus. The sequence goes on from CAVLJG010000006.1 coordinate 70,314,236, forward strand.
ATTATGTCTCTTCAGGATCTAGATCAAGGTAATTTCATCGTAAGTCTCACGTTTAATTTGTCGAAAGCCTTTGACAGCCTGAGTAAGGACGTAATACCAGAAATACTAAGTTCACTTGGTCTTAGAGGTCTTGCTTTAAACTGGATCGAATCATACTTATCGAACAGAAGTATTATTGTAAGAATTAATAAATTAATACCCAGTTTACCTTGGTGAACCATAAGGATCAGTGTTGGGACCGTTGTTATTTATACTTTTCATAAATAATCTCCCAAATTACATTACGAAAGCTAAAGCAACAATGTTTGCTGATGATACTGCAATCACGGTTTCTGGCAGAACTTTATAAGAACACCTTGACAGTTTTTGAAGAGGTGTGACAAGAATAAGTTGATTAAACAAAAATAAAGCTACTACAACCAACTTTCAAAAAAGTATTCCTTCAGCTTTAAATAGTCCACTTGGATTGCAGTGGGTAGACAGTGTTAAGCTTCTCGGTAGAAATCTCAAGAAGTATGGCGCCGAGTAAGGATGCCAATTCGCGAGCTCTTCCGAAATCCGCCGATATTACTTGTAAACACTGCAGTAGAAGTGTTTTAAATTACGTAAAGTGCAAGTTTTGCCAAGATGTCTTCCATCCCGCATGTATGGTGCAAGCAGCTTCCTATAAGAAAGCAACTTGCAAACACGAAGCCACTGAAAACGAAGATTCGCAGAACTCCATCGACAATGAAACTAAGTATTTATTAAAGATTATCAAGGAACTTGAGGACAAGAACGCCTTACTTGTCGAAAACCTTGGATTGTGGAAGCAAAAATGTAGATCCCTTGAAGAAAGGCTAACCAACACAAAAAACGAAAAAGCAGGTGCATCATCGTACTCCAACCAAGTAAAAAAGGTAAACATAAACACTACGGCTAAGCAACGTGAAGCCAGCAGTGCCAGCAGTGAGGCGACGGTCGTGACCTCTAGGCAAACTGTCAGTAATACAGAAATCCGGTCTGAAGTCTGCAACGATGAAGTGGAGACTGCTCCGGAACTAGAAGACATCGCTAGTGAACAACAAAAAGAAGAATTCGAAGGTCGTTTCGAGTTCCAAAGAAAACAAACGCGTAAACAAAAATATAACCATCAAAAACAAAGAAAGTCCCTGAAATATGGTGAATGTAATGACGAAGAATTTAATCTTGCCGGGAATAATAAAGATAAAAAAATTTGGCTTTTCCTGTCGAAAGTTAATGAGACCATCACAGAAAATACAATCAGCGATTATATTGTAAAACACGCAAGTACTACTGCCAATGAAATACAGGTAAAACAATGTATACCAAAGTCTCAAAAGAGTAGAAAAAAGAACTTTATGGTGGGTGTAAATCCTGAACTTAAAGACAAGATATATAATACCGCTTTTTGGCCCAAGGGTGTTGCATTTGGAAGGTTTAACTTTGGGTTGGGTAGAAATTTTTTAGACAGATGTCATACAGGGTAACTAATGTATACTGCGACCACCAAACACCCTCCACATGGGAAACTGATTCTGGCAGCCAGGGCTCTGAGAGTCATTGTATATCTGTTATGCACCTGAACGTACAAAGTATAAATAACAAAATTTTGGAAATAAAAGTTCTGCTTGCAGAAAAGAAACCAGACATTTTTTGTGTCTCAGAGCATTGGCTGCAGCGAAATGATATAAACTCTGTAGTTTTAGACAATTATCTGCCCATCAGCCATTCATCACGAACAGAATTCCGTGGCGGAGGCACAGCAATTTTTGTAAACTCAGACCTTACCGTTGAAAGCTTAAGGGCTAACACTGAGTGTATTGAAAAACACTGTGAGTATTGCATTTCACAATTTACATTAAATAATAAACATTATATTGTGATTTGTATATATAGGTCACCTACAGGGAATTTAGATTTATTTCTATCTACGCTTGATGAAGTTTTAAATTATGTGTATGCCCCAAATAAATATCTGCTGGTTTGCGGGGATTTTAATGTAGATTTCTTAGTTCATTATGATGGAGTTTTTCCTGTGACACAGCTTATGGCCAGTTATGGACTAGTGTCCCACGTGAAAGGCATAACGAGGATAGGTCCCACTCGAGCCTTAATTTTACATTAAATAGCAAGGTTCCTATCATCAATTATGCAAGGAAACGTTTTTTCGCGGCTTCCAACATCCAGCGCTTCAAAGATCTGCTGAGCTCCGAGACCTGGAATGATGTATATGGTTCAGTTGGGGTTGAGGAGAAATATCAAACCTTCTTTAACGTACTATTTCATTATTTTGACATTTCTTTTCCATTATGTACCTATCGATTAAAATTCAAAGAACAAAACTGGGTAAATGAGGAGATAAAAGCATACTCTAATTATATAAAAGATTTGTATGTTTGGTCTAAGATTACACATAGCCCTAGAGTATATAATCAGTATAAAATTGTACGACAAGAATACCGGAAATTTCTGTCGAATTACAAAATAGCTCTAAATGAAAGTAAAATATTAAACTCAAAAAACATGACAAAAACTGCGTGGAGTCTTTTAAACGCAGAAACTAATACAAAAATTAAGCGTTCCATTGAGCTAAAACTTAATAATGGTGTAATAATAAAAGATCCCCAAAAAACTGCTGATGCCTTTCAGGAAAGGTTTGATATCTCTCCACAATCCCATGGCAGTCTTGATATTTCGGAAGCTAGTGCGATTCCCACTTTATTTTTGCTTCCTGTTGACAATAGGGAAATTAAACTAACTTTGGCGAGTTTGCCAAACAAATTTTCAGCTGGTTTGGATGAAATCCCGGTGGTAGTTCTAAAGCAGATATCTGACTATATATGCGAACCGTTAGCTTATATTATTAATGAATGTCTGTTTACAGGAATTTTTCCGTCACATTTAAAGAGGGCCAAACTGGTTCCCATTTACAAAAAAGGAGATGTGCATGACATAGATAATTATCGACTAGTCTCACTGTTATCTTCTGTGTCAAAGGTCTTTGAAAAAGTCATATATTCAAGGATAATGAACTTTATCAAGAAATACAACATTTTAACAAGAAATCAATTTGGCTTTCGCCCAAATCATTCCACACAACTAGCACTATTTAAAGTTCTTACTTATATTGTTGAAAATGTGGATAAGAATGAAAAAGTGGCCGGTCTGTTTTTTGATCTGTCTAAGGCCTTCGACACCATAGACCATCAAATACTCCTTAAAATTCTGTCTAAACATGGAATACGAGGTAAATGTGCACAGCTTATAGAGTCATACCTTGACAGTAGGGAGCAGCTTGTCTGTATAACCCAAAATGGTGTTAGGCATTTTTCATCAGTTACCTTGATTAAACAGGGTGTGCCGCAGGGATCAATTCTGGGACCGTTGTTGTTCCTGCTCTATGTGAATGGTCTTCGTGACAGATTTATGGAAGGTCTGATTTGCCAGTATGCGGACGACACTACTGTTGTGCTGACTGCGTCGGACATGTCTGGCTTGTCCGGGGTCTGTTCTTGTGCAGTGGGGACCATGCAGGATTGGTGCAAGGATTATGCATTAAGATTGAATGCTGATAAAACTGGACTTCTCACGTTCAGTAAATCATCTGCCAGGGATGAGTCGCTCTTGGTTCGTTGCAATAGCGGACCAATACCAGAGATGACCGATATAAAGTTTCTGGGCATTTACCTGGATTCGAGTCTGAATTGGGATTGTCAAACATTTGTTTTGGTTGGTAAGCTCCACAGCTTCTGTGCGTTGGTACGGCGGCTGCGAAATGAGGTTTCCTTGAACACTTTACGGCAATTTTATTATTCATCTGTACAGTCATTGTTAACTTATAGTATAATGTTCTGGGGCTCTTCGCGGGGTGCCATGTCAGTTTTTATAGCGCAAAAGCGCATCCTGAGGTGCATTTTGAGACTTCATCCTCTAACATCATGTCGGGAACATTTTTCAAGATTGGGATTCTTGACGGTTCCATCACTATATTTTTTGGCACTTGTTTTATTTGTTAAAAAGCATATGTATCTTTTTAATAGTAACGCACATTATTATGCTAAAAGTATGACCGTTGTGACCAGAGGCAGAGAAAATCTGAGTGTGCCTGCACATTCGTCCGCATTTTTTAAGAGGGCTCCATTATACATGGCTGTCAAAACTTTCAATATGCTTCCTATAGATATAAAATCCGAGAGCAAGCCTATTAGGTTTAAAAGAGCGGTGAAAAGGTTTTTGCTGGACAGATGTTTGTACAGCTTTGATTTTAACATTTGAGCTCCATTATTTTATTTTAATAACATTTTAAGCTAAGTTGTGACATACTGGACTTTTATTTGTCATTTTAATAGTTTTTAATATTGTAAACATACATATAATATCCCGTTGGTATTGTACTACATTTTTTTTTTTGACGTTGCTTATGTTTTTTCTTTAAAATTTTGCTGGCAATAAAGAATATTATTATTATTATTATTATTATTATTATGATTTGGTAGGTACAGGTAGGACTTTTGAATCTCAGATAAACAATATTTGCTGCAATTTATACAAAAGCTTCTTTACATTATTTCATATGTTATGTAACAATATTTAGACGAAAATCAATTATTTTTTTACTGTGCATTTGTATATAGCCACCTGTCATATAATATTCTATGCTGGGCTAGAGCGACTGGCATAAACAGAGTCTCCATTTCACAAAAGCGTATAATCAGACATTTATTCAATCTCACTTTCGAGGAAACTAGCAGGCATGCTTTGATCAATAACAACTTGCTCACTGTACCGTGTATTTCTATACATAAATGCGAAAGCCATGTTTATCGTAACATTAACAACTTCGAGATGCAAAATGAGCAGCATAATTATAACACAAGAATCACCAAGTTAAAATCAAATCGTTCGAGGCCTAGCAATGTTTAATGCGCTACCTAGAGGTTTGAGAGATATTTATAGCTGCTGTAGTCTTAAAAGGATGGTTTTCAATTGTCAAACTGATAAATTCTTTTATTCTATTAACAAATTTTCAATTTGTAGATGTTGATGCCGTTAAAAATAGTGTTTTTGTACATAATTTTGTCAATTATTTTAATGTGTTATATACATGCAATTCAAATTTAAATTCATTATTGCATATTTTATGAATGTATTTTCGGACACATTTTTTCATCTTCAGTGTTTTTTATGACTTGCCATTTGAACCATACGTTTGTATTTTGGCTAAATAAAACACTACTACTACTAAAATACTATACTACTACTATGATTCTACCTAGAAGAACAATTATTCACATCTTTCCATCGAGGCTGTTGTGACACACATCTTTTTTCTAGCAATTCCGCCTTCCTGAGGGGCTTGTCAAGAGAATGATATTTCTTCAGTTGAAGCATTATTACCAAAATACGTTGACTCTGGTCACATCGAAATGTCTAATCCGAATGTATTTCTCCATTTTGTTCTATTCAAGCCCAGCCTACATTCAGATTCTCACCATAGTTTAACCTTGCCATGCTGATAAAGCTGTTGAGTTTATGATCTTGAATCTATCATAATTTTATGTCTCCATGCCATGAGTATCCTTGCTTAGATTTTTCTAAAGTACTATTCAATTTCAATTAAATGAGCTGTAGTGAACTTTCCAGACACAATAAATGCATATCACCAATTACTGAGTAAAGTTGTTGTGTCAATATTGTCCTTGGTCTCCCACCTGCTATAATTGGATCTCTCTCCATGTCTGCCCTCGATGATTGTCTATGCTTGGGGTACCCTAGCACAATACGCCATGCATGGAACAAAACAACCTCCACGGAAACCCATCTCGCTCGACACGAATGCAGGTATTATTCCAGCTGAATGAAATATTTGTAGCCGAGCTCGGTATCTAACTATACCCTCATATATATGTATATGTTATTGTCTGGCATTGAGTAAAAAGTGCATGGAAAATCATTATTGTCGTAGTAATCACGGCGTGCAGTTATTAACGGTACAAACATAGGCCGCAATTACAGGCACTGTAACGAAACAATCAGATTTATTAATACTAATTCAGATTCCCGCTGGTTATGCTCATAGTTTGTGATTACAATACTAAAGTTGAATCCAGGAAAGTGGTTATGTTGCGCTGAGTCCTTAACAGGTTTGTAAATAAATGAACCAGAGGTATTCCAACGACTAAACATACGCCGCCATCCCAGTGAGGTCAAGTCTGAATTCAAATCCCAATATCTTAACTGGAAGCAAAGTCTCGATAGTGTATATTCACCAATTGGCTCATTGTGGAAAATGTTTAAAGATTCTGTACCTTCCGATAGTTTTCGACAGGTACCCGCACAGAGAGGAAAATTGAAGGAATGTCATAGGACTGACTGTACCTATTTTGACATTGTTCTCTGCGTGTGAAAAGGATATCCTGGATATAATCAGGTATTTGAAACCATCTGACTCTGTTGGTGATGATGGTATTAGCACAAACGTTTTGAAGAAATTTGCCCATACGTTGCGAGACCCGGTGTCGTTCGTGAAAAGTATGTGATGCGAAAGTGTGTCTGTTTGTTTGGTTTAGGTATTTGCCATGTTTGTCGAGAAATGCGAAAGTAATGCAAATAAATAAAATTTGAGTTTCAAAACATTTTACATTGAAAGATTTACAAAATTAACAAATACAGAGATGAAAATTTTAAAATTGATATTTGCTGCTTTTCGTAAGACTAAAATATTCAATTAAAGCACAAAACTCTAACGATTGAGCTTCGTAATTTTCGATTAAAAGAATAGCAAGGGCTACAAGCCGATCTTGTGTCATCGAATTCCTCAAACATGTTTTAATAATTTTAAGCATCGAAAAACTCCTTCCAGCAGACGCAACTGTAACAGGTGTGGTGGCAATAATTCTCAGGACTGTTTCGATAGTGGGGTAAACTTCTATTACGTATTTCAGCACCGAGATAATGACGTCGTTTCCTTCATACACATGGATGAACATATTTAGTTCCTCGTACAATTCATGTCCATCAATATCACATGATTCTCTGACTGTCATAGATATTTGCAAGTCGCTACATTACTTCAAAGGTTCACTATTACTAATTTCCTTTATTCCTTTTATATTAAACATGAAACCAAATATGCTCTCATGATGCTCAAGTGCATCGAACCTAGGATGGCGGCTTGCGCGCACAATGTCGATAATAACATAAAAATAGTTTATTTTGAAAATATCTTCCGCATTCAATTCATGAGCTTCATCTTCCCATTCATAATCAAAATGCCTTTTTTTCGTCGTTTATTTTAATTCATCGCTATGTTATAACCTGAATGAATAGTTAAGGATCAAAATCAAAAGTTTTAAATAAAAAAATATAAAGTTATAAAAATCTATATTTTTTTTAAATTTGCTTGGGCTGTGGCGCTAGGCCCCTGCAAGAGCCAGGCCCCGCGCGATTGCCTTGTTCGCCACCCGTTAAGGGTGCAGCTGTGCCCATCTGATTGCTGGAGATTGCTTACTAGATGAACTGTTGTTTGGAGGGGGGTAAGATTCCCAATTGCTTGGAAATTGCAAAAATAATTCCCGTCTTCTAAACAGGAGGCTCCAGTCTTGTAGCAGACTTCAATCTAATATCCCTGCTCAGTCCATTTGTGAAAATACTTGAGAAGTACTCTGTATAGTGGAATACTTCAATAAAAACCTATTGTTTAATGAAGATCGGTATGGTTTCCGCAAGGGTTTGCCAACTACTGTTGTTGACCAAACTTGAATGCTATTGAATATGGGGACTTCTGCTTGAGTGGTTTCGTGATTATTTGTCCAACAGATCACAGTATGTTGAAATTGAAAATCGCATCTGAACTGGAAGTCCACAGGGCTCTATCTTGGGACCATTGCTGTATACAATTTTTGTGAATGACTTCAGTAGCACTAATTATGTTATGTATGCGGACGATACATCTTTATAAGTAGATTGCAAAAATGTAACATCTCTAGCGATGGGTACTCCTCGAGAGCTGCAAAGAACACAGCAATGGTTTCAATAATTTCGTTCGCGGGTCAAAAAATGAACCAGATCGGAACTAAAAATGAACCATCCAGAATTACACAAATGCGCATGTCCAGTTATTTTATAGTTCGAGATTTTCGTTTACCGCGAACGACTTTGGAACCGTTTGCGTATTCAACACTGTTGCCAATTTGCCCTTTATTTTGTGCTGTTGCCAAGCTGCTATTCGATTGACACTAGCTTCCAGGTGTTGTCGGTACTTCAATAACTTCCAATAGTTCTTCCAAATCATCATCACTAAACGATAAATGGTCCGACATCTTAAGCACAAAATCTTAAGCACTGAATCTTAAGAACTTGAGATGGAACACACAAAACATATGTATGGAACAGCAAGCACTAAAAAGCACAGGTTACAGATTTTCGCAGAATAGGTTAAACACTTTAAACCCGAACAGAGGCAACGGAAGATGAAATATGAAATGAAATCAGAATCAATCCCGAATCGGAACCGCGAACGAAACTAGTATAATGGGTTCCTGGTCAACGCAAATAAAACGCAATTTGATAGGTTGCAGGTTAAGTCACTCATGGCTCCACTCAACAAGTCGACTTTGTTAAATTTTTGGGTATCCACATAAACAGATTAACGTGGAATACTCATATTGACCATCTATGTAAAAAGATTGCCCCTCACATATACTGCATTAAACAGGACGTTTTGTCGATGACAAATCTTTGCATTACTATGCATATATACAGTCAACTTTATCTTATGGCATAATAGGCTGAGGTGTTTCCACTGAAACAAATCTAGTATCCACTATGCAAAAAAGAGTAATACGTTTACTTCAAGGTCTGAGCAAGGTCTAATTTAGATGATTTTTCAAAGCTGAACGACCGGTTCTCGTAGGCGAAGCTAGAATGTGTGCATGTTGCATGCACACGTGTTGCCTCGCCAGAGTCCGTGTGGCGTCCCCCCCCACCCCGTTTCCCATGTATCCCCCTATAGCCCCACGGTACTCAATGGGTCTTTCGACCTTAGGCCTTCGTGGTAGTTGGAGTATAAAAATAACAGGTACTTAACAAGAAATTCGCTTATCCTAGAGGTTCCCACGCACAAATTGTCTAGAACAGAATCCAGTCCAAATCAAATGAATGTTAGGTTGTTCAACAAATTACCAAACACCCTCAGGGCACTACCACCTTCAAACATGAAATTAAGACACTACTAGCAAGTAAAGCATATTACTCTTCGGATGAGTACTTGTCAGATGCCCTGATAAATGACCAATAGGGGTAATCTGATAATACTGTTTATAATAGTCACCACTGTGATATCCTATAGCTCAATTTCAGAAGTTACCGTTCTTCTTCATTTTTATATTCTATGTATTTTAATGTTATCTATTTTATTTATACAAATGCAAACATAGCGATATTTTAATCACTTTTTTTCAATGTTTGTTTTTAGTTAAATGTTTTATATTCCAACATTTTAATTTTGACTGTGTTGCACTGATGTGTGTTATCCACTTATTTATTTTCTGTTATATTTACTCTATTATTTCCATTGACTTGTTCATCTTATGTTGGTCTAACACAACTAATAAAATAATGGATAAAATGAATGAATTGTCCTGTCACCACGCAAACAGGGGTTGAATGGGCTAAAAAGGACATAGATGAAAGTACCACACATCTTATGATAGATGACGCTTATTGCAGCTGGATACATTTCTCATTCCGTGTTCTGTGCATGTTTTGTTGTTTCGTGTCATACGTGTTTGACAAGTTGGCACTTAAATACTTCAAAGGTGATTCGAATTTCCTTCATCGACCTCTTCAACGATGCGATACAAGTGTAAGTACTTCTACTGAAGGTGCTAATCTACTCTCATAATCAATTAATTATAAATGAATTATTTTCAGGATGGTTCAGACAAATAAATATAGCTTAGTAATCAGAATCGGAATTGTACAATACCAAATCCAAAAAAATCATTCGATATAATCCTTCAACGGGTAGTAGCCAGATAGGTAATCACAAACTTAACAAATCGGCAAATTGAATCTAATACATATTGTGAATCTTGTTTTTATGCATCTATAACATGTTTCCTTCAAATCACAAAATACAGTTTTGATAAGCAACTAAAACACTTTATCCACTTGTTTAGTTCTTTCGAAAATAATAGTACTCGTACACCCAAGGTTTTCGCCCTATACCTCACAAGGGATGGCGCTCTTAGAGCCGTTTTACACACAAGAGAATTACTCCGAAAATTATGGTTATAATTATGCCGAAAATTTTTGCTGTCGTATTACACCTAAAAAAAATTCTTGTGAAAATTTTCATGGTAAAAATATAAAACCCGTTCTATAGAATATGCGCGAGAATCGGCGCAGAGGATTAATTCCGTGCATGTCATTATCAAATGTCAACGTCAACATAACCCCACTTAACATTTGGGGGTATGGTCCTGTTCGAATCGTACTACGAAGAAGCGTTTATTGTTATTTTTTATTCATAATGTCGTGGAATCAGGAAGAAGTTACACTGTTGTTGTAGGAGTACCAAAAATGGGCAAACCTGTTCAAGGTGAAGTCACCCAATTACAAAAACAGAAATTTGCGGCGTCAGGCGCTGGATGCGATAGTCCAAGCATTGAGAAGTTTTATAATATTAACCAAGATTTCGATTTCAAAAATAAATTTAAATCAACGACGTCTGTTGTCTTTCCGATTATATTGGACGTCATACCCGTTAAGGTTATGTCCATTCGAAAATATTACTCTAATGCGCAGGCGAATCATATGAATTACTCGGAAATTTTGTCTGCTTGTGTCATACAGGTTGTAGAGAAAATCTTCATATTTTTTCCATGCAAATTTTCGGCATAATTATGACCATAATTTTCGGAGTAATTCTCTTGTGTGTAAAACGGCTCTTAGAGCGGATCAATTTTTTTAGACTCGCATTCTGTTCGGAAGACGAGTCGACTGTTCTGGGCATACAAAGTTGATTCCCGTTCATTGCAAGGATGGTCTCAAAATATTTTATTTCCAGGCTCCAACAATATGCTGCTCTCCAACATTATATATCTAGCATTGTACCTCAATGTGCTTTTGGCAGCTCCAAATTAGATTCTAAGCCTACGTATAGAGTACATGACCCTGTTACCTTTTTTCACATTTATTTTAATTTGCATTTGATATACATTGACACAAACTCTCTTATCCATTCTTTACTAGAAGAAAACTTACCAGCTAGGAATGCATCTGTGATGGTCTCTGTAGATTAAAGGTAGTATCCATCGGAAGAAGTTCAGTGGATCTCCGTAGCGGGAATAGAATGTCTGCAAAGCACATGCTCGTGGCGATTCAAGTAAAATTATGTCGGAGTTCTATTAGGTCTACGGAAAAATTCTGTCTACTGAGATGTCAACGTACATTTGCCAACATTAAATGTATACATGCTGCAAATGAACTTAAACGAAAGCGATTTGCGTTAGAATCTAGACATCTAGAGAGATATGATACTGTATTCATAGCTACTGATAAGATCCAATCACGCGTCTGTATTTTGTGCGAATACCAACAAAGAAGAAATACAACGGAAATATGTAGGAATGAATTTAAAGTATTTGACGAAAATTCAGTTTCTATCGGAACATGCAGAAGATATTCCGACATCTTTTAAACGGATGTTTCTGAACTGTCTAATAAACCATGCTGTGAGATACATTCTTCGATCGACGGCGATACTGAGACGAACATGTTAATGTTCAGTTGAACAAAGCAGCAGAAATGAACCATTCGTGGATCTCTTAATAACAGGAGATGAAAAGTCATAAAGAAACACCTGTACATGTAAGGAACCGCAAAAATCTACTGTCTCTAAACCAAGTCTGAGCCTCGCCAAAAAAATTATGTACATATATATGGTGAAAAAGTCAGGGCCAAATACATAATGAGCTGTTGAAGGTATATGAGCAGATAAATTAAGAGAACTGTCATCAGTAATTAGATGAATTCAAATAATCAGTATTCTTTTTTTTTTATATCGAAACAGCCGCACAGGCAGAAGCCTAAATGCCGGAACACCGCGGCTGCTATGATGATCCCAATGAAATTTTGTTAATACGATTTTTGAACTGCCTAAGGTTAGTAGAACTGGGAAAAGCTTCCTCCCGTAGTTTGTTCCACAATCTAGACACCCTCGGGATAAAGGAGCGGTCGTATCGGCCAGTTCTGGATGTATGAAGTTTGACACGATTAGGATGGGACGCCGAAGTCAGGCGGGTCTGTCCGGCAGGCACATCGCGCGGCGGCATCATGGAAGAGAGCTCTGAGGAGCAAAGCCCGTTGGTGTAGCGATAGAAAAGAGCTACATCGCCGACGGAAATGGAAAATGGCAACGATATTTAGTAGAAAAAATATTATTGCATAATAATGTAAGACCAGGTACCCATCAAAAAATCGCGGAGCTAGGCTGTACAATTCTATCACATCCCCATACTTGTCAAACTTGACAACCCGCAACCAGCACTTATTTTTGTCGTTTCAATATTTCCTATAGGGTTAGACAATTCAAGAAAGTACCTAAATGAAATAGGTTAAAATTTTAAATACAAATCGCGGTAGAGCATCCAGCACTCTTTTTCAATAGTATCAAGATAAACGAGGTGACCTTGAAATCTGATCGTGAACTTGAAAGCAAAACTGCAGTTGTATATATTTCATAAGCTATTTATTATACATGTGAAAATGTATTTTATTCTAGATAGTGTTTGCGTAGGCCATTCAACTCTTTTCGATTTTGAAACAAAGGGCGTCGATACCAGGTTGGCATCCAATCACATTAACTAATCATCATATAGTGGCGTACGTACGCACACACACACAATACCATCGATGAATGAACGCCATCGCAGATGGCCGTGTTAAATTATACCGATCGCCCGATCAAAGTGATTTGTTTTCATAAAACACCCGCCCGATTTACAAACAAATATTGGCAGCTGGACCGGCGTGACGTGGAAGGGATTACAGCCATGCAGGGTCGTCCTAACAGGAAAAAGAATGGGGATTCAAGTGATTCTGAGCACAGTCGAGCTTCTTTGGGTGCGTCAATAACAGTAATAGTGCGAAGGAGGCAAAGCGGGGGTAGCTATTCTCGACTCTTTCTTGTAGATCCCGAGGATCGGTACTAAATATTAGGCAACATATTTTAGCACTCAATGTCGGGCTTACCTGACATCCTAGTAAATATAAAGAGAATGATGTTCGTTTTTTGTTGCATTCAAGGAGGGGCATAAGATATCCCATTCCTCTATGGGGCTCAACGACACTAGTACATTTTGATGGCTACATTCGAAATCGGTGTTTCAGATTAACATAGTGTACCAAATTTTGTGAATTTGTAACAAAAGGAGTGCAAAATAGGAATTCTGCATTGCGACTTTTAAACTATACTTGCAAATGCCTATCAGCAATTCCGACCAAAACCCGTGTCTTGTATAAACAGGATAGGAATAACACGCCAATTTCATGGCAATTTTGGTAAGATTGACGGTACGCCATAGAAGTCCCAAGTTCTAGCAATATCAATCGTAACCAGACTAGCGTCTCAGTTGAGGATTGCTCGGAGGTCAAAACATATACAAAATATGTTAGGAACACCTAGAATAGCTCAGCCATCAAGGCCGTTTTCCCGTTCAGATTTCCATATGTATGGGAGAGGAAAGAGAGCGGGTCGTGTTAGAAAGGGTGGACCTTATAAGTGTCGTCACCACGCTGCCTGGCATCGACAGTGAGGGAGAGCCCGGAGTACTAACAGGCTTATCTTCCTTCTCAGTGCCGCACACATGGAAATCTAAAAGGGAATACGACTTCGCCCAGCACTGTATATTTAACATGCCTAAAGCGGTCCAGCGGTACAGCGTTTGTAAGCTATAGGATAGCTTTGTGACTTTGGAAGCCCTTTTCTCTTGGCTGTGAGATTTAACAGTTTATTAAATAAATGTTACGAACTGTCAAAGTTATTTCACAGCTGATGCTATTCAGAATGAAGGTGCTGCAGCGCTGGACAGCTTTATAGTAACTGAACGCACTCAATGTTCTCCTCTCCTCTCCAATGTTAAAGTACATATTTTTCAGCAGAAAGATACGTCTATCCAAATATATTTTGACACTTTATTATATAAGCTGCTGAAAACATGTACAATATTACACTAACTAGTTTGACCTTTCAGTTATTTTTTATGATTGCCATCATACAAAACATATCGTTGAGTATGAGTTAAAACATACTCGAATTGTGTTCCAGAGCCGCTGAGTGACAGCCTGCAGCTCCGTTGAGAATCATTCTGTAATATTTTTGTAAGAACTTGTCGCACGACCATTCTGTCTTCGACATGAATTCAAGGATCTTTTCGCTTCTAGAACAAACTATCCCTATTTCCAGATTTCTTTGAATTATTTGGAAATACTTAGGCAGTTTTTTTGCTGTGAATTATGGTGGGTCTGCATACTTAAATTGAAGTACCAAGACATGTTAAATGACTAAATTGTTTCGTTTAGAAAACTTGAAACCTGAATGGTCCCTCTTTTTATTTTTCCCGCCTTGCTTAACGGTATGTCGTCCACTTCTCCATAATGATGTATGAATTAAAAGCGCGTCACACGTTTAAACGCGTATTTTTTTCAAGAGTATGATGCTGAACGAGGCGGACTACGAATTTACCAAATTGCCCGTTTACCTTGCAATTCCGTACTTCGACCCTCCCTTGGTTGAAAAAACAGCAAAATTCATCGCGCAAAATATAGAACGGTCACAAGCTCGCCTCGGTCGTTGACATTCTCCAATTCCGATTTCGATCGATGTTTGGTTTTGATCGCCACCAAAAGATTTTAACGAACGTTTTTGCAATAATGGAAATGTTGAACTAGCATGTTCAAAGGCCTGCAAAAGGCTGCCTTACGGCTTCCATTTTGCAAACTTAAGAACAAAGTATTAGTCATACTTGATAATAAACGATTAAGTTGGAACAAGTTTACTCAAGAAACTCACAAACCGGCACAGTAAGCGTTTCATTGATTGTGACTTGATTGACAGATTCTTAATAAAAAAACAGTAGACAACTTAGAATACAACCAGCGAACCAGCCTTAGCTAAGCAAGATTATTAATGTAAACTTGAAGTACTACTAGAAATTACTGTTTAAAAAATTATCTGAAATTAAAGAAGATACCGCAGCGTCATTTATGCGAATTTGTCACAGCAATGTTTATCCTCTTCCCCACTAATTTGAAATCTACTTTACAAAGGTTAATGTCTAGCCAACTATACTAGTATATAACATGAAGTTGGCTACTGCGCCATCTATGGGACACTAACCTCTTCACAAAGATTTCTAGTTAGTGCGACAAATTCTCATAGATGACGCTACAGTATATCATTTAATGTGGTGGTTTTTACGTGGGAATATTTGTAGTTTCAGGTATATTACGTTAACCAATGCTGTTGCTCACACCATGTGGTCACTGCCGTGTCCTAATGTCATATCACAGGCACGTCTCAAGTGCTCTGATTTTCCATAACCGAGACACTGTATGGAAGGATTTCATAATTTCCTGCTATCTAAGAGCTGATAATTTTGGAACAAACGATCACTTCCATTAAGCTTTCTTTAAATCCCTTTGGAAATCCTTAGATCTGCAGATTTGATTGAAAAGGACATGTTTGCTTTCCGTTTCTGTGATCAACTGCATACACCGCTGTTTCGTGCTCATTAGCAACTAATCAGTATGGTTTAGGTCTAGTATTGGAAACAGACGAAATGGAAAGCAAACAAGTGGGTATGGTCTTTTGAATAACTCAAAACATTGTCAGCAAGTAGATGAAAATCTAACTATCGCCACCTACCAATGCTTTGCCAGGCTGATTTTCATCATCATCCCATACGATATGGAGACGACAGAGATCCTTTCGTCTCTCGCACATAACCGATTGATTTTCTGTGCTATGCATAAAGATGTCGCACCGGACCACTACCACAGTCGACTGTCAGTATTCAGATGGCAAACTAGCAATGGATTTCTATGCATATATGCATAAATAGGCACAGCGGGAATGAACATGTTAGTTTCAGTCTCTGCAACCACAACCAACCGCAGATTGCGCTGTTTCGTGCTCATCTGCAGCTTATCAAACAGAAACACAGATTGTCATAAATCTCGCACGGGTATTGTGTAAAAAACCCATAAAACGTCAAAAACCTATAAGATGTCATGTTGCAGACTAGGTAGCTTTTAGGGCACAAACAGTCATTTCACGTTTGCTCACTATTATCGTTGTGAACGTCCAACTATGGAGGAATCGCTAAACTAAAATACAGGCATTGTTGGTTGCATATGTTTTGTGAAGCCGGGTCGTCTGTATCTGTAGTTTTTATCTCTGAGAAGAAAGTTGGTTGAATGTGTATAAAATCAGTGATATTTGCTGTGTGGGAAAATCATTACTGAATATGCTGCCAATGAAGTATATCTATTAGCCGTGTCCGACGGATTATTTATATGTTGTCCTTTCTGAAGACAGGATATGTTCAAAGTTATAAATTACGCAAAACTGAGAAGAATTACGGGAAATCAACACCGCGCCCGCGTTGTGTGTAATTACTGTTAGCATCTATATGGCTTGTAATCCGACAGTGTACAGTAAATATAATAATTGCTAATATCTCCCATTTTTGAAATCCAGCAAATTTGTATATGTAATTTCCAGAATGGATAAGAAAAAGTCTAGCTTTGAATCTCAATTAAGTGTATGAGACAAGAATCCAATGGAATTATCATCAACACATACAACTTACAGCTTAGACCTGCAGAAATGCCATCTGTGACGCAGATTTTACATTACATCAGAGCCAAACATTGATAACTGGAACCTCATGACGTTTAGGCAACACGCACAACTAACTGCTAAGTTAAAATCTTGTAGAAAAACCTACACATAATGTCAAAAAAATCAGTATAATGTCAAAAAAAAATCAATATAACGTCAATTTTCAAGATACGTAATACCCCTGCCGGACCTCCTTTGTATCCAGATAAAACCATGAGGTTTTCTGAACAATCGGTAGAATTGTATTTCCTCCGGTCTGTTGACAAGGAAGGGGTCTAAGACCACGTTAGTGGTATTTACGGATGAAGACAACTAGAGGTCTCTAGTAAAGCCCTATTGGAAAATATATACGTTGTAAGAAAACATTACACTCAATACTTGACAAGGTTTGACGCTGAGTAGACTACCAAACATAGGATGAAGAGTTCATTAGACTTCAGATTAACTTTTAACATCCCCGCTGTTTGAAATCTTGCAGGCGCTGACTTCTAACACAAAACTGATGCTTCTTCCTTTACACTGCCTTTGTTAGGTTGTGATTAACGTCCTCAGGAGTCAGCCCATGGCCCTCAAATGCGTGGTCAAGGTTATCCCATAATTCATCGACCGTTGTAGCTGACTGGACATGCACATAATTAACAGGTTCTACGAGCAAAATAATCTTGCCTTTTGCTCTAACTACCTTCTTGGAGTCTGTTGCGGTTCCATCTACACAACCCCATATGCGAATTTCCATGTGTCAAAATTCTCCCGACATTTCAACTTTTCTATCGGAGGAATCGAATCTGTCAACATGTACACTGATGAATAAAAAGCTGGGCGCATAACCTTTTGGCAGTGAAGGGGGTATATGCCACGTTAACGGTATTCACGGATGAAGACAACTAGAGGTTTATAGTAAAACTATTGAAAAATATATACGTTGGAAGAAAATGTTACATTTCATACGTGACAAGGTTTGACACTGCCTAGACTACTAAACACAGGGTGTAAAAATCATTAGATTTCAAATTAACTTTCAACACGGTCTCCTTGGGATAGCCACGGAGCTGCCTAAATCGCTTCGAAACCATGGATCTCCTTAGATTGCTTCGTGACTCCTTCCTCTAGAATAGAAGACTTTCTTGACCACCTCCTCGCGTTATTTAACTCTTTGTTTTCGTCAGTGGCCTGTCCGATACCCAAGTCCTTACGAAGCTTACTGGGCACTGAACGAGCTTTTTGTATAATTTTAAAAGTACAACGACAATTTTCTAATCAAACACCGATTGCGAAATGTGCCCGTGTATCGTGTCACATGACATTTGTTTAACCTCAGACACTCTTGACCAGCCTCTCACTACGCCGCCATTACGTTTCACGTATCTGTCCGTGTTGGTTGTCGCCATGTCAATTAGTAAGCCCGCCTATTGTAAAGCGCGCTCAGTAATTCGGTTTTGAAACGCAAAAAAAGTTTCTTCTCCTGCTGAAATTCGCCAGCTTGTTTTATAGAGGGGCTAATCTGTTATTCAAAACCTCCGGCGGAGTCTGCTCTCTAGAAGCGTCGCTCACGACAATGCTCAGCCTCATGTTGCAGGGAAAACACAGACACAACTGGTTATGTTTTCATTGGGAATTACTGGACCATCCACCATCTATTAGACTAGCATCTTTTTCCAAAAGTCAAGGAATTTCTTGGTGTAAAGCGCTTGGATAATGGCGTCATATTGACAGGAACAGTTACTAAATAGTTTAACTGTGTAATCCAAAAGCTGGTGCCATAACTTGATCCACGTTTAAATGCTTACAGTGACTAAGTTAAAAAATGGAAAAATATTCATGTTTTAGTTTATGATACAATTTGCAGTCATTCTTCTCTGACTTCATTACAAAAGGATTCTCAGTTAAAAACTGACGTAATAAAAATAACTTCATGTTTGTTTCCATATTATCAAGAACCAAAGCGTAGACGAACAAATAATTGATGTGGTCTTCTTTTCCAGATCCCAGAACTGAGATTGCTGTTTCCCAATGGATCGATGGTATTTCCTCCTTTTTCCAGCGAGAGGTATCGGCACGACGTTCACTCTGCCACCTATCGGTGTCGGTTGAGAAACAATATCGGCGTTGTGGTCAGCAGAGAAGTACATGTCAAAGCTGGTAAGTAATATAAATAAACTAATTTACCCTGAAAGATCTTGGTACTTGCTCTTCAGTATATACAAAACAACAAAATGCAAAGTAGTTCTGTGAACGAACTGGAAAAGTTATCCAAAACGTGATTTCGTGGCAATCTTGATGTGTTACGAGTGCATATTTTGAAATTATTTTAATAAACACAGGGTGTTCCATAACCGCATGGCATAGCAAACTTTTTTTAAATAGAGTAACCCTATATCTTATTGCATAATTAGATAGAGCTTCTAAAATCAAGAAGTTTAATATCATATAACATATGGTCTCGATTGTCAATTGTTTAGATATTCAGTGAAATGTCTGAAAAAATGCCCAACTTTGATGGCTCGCAGGTCCGCCGTTTTCCAAAATATTCCGATAGATTTTAGTTAACAAACACAGGGTATCTCAAAACACAAGATGTATCTTTTTACCTGAATGTCAAATAGAACACCCTGTATATTTCTACATCATTAAACAGCTTTGAGCTTTGAGAATCTTATTTTTTGATATATCTTAGGTTAGTATCACTTTTTTCGAACAGTTTTCGGGTTATTTCTATTGATTCGAATAAAAAACATACATTTCGCATTTAAACTTAAAATCAGATCTTCCATGAAAACATAATTCCCAGATGTTTGGACTCAGGTCCAGAATTTTTTCACAACCACGTTCGTTTAGCAACTTGGTCAACAAGATTCCTTATTGTGTATTACTCGGGGGACCATATACCACTGACGATTAGTAAAACCTTGCGGATCTCAGAACCGTATCTAGACCGCTGATGCCCTAATAGTTAGATAGGAAAACTGGTTAGCAAGATTCTCCAATCTGACGCCTCTCAACTTTTTCTGGGGCAATCTAAAAGAAAAGGTTCACCAGGAGAAACCTACAACACCTGAGGACATGAAACATTGTATAAGCGAGTTCACAATTTATTAAATATTGATTGCCTTAGGCTGAGATAATTTTTTGTTGTGTTAATAAAAGCTATTGTTATATTAAAAATCGCCAAAATAACTATTTAACGATCTAGTCTAGAAGATCTAGAAATATACAGGGTAGAACATTTGAAATGTTTGAGAAAAGGTGCATTTTTGAGATACCGGATACTCTAACTCTAAGCCATACATTCTATGATATCAAACTTTTTGTTTTTAGAAGCTCCATTCAAATATTCAATACAATATGGGGTATTCTTTCGCTAAAAAAGATATACGTTTGCTGTGGCTCGAAGTTTCGGAACACCCTGCATATATATTAATAATTTTTTTAAACATGCACTAGTAACATATCAATGTTGCCATTAAAATAGATTTTTGTTACCCTATGTGTAGTCGCCACGGAAAAGCAACAAGAAAACTGAAGCACTCACTGGGGTTCGTTTGTAAATCACTTGGTAATGTAATACTGTACACAGTAATGGAATGTAGTTTGACTGAAATTTTACCCTGGAATACAGCGCAACTCTACCTAAATTATTAGAGAGTCATCTATTCAAACTTGATGACAGCCGCCTAATTCTGCCAATTTGAGCAGTTTTTGATAAACAAATCAGGTGAACAGTCGATGAGCCATGATAATGACAAGTGACAACATTCGTATATTAAGGTTTTGACCACGGGACGAAAAGTGACTTTTGGCGTTGCAGAAGTTTTACTTTGTTCTACTCCGAACGCATGGAACAGGTACGTCAAACATTTACGAACTCTTAATCTCTTTCAGAATACTACAAAGTACACTCTGTAAGAATTTGAAAACGCAGCCCAGTTCATTTCATAGGAAAATTTAAGTATCGCTCTGGAATGCAGCACAGGATGGAAGCGCCCAGGAGACAATCTAAATAAACTCGTAAAACCTCAGCAACATCGGACATTCACTGTAAACAGCTCAATCTACCTACAAGACGGATTTACGTCCATCGTATCTTTTCACCTAATCATTTGCTGGAGGCCTCATTTGATATCGCAGATTTTTTCAAAACCTGATATCCCACTCATTTTAACGCTTTGGTGTAAACGTTGTTAGGAAGATGCTTACAAGGACAATAAAGTTCTAACACACTAGATTTAACACTAATTGAGTGAGGTATCAATTCGACGTTTACCGCTATCTGGCAGTTTGATGAAGCTTTTCGCGATGTATGGAATTTTCTAAAAATATCATATTTACTAAAATATCTTTGCCATTCCTCTTTTTACCTTCCTGTACGAAGTGCTTTGCAAATTGCCTCCGCCTACTTGCTATTTGAACCAGTCAAGTCAAAAATATGAAATTCTGGATGATGAAATTGTTGCATGAAGACTTGTTTTAGCATAAAAGTGTCGCTTTAAAATTTCATGACGGCTGCTGCCCGCTAATTTGGAATTTTTTCTAATGAAATAATGGGTTCGTTTTGGAGTTTCCCATGATTACTTCATATCCCTAGCTTATAAAGTCATAGTGTGTTACATCAATCTTCTCTTGGAAGGATCTATCCAAACATGTATTAAAATATGGAACATTACATTAAAAGACGAAGCCTGATATAACTAAAACGTTTTGATGCCATTCTGAAAAATTGTGATTTCATATTCGAGGTTCATAGAACACATAAGGGGCTTGAAGATAAGGTATCACACGACCACCCTTTCTTTTAAAAAATCCCAGTCGCCATCTCGAAAGTTTCAATTGTTAGTTTCACGTTAAAGTATGATGTTCATGCGTCAATGTTATCATCTCGAATTTCAGCTCAATAACTGGAGACTAGACGCGTTCAAAGAATGAGAAGAGGGGGAACTTTCTGAAAAGCACTATATGTGCACTCTCCTTTCATGTACAAAGTCGTATGAATAGAAGTCTATTGAGTGCTCAAATTATTATCAGATACCTTGAACAGAATCATTTTCGGGTGAAATTATTTTGGTGAATTAAACCGAACTCAAGCTGGATAATTCCTCTGAAATGGATTAGATAATCACTGAGGGAGCATCCCGGGCATGCATGGACTCTGAGCGATTTCGCGGTATTTCGTGAAAGCCGGCCGTTTTCAGGAAAGGCAAGCTAATCTTGGGAAAGTGACCTATCCAGAACCGTGAGGGCAGATTACACCGGGACAGTCGACTATGTCACTGTAATAACCATGAATATTTAGAATCTCCAATGAGCTTTTGAGATGGGAAGGTTCTCGTTTTGTCTGGATACTTTGGGAAAACGGGAGTAATTATACGTTCGTTGGATAGAATGTGTTGTTACAGCGTACTCGTTCTAGGAGATTAGTAGTAAATAGAGTGTACTGGAAGAAGAGCGGTTCAATGTGAAACCTTGGGATCACCGTAATTACCGTGCATTCGTAATTATCCATCCTCATATCAAAGACAGATACTCGAAGACTAACAAAGGACCCCGCAAAAACCTGATGGTAAAACGTATCAATAGCATCGATAGTTCTGAAACTTCTGAATTCAATAAGATTTAGAATATAAAATTAAAAGTGTGTGGGCCCAAAGCTAGGCTATGTACACTTGTCGATATGACTACAGTCCAAGTGAGGGTTTAAGTAGCTTACAGATTTTGGAGTGTGATCTAGAATATGAATCAGATTGGTATGTGCCTCTCATTAAAATTTACTAAATTGTATCCCTGTCAGCAGTTAAACCCAATCTTATTTCAGCTATAATTCGTCCAGAATCCTATATTTTATAAGCTTTAGTAGGTTATATAGCTATCATGGTAAATCAAATTTTAAGTAAAATAATTCACCTTAAACATAACCATGGGTTGTATATTTTTTCATATATAAATTTAGTAGGATTTTAAAACGATTATAGTGCTAGCTTCGCATAAGGCTATAAACGATATTTGTAGGATAGGATCACATTATCTAAACAAGTTGGCAGAAAGAACATTACAAGTAACTTTCCAGGACGATGCTAGATTCAAGATTCGACCAGACAAGAGAGCAGCTCTTCTATTCAACTTTTTCAGAGTAACAGCAGTGGTGGTTGGGAAGCAAAACCTGGCAACTAGGCCACCTTTGACCCTTTTTGCCGACACCGTAGTACCAACACTGTACTACTCCACGAGCCGTCTACTGGTAACTGATATAATAAACCAGCTCCAGCGATGAGACGACTACCGAGCAACCGAGGCTCCTTTTTCAGAGTAGCACGATCTAAAATGTTTCTTTCTATCATTTGCATCAAAAGTGGAACAAGGTCAAGGTCATTTGAAAATCACTCGTTGATGCCTTCTGACTTTTGTGCAAGATAAATCCATTTATCCAATGACTTACCTTCCAGCGAGCGCACTTAAGAAATAACACACTGCAACGCTGTTGTACCACTGCAAAGGGAGGAAGGACCCTGTCCTTCTGAGCAGGGGTAATCTGATCACCAATAAATATCGCTGCATCGGCAAGTTTAATGTGGAGTATTCAACGAGGGCGGAAACTAGAGTGTTTCCGAAGGGAGTGAGCAGGTCTAGTACACGGACGGCTTGGTCATTGAAGATTGCACTGGCGCCAGAGTCTTTGGGCCTAGAACTAGGCTATCTCTGCCTCTCGCTGGATACACCACTATTTTCCAGGTCAAAATATTTACGATTCTGGCTTGCGAGGGGGAAGGAGCTAGGAGAAAAATAACAACCTTCTCCGACAGCGAGGCCGCAGTATAGGCACAAGTGCCTGCAAGATTACTTCAAGCCTTGAATTGCAATGAAGGGAGGCTCTGAATAGTCTAGCAGCGAGGTATCCGGTATCGTTAGTGTGGGTACCGGGGCACGCTGGAATAAATGGCAATGATATGGTGCGAAAGCAGGACCTGCGAGCAAGCTCGTCGGTCCTGAACCAGTCTTAGGGGAGGAAATGGAAAAGTGGATAGTAAGACAATACTCTCAGAAATGGAGAAGCATATCTAGGTACATCCGTCTAGCAAGGGAGTTCATCCTAAAGCCCAATGCTAAGTATGGACGCTTTTATTTACCTTTGGATAGCACCAACCTAAGGTTGCTAGTAGGACTGTTGTTTGGCCATATCACGTTGTGGCGCCATATGCATTTGATTGGGGTGGCTGAGGATCCCTTGTGTGAGCGCTGCGGGGTAGAGCAAGATACCTCAGCGGATGTTCTGCGTCGCTAAAAGACTCTGAGCTACTAAATGCAGACACTATACTGGGGTCCATCACTATGGATC
Source organism: Acanthoscelides obtectus (assembly GCA_963669975.1). NCBI lineage: Eukaryota > Metazoa > Arthropoda > Insecta > Coleoptera > Chrysomelidae > Acanthoscelides > Acanthoscelides obtectus. Next base: position 70,338,472 of record CAVLJG010000006.1, read on the forward strand.
CCCAGAAAGATAAGGGGCTGGGACTCAAGGCTATTCTCAACTATGCTAGAAGGGTCGGGCTTGAGGTTTACGGAATACAGGGGTGCATAATTCATTCATTCAGCACTGACATTTCCAAATGCGCCCAATGTGTTCCGCAATGTTGATACTCAGAAACATTATATGAGGCGCTAATGATGCCCATTACCAACAAATGTATATCTCTTTTGATAATTTGGCTGATAATTTACACGAATATTAATATACAGTTAACCATTACAGTCAATTTATTGAGTTAATACCGTAAGATTTCTCCAAACGCTTTCATGCAAAATACGTCATTCACAAAACTGCAGCTAATAACGTCGAATATAACCTTGTACAATAAAGAAAAATCTAAATCATTTGCGCCGTTTCGTTCAAAAGAATTTCCTCCCGGTTCTTTTGCGTTAGAAAGCTATAAAGACGCTTCCGAAAGCCGAGAGAAAAACCTGCGTCCCGGTCCCGGAGCAGGCTGTATGGAGCTGCATTGAAGTTCATAACGAAGTTGCCCAAGTTACAGTCGGCAATTTAAAAGTTGGAATTTCCCCGCGTCGCGCACGAGTAGTTAATCGAGTTTCATGGCCGAAAACTTTACGACACTTACATAAACATACATGCACGTTCGACAGCGTCAGTTGGAACAAGTATACAGTATACATATAAGCAAGTAAGGTCACGTCTACGTGAAACCTGCTTCTTGCTATACCAAATGCAACCTTCGTGGCAGGCAATGGGCAGACTTCTGTAGCGTTCGTTTTACATGGGTAATACTCACAAAATCTCGAAATTACTGTCGTTCCACTTTTTACAAACATCTGCTTGATATAACTAATTATTTCTGGAAAAAAACATTGCTGAAGCTAATAGTGGCGGCTATAATATTTTAACCATATAAGTATCTCAGAGGAATAACAAATATACAGGGTGTTTCAGAAAGACGGGCCAATATTTCTATGGTAGAACGCATATTCAAAAATAACAAAAAAAGTTCCTATAGATATGGGTCCAAAGATGCTCCCCTACCGAGATACAGGGTGATGAAGTTTTATTTACCTGGACCACAAGGAGGAAATATTTTGAATTTTCCATAAGTTTTATCTTTTAAGGAATTTTTGTCAAATCACTCGTTTTGCAGATATTTAGGTTTCAATATTTGTGGTGCAATCCTATAATATTCTGAAGCTTGATATTGGAAACACTATGGCGTGTGAATAAATATATGGCACCTCGTTATAACATTATTTGAATAATATGAGTGTCTTTTTTCTCCGAAAAGACAGTGGCGTAGAAAATATTTCCTATTAAGTGTTCAGGTACCCCAGTTTCCACGTCCCTGGTTTAGTTTGAGCCCAGGAACTCTGTGTGCTAATTGCTGATAATGTGCTCACTGAACATCTAAAATCCTAACTCGGTAACTTTACCCGCGCCGTAGATATTTTTTTTATTTCGTCAATAAAACTTCATCACCCTGTATCTCGTTAGGGCAGTATCTTTGGACCCATATTTATAGGAACTTCTTTGTTTTTTTGGAGATGTACTTCATACCCTAGAAATATCGGAACGTCTTTCCGAAACACCCACTATAGTATCATAGAAATCATTCTTTCACCAAACCCCCTATTAAAACATTTTCAAAAACAAAATTAAAAAATCTCTTACTAACCAATTTATTAAATATACAACAAATTTTCAAAAGTCTTCTGAATTTCGAGTAAAATCATGCTCGTACACTTTTATTCACAGTCGATTATTTATTCATCGTTTTTGTAAATTGGGAGTACTGTCGCGTGTTGAGAATAGCGAATCCATCTTATATCTATTTGAATATCCATTGCAAAAGGAACAGTTATTTAAAGATAACATTTACAACCGTCAAAACGTCACATCGAAGAAAAAAGGAAGTAAGTGCTACATTTAAATATTGATCACGCAGGTATTTGGAGATAATAACAGTGCACCAAAATTAAGAAGGTGGAACGACGAAGTTTCCCCGGAGGAAATAACGTCAGTTTTTGAAAAAGGCGCTTTGTTAAAATCTATGGAAAGAGGAACAGAATCTTGGAGATGGCCTCAAAGATGAGCAGTTGTATCACTTTGCGGATATTCTACAGAAAATTAAACCGTAATTATTCCGTAAAAGATATAGCTGAAGTTGTAATAATTTAAGATTAGACTTGCTCGCAAGATTGTACTGTAGACTGACCAATGAATAACTAACTAACTATATTATTAGGTTTGAGACTAAATAGGTGAATATAAAGATTTTAAAAAAGTAAAATTTTCAAGCCAAGTGTTTTTGTTATTTGTCCATTTATAGTTTATTGTTTTCTTATAAGTACACAATGTCATTGTTCAGACTGCAATATCTATACTGCTTATTACTAATTTTAAAGTAAGCAACATTATGAAAATATTTTGGAAATAAATAACCTGAGTTTGTATAAAAAATAAACAAGCTTTTATTGCTGAAGTGGGTATTAATATCATTCCCTTAGCTTAGTCGACATTCCCTCATTTTCAAGTTTTCTTAATGCTCTTAAAATTTGCTACAAACGCCCTGATTCTGAGGACCACTATGTTACTAAGAATCTGATAAAAATTGTCAACACAAATTAATAAAAATATTTTTTTATAAATCTATATGTACCTAACTTTGGAATTTCATTAGAGCTACCCAGATATGACCACAGATACGCTTCCCTCACTCCAGTTTGCGTAGTTTATTGCACGCTATTTTTACCAAACCTCAATTCAAATGAGGTGAGATTCCTTTCTCTCCCCTTACCCCAACTGCATTGTAACAGACCAGCCTCAGCTGAGTGAGATTTCCTCTCACATGCGGCTTTTTGGTTAAGTTTATTTTGCTTATGTGCAAAATCCAAGTTGTGAGATTTTTGACTTTGCATACAATTATATTTTTGCGCCGATCCATGTCAGCAAACTGCAAACATGTTTAGTTTTGAAATGTACCCCCAAGATATATTAAAACATATATATATATATATATATATATATATATATATATATATTAGGTTTTGGTCTGATCAAGGTTAGCTTAGCTGTTCCTTTTGAACTGAAAGTAAATCAGACATTCACTGATTCATTGACTGCCTTGTTTGTTTGGACTGTTTCAATTCAATGGCTACCCAGATATGACCACAGATACGCTTGCCTCACTCCAGTTTGCGTAGTTTATTGCACGCTATTTTTACCAAACCTCAATTCAAATGAGGTGAGATTCCTTTCTCTCCCCTTACCCCAACTGCATTGTAACAGACCAGCCTCAGCTGAGTGAGATTTCCTCTCACATGCAGCTTTTAGGTTAAGTTTATTTTGCTTATGTGCAAAATCCAAGTTGTGAGATTTTTGACTTTGCATACAATTATATTTTTGCGCCGATCCATGTCAGCAAACTGCAAAAATGTTTAGTTTTGAAATGTACCCCCAAGTTATATTAAAACATTATATATATATATATATATATATATATATATATATATATATATATTTTAGGTTTTGGTCTGATCAAGGTTAGCTTAGCTGTTCCTTTTGAACTGAAAGTAAATCAGACATTCACTGATTCATTGACTGTCTTATGTTTGTTTGGACTGTCTCAATTCAATGGCAGACCTTACGCAACTTACATAACTGCAAATGTCAGATTACATCAAACTGCAATTCCTGGACATTGTCTGGTTGCTGGGCAACCAGGACTGACAGATTCGACTAACGTACATTAGACAGTGACTAATGGGCAAAGGTTCTACGGACCGCCCAGACAAACAACTGACGAATAGGTCAAGCTGTAATTTCTTACCTCATATTGCGATTTTTGCAAAACTTATAAGGCGTAGTAGTTATCTGTGCCTTATACAAACTTATACTTATACTGTGTGCTGCTTAGTTTGAGCTTGCGACACTGTGCCAGAGATGACACCCTCCTTGCTGACCTTATTGAACCCTTTCCGATTCATGAACAACATATGCTACTTGCATATCGGCACCTTTATTATGTAACTGCATAGTGACATGAATAGCGATCTGATCGCCATAACTTTCACTTTGGAACTAGATATCTTCACCTCATTTCACTTGAAGTAGCTGTGCTATAGCTACTCTGATGTGATGTACCTAAAACTTGTTTCAAAGGTGGCATTCATAATAATCTAAGCTTTCGGTTTTATGCTATACGTCGTTGAACCCTTCCTCTATAGGTGGCGTTCACAGTAAGCACACGTGGAGTGGATAAGCGACTAACTAGTAGACAAGTCACAAGTATGGCGATCAGATCGCAATGATAGCGATTATTTTACAATATACGGGTGGTCAAACAGCGCTGAACCTGTACACATGTCCGCTGCTGCGCAGACAAGTAACAAAATACGATCTTTATATTCAGTAAGATTTTCTTATTTACATAATGTTTCAAAAGTATGCCCCACTAGTGGCCCCCACTCACTTCGCATGGGTAAGTGGCTTATCAGGATATTGCGTCACTTTGGATTAAAATATATCTGAGGTTCATTTTACTTGAATTATATGTATACAAAATTGAGGCTTTTTGCTGGACTATGTGCAGAAGACAACATATGTTTAGATTTTGTACGGGCAAAACTGCATTTCAAAAACACTTACCAAAAAAGTCCCCTCTGGTGAGGACTCGAATACCGATCCAAATGCTATATAACTACAATCGAGTGGTCGCTTACACGTGATTGACTAATTTGCATTATGATGAGTACTATAAATATGCAGCACTCTGTGTATAATCAATAGCTTTCGTAGCGTATGCCAAAAAACTACTATTATGAGAAAGCTTTTGATGCATTGGATCACAATTTTACACAAAACTCTAATCAACTTTACACCTAAACCTTTCTTCTTTTGGTGAAAATCATATGTCCATTTGGTAATTTTAGAATTCATTGCATTCCGACAGACAAACAGACGTGGTGGGGAACTCTATTTTATAATGTGTACTGAAGTGATAGGCTATCTAAACAGCTTAGTAACTCATGCATATTTTGCAACCATGACCATCAGACTAAATTTTTGTACGTAATTAGGCTAGGGTTCGACGACCAGATGGCTGTCTCTCCGTCGGTAGCTACCTTTAACCCCAATAAAAAGAGGGGCTGAGCTGTAGCAACCGCTTTGCCGAATCTGTCCGTTAATGAAGAACCATTTTTTTTCCTAAAACTCCGAAGATGAAACTTTTTTGGGCAAGTGACTTTGCATTTCGTAATATGTATACTCTGGCTGAAATAGCGTCGGGTTGTTCGGGCAAAAACACATACATCTTCTATTTACGCTTACAAAGTGTAGTGCAATAAATTTCTGGATAAAATGATGCCGCTCCCGGAATCAGGATGAGCTATTGTTGCGATCAGCTCCGAACACGATCGTTGAAGGATACAGTTTGATATCCAGTGCCAATTCCATATACATTGTTCCCCCTCATCATTCTCTGTCAAAACGATCTGCTGGAACTTTGGTATAGCATAAGGTATTTTTTGTCAATAGATATTTCCATCCCGCTTTACTTACATGTTTCCTGGCCTACTAATGGGATCACAGATGCTGGATAAGAGCTTTACTAACATTTCGGCCACATTGATAGCCTCAAAGTGCTCCTTAAGCAGTCACCTACCACAGACGAAGTCAGGGAGGAAAAAAGCAAGAAATAAGAGGGATAGGGAATAATGATTACTCAAAAGTATACTGGTATAGAGCTTTGATATTGCATTTTAGAGTAAAAGGTCAACAGAAACTAATCTAGTGCTTTTTACACAAGTACTATCGGAATTCCTGGATCGGGGTGGTTACGGTATTCTTCGTAACAAGCTTGGTAATTTCGGTTTTTCGACGAATTTGGTAGAATTTTTTAAATCTTACTTAGACAATAGACCACAGTACGAGTATGTAAACTATATTCGGTGCATTTCTAACCCACATAGTGTAAACTCAGGTGTTCCGCAAGGATCAAACTTAGGCCCACTACTATTTAATATGTTCATAAACTATTTCGAGAAATCAATCAAAACATGTAGATTGTTTCATGCTGATGATCTTAAAACAATTTTAGACGAAAATACCCCTGGTTTGCGAAATTTTTTGTTAGGTCTGGTTTTATTAATGCAACTGGTTCAAGGGGGTATTTAAATCATGTTCGCATAAGATGGGTACACCAATTTTGTGGGAAAACTTTTTATTCGACAACAAAGAATGAGAAAACGTGTTTTTTGGGATTCAATCGATAGTGTTCTCTTGACCGATAGACTCCAATTTTATTGTGGTTATTTAGAAGTATGAAGCCTACGGATTTGGAAAATTGCAAGTAGCTGCGTGAAATTATCTTCGCGTTAGCAACAAGAGCCATAACCTGCATTTTGCCTCGGTTTTCGGTACTTTTTTACTATTAGACGGATCTATTCACACGTGTTGTCTCTTTCTGTAGGTCTAATAAATATCTAAAAATCTTATTTGGAGAGTTTTTTGGTTCCTGACAACACTTTCGATTGAATCCCAAAAAACACGTTTTCTCAGTCTTTGTTCTCGGATAAAAAGTTTTCTCACAAGAACTGGTGTACCCATTTTATGACTATATTGTGAAATAACTGTAATGCATTTTGTGGTGGGTTACAAGTAGTGCTCAACAATGTTTATTTATGCTGTGCTAATAAAAGATTGTCACTGGATGTTAAAAAGTGTGAAGTGGTCACCTTCTCTAGATATAAAGCGCCATTGTTATTTGATTATAACATTGATAGTACTTTTTTGGATCATCATTTGACCACTAAAGATCTTGGAGTGTTATTTGATTAATCATATCGCTTACAAAATTGTTGAATCACACAAAATGTATGCATTTATCGAAAAAAATTTTGGATCATTTGAAAGTGAACCGTCCTTGAAATGTCTATTTCTTATGTACGTTCTAAATTGGAGTACTGTCCGAATGCCTGGTATCCATACTATTAGTGTCACAAAGAAGGACTGGATAAACTTCAAAGAAGGTTTTTGTAATGTTTATTGCTTAAAAAGCACCACGTATATCCAGAAGAAGAAATTGAGTATAATCTTATGATAAATGATATTGATAGTTTGGACACTCTCATCTAGTGTAGCTAATAATCTGTGCTGTCATCACCTTGTAAAGTGATATAGCTATGTACGCCAGTTTAACTTTAAACAATCATTAACATTTTATTCTTCTATTGCAACACAAGTCTAATGTTGAATTCACCATTATCTGTGTTCACATTGAAATAAGATATCGCAGAATGTTGACATATATAATTGTAAATTCAAGGAAATGGAGTATGCTGCTAAGATTATGCCACATACAATACATGTGGTAGTATAGTTTTTATTTTATTTTATAAAGGGATGCTTTATCTGTTGGACAATAAATGCTATTATTATTATAATTAATATAATATGAAAGCTCATTTAGCACTAGTTTGATATCTCGCATCAATGTCTTAAATATGTTACGACGCTGCTAAAAGCTTATTCCTCCCCCCAGATCCCATTACCACTCATGCAACCTTGTATCTTTCCCAACTCCACTCAGCGCCTGATACGAGATTCACTGTGTCGCCAAAGGTGAGAGTATTGCACTTCAAGGACACCCCTGCTTTTGAAACGCACCCTCTCACCGATCTGAAAAGAGGGCTGTGCATTGTCCGATGAACCCCAGACTATTAATGAAAGTTTCATTATTTAGGTGGATGCGTACAAAACGCTCGAATGGTGTTTTTGAAGATGAGGGTTTATTATTTGTTTTGGTGAGGGTGTGGAAAGGAATGATTTAAATTCTGGATGCACGCTCATTCGGAAAAGTTTAGCCATACCATGTTTAGTGATTTGGAAGGGAAGAGTATAGGTAGACTCACTTTGTCACGTGAGCTATCACATAAACTCATGTATCAAAAAACGAAATTGGTGAATTGACAGAAACACGGGTTTCTCAAATCACAAAAGTATATTTCTAACTAGCCCCTTTTTGCCGTTTTTGACGTTATGTACTTGATGTCTTGACAATGCCGAGCGTTAGCCCCCTATAGCCACTCAAGGAAGCTCCGTTTTTCGAATCAGTTTAGGTGTAATAATTGAGCATTGAAAAAAGTATAGAGTTGGTCAAACCACTGGTTGTAATTCTAATGAGTTTCAAAAGAGCAAGAACTAGGAAAAAGACGGAACGTTATTTCACATCCTAGTTCTGTGTGTTCTGTATCAGCAGACCAACCAAAGACGGCCTGGTTGCCAATTTCTGCCTCTCACGTTATTCATTTCTATTACTATTACCCAAGGTCAAAGTTCATGGCAGTTAAATCGCTCTGCTGCTGATGAATCTCGGTTTGCCAGATTTCAAAAAATAATTGACCTACATTAAAGAATGTATAATGCAAAACTAAAAAACTTATATTCAGATGGATAAACAACAGTAGCGCCATCACCCAGCGACCGATCAATAACATTTTTGAACCGCCCAAATTTAGTGGAACTGGAAATAGCCTCCTCGGGAAGATTTTTCCATAATTTCAGCACCCTGTGACCAAAGGAGAAATCACCAAGTTCGACACGTTTAGAATGGGAGGCCGAAGTCGGACGGGTCTGTCTGACAGGCTCATCGCGCCGCGGCATCATAGAGGACAACTCCGACAAGCAAAGCCCGTTGACATAGCGTTAGAAGATAGACGGAATCCCAAGGACGTCTGTTAGACAAGAATCATCACTCACTCTGACAGCCCACCTCTAAACAGCATCGAGCATCGATAATGCAGCCGGTTTGGCAGCACCCCAAACATGTAAGCAGTATTCCGGACTAGGTCCCATCTGAGTCCTTGTACAGGCTGAGGAGGTTATTTGAAGAAAAATACTTCTTCGCCATAAACAGATAACTAAGCTTTTTCCCAGAAGCTGTAGCGATTGACGAGATGTGTTCATATCATAAGTCTTCGGTGGTCTGAACTCCGACCAGCCAAAATGAACCGCTCTTTGGGGAGAACTCGGCCATCCATCCAAACAGCATGAGCGCTGGAGCGCTTATGGTTAATCAATATACAGCACTGTGTTTTGGAAGCATTAAATTAATGATAATAATAGTAATAAAGTAAAGCATTGTACATGATGGTAGCATCATAAGTAAAACATTTAGTAAAACATGGATAAACAATGCCGCAGTATGTAATTTTTGAAATAATTAATGACTCACAAAGAATTATTTTAGTTTTGTATCGAGAATTTTTTTGTTCAAGTATAATTGCAGAGGTACTGAAAAACATTTTTTTGTAACATTTTTCATATGGGGAATAAAATTCAGAGATTCATCAAGAGATATGCCTAGATTTTTTACAGTTTCACATACTTTTATAATTTCACCATTTAATGATATAGTCGAATATTTATTAATGTGAGTTCTAAATTTTTTAGGAGGGAATATAATTACTTATGATTTTGAAAGTAATTATATCCTACTTTTGATTTTTCTGGATTTAATCTAAGATTGTGAATTTTTGCATACTGGTCGATAGAATTCAAGTCTTCATTAATTTGAGCCTCAACAATTATTATATTATCAGTATTAAGATTATTGTATAACTGCGAGTCATCTACAAAAAACTGAATATTGCTGTGTTTAACAGTCCTTCGAAGATCGGAGATATATAAAATAAAAGGAAGTGGCTCAAGAACCGACCCTTGAGGCACTCCCGATGATATAAAATCCTCAGGAAAAGTGTTCATACCGATCTTCTCTCCAGCTCATCGGCAGAGATTGGCTTAGCACTCTGGATTTCTGCATGCAGCGTGCTGTCATCGAGAAAGCTCTGGGTCGGATTAATCGTACAGGAAAAGAGCTCGTTGATATGTGATAGAAACAATGTCGGAGCCAAGATCGATCCCTGTGGAACACCCGCGGTGACATTGTGGGAAGAAAAGAACTACCCGCCAATTACGACCGATATCTTACTGCCATAGAGGAAGTCACATCTCCAAAGCTTCTCTGGGAGGTCATATTATGGAAATCTGCACACAGTTGAGCGAAGTCCTACATGATATCAAGAGCAACGGCATGAGCCTCGCCATATGACTGAATTAGTTTACTCCACAGTTGAGTGATATTCGCTCGCACATGAAAAATAACCCGTCCAGGTCTTAGTAAAAAGCAATGAGTCGCTGCCAATGTGCTGGATGTAAGAACTACGTGGTGCATTTTTGGCAGGCCACTCCCTCTCCTATATAAAATACGTAAAATAATCACTTTACCGATGTGTAACCCTATTATCTCATTTAATCCACTGTTTGTTTTCCCAAAGGTTGTTCACCCCTACGACCATAACAATCCCGAATAATTACGCCTCATAATGACATCCTCTCTTATCCCAACAAGCTCTGTTTCAAGCACTCCGAGAAAAATTTATTGCGCGTTACCTCCAACCTCCCTCCTCAGAATCGGCCTTCCTTCTGCATCCGTTCAGTTTACGAGGAGTTTAATTAAGAAAATGAACAGCGAATGAAGAGAAGGTGGTAATAAGGCGAAAAATGCGCTATTTGTTTAGCGTCCTGGAAGTACGGAGAAAATGAATGCGAGTTATCGCTGTGATATATGTTGTAATGTTGGAAATCCTTTATAGACCAAGAAAATATCTGTTCAGGTTGTTTCAACTTCAACAAAATCACATCTCTTTCTTAAAGCACGGTGTACAGTTCATGATTATATTATCAGTTACTCCCTAAGATTGGAGGAGGGTCCAAGATGTCCCATTATCCTACACCAATTATATGTTTGAGAAAATTTATGGTCTTATTCGAAGTCATCGTTCCATTTATAGTGTAAGATCCCAGGGTTTCCAGACATTACATATTTCATTTGAAATACCAATCTTGGGGCACCGAAGAGCGTTTATACAGGGTGCGGCGGAAAGGACGGACGTTCTTGGGATGGGTAGTACTCTCCGCCTCCATCTACGAGAGAGGTGGGGAGGGTGCCGTTCGACTCGTGAGATCCTAGCATTATTTTACCAGTTGTCGTTATGGAGCCTTGGACGGTGGAGCACCGCGTTTTCGCCTATGATTGTTTCGTCCGAAATAATGAGTCAGTCATCGTCGTACAGCGTGATTTTCGTCGCCACTTCAACATTCATCGGAATAGAGCTGTTCCCTCTCGAAACACCATCCTTCGTTGGGTTGAATCACTTCGCAGGCGTGGTGAACTGATCAACAGTTCGAACTCCTGAAAATGTTGAACGCGTTCGACAGGTCTTTCTTCGCAGTCCGACTCGATCTGCCCGGAGATGCTGCTGCACTTCGCCTTAGTGATCGTTCCGTAAGGCGAATTTTGCAAATAGATCTCCGCTTTCACCCCTACAAATTGGCCATTGTGCAACAGTTACAGCCCGGAGATTATGCACAACGAATGAACTTCGCACGTGAGATGGAAGCATTGATCGATCAAAATGAGAACCTAATTTTGTTTATGAGTGACGAAGCCCACTTTCACCTAAACAGCATGGTTAACCAGCAGAGTTGTCGTTATTGGGCTAATGAAAATCCGCAACAGTTACACGAAAGACCGCTGCACAGCCCAAAAGTCGCCTTATTTCCAGGTTTGGCGATGTTCATTGGTCTCCTCGGTCCCCAGATTTATCCACATGCGATTTTTTTTATGGGGACATCTCAAGGTGTATACGCGGGGTCGCCCAAGTTGAGAGAGCGATGTTGGAGAGAGTCTACGCGAACTTCCAAGAACGCCTCCAGCACCGCATCAACGATTTCGGCCACCACATGCCTGATGTGATTTTCCACACTTGACTGTCTCAAATGCTATTTCCTTGTGAACCTAATTCCATCAATAAATTCGTTTTTTAGTAAAAATTAACTATTTTATGATTTTTTTAAAACCGTCCATCCTCTCTTCTGCACCCTGTATGTTCTTTCAACGCAAGCATACCTGCTAAATTGGGTAGAGGGCCGAGTTAATGGTACCAGGTGAGAAAAGTTAAGTGAAAATAAGACTAGCTTTACTACTTAAATTTGATGGTGGATTTTTTATTATACTCGTATATACTTGGTAAATACTACCAGAAACTTCCCGCTCACCTTAACTTCTGCCAATCACTTTGAACAAGGTGACCCGGTATAAATTGACATCTTGCTAAATTATTTGTATATTTTTTTCGAAAAACAGTTCCATATAAAAATTGTAGGGCCTGATGTAAAGGTCATGCTAGAATAATAAAATTGTATTTTTTAAACGAAGCATTATATTTGATAACACATCTTGTATACAAGAAAGATATTGCATGGAAAACGTTATAATTTCTGTATAAAACATTTTTCCAAACGCTCAACAAATAGGAAGGACAATTTGTACCGGGACACCTATCTGTCAAAATTTATGCAGTGCTCAATTTTACTTTGCAGAATTCAAGTGAAGTTAATCTTATTTTTACCTAACCTTTCTCACCTGGTACCAACAAATCTACTCTCTACTCATCTTAGCTGATATGCAGCCATTGAAAGTACGTATAAACAGTGGCGTAGCAAGGGAGGCGGCGGGGGCAGTCAGCAGCGGGTGTCACCTTCTTTGGGGTGACACCCACCCGATGACTCAACTTTAAGAACAATGTACAAACATGAAAAACTGGCACAGATTGCATTGCAAAGTAAATGTTTAACTGTTGACGAAACTGCTATAAAAATAGAGGCACTTCGTCTTTATATCGAAGAGAAACAGTGTCAAATTGTGGAAGAGGCAACAGATATTGCTAACAATCAGAAGACTACGACTACGAAAACGGGTGGTTGGTGAGATGACCAGTGATGCAGGACTCACTCTGAAAGAAGAACTTCAAAAAGGTATGTTGGAATATCTTAACCGATTCAGAGTTGAACTCGAGACAAGATTGAAGTCTATTCAAAACCTAGCTTCTTTGTTCGAGATCGTACAAATAAATACTTTGCTTTTGACGAGTACTGAAGAACTGAAGTTAACTACATCCAAATTTACTGATTTTTATGATGAGGTCTTAGAGACAGGATTACTTTTGGAGATATCAATACTGCGAAGACTCTTAAAAACTGCTAATGTTACAGTTTCTTATTGGGTTTCTATAGATTTTTTATAGAAGTTTATTATAGAATCGGATTTTATAGAATCTCTTCCAAATCTTATGATTGCACTAAAATTGTTCATGACGGTTTGCGTGTCCGTAGCTTCATGTGATTTCAGTAAACCAGAATTAATAAAAAACTATTTGCGGGCAACAATGACCCAATCGCGGCTTAGCAATCTTGGCATACTAGCCATCGAACACGAGGCAATACAAAATATAAATTTTGATGAAGTTATTTCTGAGTTTGCAGCTGTCAAAGATAGAAAGAAGATAGTTTAATTGTAAGACAAAGGTATGTTTTCTGTCTTAGTTTTTATTGTGTTTTGTTATTTGTTCAATATTTTAAATATAAGTATTAAGTCAACCATGACGTCCGTAAATCATATAAGATTTATTGCTTTTGACTTTCGATGGGGTGACACCACCAACTTCCGAACCAGGTGCCACCCAAGGTAGCTACGCCACTGCGTAAAATGCTATTTATTGCCCTACGTTTTATCTTCTAGAAGATAAGTAATTTCTGGAAGCCTTGGGATTACCCCAGAATGCGGAGTTTTTTTCGCTTGTAATGCCAGATGACAAAAATGTAAGGCTCGGCTTGAGGAACTTTGAAGTTTCGAGACATACTATTGATGGAAAATTCAAAAAATGCTTGCATGTCTTCCTGTTCCTCTGGTACGTAGATCAGGAATGCAATGTCATCTTTTTGTTGTCAAAAAATCGTTTGTCCCTTCTTCACGACACATTATCATCTTTTCCTAGCCATATTTTAAATCTGTTTCCCAATTACCTCAGTACACAAAGTTTCGTTAGGTTGTAACAAAGGAGGTTGACAATGGGTATTTTGCGTTGAGAAGTTTGAACTTTGAAGGCTTATTACTATTAACAAGAAATTTCTAAAATTCTTGCATATCTTTAAACTTGACCAAACTCCGTATCTTAGGTGAATTGGGTGACAGATCACGATTTTGATGCCAGTTTTCCTCTGAGATCGACAGAGTGCTCAAAACGTTCCATTTTCCTAGTCTTAATAGACCTACACGATACTGTAGCAATTTTGAATAGCCGTATTCTGAACTAGCGCCCCAAATTACCCCAGCGTAACAGCGAAAAGGAAATTTTTTTCTTGAGATAATTTCACAAATTCTTGCTTATAACAATGCATGGAACATATGGTAAGCAACTTAATGTGGCCCAAGGGCCACTTCAAAAAAAAAAATGCAGTTTGGAGGGCCGCATTATAAAATCTTTCTATACAACAGTATTACAGAGTTAATGTAAGAATTGTGCATATTCGGTATTTGAGAGTAATTTATACATGTGATGTATACATGACCCGTGAAGCGGGCCGCAAGAAAGGAGTTCGCGGGCCGCATGCGGCCCGCGGGTCGTATGTTGGGCAGCCCTGATCTAAGTCATATAGGAAATTACACGCTGCAAAGTTCCTATGAAAATGGGTCTGTAAATGAGCCCATTAAAAAATATGGCATCAAAACTTGCTATTTCAGGCTGAAACTGTTATGTACTAACAGGCACTTCCTTAGTTTTAGAAGAAAAAAGCGATTATGTGAATCCTTAATTATTTCCAAATTTTATATAGAATCATTATCTACGTATTATCCTTGCTTAGATCATATGTTTCCCTACAGACTACAAAGAAATCAAAATTCTTGTTACCGCTTAACTAATAGTCTAAGGGAATATGATCATCAGCTATTTCCTTTCATAAATAAACTGAATTAAAGAAACAGTATAGTTATAGTCACAAACAGTTAACGTCAAACTAAAGCCTACATATACAAAGCAACAGGTCTAGGCAAAAAAATACAAAAGGATATTTGAGGATAATTTCATAAATTCTCTTCAAAGCTTGAATAATATTTAAGCTGGTCTAAAAAACTTTATATGCATGTATTTAATATTCGTACTACAGAACTTGCCAATTAAAATAGTGTAGAATAGACTAATACGATAGGAATAGCAAAACGTTAGTACTCCTGAATCTTTTGGATTGTGTTGACATAATAAACGTAAACCATGAGATAATACCAGGGATAGTCCTACTAAACAGTTAGCTGAGATTTATTTAAGAATACCAAAAGGTACGCACCTGCAAAAAAATACTTCTATTTTTGACATTTGTCCATAGAACATGCGAATCTTTAATTTCTATCATGTACCGTAGATTGTCAGTTTTTTGCTAAAATTGTAGAGAGGCCTAGAAGGTCTCATCTCGTTACTCCCAATAGGTAGACCTTTACCAAATTTCTCCTGTTTTTTTTATTCTTCTAAGAATAAGAAAAATAACGTAAAATGTTGAAAAGTTTCGTATGTTGCTTGGACTACTGCAAGGAAAATAGATGCAAATTTGCGAGTTAGCGTTGTGATTTATGCTGCAATGAAGTAAACATGCTTGGTGATGTATGCCTTCCGACTGAGCACTTTGTCTTGCTTTGCAGCTGACAGAAACCCTCTTACTTTGCACTTTAAAGTATGAAGTCGTTATCAAAAGTGAAATAAATAGTATCTGAACAAGTCATACCGGTCGACTGCTCACATTATTTGAGCATTCGATCATGATTGGCTACCTTTCCTTCACAATAGCCAGAGCTGATATTGCCACGGAATTATGAAAACTTTACAAACTAAGCACGGTGAAAACTTAGAATTTCAAAATTGTGGAAATTTCTTAAGGTATGTTACTTCTGTAAATTTGGAACACCTGTTATGACAGCCGCTTCAGCTTACTGTGAAATAACCAGGTTAAATCTCCAAATGACAGCCACTCATTTTTTACGATTAAAATGTTCCCACTACGCCCCCGTATGACTGAAAAGAAGCTTTGACTACAGCTTCGTTATTGAATACATAAAACTAGGAACTAAAGTGCTGGAGTTCGTGGAAATCGAACTGCTAATTAGACTGAGAATTAAACCATGACAAAGGATATTCGTTTTGCTTATCATTTCAGTCTGAATCTGGAGTTAATTGAGCCGTATCATAGCGAGCTTCGCAGTTAAGGCTTCCTTAACGACGGCTGTTATGACTACTTTGTTTGGTCGAGATTAAAGGTATTTATACTTAGAAATTTAGGATAAACTTTAGATAGCCCCCTATCTTTGGCTGGGCGAATCAAACCCCATATATTTTAATTTCTGCTTATTGTATGGCGGTCTACGTTGGGAGTCACAAAACTTAAATATAGAGCTGTTGTTAAATCCTTTGTGTAGGATTGATCAACCCGTAAATAAATTCTTCTTCTAAACGTTGTCGCAGGTCCCTTGAAGATGACCCACTTGAAGAACGGTCAACAACCGCAACCACATGTGAAACGATTGAAAATATCCACGACTTCGTGTTAGATGATAGGCAATATGAAGACGACTACGATAGCTGAGGCCGTGGTGATATCGAAAGAAATGCCGATCAAAAGCGGATGCGCAAACTACCGTGAAAACTACTTTCTGAAAATTATTTGAAAAAATTATACACCTACTCGCAAAAGTATAGCATGGGTTTATTAGCACTCGATCAATTGAATCAGCGTCTTACAATTTTATACTGGGCCAGTTAGATGCAAATAAGCGAACTCTAGCTCTCTACTTCGATTTAACAAAAACATTTATATCCAACATTTTTATTGGCAGAATTAAAAGCTCTCAAATTCCCTTGTAATACCTTAAAGTTGATAGAATCCTAAACAAGACAAGCATAATTGCGTTGTGCAACAGAGGATACACAAAAAAGCATGATGTTGATCTTCGCGTCCCCCAAGGGTCTATTTTCTACTGTTTAATTTTAAATGCATATCGATTTTTGCTGACGGGACTGCGATTACTGTAGCAGCTGATTCTTCTGATAGAAAAGACAATCAGAGCTATTGACGAGAAAAGTGAT
Source organism: Acanthoscelides obtectus (assembly GCA_963669975.1). Lineage (NCBI taxonomy): Eukaryota > Metazoa > Arthropoda > Insecta > Coleoptera > Chrysomelidae > Acanthoscelides > Acanthoscelides obtectus. The sequence continues at coordinate 70,355,511 of CAVLJG010000006.1, forward strand.
TAGTGATTTAGAAACAAACCAGTTTAAAATAATTCTAAGATAGTATCGGGAAATACCACCTTCGTAACTGCCGGTCCTGTACATAGATCCTGCAGCAGAGATCATTTTATCTGATGAGATGAAATACATAGACTATTCAATATATCTCCCAGGCAAACCTGCAAGCCGCAAGCCATTAATAGTTAGAGAATGCTTTAACCCTGCCTGCCCTGGATCTACGTCGTACATTACTTAGTGTACGTAAGATTACACTGTTTTAGGTTCATCTCCCATACCATAACTGCATTACAAGGCATCATAACCTTCTTCAAATACCTAGCATTTCCATTTACAAGCTACCGACCAGTATTAAATCAGCCATCCAAACATATTTAAGGAAAGTGTGATAGATAAGCTCATTTCAAAAACATACTATAACTATAAGGAGCTTTTAGATGGCAGGTTTTAATCTGTTCTGTGGTATGTGTTCTCTGAGTATTTATTTGTATACCTTTATTATGTATATACTTGTTGTAAATGTTAAGCCACGTAAAACAAATGTTTCTGGATGTGGAACTTATATGACTTCGCCAGACAAACATTTTATTGTACAATTGTATAGTAATTTTGCTGATCTACAATGTTGTATCCTATTACCAAATTCACTTATAAATAAACGACTCTCGCAGCAATGTCTGGACCAAAACCGTCTTGCGACAATTCGATGAGGGATGGGCCTACCACTAAATAACAGAAAAAAAACAGTAGTCGAAACAGTAGGTGAAAGCCAGCGGTTGAAGGCCAACGAAGAAAAGTCAAGCAAATACCAAAATTCGAGAGACTTGGCCTAGTTTAGGGAAGATCTGGGGTTCCCTACAGATCGGCCAAGCTGTGGCACGCTGCCCTCTTATGCAAACTGCTATCTACTCGTATATAAACTTTGCAGATGGGTGGAGCTGCTCTCTGATCGCAAGATGACTGGAGAAAAACTTTTTCAAGATATCCATCGTAATTAACAGGTTCACCTCTTCATCCCTCAACGTCAACGCGGGTGTTCTCCAAGGATTGGTCTTGGCTCCGGCATTTTTCTTCTTACATATCAACGACCTCATTTCCTATACGGCCAATCCAGTCCAACAGCCTTGCTGATGATATCACTCTACATGCAGGATCTCTGCTGGTGAACTGGAGAAAAGAATACTAGCAGCAACTTCTTCTCTGACGAGAGACCTGGAGTTTTTCACTGCTTGGGGATGCAGCAATCTTGTACAGTTGAATGCTTCCAAAACACAGTACTGAACTTGATAAACAAGAGTCGAGGTTGTGAAACAATCTACATGAGGAGGCTTTTCCCAGTTCTACTAACTTTGGGCAGTTCAAACATCGGATTAACAAAGCTTCTTTAAGCTCCTCATAGCTCGGGTGCGACAACATTGTCAAATTTGCGCGCTTAAAAGTGTTTACGAGTTTGTTGGAAAGAGAAAGCTATTTTAATGTAGGAGTTGACCCAGGAGGGTTCAAAGAGGAAGCAGTACCACTGATAATAGGGAAGGATCTGAGCGGCGGCGAATCCCGTTCAAAAACTGAAAGCATGGGTCCGTTGACATAGATATCATAGCAGAAAATCAGCGAGAAACTGATGATGATTATAGACGACCAGGAGAGGCAAATCCGAGAACTCATGCATCTTCCCTGTAAATAGCTAGGTACAATAGTAGACAGCCTGTATTTCTCAAATTCTTTTTTGGAATTTTTTGAGCCTAAGGGACATTTCCAAAAAACGGGAACTTCATCAAGCTCTTTTGGATGACGGTATAGATGTAGCCTTGCTGCAGGAAACGTTGCTTAATCCGGGAGTTCGTCTAGCTCTCCCGAATTACGATGTTATCCGTGCTGACAGACTGAATGGTCGAGGTGGCGGTTTAGCAGTGCTGATTAAACGCGGTATTGACTATTATAGAGGCACTAATGCAGAGATGCATAGCATCGAAGCAGCTTATGTGGTGGTCAATATGGCGGGAGGTGACCCGTTGAAGGTCACATCGGTGTATGTCAGGTGTGGTGCCAGGCTACAAGAGGCGGATCTGGATGTCCTTATGGACTACTCAGGTCCACTTATTATAGCAGGAGACTTCAACTGCAAACATCGAGCATGGAATTTCAGACTGAATTCCACGAGTGGGATTCGACTGTACAACCATGTGATACAAAATGGGTACCTTATACATAGCACTGAAGAGCCGACACACCATCCATTCAACCATCTTCAGGCACCAGATGTCATTGACTTCGCGATATCTAAAAACTGTAGATACAGTATCTCTTCTCGAATCTTGTATGATATCTCTAGTGATCATCTACCTGTTGTCTTGGATGTAGGCAATGAGCAAACTTCTGAGAAGGAAACTCATCCAAGAAGTCGTATTGATTGGGAGCTATACAAGTTGTTCCTTAGAGAGTTTCCCAATATCCCAATCATATATGATGAGACTGGAATAGATGCCGCTCAAACGGAGTGGACAAGTTTCATTCAAACAGCTCTACAGCGTGCAGCTGTAGTTCCTGTACAGCTACACGGCAGACCTTTTTCGCCTGCGGACATTCGTCAGAAAATCTCTGACAAGAGAGCCGCTATTAAGCAGTCAAAAAGATATTGTCATCCTGATGACATTCGGCTACGAATCTTGTCCATGAAGTGAGAAACGCGCTCCATGAATTACGTAATGAGCAATGGAGCAACTTTCTGGCGGGAATGCTTGATTCAAGTATTCCTCTCTGGAGGGTCGCAAAGTCACTCAAAAGCGGAAAGCGAGAACAACTCCCGCACATCCACGGTCCTAGAGACATAGTCTTCAGAACAGAGGACAAGGTCGAGGTCTTCGCTGACGCCATGGAAAAACAGTTCTCTCCCAACTACAATCTTGATAATGACCTCGACGAGGAACAACACATTGTAAGATCCGTCAGGAGATATTTTAGGGCCAACGGCGTTAGCGGAGGCACTGTATCCTCTTCAGATTACTCTTTTTCAGAAGATTCGTCTCAGGCTTTGCATAGCACATTAGAGAAACCCTCCGAGATTCCACATTGCACGCCAGCGGAGCTCCTAGGTCTTATTAAAGACCTCCAGGTTCGTAAAGCACCTGGGGAGGAACAAATCACCAACAAGGCGCTCAAGCTGCTCTCTCCGAGAGCTCTGACATATTTGGTGACAATAATCAGTGCGATCCTCAGAACCCAGCACTTCCCTACGGGGTGGAAGACGGCTGAGATCATCATGATTCCAAAGAAGGTGGGTTCGAGATTTCCTCAGGATTGCCGTCCCATTAGTTTGCTGTCAGCTCCTTCTAAGCTCGCCGAAAAGGTGATTTATCGCCATCTTTAGAATTTTTCGTCAAATCAACACGTGATTCCTGACGTTCAATTCGGTTTTCGGTCCGAGCATAGCACCGAACTACAGGCAGTCAGGCTGGTGGAACATGTAACCAGAGGGTTCACCCTCAGCATGAGTACTGGCATTTTGCATTTGACAAGGTGTGGCACGCGGGCCTCCTTTATATACTAATACAAAAGGGTTTTCCTTTTGGGCTTCTTAAATTACTGAAATCCTTTCTTGAAGGAAGGAAGTTTCGGATCAAAATTAACAATGTTTTGTCAACAACACGGCCAGTACGCGCCGGTGTTCCTCAGGGTTCGGTCCTAGGACCAATTCTTTATTCGCTTTTTATCCATGATGCCCCTTGCCCCAGCAACTTTGAAGTCTACCTCTATGCTGATGACACTGCACTTGTCGCCCAGTCGTGTACTGGTGATCTGGTTCAGGATTGGTTGCAGAGTGCGGTGGAAGAAGTACTAGTGTGGGCGGAATGGTGGCTGATTAAAATTAATCATTCGAAAACGCAGGTTATTTATTGTACCAAAAAACGTCGCAGTCCCCCAGCAGAGGTTTCTGTAGACAGCAATCGTGTACCGTGGACAAATTCTGCCAGGTACCTCGGTGTCACCCTTGATACCTTTAGTAAACTTAAAATTACACTCTAACAAAACCGAATCAAAATTTGTTTAGTTCACCTCAAAATTAATCCGTGTACCAAGTCAAAAAGCCTAGGTGTTTCCTCTTAAACTAAACACTTCTGTTTTTCTTTGCTCTTTTCTTTCCCTTTCTCTTTTTCCTTGACTTTGTCTGGTTTCTGGGCAACCAGGACTGACAGATTCGACTAACGGACATCAGACAGTGACTAATGGGCAAAGGTCCTACGGACCGCCCAGACAAACAAATGACGAATAGTATAGCTCGGCTGCTGCGGTAGGAAAAAGACAACTTAAATAAATGTCGATTTAGAAAGCGCTTTGTGTCCAATGAACAAATTAAAATGGCCGTGGATGAATACTCCGGAATCCTTCCAGACATCGAATTCCGAGGAGGAATCTTAAAATTACCAATTGTGCCGGAGTCGAAATGGACTATGTGAAAAAATCGCATCATTTTTAAAGTAAGATTTCTTCACCTTACCCACGTACTTGCAGTAACGTTGAATATGACCCCGTCTCCCTTCTATGAGATCCGTCCGTGAAATAAGTCACAGTTGCTAACAAATAGGCGAAAACATTCTCACATTATGCAACCAACGCCTAAAACAAAAGGACAGCATCCTAGCGCCACTGCAGAGAGAGAATCTTTCACAGTAGCAGGATCCAATTGGCTAAAAGCTCCGTGAATCAAAAGGGATGTCTACTAGCCTGCAGGAAACGCTCGAAGGTCGGGTAATGTCGTAAAGGCGACACACATGCTGTCAAGGTGGCAATCTGGGAGGACTCATGGAAATGTGCAGAGGCGTAGTGCTTATAAGTATCTGGGAATGAAGATACAAAATATTCTAGTAGAGGAACTCAACAGGCTAACTGGGAAGCTACACGAGCATCATAGGGACCTAGTGGGTTTTGAGGATTAGAACGCTGGAGGGACTCTTAGTGGTGGTCTACAGGTTGCCAGAAATGTCAAAATAAAAACAGTTACATAGAAATACTGGAGCGCGTCAGATATTGATGCTGTATATGCGTTACGAGTCTTTGATATTGAAGGTTTGATAATAATCATAATGATGATAATGCTAAAAATAATAATGTGTTTTTATTTTTAGATTAAAAGTACAAACAGGACAAACTCATTTGATAAGGGAGGCGGTATTCGACATCGTTGCTCTTCCACGCAATCCCCATAAATAATAATATCCTAAAAGGATAACCTAACAATAACACATCAATAATAGTTGTAATTAAGAAAAAGAGCAGCATCAACACTATCGTAATCTTTTTACATGGGATTTGACTCTATCTATGTAAGCAACTAGGTAAGGGCGACTTTTCTACTATATTGGCAATGAGTTGTAAAGTGTAGATGCAACATAAGCAAATTACTTGTTAAGCTGTTCAGGACTTTGTAATAGAGCATCATAGAGGTTACAAGTACGAGTTCGCCTATCATAAAGATCAGATCTCCTAACAAGTTTTATATAGAGTTAAAGGCGTAGCTTGGTTGTCGATGTATCAAAAAGCGTTCGTGCATATTGAACCAGCCAGTGGCTGAAAATTTTTTTTCAAACGTATAAAAATATAATAGCTGTCATCCATCAATAAATAACACCGGCTCTATCTCGACAACCACTCAGCGTGGAGATATAAAATTATAACAAAATTGACCAAGAGAAATTGCTGGAAATTGTTTTCAGCTTCCTAAAATGATCGCTAGGGGGCGTTACCTCAACCTCAAAATTAGAAATGCCGTTTTCTCGCCTTGCTGATATCGGCAGATTATACATTTGAATTGAATTTTTTCTTCAAAATTTACGTCTTTTTGCAAGTTTTGTATCCTCGCTTACGCTCACCCAAATCGTCAGGCTATTGAAACACATATAGAATGAAATTTACCCGCACGATCTCAGGCTGACGCGCTTGAGTATTTTATTGTCTTGCAAATGACCTTGAAGGTCATGGTCAAGGTCTAAACATTTACACTTCCGATATGTAAAATAAGATTTTTCATGGAAGAAAGCTTTCTTGACATTCAAACGACCGTCAAGGTCATATTCAAGTTTTCATTAAAACCTTCCGACGTTGCTTTGCAACATTTTCCTCTCGAGATATTTTGTTCTTTCCATTCTTCACGGACATCCTCATGGACAATGCCATATTTGAACGTAAATTTTTCCGCTCTTGACATTTTTGGTGCCAAAAATAATGGTATTTTGAGCTTCAAATGACCTAAAAGGTCACAGTTAATGTTACATTCAATGTCGTCGCTAGATGACCCTTTTCAAACCTTACAACCTTTTTCTACAATATTTTTCTTTCGGGGACATATTTTTCCAGATATTTTGATGGTCCATACTAGTTAAACATCCTGAACATCCTGTAGAGATGCTTCCTTAGTTACATGTACAATCGTAATTCCAGTAGTTAACCGAAGCCGTTGTTGACCTTGATGGGTAGGCTTCTGCTATATCATGACTTGAACAGATGAGGGATTCTCTATCAGATAAGTAACCCACATGCTTTTGAAGACTCTGTGGGTGTGCTTTAGCATGATTATCTGGACCCAAATTTTCAGTTTCGGCAGCCCTTTTCGCCTTCAGCTGTAATGTTCCTCTTGGACTTTTACCTAGCCAACAGTTAATATAATTGTACCTTTGCACCCACAAGTGAGAAACGACAATCTTAGAATGCTCTCGTTATGAGAATGTTTGCAACTACAGTGGACCCCCGATAATCCGGCCCCTGTCTAATCCGGCGCCCCTCTAATCCGACATGTCTTTGAACATGTATTACATACATACATATTTGACAATATTCGCTAATGTAGATCACGCAGGTTTGAACAGGTTACAACTTGAACGCGCTACCACTATCGTGCTCGACGCGTAAGCATTGTTTTACTTAGTTTGAATTTGACTACTGGTGATAGCTGTACAGCCTAGCGTGCGTTCATTGTTTACTATTTATTCATTGTGTATTAAGTATAGTACCTAGTAATGTCACCACAAACTCAGAAGTGAAAGCACAAAACATTGACAATTAAAGAAAAATGGGATATTTTAGACCGCTTAAATCGCAATGAAACTTTCAGTAGTTTAACAAGTGAATACGGCGAAGGCCGATCTACAATTTATGACACAAAAGAAACCACGAGAAGATAAAGAAGTTCGTGTCAACTACTGACTGCGGGCCAGGCAAGAGACAGACATTGAAGAAAGCTGAACATCCAGAAGTGGTAGAAGCTTTGTACATGTGGTTTCTACAGGAAAGAAATAGGCATGCACCAATTTCAGGACCCATGTTGGTCATGAAAGCTATGTTTTTTTATAAGGAAATAACAAAAAAAGATGATTTTGTGGCCAGCAAAGGATGGCTAGAACGTTTTAAAAGTCGTCATGGCATACGCTTAATGACTATTACAGGAGAGAAACTTTCTAACGATGCCACCTGCATAGAGCCCTTTAAATTAAGATTTTGGCAAAAGGTGAACGGTTCAAATCTTGACCCGTCACAGGTGTACAATGCAGACGAATCAGGGTTTTTTTGGCGTGTGATGCCTAACAAAACTTTCGTTTCTTGTAACGAAAAATCCGTACCTGGACGAAAAGTAAGTAAAGAGCGTGTAACCAAACTACCATGTGCTAACGATGCGGGCACACACACGCTTAAGATAATGGTCATTAGGAAATCTAATAAACCACGGGCATTCAAAAACACTGATTTACCGTACACTATTACGGACAAAAAAGTGCATGGATGTCAAAAGACCTTTTCAAAAAGAGGTTTGATGAATGCTTCGTACCTGAAGTTAGAAAATGGTTAAAAGATCATAATTTTCCGCGTTGTTGCTTCTTGATAACGCTCCCGGTCATCCGATTGAAAAAGAACTAACAACTGAAAATAAATGCATCTCTGCGATGTTTCTTCCGCAAATTGCACTGCACTGATTCAACCAATAGACCAGAATATCATTCAGTTTGTCAAGCAAGACTATATGAAAAACCTACTTCTGAGAGCCGTATCCAAAGACCAACCAATAGAAAAATCTTTAAAGGAATTTAATATGAAAGACTTGGTTTTTGCTCTTTGTCAGTCGTAGAATGCGTTACCGTCATCAACTATTAATTCGTCTTGGAAAAAGTTATGGCCAGATATAGTCACCACTCCTAGCAACGTTCCACAAATCAGTGTTAGGTACCTACTTCGGAGGTTATAGACCAAGTCGCTACTGAAACACAGATAAGTCCGGAAGCTTTTGAAATATGATGCCGTGGAATGGATAAAGAGGAAAATGTTTTTCATGAAATGTATGATGAAGAGATTATAAAAGAAGTTTCTAATTATACAACAAACAATCAGGAAAATAACGACGACGTGATTGCAACTGCTCCACAAGTCACAGCACAAGACGCAATTAACGCCTTTGAGCTAGGTTTACAATGGGCTGAAGAGAATGGTACATCCTACAACGAACTTTTACTTTTGAGAAGACTGAGGGACAAAGCTATGATCTCGCGTTATATCAACCTTAAACAAAAAAAAAATTATGAATATTTCCAAGCTTCATAATTTGATAAATTCATTAATGATTTTGACTAATAATTCTTCATTATTTTATTATAAAACGTAAGCTCTCTATTGTTATTTAATTTACTAAATTCGACATACATAAACTATGTATGATTTGTACTTCAAAGTACAAACATATACATAACATATATAATCTTACCATTGGATATATAATTTGTCGGATTACTAGGTACTCTTTTGTAAAAAATTCCGGACTATAGGGGGTAGATGGCAATGCTCTATAATCCGACAAATTCGATAGTCCGACACTGCCCTGCACAATGTTTGTCGGATTACCGGAGGTCCACTGTATAATGGATAGATAGATAGATAGTCTCTAGATAGATAGTCTTTATTGTCTTTTGGTCATAAATAGCTATGACATAAGACTTGTCAACATTACATATACAATACATAAGTATGCAATATGCAAAAAAGAACAGGTAGTTAATTAAAACAGTAATTGAGATAATAAATAATAAACAAATAAATAAATAAAATAGGAGTCATTACAAACACAAACTAATTCTTAATGACATCTAACGAACATGAAAAAATCAATTTTAAATAAATAAAAACAATTGAGTACGTAAAATGTCTAGAAGATAGACTGTTTCTTTTCCGTTAAGCTAAATAAATAAATAAAAAGAATAAATAAATAAAATTAAGCAGTTAGGTATTCGTCGACGGTGTAGTAACACTTTTCTGATAGATATCTTCTCAGACGTTTCTTTAATGTCAACATATTAGTGCTTCTGCGGAACTCAATTGGTAGTTTATTGTAAATTTTTGTACAGGCATAGAGTGGTGATTTCTGCGGGCCTTTGGCTCTATAATTTAATACAAATGTGCTTTTGCTTAAGCCTAAGTCAGACACGTCATAAGGGTATGAGGCAATACAGCATTTGACTTTTTAAATATAAAAATAACAGTAGATATTTTACACCCATTAAGATAAATCAGATGACATATCGTCAAGCAAACCGACGCGACAAACAAAAAGGAAGGTATCAGTGCGCGGAAAGATAATCGACTTGATGTTACATTTTACTATGTTGTGAAACGGGAGAGAATGTTAAGGATCAGATACAAACAAATACAAATACTCCAGGATTCGATATTTCATTTGAACCAAATACTCCTTTCCTACATTCAATACAATTATCATATTTTTACCCTCCCCATTGTGCACGTTTATCCCGAAAGCGCCATTTCAATAACGTATTCAATTCCCCAAGATCTTCCCCTAGTACGCCTTAGGGACAAAAAAATGAGATGTTGGAGGTTGTAAAAGGTAGTATATCATACAGGATATGCCGACAAATTTTATATACGACTAGTATACTACATTCCTTTCATCGCTCACGTCTAGGATGTTTTCGTACCTTTCCGTTATATAAGCACGTGTCTCTGTATTTTTTCAGGTCCAGTGTATCAGCACATTTTACTTCCCACGACAGTGGCGAGGAAGTATCGTTATCGCGAAAATAAGATATCGTGTTATTTGGACGTTACATGACGGTCTGTCTGTCGGTCTGTTTTTCGGTCTGTCTGTCGGGTTGCGTATTATACAGCTTGAAATTTTCTAAATAATTTACTAAAAATCTGTGAGCTATTTGACGGTCTTTCATAATAATGGGTACAGTCAATCTCCGAAGAAAAGGAGAAAAAATTCCTATTGCCTGCTAAAACGCGACTTTATTCGCCTAGCTATTATACATATATACGGTGTAGTTGCTTTTGTTTCCCATAATTTTGTGCATTTTCTCTTCGCCCGGCTTTTCTGATTATAAAAAATCAACTCATGCACGGCCTTGAAAAATAGAGGACCTGTTTGATTTATTTTGAGTTATTCGTTTAAGCTTGTCTAGTTTCTATACTGTTGACATCTTCTTCGGATCGTTTTTAATTCACTGTAACTCGCTATCAGGTAAAACAGTCATCTATTTTACAGATTGTGAATAAAATAATTATCAATCAGTATAAATACACTTAAACCGTGAAAGTCAGTATTGCAATACTGGTTGCCTATATTTAGTCTAGTCCGCTCTGCTATAAGATCGCCTTTCGCTATTATATCCAGAATGTAACTACTTTAAGTTGCTGTTTTGTATTGCTGAAGGACATTTAGCAAGTCAAACCAGCAAGAATATATCATCAAAATAGATGTGGCTAGAAAGGAAAAATCAAATCAATGACAGCCTGTTGTGAAACTTGTTACAACCTACTGTCAAATGCAAATGTTAAATCCTTCCTTAAACGTTCCTCAAGGAAGAGTTGATGTTTATTTAAAATCTAATGCGAGATAATTTCACAAACGTCACTCAACCCTCAAGGATTGTTAATACATGTAGCTTTAAGAGACCCATTCTAGTCTTCTTTCTCTTATAGTATTTGGGTTAAGTCATCGACGTACTTAACTACAAAAAACCTAAGTCGAATTAGTGAGGTACGTTTAGATGCTAGTACGCGAACACTATTAACACTCGATGGTTTAGATAATTCAATCTCGTGATCATATATGTCGTTCAAATGATTACCAGCCTGAGCAACTTCTTAACTAAAAATTAACCAACATAACAGATGACGGTTGTTTGGATTTTGATTTTGAAACAGCTGATATTAGTTGTTAATTTAAAGTCGAGCAAGTGCTAGACCATTGATTCCCAAAGTGGTCTATATCGACCCCTAGGGGTCTATGACAACCTGCAAGAGGTCTACGTCAGCGAAAAAAAATTTGGGAGTCCATGAAATTAATATGGGGGTACAAGATAGTGGATCTCAACACATACACTGATAGTACCTATTTACTTACATCATACTATCTTATAATATCAAAACATATACATTATTTATAAAAGTACCTATGAAGTACAAAATTTATTATATATGTTTATAAAATTGTGTAAGTTGTAGGATGTTGGTATTCGCTTTGTGGTCGCAATACATTTTGAACTTGTGAAAACCTGAGAGTCGCAGTCTCAGAGCTTCGCTACCTTGCACTGACTTGTTCAATTCGTCACTCTATAAATACGAATGTGGGACAAATACGTTTATTCGTTTCCTGAATCTTGATAAGGAAAGTGCTAAGAAAATATTTTAAAAAGTATAAACAGATAGTATATCACACAAATTATAGTGGGTCAGTGTTATTTTGTTTGAGAGTGCTGGAGAAAAGTAAGTACATTATTTTTTATTAAATTTTAGTTTTGTACTCGTAGTTATCCAAGATAGATAAATTACGCCAATCATGACTTTAGTTATTAGTAGTGAAATATTCAATCATGCAAAATTACACGTGTACTCCTCAATAGTTTCTTTTTGAAAGTTTTAGCAATCGGTAATATAATTACAGAGCAATCTCCGTAATTCGAGCTAATTGTTGCAAGAAGATGTTCGAATTATGGAATGTTTTCGGAAAAATCAAAAAATATTTTTAATAAACAGCTGCTGGATTTTCTGTCTTATTTAAATAATTTAATTTTGCCCACAGATGACTGATGCCATGTCCGAATCTAAAAAGAAATGTAGACAGTACAGTGTTGATTATTTGAAATTTGGGTTCATTCCATTATTGCCGGACAAACAATCGCCTATGTGCCTTTTATGCAACAAAGTTTTGGGCAATGACGCTATGAAACTATCTAAACTGCAAGATCATCTGAGAAGATGCCACCCTGATAAAACAGAGAAAGATTTGAAATACTTTCAAACACTCAAAGATAAATTTCATAAGAGACCTACACTGGACAGAATGTTCGCTTCGACGTCACAAAGAAATGATGATGGTTTGCGGGCGTCTTAGAATATCTCGTTACTTATAGCAAAATCCGGAAAACCGCATACTATCGAAGAGAAGTTAATTTTGCCAGCCGTTGAAGAGGTTTTAAAAAATGTTTTACACAAACCTGCATCTGATATCATTAAAAGAATTCCCTTAAGCAACAATACTGTTGAAAGACGTATTGATTAAATGAGTTCTGATATTGAAAGCTTCTTATGTAATTATTTGCAAACGACCCATTTCTCTATACAACTGGACGAGTCAACTTTACCTGATAATGCAGCATTATTATTGGCATATGTTCGTTTTATTATGAATCAAGAAATCTACGAAGAACTGCTCTTCGCAAGAACTTTGATAACCGACACTAAAGGTGAATCAATATTTCATGTTTTGAAGGATTACTTCATTGAAAAAGCAATTCCTTTATCAAATATAATATCAGTAGCTACAGATGGAGCACCTGCCATGGTTGGACGTTATCGTGGATTTATAAGCTATTTAAAACAAAGTGTGTCAGGGGTGTTAGCAATACATTGCGTCATCCATCGACAACATTTAGTTGCTAAAAATTTGAGTGTGAGATTGCATGAATCACTTCATTTAGTCATTGATGCAGTAAACCGAATCCGAAGCAACGCGTTGAATACTCGGTTATTTGCACAGTTGTGTGAAGAAAATGACGAACACTTTCATCAATTACTCCTTCACACTGAAGTACGCTGGCTGTCGAAAGGCTTATGTTTGACAAGATTTTTTGCACTTTTTAAACTATTTTAGAATTTCTGGATACTAAAGATAAAATTTTAAAAGAAAATTTAATGAAGAGGAAAACAGACATCGCCTATTTAACAGATTTGTTTACAAAATTTAATATGGTTAATTTGCAATTACAAAGCGACAGTTTAAATTTGATTAAAACAAAGTCCATCTTATCAGCGTTTCTTGCCAGAGGTAAACTAATGAAGCAAAATATTGGACGGGGCGAATTTTCTCAGTTCCCCAAATTGTCACAGACAAGCTGCCAGGAAGACGACGTTTCAACTTACTTTCAACATTTAAATGCCCTCTATTCAGATTTTGAATCTAGGTTTGAGGATATTTTGACTATGGTAATACCACCGTGGATAATTAATCGATATGGTGACATAGAGGAAACGAATGTCATAATACAAGAGGAACTGACTGAACTAAGTACAAACGAAGAACTTAAGGTTCAGTTTAAAAACGGATATCAGCAATTCTGGCTGCAAAACAACATACCCGTTACTCATCCCATATTATGGAATATAGCGAGGAAATTTTTAATTTCCTTTCCATCGTCATACCTAGTGGAAAGGGGGTTCAGCGCTGTTACCAATCTCCTAACGAAAAAAAGAAACAGACTGGACATCATTAGCCGAGGAGATTTAAGATTAACCCTTACAAAATTGACGCCAAATGTTGATAATTTATTATTAAAGCATCAGGTTCATCCTTCTCACTAAAAATATTGACTTATTGCTTATTTTATTTTATTTATAGCTTATTTTATGTTTATTGGTGTCTGACCAATAAATGCCCGCATTGGGAATAAGTCCCCGCATTGATTTTGTTAAAGAACCCCCTTTATAGAAAATATTTTTTTTTAATTATTCTGAGAATTCAAGGATAGGTACACACGAAATTCGTTAATTTTTTGCCTATTTTTAGATAACTTAAACGTATAAGAAGCGGAATTTAATCAAACTAATAGTGAAATTATTGTAGAACATACGTTTATGTTATAATTAATAAACGAACTCGCTTATTGTACTATTTTAAGTAAAAAACTTTTTTTTTTATTATTTTTCACTTTTTTTTTATTTTGTCCCTCCTATTTTTTTTTTCAATGCGGGCACTTATTCCCAATGCGGGCACTTATTGGTCAGACACCTGCTTATTTAATGTTACGTATATTTTACATAACAGAAACAAAATTTTATTTTGAGTAGTTTTAATTTAAATTCAATTAATAAAATAAATGTATAAATTAACATGTGTTTTTACTTTAAGTTTTTAACACTAAACTTCAATACAGTTAGAAATTTACAGGAAATCAATATCAGGTAAGTAGGGGGTCTACACAACACGGAAAAACATGGCAAGGTGTCTACGACACAAAAAAGTTTGGGGAACTCTGTGCTAGACGATAACAATAATAAAGCAAACATGAATATAATAGCGCCAGTGACTTAACACAGATTAAGCCACAAATCCCCGAGATGTAAGTCGGAACTTGTTTGGCTTGACCACCACACAAGATAAAATAATCTCACAGTAATGACAAAACCTTATTAATTGTACACAGAGAGCCAATTAAAATAAGATGTTTCAAAAAAGAATCACAATACACGAGTACATAATATCAAAACAAGCAGCACATATGCTCCACCACTGGAGTGCAAGTTAAAAGAAAAAATACTATTCAAAGCTACCTGACAATAAAATTAATAGACCGTGACAATTAACCCTGCAAAACGTGTACTATGGTACACGTATGAAGGCTTTACAAATAATATAGGCTTCACAAATATTTTAACGTCTAAACCTAAACTTATCTGGACCCTGGTCCTCTTCAAGTTACGGCTCTAGGCGCAGCTGGGATGTTCACAGTAACATGAGGAACGTCACAAGGTAGGGGCTGCTTGCGTCGTTCCCGAAATTTACGGTATAAAAAAGCCCTAGAGAGAACAAAAATCTGGTCTCCACTCGCTGTCTGAGACAAAGCTACTCATTTAAAACACTCAAAGCGTGAATAAAAACCATGTACAGTCTCTTTTTGAAGAAAAGTAAAGGGCAAAAAAAATAAAAATGTACTAAACTGATATACCCTCAGAAAGTTATCCCTTATTCTAACATAAAGTTATGGCAGCTCAAAAATCAAAATCTGCAAGCACAATAGAAGGTGCCATGTAGACACTGCCCCATATTTGAATACGTAAAATGCCAAATAAAAACCAAAACACTCTGAGAATTTCAGTCAGCAACAATCAATACCTGTATATCAATATCTGCAAAATACCCAATTAAAATGATATTTTACCTCTTCGCATCAGGGTTTTTTTGTCAAGGAAAAGAAGTGGCTTTCAGCGAAATCGGCTGCGAAACAGCTACAAGGCAGCTACAAAACAAAGCTGAAGGAATGTAAATTAAGGTTCCCCGTAATGCCTTCTCACTAAAAGCTAGCAGATATTGAAAAAACTTCTTTTAGACATGCATTAATGGACGTGGTCCGATGGTACACAAAAAAGAACTTACCGCTGAAGGTTGAAATCCCATTAGAAAATGGATGGCGTAGCACCCAAACCAAAACAAGTAAACATAAGGTACAAAATAAAGGATACTACTCCATAAACTGGTGTTTGGGAGTCCTATATCCCAAAATTTGGAGATTAACGAAACAACATACACATAACCAAAACCTCAACGGAAAGCAAAAAGAAAAATGGCGCTGGACGCGTCTGTACGCGTAAGCTTTCAAAACAAGCTATCTTGATAGGAAAAGAAGGTATCTTGATAGCTAAAGAATGAATCCTGATAGGAAATATCAAATATTCTATACAGATTTTTTAAAAGAAGGTATCTTGATAGTAAATCAAATTTCTAAAAGAAGGTAGCCAGTACGTGTAGAAATCAGGTGGCGCTGGTTGCCAATAGGCGAAATCAACTTTACCGGACCACCATATTTTATGAGGCAATTTCTGAGATAGTCGTTAGTAATACTATAACATTAGTGTGAATCGCTTAGAAAGAAACACATAATACGTGTATATATACAATCAATAAACTATAAAATTTGCCAAACGAAAATCTTTAAAAAGGGTTTGTCCTAGGAATTGGCACTCATTAATAAAGGGACATTCAAATTACTGATAAGTGATCAAAACAGTAAAAAAAGGTTACATGATTTTGGCACGTGACATTGTGTATGCTTTGCCCAAGTTGAAAACAGTGTTATGTCTTGCTGATATAATAAAGCTGATATAGCAGATAGACAATTTCAAAATTGTTGGACAGGAGAAAGTTGAGGGAAAAACGAAACCATAAACGAGTATAACACAACATCTATTCAGTCACTGAATGAGCAGAGGATCGTTACATGCTACAACATGGTAAAATTTCGTTCAAATGTCTACATATGAAATTTTCTATCGTTTTTCAATTTTAGATCCAAAACTTGTGAACTGGCAAGGTCAGTGACCCGCATGAAGATATCGTTCAGCGATAAGGTCGCTTTTGAAAAGCGCTCAAAGTGACGGCCAAAATACACGGACAATAAATATCACATTCCATCTTAAACACTTAAATACGGATCGTGTGACATTCACCTTAAAGACACGCAGGGCGCTTTATAAACGCCTTAAGTATCTGGTACAATGTATCCGTCTACAAATTCAGGTCGTGCAGAGCCACAAGAGCGCGGTAAATGGTTAATGGAATAGAAAGTCCGGTCTGGTACCAGAGCAAAGCGACGGTCCACTTCGGACTCCGGGCTTCAACGAGCTTGCTACCAGGCCACCTCTCCGGAAAATTAAATCAGGCTTTTTCGTGCAGGCCGCAATTGCCCGCAGCAAAATGGACAAATTGGAGAATTCTTACGAGTTTATGAACTTAGGAAAACTATTTCTTCTGGTGGTTTTGTTTCACAGGTATTTGCTTTCTACAAAACATTTCATGGGCAGATTATGGGTAGAGGAGTAAAAATGCTGATGAACTTGTTGAAACATACACCAAACAGAGGCAAAGAATTATTGTAGTCAATCAAAATTTCGAAAATATGATATTATGTTTTCAGGATATAACATGACATGCACATCACGAAAAACCAGGTCTGTATGTCTCTCTATCCGCTAAATAATCTTTGGACCCGCTACAACATGGACAATAACGGCCGGTTTTTGATGAACTTTTCACAAAAAGTTATTACTACGCCAAGAACGAAAAGGCTTTGTAATTTTTAAAAACTCGTCAAGTGACGGCGAAGCTGAGGCCGAAAAACGAAAGAATAAAATTCGTTCGAACTCTTTGACATTTCAGGAAAAAAATTGTAGGGATTGAAAATTGGGGGTTGGATGATGTAGGGGGTAAGGGATTGTAAGTGGTTTTGACGTTATTATATATATTTGCTTCCAAACTCGGTAATTCAACGAACCTATTAGACATACTTCACACACAGATTTCTCGGTGCGTTTGCGCTCAAATGTGTACTTTCAGGGAATTCACGAAACTTTAGCATAATTTGACGGACATACTTAAAATTGGAGTCTCAACTACCCCCACTATACCGAGTTTTGTTTATTAGTAACAACCAGAGGCAGAAACCGAAATTTGCTGGAAGAAACTTAAATGATGGAAAATTACCAAAATTCTTGAGTATGCTCAATATCACTCACATTCCGATTCTTGGGAAGCAGCGTGAGTAGATCACGAATCTATTACTAATTTGTTGCTGAGACCGACGGGCCACCCCGAAAGCATTGTCACATTTTAAGTACTAAAGCTTGCGATGGTCATACCTGTTTTAAAAAAGGCGAACATGAAAATATTGATAATGATGGGCAAATTTCATTATATTGAGACATTATAACGTTCCGAAATATACTCAGTATATGTTAGCACGGATTCAGAGCTGAAAAATTTATAGAATCTGCCAGCTTTCATTTGCTTGAATATGTTGACTATGTTTTCAACCAACTTGGTAACGGCGAGTATGTTGTTACCTTGCTATTTGACTATTTGACACCATTGACAGAAACATTAGTCTAATCAGATCAGACGAAAATACGAGTACGTCTGGTTTGTGAAATAATTGTAAAGTTTGATTTTATTGCTTTTAGTTGTTCATGACCAATATACCCCATCTTTGTTGTTGTTATTTAGAAGTATGAGTCCTACGGATTCGAAGAATTTCAAGTAGTTGCGTGAAATGATCGCCGCATTATCAACAAGTGCCAAAACTTGCATTTTGCCTCATTTCTTGGCCATAACATGTTTGGTATCAGTCGGATCTTATTTCACGTGGTCTCATTTTGTATGTCTCATAAATACCTAAGAATCTTATTTGAAACGTTTTTTCGTTCCTGTCAACACTTTTGACTAAATCTCAAAAAACACATTTTCTTATTCTTTGTCGAATAAAAGGTTTTCCCACAAAAATTGGTGTACCCATTTTATGCGTCTATGTTTTGAATACCCCCTTGAACAACTTGCACTGATAAAACCAGACTTTACAATTATTTCGGGGAAATTTGCTAACATGATTAGAATACATATTAAAATAAACGCTACACTGTCTGGGAGTTAGAGGTTTCTTTTGAATAAGGGTAACTTTCTACATGGAAAATAGAAGACTCAAATCCATTACGTATTAGATGGATTTTTCTCATGATGACAACGAAATCGACTTTGCAAAATTTTTAAAAAGTGTATCATGACATTCTACAAATTAAAGTTTTTTTTAACAAAAAAGGTTTGACGAAGATCTGTTAGGCAATAGCTTATAGCTATACGAGTATAGGAGGTATATTATGGTCTGGGGAGAATCATCTAAATCTAAAAGAGTCCAAAAGCGAATTATAAGATCAATGTTTAGAACGAAACACTACATTTTAAAAAGTCGCCATGCTACAATTACAATACCAGTAACAATGCAAGGGATCAGTAATTACATCTCGCTTAAGATAAATCTTAAGAAAATTTTGATAGAACATGGTTTGTACAATCTAAATGATTATATGGGATATATACTAAGTGACATATAAATCCGAACACCCAGTTTAAATGGTTTTATTTTAATAAAAGTTGGTGAATGTATTTATCTTACTGTAAATAACAAGTGAAAAAATTTAGACTTAGAGTGCAAAGAAGTGTAGACAGTGTGGTTAGGTGTTGTCAGGCATGGCTTCGAAAAGGCCGTACGCAAAGAGCAAGGGGCACTGGACGCCGCCGTAGAACAACAGACCGTGAAGATCGCCACCTAAGATTATTGGCCTTAAGGGACCGTTTCTCCATTACCAGGTCCATTGCAAATGAATGGTTTGCAGAACACGGAAGACCTATTGGCATGCGAAGTGTTTACCGACGAATGAGAAGTTTTGGCTTGTTTTCATACCGGCCACACTAGGTCCTCACTTTAACTCGAGAACACCGACGTAATCGCCTTGAGTGGTGCAGACAACGGTCACTCTGGGATCAGGAATGGAACAGTATTGTAGTATTGTCTTTAGTGACGAGTGTCGATTTTGTTTAGGCATGCACGATAGTCGTGCCAGGGTTGGAAGGCGACGTGGTGAAAGGAGGAATCCACAGTTTTTTGTTGAAAGACATGTTCATCACACTGTTGGAGTTATGGTTTGGTGTGCTATAGCTTATGGTTCCAGGTCACCTTTAATCTTCATCAGAGGTAACATGAACGCGCAGCGTTATATCCACGAAGTTCTAGAACCCCATCTTTTACCCTATCTTGACACCCTGGCAGATCCAACTTTCCAACAAGATAATGCCCGACCACATGTTGCAAGAGTCACAATAGACTTCTTTCAACATAATTATGTCACATTGTTACCATGGCCACCAAGATATCCCGACTTATCCCCAATTGAGCACGTGTGGGATATGATGGGTAGGAGATTGCTCAATTTGCAACGTCCTCCTCAGACTCTAGAAGCACTTCGAGAGGAGTTGGTGGTTGCCTGGAATGAGATACCACAAGAGGACATTGACCACCTGATCAGAAGCATGCCTAGGCGTGTTGGAGAATACGTAGCACATCAGGGTGCATCCACACATTATTAAAGGTCAAAGGGCTTTAAAGCAGTGCAATCATTTTGAAATTTTTATCATTTACTTATTATGCTTCATTAAGTACTTATACAAAATTTTATTCAAATAAAACCATTTAAACTGGGTGTTCGGATTTATATGTCACTTAGTATACATTTGTTGTTACATTTATATGTTTTTTATTTTCATATCTTTAACATCATTGTTCATATACATTTTACCGAATACCAAATTTTAATAAGTTTTGTATATTTCAAATTGTACACCATTGTATCTAAATGGCCAATAAAGAAAGAATACTATTTGTTACTGCACTACTTGCGAAACGCCGTCATGAGTTCATAAAATATGTTCGCCATAAGTCTTTGAAAAAGCTGAACTAAGAACATGTATAACAAAAGGAATTCAACTAGTCAAATCAATCAAATAGGCTCACAGCCGCACCCCCTCCTCTCCTCTGAGAATCTGGCTACCGTTTAGCGCTCGCATATTTATAATAGTTCTGTACCTTATCCAAGATGTAACTCTCCCAAAAAAATCTCTTTGCCTGGGGCTGATATACATTCATAATATACTTATAAACAGTTTCCTCTTGTCAATGTCTAATACAACCACTTCTTTGTACCTGGGTTATCGAGTTTCCCCAGTTCTGCTGACCTTAGGCTTGTAAGCGGGGATTTTTGATGTTTGCAAACCCAATACTTATTAGGCAATACTAAAAGGAAATTGAGCAATATTATCTTATTGGCAAGAACAAAAGAGTAAACTATACATTAAAAAAAACTGAGTGTCTGATTGAGAGTAGTAAAAGTACAACCGACTTTAAATAGTATATTTGGTAACAAAAGTATACGCCCTCAAAAGGTGAATGACTTACATGTCACATTGACTTAACATAGCAGCAATCATCATGAAATAAGCTGCATAATTTCAGTTATGAGAGAGAATAAACTTTAACATTATAGTCAACAAAGGAGGCTGAAAGAACTATGTACTAACACTCATTAAGGCAGAAATTATAAAACAAGTCGCCCATTTTACCCTCGAAACATGGCCACATTATAAAAAAAAAACGGACAAATATAAATACATGGGATATAGTTGACCTACTCATCAGAATTTATACACACTGGCAGAGAAGAAATCAAGGCTGACGACATCCCCTTGCGAATCTATATATTTTGACATCCCTTATCTATTTTGAAACCTGCTACGTGGGATAGATATATATTTTTTATGATTTTTGAAGCGTTTTCCAGTGTTATGGCCTGTCCCTTTTTACTTAAAGGCTTAATAAAGATCATATTACTCGACAAGTTGCAGCGGGGGTTCATATATCTTTTCTAGACAATAAAAGGGTCGTAAACTAAATGGGTGTAGTTCTAACTGTTGCAACCACATATGTATGTATTTTGACTTATAGCTTGAGAACCTACGTGCAGCCATGCGCACGTCTGAAACGCGCATTGAACTCAAGGGATCCTTGCCTTAAGTGCAGTTTGGTATCAGGCTGCTCAAAAATCGGATTAAAAAGTTTCTTTAAGCTCCTCATAGCAGCCGCGGTACACTGCTATTTAGGAGGCTCTCTGACACGTAAAAAACTAAGTTTGAGTGACATTTATTTTCTGTTTCATGCACCTATTGAATTGGTCGATTGCTGTCTTGTGTAAGCCGTTTGCTTCTGATCAGTACCCAGCAAATGCGGCACGCACCCTGTGCAGAGCGAGTGGTTCTTTCTGCAAGATATCTCCGATATCTCTACGACCTCAGCTATCTCACACACATTCAAATGCCTATTGTCGAGCACGATGGACTTTACGATGATTTCATTTCAGTTTTTGCCCATTTTTCACGTGAGTCATCTTCAAGGAACGTGCAAGAACGTCTATGTTTAACTGTGTACTGTTTAACATTACTAGTCGAAGCTGTACCTGTAAGCTTTTGTTAACTTCGGGAGGATTTCTTGACTATCAAACCAAAAAACTTTTTTGCGAATCTCTTCATTTTTAAAATAACTTATTGTGAGATAGTTTATGTTCCATTTTTAGACTCCACTTCTCTGATACATCTCAAAAAAATTCGATGTTGCAGATTTATCAATGAATCATTTATCAAAAATCAAGTTAAAAGATCTGGAATAGCTTAGAGTAAAATAACTAAATGAGTTACACTTAGTCACATATACAAACAAGCCTTTACTCGCAGCCATTCCTCCATTTTCAAAGGATAAACTGATACCTAGGAGTTTGACGGAGACTCTCACAATGCCTGTCCGCAAGACAGCCTTCTTCGTAAATGATTCACATACAACGTACGAGTAGTTATTCTCTATTACGAACTTCCACGAGCCATAAAATTGTTAATTATGAGAAATTTAGGAAACACATTAAAATGTTCATTTTAGATGAATATTCTAAAATGAGTTGTTTTTTTAATCTTTCACATCGCAAAATGTTTCCTAATAAAATTCCATTCTTTCAACTGTTAAACTGATATAATTCAGATTTTATACACAACTCAGGGGCTGGTGCATCCATTACGAAAAATTTGATGAAAGTCCGATATTTGAGCTTATCCATTTTAGTGAAAGCTACAAAAGGCATTCACATCAAAAATGCTTGTGCTCAAACTACTTGAGACAAGTTGAAACTTAACATACAAACAGCTCACGTGTACATCCATACAGGAATTATAAATTTTATCCGTATGTCTAGTGGACGGCTGGAATGTTTGGGTCATATACGAGTGATTAATATGACAGGGCATAAACGCTGCAAAGTTTTGTATAAAAACACTGCACTGGACCAACTGTATTGCACCCTCGTACATCTCTAGCTCTTCAAAACTGAAGCTACCACCGTATGAATCCCTGAAGTCGTAACTGTGTCCAACTGTTGGAACAAAACGACATTCTACGTCATACTCCATGTACTCGTGAATAGTTGATGCAAGCTTGTGCTGGGGGCGCTGTAACTCATACAGGCACTGAGTGCATCGGACCATTTGCTCTACCAACTCCGCGCTACGCCTTTTGCGACACGAGGCGGAGTTGCGCCAGCAACTTCACCAAAGTTCTTCTCCCGGAGCGCCATGAAAGACTTTTAATTGCATTGTAAAGCTGCACCGTCTTCCTAGTTTCTACTATGAGTATTAGAGTGTAAAGTAATAGCGCTCATGCCTATTAAAGGCAGCCAAAATTTCTACTTGCAGTTTGTCCCTGTGGATTTTAATTTCTGGTGAATGCGCGCGTTAATTGTTCCTGTGCGCTCTCGCCAAAAGTAAAACTGAATAAACATGGAGTAGGTAGTATGGACCAAAATATTTTCATATCTGAAAAAAAAGTTTAAAATCCAGTTTTTACGTATATTACACTATTGAAACAATTTTGTTGAAATTTATCAGAATTACAAAGTTACATAGGACTAACGAAAAACTACACAGATGACTAAAAAATGCAGGGCCAGTTTTTGCTTAATATCAAAATAATAATATCGGAATATTTGACTATAAACAAAAGAAGCCAATGAATGGCGCTAATTGGTTAGCAAAATAGATTGATTGCCCCTCTTTTGTTTTTTTTATGTAGACATTTGCAAATTGCAAAGGTTGTTTCATTAATATTTTACAAAATAATGTTTAAAATTGAACTAAAGTTGTTACTCTGTAAGTTTTATTCTGAATTTATTATTCCGCACAAATAAGAGCAATACATGATTTCAAAAAAGAGAAAATTAGTTTTGCACCCTATTTAGTTTTGGCACTTATTGTACATTGATTTTATTCCACCAACTCATGTTATTCAGCATGAGTCCAGCTTTAAAAGAAAACGATTCTTAGTATGTAAATGCAAATGTCGTAACTCTCTAGGCCAATTCAAGATTATGCTGAAAAATGTAGAAAAAGCTAATATACAGGTCTCAGTATTTTCATCACAGTTACGTTTATGTGCACAACTGTACGTTATATTTAGTTAAAAGTTACATAATGCACACATGGCACCTTCAGCACATCATTAAATGTCAACGCTGGACCTGCATACTAGGTTTTTGCAGGCTTTTAACACAATTTGAAGTTGGTCTGTAAGATCAAATTTAGTGAAATTGCATATTAGAAGTGGTTTCCCTTTTAAACAGGAATCATTTTGTTGTGCAATACTAGTTGGTAGAATTAAATCATAAAAAAACGGCATCAAGTAAGTTGAAGCTGTTCTTCCCACGCTACGCTGTCTTCAGTTTGTAAAGGACTATGTTTGGCACAAGTTAGCTCTTCTGAGGGAAAAGGTAGCCTCGAACATGTATAAAAAAATTAAATGACCTTCCTGCCCCCCCTGCGAGGAATAGCTGCAGGTGAACATAATCATTTCGATGACAAATCCCGCGATATTGGCCTTCACCACGCACAGTGGACAAAGCCCACAGTAGTGTGGAAGCGATTGCCAACTGTAACGTACGACCACCGATGACGATGCTTGTCCATCGGGGTATGACGTCGCACGTATCGACACGCGACTGATGGAGTTTTAAGGGTAAATGTACGGGGGCATTTATGATAAGTGAAATATGCCGAATATGTGGGTAGCATTACTGGGGTTGGAGGCGTATAAATATACCAACGTCAAAATTTTAAAATATGCACTCCCCCACCCCCACAACCCTTAACCTCTAATTTTTAACGCGTAGAAAATGTTTTCTGAAAATGATCGGGATGGTCCGAAACGTCAAAAAACGAAGTTCGAGCCATTTTATTTTTTTGTTTTGACCTTTTCCTGCAAACAACTATGTTTTTGCGTCCTTGGCATAGTAGTAACATTGGGCAAAAATTTCATCGAAATCCGAGCGGTTATAAGACAGACACACAGACCGATGGAAATGAGTGATATGTCATATACTCGTAACATCCAAAAACATAAAAAAAACGTTTTCGACGATTTTCGTGATTACGATACTTCCCCGACAGTGGGCGTAGGAAATAAAATTACAGAAAAGAGTAAATAAGGTGTATAGACTTATTTTTTCCCTTTATTTATATCATGTATTGCTTTTTCCTGCGAAATAATAATAATCTCACAGTATATATTACAGGGCGTTGCACTAAATAAAATACAACAAAATGAATTCGATCCTAGATTTTGAGTTCCCAAAACACGTCCAGTTCATTTTTAAGCATTATTTTGTAAAGTGTTGATGAAACTAAGTTCATAATCATTGAAAGTTTGAGTTCCGTGTCACATAAAGTCCTAAAAACAAGATATTTGACAAATAAAAATGTATAACGGAAAAAAATAAAAGAGACAGAATCAACCTATTTCGCTTACCAATTAACATTATTAATTGGGCTTCATTGTGCATGGTCAAACATTGCTATATTCAGACTAAAAGGTGTTGATTTTCATAAGAAAGAAAAAAGTAATAGAAGCTGAGTTTTTAACAGTCTGTCTAGTTTTATATTACTACTAGGTAACTTTATTATCGTGCAAAACTTTAACAAAACCGGTTAATGGTGTCTGAGATATGTCATATTAAGGATGTGGAGTGTTTAGATAAATCACCTTGAGTATCCGGGAAAAACTGAATTTAGAACTGTTTTATTTCCATATATAGGAAGGTCTCGACCCTTACTACCTACTGTTTCACTATATCCATTTATTGTATACTGTATTCCAGCGCCCAAATAACCTAGCGCCATCTATGAGACAATTTGTATCTGCTGCTACCTCATAGATGAATCCCTATTTTAATTCACACCACTTTGATCTCCCAGTTCCAGAGTAAGCAACTATAGCAGATGAAATGAATGGTTTTGCGAAAAACTCTAGCGCGACAGCAGTGCTAGCGTTACTTAGAAAACACTATAACGATGCATTGATCCATCTACTGGGTGTTGACTTGTTTTTAGCTGCATTTTTCGATTACAGTATGCTCTATGTTGAGAAACTTTCAACCCCGGAATATTTGACGATGTCTCTTGTCGACCGGACTACGAATTTAATTCCAATAACCTGAAAGGCCCTTATGAGATTAGGTCTGCCTCGCATTTATTACCGTTTGCTACTTTATTGGATTATAGGCGGTAGAACCGAACTTAAAAAATCAACGTGACCTTTTCCGACCTTTTAATCCCAATTCTTGTTCATGTTAGGGAGCGACACACCAGAAAGTTGTTTTTACGGTTAAGGGTAGCAACGATCGGGACGTGATTCTCGTATTTTTGTAATTTGGAAGGACGTTACGTTCGTCCTGTTTGAAGGAAATGTCTAGTTTATTGAACATACTTATTTTTTGGATTAAGCTACATAAGATCTGTTGCTGTCACTGCCAATAGCTACACTTGTACATACTACCAGAGTCGAAAGCCTACCAAAAATCGGGTACGTTGAGTTTGGTAGGATTTCCACCATTGTCACTGTGACACATTCCAACATTAATCTCAAACAGTAGACTAAGCAATAAAGACGTGTGTGTTGTACCTTTTTTCCTTGAGCTTTTTAGCTAAGCCCATCGTTGCAGGTGTACCATCTGTGCAAAGTCCAAAATTTGATATTGAATTAAATATATCTTCAGATGTAGTACCTGCTGTCAAACATTGGGAGTACAAAATCTCTTCTTGAATGATATCTCTGCCGATGTAACGAACATAAACTATTAACTAAAAAAATGGCGATAATTCTGCTTTGTTAATTATTTTTGTGACTTTGTCTGCTGCAGTGTCATCGATTCTACGCTTGACTGGGTTATTCGAAAGAGAAATAGACTTCATTTTTTGCTCTGCATCTTCTCCTAAAATTATATGCGTGGTTTTATTAATTCTTCACCGATAGTATAAGGTTTCTTTTGCTTTGCTATCATAAAAGCTACTTCAAATGAAGCTTTGAGATGCTGCGATACACCTTGGTGATAACTTCCCGATTTATCCAGTCTCGCCCGCTTGAGTGATTCTGCTTTAGAAGAAAAAAACTCTTTCTTCTTCAAAACCAAAGTAGGACGTTGTTGCTTCAAATGCGCGTCTGGCAGGTACACAATTGATGAATGTTAAGCGGAGCGCGGCGGGGGTGCGAACAGATTTCATGTTGTGACTTGTCGAAACTTGTATAAACTGCGATTGACGACGCCGGGTTTTGAAACAGCGGTTGACAGAATAAGTGAATATGATATTTAATTTCTAATTTTATGCGTGTAAATTAAAAATTACATTGTAATGTTATTTGTTAGTGTTGTTTGTTGTTTTTTGGTTTTTTCTTTCTAAAATCCAAACGCTTTGCTGCCCCCCATGACATCTCTCTATGCCCCCCTTGGGAGGCACGCCATCCTGGTTGGGAACTCCTGCACTAGAGAGTTTTTAGTGCTCTTTTCTTATGCTGCTTCGTTATGATCTTTGTCATTTTGATTTTGCGATTCTGTAGTAGCGAGACTATCTTTCGTTTTCTATTAACGAAGTAAGAAAGATTTTTCCTTATTCAGCCGTGTTGCAGAATTCGTAAGGCTGGATGAACTTAATTATAATATAATAGAAAAATATATATTAGCTCACAGGAAAATATAAATGTATGAAATAGGCAGTCTTCAACAAGGTTTTGAAATTTTTGGGTTAGCTTCACGTCAAAATAAAAAAAATACAGGCAACCTATTATGACTGTCAGTAGTCAGCACTGTCAAATATCCACAGTTCACTTCAGTATTCATAAAAACTCTTATTTTTCCAACCATTCTTACTTGCTATCGCTATCAAAAAAATAACGTAACGGAAGACTTAACTGTTCATTATTTTTGTTGCACTAAATACTCTCGACCAGAGACTACAACCTGTCAAAAATCAGGTACGTCGCACTAGGTAGGATTTCGGTCATTGTCACTGTGACACATGCAAACAGTAATTTTAAAAAGTAAGTAGATTTCTTCGGAAGCATAGACATACATTTTTTAACGAAATATGACAAAACAAAGCCAGCAGTCGGAGATACGAAAGCTTTTTTACTAATTCAAGCATTTGTAGCGCCCTTTAGAATAATATCTTGCAGACGCCTATGATACCTGGAAAATTAGCTGTCAAATAGTTGGTGACATCAACAAATTCGAATATATTAAAAGGGCCAAGCCTATTTGTTTACATTGCACTTCTTGTAACCAAAATTGTGTAGTTTTAGTGAATACTTCTAGCTCATTTGCCTACCAATGTCTAGCAAAATGACAGCCGTGTATCAACAAAATAATAATACTTACCAGTGGAAATATCTGTCTTCATTAGGCTTGTGCGGCTTTTTGAAATCGTCTTACACCACAATTATCTGCAACAATTCGCATTTCTAAAAAATAACATAATAGGAATTTAATGACAACTGCCAAAGTGTCAGGTGCACTTCAATCTTCACCAGAGAGAGGAGACAAACAAATCTTTAACTGACTCGTTCTACCTAGCCTGACTTCGTTGGGTGACACGAACATCAAAGGGCTCGAAAGTCACTGTCTCATCTGTACGTACGACATTTGTGGTCATGCGCTATTCCTTAATGATATGCTAATACTCCAGGATATGACTCCTCAAATAATTTGAGTTTTAACGAATATGTGGCTTAAATTTTAGTGTCAGGGCTATTAAGTCTTAAAAAATATTTTTTCTTGCATATCTTCGGAAGTAGTTTAGATATTATTTTTATCTTTGGCAAGTTATTAAAGCAATAATACTCATAGTGCCACCTAGCGGATCTCAAACTGTGCTTATAAACATTAATGATAGACATGTGATCAATTTGAGGATTAGAGACAAGTTCAACTTCAATCTGAAAAATCCGTTTTAATGTTGACACATTTCACCATGGACACCTGGCCGGTATTGCACTATCAGTCCAACACATGCGCGGCGATCGAATCAGTTTGTGCCACTATGCACTCCGCTCCCGGCAAACAAGAAGATATGAAATGACACATGTCGGTCTTGGAAGTTATTCTACTACGCCACCAGTGGCGTCCTTGCAAACATAAATTGTGATCTTTTTCACCATAAATTAGTACATCACTAATATTTTGAAAGTGAATATTTTTTGGATAATGTAACATTTGAAACTTCTCCTGTGGTTTTCATGATGATAATCCTTCATGTTTGTCAGATCGCTAAATGCAACCAGATACTTCTAAATTTCTTTTTTAAGTACTAATGATAGAAAATACTCATGACAATGACAATATATTTTTATTCATCTACCTACCAGGTAAAAGTTCATTTGTTTTTTCCTTTCTCCACTACAATACAGTATGTCGCTACAACAGTCTGAGCGGTCCTGAACCATGCTGAAATCGTGCGAAACCGTCATTGCATTTTTAAAAACACCGCCAGCGACAAGCGAGCATGAGTTTATCTGTCGTTTTTTTGATGTACAAGGCACGTCATCCTCATCCGTCGTCCTAAAAACGCCAAAGGAGAATATGAAAGCCTAACCAGTTGACTGTTGAATATTATTTCTATTCTATTAAAACCTCTTGTACTCCGTACCAAA
This sequence comes from Acanthoscelides obtectus, assembly GCA_963669975.1. Lineage (NCBI taxonomy): Eukaryota > Metazoa > Arthropoda > Insecta > Coleoptera > Chrysomelidae > Acanthoscelides > Acanthoscelides obtectus. The sequence continues at coordinate 70,385,165 of CAVLJG010000006.1, forward strand.
ACAAATATGAGCACTAGATTACCTTTCGCTTGCCGATGCGTGCCCAGGCATATGTGAACCGCTGGCCAATAGGAGCGCCTGATTTTAAACGTTGCGCTGGTGTTTGAGATTTGAATACATTTAGTTAGTTTGATCATTTGTATATAAAGACTCTCGCTTACTATTTTGTGTCCAGGTGCACTACTTTTGATTGACGACATTGAACGAGAAAATGGTAATTACTAGTAGTCTCATTGAAAGACATCCGTAACGTATCAATTTATCAAAAGTATCACAAGATACGTTTGCAGGGACGCACAATAGAATTTTTCACACTAAAATCTGTCATTTAATATTATCTCAATTATGAAAGTAAAAATAACATTTGGAGTGTTTTGGAGCATAAAAAATAAAAACGGTTTTTACAAATTCAACACACTGTATAATAAATTATCTGGAATATTAGCACGTCGTTAAAGAACACACAACATAGTCACCGTACTTGGCGGTTACGTCATCAACGCCAAATGAAATAAGTAAACAGACAGAGTCTCGGTATCAATGGCGCAGATTAATCTTCAGCGCATCTGCTACTCTCGCCAGTACGCATGAAGTGAGTAACAGGGGACGCTGTATTTATTTTCTTTTTTTTTATATTGAAGCAGCCGCGCAGGCAGAAGCCTAAATGCCGGAACACCGCGGCTGCTATGATGATCCCAAAGAAATTTCATTAGTACGATTTTTGAACTGCCTAAGGTTAATAGAACTGGGAAAAGTCTCCTCTTGTAGATTGTTCCACAATCTCGACACTCTCGGGACAAAGGAGCGGTCGTATCGGCCGGTTCTGGATATACGAAGTTCGACACGGTTAGGATGGGACGCCAGAGTTATGCGGGTCTGACTTGTAGGCACATCGCGCGACGGCATCATGGAAGAGAGCTCTGAGGAGCAAAGCCCGTTGGTGTAACGGTAGAAAAGAGCCAGATCGCCGACAGCCCGCCGGTGCGAAAGAGTCCCAAAACTGTCTGTTAGAGAAGAGTCATCGATCAGTCGGACCGCCCTCCTCTGGACAGCATCGAGCATGGATAATGTAGTCGGGGCGGCAGCACCCCAAACGTGCGAGCAATACTCGAGGCTAGGCCTTATCTGGGCCTTGTATAGAGTGAGAAGGTCATGCGGAGAAAAGTACTTCTTAGCCCTAAACAAATAGCCTAGCTTTTTTCCAGCTGCTGCAGCTATTGACGAGATGTGTTCGTGCCAGATCAGGTCCTCGGTGATCTGGACTCCGACCAGCCGAAATGAATGGCTCTTTGGCAGAACTCGACCATCCATCGAAACCGGGTGAGTGCAGGGACGCTTTTTGTTCGTCAAAGTACAGTACTGCGTTTTGGAAGCATTGAACTGTCCAAGATTGTTGCGTCCCCAAGCAGTGATAGCCTCCAGGTCTCTTGTCAGAGAGGAAGTCATCGCTAGTCTTCTTTTTTCCAACTCAGCGGCAGAGATCGGCTTGTCACTCTGAATTCCTGCATGTAGAGTGCTGTCATCAGCGAAGCTGTGGATTGGGTTGATCGTGCAGGAAAGGAGGTCGTTGATATGTAAGAGAAACAGTGTCGGAGCCAAGACCGATCCCTGGGGAACACCTGCGTTGACGTTGTGGAATGAAGAAGAGAACCCGTCAATTACGACGGATATCTTGCGGCCAGAGATAAAGTCAGCCACCCATCTGCAAAGCTTTTCTGGGAGACCATAGGATGGAAGTTTGCTTAAGAGGGCAGCGTGGCACAGCTGATCGAACGCTTTCGTGATGTCAAGAGCAACGACATGAGCCTCACCATAAAACTGGATGAGATTACTCCACAATTGAGTGACATAAGCTAGGAGCGCGGAGCGTTGGTGCCGAAAACCATACTGCCTGTCGCTAATCAAGCCGTGACGTTCAAGGTAGTCCAGAAGCTCGCGATTTATGCACCTCTCCATCACCTTACTTAAAACAGAAAGCAGAGCTCTTCCTGGAAATACTCTAATAAATTTATCAGAGCTGTCGGCCTTCTCCATTGATCGTATTTCTGGGCACTGTACAATTTTACATTGAATATTGATAACAGGACAACACAGATTGCACGCCGATGTCAAGTAAGTTGTCACTCTGGAAAATATTATTGAAGGGCACTCATTCGAGATGGAAACACGCAACTGAAAAACGTGTGTCTTTGACCTTACCGAACAAACGTTCACATACAGGAGTAGGTTGTAACATATGTATATGTACTCGTATGAGAGAGATGGACGTATGAAAGAAATTCCTGTAGTTTTACTTTGAACTGTCAAAAACCGTGAAAAGAACTATAGCTGCGGTATAAACATGACCGCTGCTTTGTTTCTGAAACAAGATCCTGTTCATTTTAGGAAATGACACTCAAATATTAAAAACCCTTTGATAATGAATGACGTGGTAAATGCTGCCCACATAATTGAGAACATTTGATAATAAATGTTATAAATCTACAGCAAAAATCGTTCACATGTCGCGAAGCTCGATATAGTATCGATAAATTTACATCCCATGTAATGCGGTATTACTCCGTGTAGTGTGTTCATAAAGCACTGGATTACGAAGCAAGGCCTCGGAGACTTCCTGGGGATGTTTCCCTATCTCCGTGGGAACATGGATATATCTCGGGAAGAGGATCAATCGGTAGGGCGGCCGGGAAGCTTCTTGCTTGGGAACAATAAATTCGTACGGGTGTCAAGAGGCGGCTGATCCATGCTTACATTTTTGTCGATAGACTAAAGCCTGCCTCACACGCAAACGAACTGTTTAAATTGTAAATATTCACGGAGAAAGCCGATAGCGAATAAGTGTTAAGTAGATTGACTCAGCATATCGTCATGTATCTCAGAAATCTAGACCATCTCAGACCGTCGTGCGTGAAGGTACCGCCTGGAGGATCTCTGCAAAGCACCGTTGACATCAGATGGTGGCGCCGTGTACTTGCCTTGGGATATTGAGTGACCATCAAAGGAATTCCGAGAATGCCCCTCGAATAAGGAATGTCCGGGGTTTCGTTTGTTCGTCTTTGTCAGTGGTCGTGAAAAGCAAAAATACAAGAATCTGACTGCAGTTACTAAAAACAATGAAGATTTAATGTTCTATAGAAAAAAATCTAAAGGCACCCCGAAATATCGAAATCCATAAAGCCGTTTGGCCTGAAGCCCGTGAATTTTTTTGGATACATAGATACAAACATATCCTCCTTCTGAGGCAAAATCAGAGGCAAAATAAGAGTACAAAGAACTTTTCTGACGCGTAGCTAACAAACTTTTAGTTACCATCAAAATATGTACGGTGTGAAAATATTAATGATCTAATCAGTATCTTTTTTTAATAAACAACATTCACAGAATTTGGAGACTGGTCGACTGCATCCAATTCACGTGTCATTGACATGACAACTTTCTCCTTAAGCACAGAAACAACTTCAGAGTAGTTTCCGAAAGTAACAGGTTCCTCAATTTTTGCCTAAATAAGCAAGGTTTAAAATTGCTTTAAAATAGAATAATCTTAACAATTTTCGGGGTCTAGTAGAGTGTAATTTTAACTTAAACACTTCCCGACCTCAGAAATTACAATTTTTAACAGAGCTTTTAAACATTGAACATACCCATTTTTTGATTTTTCATACATTAAATCGGAAACTGTCAACTTTAGAGCAAAATTACTGAAGACCTTTTTTGTTCAGACTGGTCCAAAACACCTGAAAGACGTGTATCCTGGTACAGCTAATCTTTAAATCTATGTATATATACATATATATATATACAGGGTAACTTCGAAGTTGAGTAATTTATTTTAACAGTGAGTAGATCTGATCAAAAGAAATGTTCTTTTCCTTTACCATTTTTCTGGTAAAATTAAAGTAACTAAGTTATAGCCCTTTGGAAGTTTGAGTACCGCCCTGTCTCAATAATAATATTATGTGCTCGTGTTTGGCAACACCGGATATAATCCGCCTTATCGGTTCATCGCATCGGAAACAAAAAAGCGAAAGAATTTGGAACGATGTTTTTACAATTATTTTATTCAGTTGTATACAGTCAGTGTCAGTCGGTAACGCGTGAGTGAATAGTGGTGTCTGTTGCGTGGCTCAAAAGAAATCAAAAATGGCACATGTTTACGAAAATGCTGAACTTGTGGACATGATTCTTATTTACGCGGCATCACGCATTTATGCGTGATGTTTTTATTTTTACACACATATTTTGGTTTATCTTCCTTCTACAATCATAATCTGAAAATTAATGACTCAACTTCAAAGTATAAATAAATCTCTATTTCCGTGGTCACGCCATAACTTGAGAACGACTTTACCCATTTCATTCATCTTTTTTTTTTAAGTTTCCTATTGCTGTATAGAAGGTTCTTACGGAAAGAAAAATCAAGAAAATTGTGCAGGAAATTGGGAAATCATTGAAAACCTAATGACTATTTAACCTACGCGCGATTGACAGTTTACTTGAGCATGGAGCACGCACATCAGAAGAAATATCTCAACGACAAAAAGAGACAGGCACTTCTTCGCCATCTTTATGAAAACACGGTGCGTTCGTTTTTGGACTTACATTTCTTTGACATCCGTACTCTGTGATGGCCCGTTGAAAAGAAACTGCAGTGTTGCCTAATTGTTATCTTTGTCAGTTAACTCTATGAATAAAAATGGCGAATGAAAATAAGTTTCTTTGGCTTAATTGACTTTCAATACTCTATACTTCGTACACCGCAAATTCATATTATCGTTTAACAGTGTTTATTGATGAAAAAATATTGCTTTATTTGGTTAGTAGTGCACAGTCCATTCGATTAAAGCTTTTATCCAGTTTTCAGGTTGTTCATTGAGTGTTTTGAAAAGTATTTGGTTAAAAATAATTAACAAGGGTGGAAGTTAGTTCACCGCAATCATGCCTTAAATCAAAAATTGTGATTCTTCAAAATGCCATCAATTACACGTACCAACCTAGGTAGATATATGCGAAGAAGTCAAACAGACGATCAACGAGAAGCGAGAAATGAAGTTGAATAGATCGAAGGACTGAAATTCAACAACTTAGAAGTGTTAATCCCAATCGAGCTGCATTGCAATGCTTTCAAGTTTAAAATTGAAGCCCGTGGATTATGTTGCGACAGTGGAAAAATCAAATTGACTCCATTGATACCTCCAACAGAGCCACTACATTAATTGGTTTCCAAAAGTGGGCCAAATTCTATACACTTTTTGACTCATATCCAGCAATACAATAATTGCTTTCAAATGACGTCATTTAGCTCAATAAAATTCATTCGACATAATTTTATGCCTACTTTCAAGGTAAGATGATGGGGGAATGGTAGTGTCAACGTATTTTGCTAGCCACATGGCGGTACAAAAACTTCGCTATACAATTACCTATGTTCCATATATTTACCCTTTTATTATTCATTATTCATCCCAGTCCATAGCTAAGACAAGACAACGTTTGTCGGGTCAGCTAGTTTTAAAGAAAGTGACTACACCGTTCCGATCGACATTTGAAATTCTTAAGATTTGATTAGTTTTCATCATATCACCTCAGTACGCGATGTAACTAAAAATCTTCTGTCTGCTTTTTGTCTAGAGTGATCCGAAAAAATAACAATAAACATGTATGCTGGTACAGCAAATTTATCAGTTTTAAAAAAATCAATTACACCCTTCCGATCGACATTTAAAATACCTAAGTTTTGATTAGTTTTTATCATATCGTCTGAGTACGCTTTTATTACCAAAAATTGTCAGTCTGCTTTTCACCCATTTATACCTTTGGAAACAATGCGATATTGCGAGATTGTAACAGACATGTTAAGAAGTGCAGACGTAGGCTGATAATGTAATTTGTAGCTTTAGAAGAAAATTTTGTCTAAGTGTGGAGGGTTTGTTAGCTAGAATTACTTACTCTAATCCGATCAACTATTGACTACGATATCTAGCGATAATTTTTTAACTGATACTGGGATATTAACTCCATTCTTTTTTTCCATATTCACGTTTGTTGAATGTTCTTTAACATGAAAGCCGCTCGATAACCAGGATCTAGTTTCTTTGAACTTTTTTTTAAACAAACCACAAAAAATGTTTTTCCCCTGGCAGGTTTTTTGGATTACTCTGAACAAAAAGGCCTCTAGTAACTTTTTCTATAATTGACCGTTTTCGACTTATAAGCGATTTAATATCTGAAAAAAACCTAAGACTGGATATATTCAATACTTGAAAACTCTGTTGAAAATTATAGTTTTTGAGGTCAGTAAGTATCTAAATTACACCTTGCTCTACAATACCCTGAAGAGTATTTTACGATAGGTTTATTTTGAAGCGACTTTTAAGCTTGTTTGTTAGGCAAACTTTTGATTTTCGTAGCCTGTACGTGCAGTTCAAACTTATAATCAACATCAAATTAAAATCAATCAATATTATATGAAGTTATCAAACCTAAATGTATTTCATAGGAAATCCGATTATTTTTAACGTCGTTACGAAGCACAGTTAGATAAACTTTAACAATGCCAATGGCCTGTTTATAATAAATTGGATCGCAACTGCGAGAGACAAATGCCAGACTATTGTGTCAGATAGATAGCTTTATCGAAACTTTAAATTAAAAATGTTGTCAATAGCGAGTATGCAGAATTTATTCCCTCTTTGAGTTTTGATGACCTGCAATAAGCTTTATCTGAATTGGTTCACGCTAGACCGTTGTAATGTGCACACGTTAGTCAGAATGCCTGTGCGTCACACATTTCATGAACAGGGTGTCTCCCATTAGAGATGTAGCTCTATGGAATAAAAGCATTGTGAGATCAGTTTTAAGATATTGAATGAGATGATTTAAAGTGCTGTGGCCGTGGAACTAACTACACCATCAACATGTAGCAGAAACATTGTTGGTGCCACAGTCGATTGCTGATGAATACTTATGCTGACATTGTGAAATTAAAAATGTACCAGTAAATCGAGTATCGTTCACCCAGACAAAACTGCAATTCTGTTAGCTGAAGTAAACTGTTTACATCCACGTCATATCAAACTGTCAACGACAGAGAATAATATGACATTACATACCTAGAATGTTAGTGTAACCCTGACTGCTATCAATAGTTTAGTGAAATGGGCCCAAAGGCGGTAAATTAAACGACAAATTGAAACTGATTTACTTTCCGAACCGAGCATTGACAAGTCCACCTCAAATAAGCGGTAAGCGCTGAATACTTAGGTATGACACCAACTGGAATCACCGTACTAAAAACGGCGTCAAGTAGATTGACTATGTTCTTCTCGTCAAATGAACTTTGAATAAGTATAGTATCTAAGCCAACCTTTGCAACCTATTGTATCTTTACTGTTTGAGAGCTATGAAAATCAGTGTATCTTCACATTGTTCACAACACAAATATAACTACCGATTTTTTAATGTCATATTAATATTATTTTCCTTTACCATCCGCATACGCTTTTAACGTGTTAATAGTGTACATTACAGTTTTTTTAGCTCAATATGCCTGTTTATTGTACATGTTCCATCCAAATATATTTGTGTGTGTGTCAGTCCAAAGTTTTGTCGTTTGCTGCCAGTGATCCTGTAAGACCTTAGAGTAGAACCAGTATAAGTCAGTTTTTGCCCCTAGCTTCGCCACCACTGGTCAGATTTTCGAGAACAGCAAAGCCTTTTGCCCTTGGCATAGTAGTAACTTTATGTAAAAATTTAGTTGAATTTGGATCGGTTCTTTCCGAGTTATAGCGGGGCCAAAGATCAGCGAACAGACAGACCGACAAACAGACCAACGAAAAGAGGTGACAGTCATTCGAGATATACGTATAATATCCCAATACAAAAACAAAATATCTCATTTTCGCGAGTTTTTGCGATTAAAATAGTTCCTGCTTCATGATGTGGGAAGTAAACTGATGGCGTCAAGTAGGTTGACTCTGCACTCATCATGCAGCGCCGTCATTAGTTCGTAAAGGAATATGTTTAGTACAAGTTGGACCCTCTGAGAAAAAATTAGTTACGAACATGTATAACCGAGAAATTAAATGGCTTAAGTCAGTCAAACAGGTCCATACTGGGAGTCCGTGGACATTATTTCCGTGCTCTACCGGTAGTCCGTCTTGCAAGTTCGTCTCTCACCGATACCTGACAACATGACTCAGCAGAATAGCAGTAATGCCAGAACAATTACCAAGACCGATACGCCTCTGGGAGCAGAAGCAGATATATATGGAACATATTTTATGTTTTCCAAGTTTTCAGGGCAAATGTTCGACGAAATCTATGATGTGTGAAATATGTCTAATAGGTGCGTATCAAAAAAATTAAATTATCAAATTGAAATATAACCACCCCCCCTTCGTCCAATTTTTTGCTTCTCTACAACCCCAAAACCCCGATTTTCAACCCCTACAAAAATTTTTATGAGAATGATCAGGATCCTCTGAAACATCAAAAAATCAAGATTGAACGATTTTTATTTTTGTGTTTTTGGCCCCTTTCTCCGATGCCACTGCACCAATTTTCAAAAACTTGAATCTTTTTAGTCTTTGTTACAATTTAATCCAGTACTTTCCAAGTCTCAGACGGGCCACGGATTATCGAACAGACCAACAAACATACAAAAAACATAATATCTCATTTTTGACAAATTTCGCGATTACAATGCTTCCTATCGTTCCATAACACAATCATGATCTATAATCGGATCTTAAAACCTGTATGACTATATGGTTGTCAACTAGGAGACTGTTTCAAGAATACGAACATCGAAATTATTCAAAGATATCAAAATAAAGTTCCGACAAGCGTGATCAAAGGCAGTTGGGATGGAAATATTCATCGCAATTTGAATCTGTCTCGGGTTACCAACGAGCTCAGGAAAGTAGTTGCCAGACACTTCATCACATTATAGGAGCTTTTCAGCAGCTGAACAACCAATACTGTCAGACTATTGAAGAGAACCAAACCGTACGAGCTTCTGTAGTGCTTTCTGTGTAGAGCAGAGCACGTCTGCGAGTTCTTAGTGATGCTATTAATAGTCTAATCATATTAGCAAATTTCCCCGAAATAATTGTAAAGTTTGATTTTATTGATGCAATTTGTTCAAGGGGCGTATTTAAAACATGGACATGGGTACCCCAACTTGTGTGGGAAAACTTTTTATTCAACAACAAAGAATGGAAAAACGTGTTTTTTGGGATTCAATTGGAAGTGATGGCAGGAATGAAAAAACTCTTCGAATGAGATTTTTAGGTATTTATAAGACCTATAAAATGAAACCGAATAAAGATCTGACTAATAAAAAAAGGTTTGGCCGAAAACCGAGGCAAAATGCAGGTTTTGCCACTTGTTGCTAATGCGACGATGATTTCATGCAGCTACTTGAGATTCTTTAAATTCGTAGGCTTGTTTATCTCGAAACACCCTTCTTCCGGCCATCACTGTAGTTTACTAAGCAATGTACAGGATTTGTTCAAATGGCGTTTTATAGCAAAATACACTAGTTTACCTTGCTGATATGGATCACAAACCATTCCGAGATATAATTGTTATTTTTTACGAAAAATGCAGGGTTACGTTCTGTCTTCTGGGCAAATTCAAACATTTCGTATTGGTGAGTAATTGAACATATTTGGTGCGAAATTCGAAAAACATACGTTATTATACACATTTTAAAACAAAGCGGATGTGTCTATCACCTTCTGTTGCGTAGAAAATTTGTTTAAAGATTTCTGTCTACATACAGATTTAGAGCTGACATTTTTACACGGCCACAGATGAGCTTTAAAGCTTGTAAAAAAAAATATTTCATACTGAAATGCTCTGAACTGTTTATAAAGTTAGCACGCAACCTGAAGACACAATTATGTTTCAAAATGTCTCAGACTAGTTAGTTTGTAGCATGTGCTAAATGACTGCATTATTGATGACTGCAAATAAGTAGCTCACGTATTCCAGTTTCTTTACGAAGCAATATAATTTCCTGGATCTTTTTTATAAAATTATTAATATAGTATACAATCTCCTACGATTAAAACGACTGTGAGTTAAAAATGCTAATACATTATTTAAGGTTTCAGCACTGTATCTTGTATAGTTTTCAGGATCCACAAAGCTCCTTTTTTTCTATTATTTTTTTTAATTTGTAGAAATAAATGCTTTTTCACATTATGTGTACTTTTATTATATATTATCTGAGAGGCAGACTTATAGGTAAAATATCTCTATTCACCTTTTACTACGTATTGAAAGCTTATTTAATGCACTACAAGTTAACTATCTCAAGTTAGTGGTTGAACACAATTTGCAGATAACAATACGAAAAAAATAAGCAGCGTTATGGTTAGTATGGTTAGTACACACAAAATTTCAATAAAACTTTCAATCAGTTTCATTCTAAGCACAACAATACAAATTTTAGATGCAAAAAATATTTTTTTCCACGTTTTAAAATGTAATTGAGATTGCTCAATTCTCGGTTTTTTTGTATATTTAACTTTCATGTTGTGTCAGAGCATCCTCTTTCCCATGACTCTCAAAAAGGGAGATTACCTTTGCGTTATGCTGCCATAATACTTGAAAAATACAGAAACTGTGAGTCGGCTCACTTAATTTTATATGCATCCTGTGCGACTCCAAGGGGTACCTAATTTGACCGCGTTCGAAAGCTTAATCGTATTATCACAAACAAAATTTCGGATGTCTTTCATTATTGCTGGTTAATGATTTACACATCCAAGATATATGTTTACAAAAATTATCTGCTATGATCCGACATTGTATTTCTGAAATTTTGTCAAAGCCATATAAAAAAATTATAAACAATATGGTTTCCTGTTGGCATGCTTACATTATCTGCGGCGTGAAAAACACTGTCTAATCGGAATAAAAGTACACATAATGTGAAAAATCAGTTATTTCTCCAAATTAAAAAAAAGGAGCTTTGTGGATTCGAACCTCCGTCCTGCTTCTCTACAATCGTTACTCCTTCCCATTACACTACCACGCCCCTTGGTTTACTGGATTTCTATAGCACTATACTTGACACTGACAAATGTCAAGCGAACGTTGGAGGCATATCAAATCTGTTATAAACAATTAGAATACCCTTGAGAACTATACAAGATGCTGAAGCTTTAGATAATGTCTTAGGGACTAATACCGAGCATTGGCCTAATTTCTCAGACTTCACAAATTACTTCGCAAGCCAGGAGTAGTTTCGCCTATTATGATTAGACTATAATATTATACGTTAAGATTATATAAAAGGATTGCTTCTAGTGATAATTATTAGTTTGTAAAATGGTCCTGTAAAATTAATAGTTGCAGTGAACTTTAATTATACATATTCTTGCCTAACGGATAGATATTAATACTCGTAGTAGTAGTAGTAGTACCACCCTATCTACCCGTTAGCATATCCACGTCTCGCCGTCTAAACAGACAGCCCATTCATCAATCTCGAACTCAAGGTACCACGCAGAAAAGCGATGACAGTCGCGTCGTTGACGTACTTTCCCACATCCGCCGCTTCAGGAGCCAAGTACTACGAACAGTACTATCCAATGGAACCCTACGAACATCCTGAAGGTGAAGGGGATGAGGAAGTGGATCCAGAACCTCCCATGAAGATGAGTCAGCAAGACAAGATCCGGAATCGTCCACCAAGGAAGTGGTACTGTATGGTCAGCTCGGTACTATATTTGGCACTTGTTTTGATCACTTTCATCTTGACCATCGTCGCGCTCGTCTTCAAAGTGTTCGAAGTCCAGGAGAAGTTGGAGAGGTTGAGGAAGAAGAAGGAGGAAGCTGATGCATTTTCCTAAATTTGTTGAGATTATTGGAGCAATAATGTATGTAAATTATTTTTTACTGAATATAGATTAATCCAAATTAGAATAACACGTCTTACTCATATTATTTTGTAAACACATCAGTATAGCTGAGGGAGGGTACATTTATTGATACCTTTAAAGCTAGTTTTACGAATCTTATTACAAAAGTTCATTTCTATGGCAGAATCTTAACTCTCAAAAATTGAAAGCTGAATTCAGTAAAAATATTTTTCAAAATATCTTTACAGAATAATATCTAAGATAGTGACAGATGTCCTTAAGAGTACCATCTCATCAAAATAACTGCATGCCCTTTATATAGGACCATAATCATTCTTATTAAGTTACATCCATCTATTGTCCGACCTTTAGCTAGACAAATGGAAACCAATAGCCTACGGTGGTCCCAAAAGACCTATACATCGATCTTCTCATGATTCTGTTGAAAACTGGCGGGCAATCAAACTAAAGTTGCTGAGTGGCAACTCAATAAGGAATGACCGTGATTTGTTTAAAAAAGTTCGATAGTCTATGCAGTAGTTGCATTTATAGCTATAGGAAGCAAGCTGTTTGGAACAGTTTACGAAGCTTCTGAAGCTTCACATGTAATATTCACTGATAACAAGTTTCACCACTTGCATATTTGCCTCACGTTATACAGACTGATTCAAGACTCTCGGAACAGCAAGATATTTGAGAATATTCAAGACATATGCTGACAGCAAAATAGTTGGAGTTTAGTATTTTTCCATATTATTTATTGATTTTGATCTTGAGCATGAACTTGATGGTCAAATTAAGCTCAAGACGAATTCTATACTTTTAACTCCAAAAACACACGGATTGAAAAATTTTACGTCCATGTATGATCTTGGGTAACAATTACTGAATTTGAATGTCCTGGACAAGGTCATCCTAAAACTTGGAAAAAATCAGAGGTCTTTAAAGATAATCCAAAAATAAGAACCTAGAGGTAGTAGTAGCCTCACCTTTTTTCAGGTTATTCACAGATGACCTACGATAACCTTGACGGTCAAATCAATGTTAAGACTTTTTACCTCTAAAATAAATAGATCGGAATGTTTGAAGTTTATCTAGAAGCTTGCGTAAACATTATTTTAATCATGAATGTCCTTGTCAAGGTCACCGTACAACATTGTTTGACAAGATTTCGCAATTTTTTCCAAAGATAGAGCAAAAATAGGACAGACGGGGGTTCGGTTTCCCTGACTATGAACAGAAAACTTACCCTGACCAGACAGTCACACCAAGGTCTAAACAATTTTTTGCATGGTACTTTATACGTTTGATCCCGGGTATGGTTTTTACTTTTTTACAAATTTTACTTTCAGACATGACCATGGCTAAAGGCGTTAAAGGTCAAAATAATGTTCAAGATCATATATCTAAACGTAAAATGTTTCGTTCTGTTCATTTTCTTGGTCAGAAGTATAATGTCCCATTTAGAAAAATCGTCTTGATCTTGATTTGACGTTTAAGGTCATGCTTGTTGTCAAATTCAAGGTCTTCATTGAATAGCGAGAGTATTTTGAAAGCTTTTATTTTACTTGACCAGTTTAAAAGTAGTATGTATGTCGGTTGTCATGTGTTGGATAAATCTTGGAACTGAATTTTCAATCAGTTAACTTTAACAAAACAATGCAAAATCTAACTATTATCCAAAATAGCGGATTTTACAAAATGGTGATTCATCATTTCCATAGTGACCCCTATGATATGGGTATCAAATGAAAGGGCTTGATGAGCGAAACAACAATGAGTAAAGTGACGTCATTGCAAATGCAATATGGCGTCCATCGTAAAATACCGATTTATACTTTTTATACGGGTTTCAAATGGAAGGGCTTGATCGGGAAACATCATAAGCAAAGTGTCGTCATTTTAAATCCAATATGACGGCGGCCGCAGAATGCGATTTATAATTTCCCTGGACACCGCTATGATCTGGGTATCAAGTGAAATGGCTCAATGAAGGAAACACGATAAGGTAACGTTATTATAAATTACATATATACCCACAAAATATCGATTAATCATTATATGATTCGAGATTTTATAATACAAGTAAGAAGTTTTATGGAGTCCTGCTCATAAACATATAAAAGTTGTTTAGAAATTACCAAACTATTTATTTACATAATAAAAACTAAAAAATAAAAAAAATGAAATAAAAAATGCATTATTGAAAACAAGATTTTATTCAGCCGTTTATAAAATAAACTAAACATTAAAAAATACGTTTTCCGATTCAAAATATTTAAAGGACAATGAAGGTCCTTAATTTCATGTTTTCAAATAAAAGCGCGTTTATTTGCAAACTTGAGATTAGGCAGCTTCAATATCCTTTAAATATTCGCAAACGGAAAAAATTAGTTTATGAACAGCTGAAAAAAATCTTGTATTGAAAGATGTATTTTTTTATTATATTAATCGCTTTTACTATGCTCCTTGAAGAGCCCCAAACATCTTGCAGTTCCGGTACGACTTTGTATTACAGGCAACTATAAATCTAAAAAACTTGAATAATTCAACATTTCGGTAACTAAATATCAATTCGGGCAACAAAATCACGCATTACCAAATTATAAGTAGAGATATCGTTATTTTTTAATATCTGCGATATCTGATGCCGTTATTTTTTTATATCAGTGATTGAAGAGCGTGATGTGGTCACGACTATCGATTAACGATGAGTGAGTCCCGCACATCTTTCATGGAGAACGGATCGCAACGTAACCTGTGTGTTAAAAGTATTGTGTGTTATATTATCATATCATGTGTAGTGTCATACGGAAAATAGTATTTTTAGTGAAAATTGCATTTTCGGGAGCTAGCGGAAATGTTACGAGCTCACAGTAATCTATGATGATGAGCAAAACACCACAATACAACCATATCGCTTCCAGGCCATGTGGTAATCCTACGGTGGTATATGATTTTCAACCTTACCAACTAGGGCGCATTCGCATCATAATCACACTCAAACATTAACGATGTCGCCGTAAAGTACCTAGATCCCGAAGTCGTACTCACGTCATGCTTTTTCACGCTAGTTGCTAACAGCGTGATCCGTGACTTAGGAATCAATCAATCCAAGAAATAGATACCAGTTACAAAGTCACAGTTCGTGAAATGTCTGCCATCACTAATTACAACTATTACCCCAGGGTGATGAACCTTCGGGCAAATAAGGTGAAACTGGCAAACATAATGAGATAATACCAGTAAAGCAGTGAATAGTCCAAAAATACCCATAATTAGACATAAATTTGCATAGCATGTAGCATGTAGCTTTTATTTGCATTTCCAATTAGCTTCATTTATTCCTGGGGGTAAGTGAACGCATTGTATAATAAGATGAAGCAAATACTCATCTATGTCGTAATGAATATTCAAATAATGACATTTGCTGTAATATACACAGCATTTTTACTAATGAGCATCCGGAAGCTGAAGTTATGACTATGAAAGACAATGTTTGAAAACCATGAACCTCAAAGAAGATTGGAATATAAACTTTATCTGTTAATGAAAAATAGGGTCATAATGGACGCCATAATAACGATACAGTCGAGAAACGCGCAATAACATTACCAAGAAATATATATTTTTGACTGATACCAAAAATGTCGAAAAACATACAACGATGAGGTTTGAATAAGCTACAACGTTTTTTGGCCTATCAGCGAGATTCAACATTGCCAAAGTCAAATAATACAATCTAGTCATTTTCTAAGCAATTAGGAAATAAGCCATGGTCATGACAAATAAAAATATAATAATAATATCATATAAAATTAATGAGAAAGTTATATAATGATTATACTATTTACAATATTGGATAACTACTTTTAGAAGTAGATTACAAGTCAGGATTCTACTTGCCTGAAACAACCTTCTCGCTGAAAACAAGAAGAACCCTTTTAACCAAGTCAACATTGTTTTTTAATAATAAAAAGCCTTTTTCTACCTGGCGGACAATCATATCAAGGAAGTACACTTCACTTAGTTCCTTTTTTGGAGGAAGAATTTTACAAGCTTATCATGGAGAGGCTTAAAAATGAAAAAATAATCTGGTCTTGATGAGGTGCCCAACTTTTTGATACATGAAGTTCTGCCTGAGATTCTTCACCCTATGTCTTTTTTAATGAATTCATCTCTTTGTATTGGACAGTTATATATTGAAAATTGGAAAGAGTTTAACTTTATATAAAAAGAATGATGCATTCAGTGGAGAATTATAGACTTAGTACTTTTTTCTTCTCTTTTTCTAAATTACTGGAATATGGACTTTTGGATCGACTGCTGAAGTTTGTTGGGGAAAATAAGCTACTCGACGAGTAACAGCATGGTTTTCAGGCTAGTATACAAACTCTGCTATCCATACATCCTATGATGAAGTTGTTCACTTTGTTGATGCAGGGAGAGCCCTGTTGGGGTCTTCTGTGACCTCAGCAGGGCTTTCGACCGTCTCGAACATGATACTCTATTGAATAGGCTGGCATGTTATGGCATATGAATGATTGCGGATCTTCCTCACAAACAGCAAGCAGTATGTAGCTATACGTCATTAAACTCTGGTGGTACTAGGATTGAAGTTAATTCTGGGATTGAAGAATGTTTGATGGGTGTCCCACAGGGGACTGTTCTAGAGATTTATTTTTGCTTTATGTAAACAATGTTTGAGAAAAGTATATATCTTATCACAGAACTAAAAAAAAAAGAAAAAAGCATAAAGTAAAATGAAAAAGGAGTAAAATGTATGTAAACACATTGAAAAAATGATTAATGCGTACATATACAATACATAAGAGTCACAAGGAATACACTTACATAGTCACAGTCAAAGAATCAAAGTTAAACAAAATCAGTGGCTTTTATCAAATCATTGATTTCAGGTTCGGAAGCACTGAGAGACTTGGTCTTAAGAGTGGGGAGAATCCTGCTGTATAAATCAGATGATAGATATGGAAGGGAGCTGTTGTTTTGGGTTTGGAAGCATCCAAAGTGTGACCCACAAATCTCAAATTAATATCGTAGATGACAGTTCTCAAAGATAGGTCTTCAAATGTGTAAACTGGTTGTTTTCTTATGATCCAAACAGTTCAGGTAACACCGAAGTCCATCTTTGTCTCATCATATACGAATACTTACTAAAAGATTTTCTTTCAAATCTACTTAGACCGTAGGTATACCTTATACATCAGTTTGGCACCTTTTTTATTCGTTGGGCTTCTGTTGGGGTCAAACAAAGACGATTAACAGGGTCAACATAATCAACCTTGCTCAGTATAAGGGCTAGTTTGATTTTAGGCCCGTATCGTCAGTCGTCCCTACAATTGTAGGGCGCGTTTATGGCCTCCTTGATTGTCATAGCCTTTCTCTCCTTCAAAAATTTCTACATTACACTTGTCCCGTGACAGCGTCAGCGCTCTCCTATTGTGAAGATATGATTTCTTTTTAAATTGTAGGAAATTTCAGGCTGATAAAACATGATATAGCTCAAAAGCAAGCACAATTTGATGCAAATAGATGTTGGGAGGCCATAAAGGCGCCCTACAATTGTAGGGACGACTGACGATACAGGCCTAAGTATCCTTTGACAATACATGTCATAAATTATGAAAAGTTTTCAATTTTGCAAATGACGCTTGAACTCGCTCAGTTACATATTCGTGAATTGTAAGGTGCTCGTCAAAGTAAACTACAAGCGTACGAATGCATTTCTTATGAACAAGTTCATCCTGGCTTAGGTATAGTTTCATTGCATCATCACTAAAGTTACTATGCTTTGACGAAAATGTTATGATTGTCATTTTTTCTAGATTTACTGATAGACCATAATTATGAAACCAGACAGCAATGTTCTTGATTTCATGCGAAAGTTGAAAATCTCAACAGCGACCTGCACGGGTATTGCGTATCTTGAAAAGTGACATTTCGTGGATTTTTTTCCGACATTACGTATGTTTTTTGTGACATAACGTAGGGTTTTCTACAAGATGTTAACTTAGCACAGGCTGTGTACACTTCTTGTGAACTCGTTTTGTACCTATACGTGTTGCTTAAATGTCAGCGAACAGAGATCATAGCGAGCAAACGTGGAATGAACTATTTGCGCACTAAAAACTACCTAGTCTGCAAGATGACATTTCGTCTGTTTTTCTTACGTTTTTGAGGTTTTTTACAATATGCCCCTGCCGGTCAGGTTTATAAGACAGATACAGTTGCGTATCATCTTTCATAAGTATGCATGACATGATTTACTGCGGTAGCTAAATCTGACAAATATCAAGTAAAAAAAATGGATCCAAGAATGGAACCTTGTAGTACTCCTTTCATTACAAATTCGGTCATTTGAAACATCGCCCTTTGGGCTATTTGAAAGGTAGCTGGTATACCATAAAACGGTAGAATCTCCAAAACCTAGATAATACAACTTCCTGTACAATTGACCATGATGTAAACAATCAAATGCCTTGCTGCGATCAAGCATGACTGCTATTGTGATATTACCATTATCTACTGCTCTAAAATAATCACCACAATTATCTGTTACTCTGGTAACGGTGCTGTGATGAAACCTAAACCGGGACTGAATGAATGGTACTGACTGAACAAGTTTTTAATGTGAACCATCATTTTTTGATCATACACAATAATAATAATAATAATAATTATGTTTATTGAGGAAAAAATACAATTTAGTAGCAAAAAAGCATATCCCGCAATAAACGTACACAACACCACAACAAGCAGATGCTTGTGCGTGGGGGAGTATATTCATTGAGGTCGTACACTTTCATCTTATCATTGCTCTGCTAGCAGATTTTTAGCTGCATGATGTTGAATATTTACAAAATATAATGATAAATGCTAATTTTTTTAAAGATACAAAAGACAAAGAAACAGTATTGAACTTTATCAATTAAAAAAATAATAGATAAGTCAAACATTCATAATATATCTGTGTCTGAGAGGTAAACGATCGTAACTCCATTTTTGCAGTTTTTGTGATTATCTGCGTATAATTAGTATCGCTGGTTAATCTTTACGTGGAGTAAATAATGATCGTAGCGCCTAACCACGATAATCATGAAATATATGAAATAGAACAAGCAGCTAGTGATTTTTTATTAGAGGTAAACAGTCGCTTCTCCATACATACGCACAATACTATTATATGAATCATCGCTACGAAGCGGTAAACAGTCGTGTCTCCGACTCGCACCGCTTGCTTTACAAACTGTGTTGTTCAATCATTCTTCAACTTCAAAGTTGATCAAGGTGCTCAAGTAACCAAAAAACGGTAATAACGTACTCAAGGGCTCTAAAATTAGTGCAGCTTGCACTGGAGGAGGAAATCGATTCTCGAGAATCTAGTAAGTAGAACATAATTGATATTATGGGTGACCGACAGGGGCGTAGCTACCGCCGTATCTGCCGTATCAATTATACGGGGCCCCCGGGCCACGGGGGCCCCCAAAGTGTGTAAGGAAAAAGAAATAAAAACTTCCTAATTTATTTTATTTTACAAATGACAAAATTCTATAAAGCAATTACTTTTTATACCGCCTTAAGCGTGCGTTCAAAAGTTGGCAACACTGTACATCGTTATGGCGGGCTGTGGGACTTCCCCGTTTTACTTACTTCATCTGCAACTCAGCGGGGAATCCCTCAATAATAAAATCGATATCGCGAACGTGTACGTACATACTCTATATTGGATGTTAAACCACGGAGTGCAGTGCAGTGTTTATTTACGCGTTTTATGTAATTGTGCATTACATTGTAATTCAGTACAAACAATATTGTTCTGGTGGTTTAACAATATTAGTAGCGATTTGTAAAAGAAATGAGTGAAAGGAAAAGAGATTATCCCAGCGGTGCTGAGAAAAGAAAAAGTAAACGGAAAAGGGAAGAGGTTATAAAAAAAGTGCCCAAAATTTCTTCATTTTTTCATAGACAAGATACTGTGAGTGATTTAGATTGGAAAGGTAAGTACTACCCAACCCATTTATTCGGGGTCCGTAGTGATAAACAAGGAAATCTTTTAATTTCGGCCTGTCAATCTGTCCGTCACAAAAAGTGGTCTCCCCCCCTTCGATTTTCACAACTACTGGTCCAAAAATCTAAAAAAGATATTGGAGACTCCTTACTAATTAAACTTTTACATGAAATTGGTTTGGCAAAAATCTTAAAACGGATAAGGTTTAAAAATAAATGACAATTTGTAAAATTACTTCTTCGAAAAACCGAAGTACTTACTAATTTACACAAGTACTATTTTACACGACGCTAATGTGGATCTGCGTGGTTAGATACGCGTGGTTGGTTTATTATTTACCTGTAGCGAAGGGTGAATTTTGTTTTTAGGGTTACGTGCCTCGAAACAAAAAAAAACCAAAACTCTAACTTATCTATAAGATCAATTTGTTTTGTTGTTTGTCTATCAGTCTGTATCGTATCGTAAATTGCGTGTTGAGAACTTCAGATGTGCAGACTCGCTTTCGGGTTGTTCTCGTTTTGTATGGCCACTACACTACGCGCTGCGTTCAAATAGCACGCAGGTGTAATGTAACGCACGGACGGGCTGCAGGTGATTTTGTATCTACTAATACGAGCACAATCCGCGTAGAGTCTGTGTGCGTCTGAACTGAACACTCTCTAACTGTGACCCTTAGTAAAGTTATTTATTTATATATAACTCTTTTTAGTTTAGTATCAAAGCATTCGTATTTATTTTTTAACAAATACTCGTTTATTTTTAGATTCTTCTGAAGCACGTTCTTCGTCAAATATCCATTCGGAAATAGAAGAAAGCCAAGCACATACTTCATCGGATGTCCATCCAGAAATTGAAGAACACCAAGTCAACGATTCTGATATATTTGAAGATTGTAATATAATTTCATCAGATAGAGGAAATTTTGGTGACAATTTATCTGAATGCGAACGAAAAATAATTTTTAAATTGGGTCCATTTAAACCATAAGGACCATTTCCAAAAGATTCAGAAAGTAACCGACCTTTTTCGGCCTATTATTATTCATATTTCAATCAGGCAGGCATAAAACTTGTAAGACCATGGTTATGTTATTCTAACGTTTTAAACAAACCGTACTGTCACTTCTGTTGGTTATTAGCAGATCGTCAAAACAAATCGTACTCCTCTGCTTGGGTTAACGGTGTTTCGGTTAGAAGCAATTTTACGCAAACTATACTTGACCATGAAAAGTCACAGCAGCATATGAATGCCTCACTCTCTTATAATAATTGGTTGCAAGGAAATACCATCGATACTCTATTGCAAAGTGAAATCAATAGTAAAATTACATTCTGGAGAGATGTACTGCATCGTATAATTAATGTTATAATTACTTTAGCATCTTGTAATCTATCTTTGAGAGGGCATGATTCTGATTCTGGAAATTTTATGGCAATTTTACGTTTGCTATCTAACTATGATGCAACTTTAAAAGAACTTCTTCTAAAACCGAAAGGCGAAATAAATTATTTAAGCCCTACGATTCAAAACGAAATTATTAGTTTGCTTGGTACCACCGTTAGGAACAATATTATCTCAGAAATTAAAAAAGCTCCATTTCTGACAATAATTCTGGATACAACACAAGACTTGTCAAAAATTGACCAACTTTCTGTAGTTTTTCGATATATCTCGGTTACAGAAAATGATGATAATGTGCCTAAAGAAATAAAAATCTGTGAGTCCTTTTTAGAATTTATAGCAGTAACCGATTGCAGTGCTGCAGGTATGAAAACTGCCTTTTTAAATTTGACTAAAGAATATGGAATTGATTTGACTAAATGTAGAGGACAGGGTTACGATGGAGCAAATGTTATGTCGGGTATTTATGGAGGATTACAAACCCTAATAAAAGAGCATGCTCCAAATGCCGATTATGTTCATTGTGCTGCGCACGCTTTAAACTTAGTTTTAAACGATGCTGCGAGACACGTTCGTGAAATATCGACTTTTTTCGATAATTTAGAAAAAGTATATACTTTTTTTGGCAATAGTATAAAACGCTGGGCTATGCTAAGTGACGATCCGTCTGAAAAATATTTGATTACCCTTAAAAAGGTATGTCCAACCAGATGGTCTTCTAGGAACGACGCTTTATTAGCGGTAAAGAAAAATTTTTTACTAATCATGAAAACTTTGTACCAACTAAATTTAATTTCAAATAAAAAAGATGAACGTGAAGAATGTAAAAATATAATTAATATTTTAGAGAGTTATGATTTCTTAGTGCTCGTTACATTTTTTTCTTCACTATTTGAAATTATTAATCCTATTTCTAAAGCTCTACAGCATGAAAATAATGACTTACAGAAATCTAGTATTTTATTAAGTAATCTTTTAAATAGACTGTGCCAATTAAGAAATCAGATTTCATTTAATAGTTTGCTAAATGAGTCCAAAGATTTAGCAAAAGAGTGGGGGGTAACAACTGTTTTTAAAAACAGTAGGCGAAAGATAACGAAGCGTTTTTTTGATGAGTTATCACAAGATGAGAGAATTTCCGACCCGGAATCCTATTTCAAAGTCAATGTATACTATTGCTGTTTAGATATATTAATTTCTCAAACTAAAGAAAGATTTCAGAGCCTTTGCGATCTGAGTAGTATGTTCGAAATATTACAACCGGAGAAACTCCTATCTTCTTCAAACGAAGAGATATTAATCGCTTCCGGAAAACTGTCCGTTAAATACAGTAAAGACATCTCAGTTAATCTTTGTGATCAATTAAAGGCTCTAAAAACATGTTTAAAATCTGAAATTCAAAAAATTTATTCCATTAAAGAACTCATTGAATTATTGCTAGTAAAATTCAATAGTCTTGCATCTAGTTTTCCCGAGGTAATCACAGCATGCTTTTTATTCTTGACCCTTCCAGTTACAACCGCAACTGCTGAAAGAAGTTTTTCAAAATTAAAACTGATAAAAAATTACTTAAGAACTTCGATGGGACAAGAACGGCTGTCAGACCTCTCACTATTGTCCATAGAGGTAGAAACTTTAGAAAAACTAAAATCATCATCAGCCATAAATGATTTAATAAATCAGTTTGCCGAAAAAAAGGCAAGGAGAATGAATGTTTAAAATTTGATTTTTATTTGTAAAATGGTTAAATTATGTTATGATAAATAAATATTTCTTTTCACAATATTTTTTTTCTTTTGTGAAAAATCTTTACCCCCAAAGAATATAAGGGCCCCCAAACAATTTTTTATACGGGGCCCCGCCAATGCACGCTACGCCACTGGTGACCGAGCCAAAACAGGAACATTATGATGCTCGTAAACTACTTTTACATATTACAAATAATAAGTCCTTCATTAAAGTGTATCATTCACAAGTTTCTTCTAGGTGGACACACACACATGGAAGCTGATCATATCCATGCACTTATCGAAGGAGTTATAAAAAAACAACCAACCATGAAAATATGTACGCCATGGGACTGGCAGCAACTTATAAGATCAACCGGAGCCACAGTATCACCTCTCATTCAAACAAAACAAACAGTAGACAAAGAAAGCTTTTTAGTGTCATCAGCGGTGTGGCTTGAGGTTCAAAAACAGAATCCAGGGATACTCTACTATAACACAGACAATAGGACTACAAAATGGTAAACATGATAGATCCTCTAGAAAACCGATAGGGTTACCACTAGAACTATGTTCGCCGCGTCAAACCCCAAAAGGAATTCGCAAGATAAAGCACGATCGTCTTCTCATGCTTCTGCAATGGATACCAGAAGCATTTCATGATTTTTATTAAAATATTCCTGTGCTGGGTCAACAAGGAGATGATGACGACGACGACGGTTGAATTTATATTCTCCAGATGAAATTTTTTGTAATAATAAAATGTAGCCTATTTTCACCAATTGTACTTATTGTGTTTCATTATATGCTGCACCTGAATTTTATTATCATAGTAAATAGTCATAACTGAATATCAAATTCTAAGATCATTAACATGAAGCATTACTGTTCTGTGTAGGTACCATATAATGTTTTCACAAAAAACTATATTCGCATATTAACAGTAACATGAGCACAACGCCATTCTGCTACTAACTCAATCTTTAATTTGCTTGTTCTCTGAATTGCATTATATGGAGTTACAACTCTATACCTCTAAGGCACAGATATATACTGAGTGTCCCGAAAAAAGTGTGCAATATTCTACCAGCTGTTTCTAGAGCTTAAAATAGGAAGAAAAGTTTTTTTAAACATAGGTCGACAAACGTCCCCTAAGGGCGCTACGGTCTTTTAAAGGGGCTCCCCTGAAGATGGTTTTTCCTTAATATTTCCGAAACGTGTTTAGATAAAGACATAAAATTTGGTATTCTAGCATAGTTTTTTATGCTGGATTTAAAAATATTAACAATTTCAGACAGTTTTGTTTGGAAGCGTATGTAACAGGGACGAACTCAGGTTATTTTAGCCCCAAAATTTTTGTGAGATTCTATTTTTGAAATTCAATTTTAGAATTCGAAAATTTAGGGTTTTCTACATGAAAAAGGTACTCATATTGAATATCGATAAATTGTGCCAGTTCTGAATAAAATCCAACTAACAAAATTGTCACATGACAGGAAATGTACTGTGAATTTAAATGAATTATTGATTATACATAGTTAGCCATGACTGCAAACAAAAGTTGTTTTGATATGTTATGACTTTTTTTTTTTTTTATTGAGGAAACACAAAAGCTGCATCAACCACGCAGGGTTATTAGCGGCTGGACGACAAGGTTACAATGATAAGGTACATAGTTACATACAATACATAAGACATTAGATTAAATTGTAGGTATTGGATTCTTTGAGAAACTGTAGTGTTCGTTCGTAGTACGTGGTGAGGGCTTCCTTTATGGATTCTGGCATGCAAGCATGGTTTCGTGCATCTTGCGTGGCAGTGCACTCTAAGAGTATATGCTTGACGGTAAGTCTGCAGTCTGGGAGTTGGCAGGTTTGGCATGTTGGGGCTTCTTCGTTGCTGAACAGGTATTTATGTGTCACTAGCGTATGACCAATTAGCAAACGGGAGATAATCACTTGGTCGCGTCTTCTTCTGGGTAGTCTGAGGTGTTCCGTCACACTTGAAATAGCCTCCCGCAGTTTGGTGGTGCTATTGTTCCATTGGCTTTGCCAAATAGTACAGATGTGTTGTTTTGCCAGGGTCATCAAATCGGTATGTGGGGTGTTTATTATTTCTAGATTGGCGTCGGCCACCGCGGCAGCTGCTGCTCGATCGGCTTTTTCATTTCCGTCTATTCCTACGTGAGACGGTATCCATAGGAATTTCACTGTCTTCATTTTGTTGGCTAGTAGGTTGATACATTGCTTTATTTCTTTAAGAATAGGGTGTTGCGGGTATAATTGCTTGATTCCTTCCAGTGCACTCATGGAGTCGGACAGAATAAGTATATTCCTTGTTGCGGTTGCCTCTGCGATACTTAGGGCTAACTTGATAGCAGTTAGCTCTCCGGTAAAGATGCTGCTGTGATGAGGGAGAGATGCTGTTTTCTTGTTGTTTTCTTGAATTGCTGCACATCCCACTCCATTTCGCGACTTCGAAGCATCGGTAAAGATGAGCATATGATTTTTGTAGTGTTCAATTACTTCTCTGTATTTATTTTGGATGACTATAAGATTGGTTTCTCTTTTGGTGTAACAGTTAAGCGATGTATTAATATTGGGTAGGCGCATTGTCCATGGCGGAGAATATAACGAATATGAGTACGTGTGCTGAAGATTGTTTAGGTTGAAGTCGGTACGAATAATACGCTCTGATATTGGGCAGTCTCTGTAGTTGCTGTATAATCCTCTGGAAGAACACTTGACAGTAATGTGGTGAGCAGGATTGTCTGGTAGGCTTGAAATTTTGGCGGCATAGCGTAGAGCAAGGTATTCTCTTCGAAGGTGTAACGGGGGCTCATTAGCTAGGACATGGATGCTTTCCACCGGTGAAGTTCTTAGTAAGCCATATGCCAGTCGTATTGCCTTGTGTTGTAAAACGTCAAGTTTTTTTAGAGAATTTTTACTTGCGGTTGTATAGCATATACTGCCATAGTCGATTTTGCTTCTTAATATAGCGCGATATACTCTCATTAGTGATAAGAAGTCACTTCCCCAAAAGGTATTTGCTAAGACTTTTATAAGGTTCAAACGTTTTTGACACGATGATATTAATTTTGTTATATGTAGTTCCCACTTCAGTTTCGAATCAAGTGTCATCCCAAGAAAAACTATACTGTCAACTTTCTGAATTCTGGTGCTGTTCAGAGAGAGTATGATATTGTCACTGGTGCGTCTAGATTTGCTAAATATAAGGTATTTGGTCTTATCGCTGGAGAAACGAAAACCTGTTGTAGCTGCCCATCTCTCCATTTTATTGATTGATTGTTGTATGATGCTTTGTCCTGTGGGTAGGTTATTCGTTGGTAAGTATATAACTAAGTCATCTGCGTACATCAGTGCCTTTACTGGTGTCTTAAATAGTTCAATTAATCCATTGATCGTTATTAAAAAAAGTGTGACGCTTAACACGGATCCCTGTGGTATTCCATTTGCTAATGTTCTTTCGTTGGACATCTTTCCGTTGGCTCTCACCCTCGTGGTGCGGTTACTCAGAAAGTTTTGTATGAAACCTAAGAGATGCCCTTTGATTCCCATCTCAATCGCGGATTTTATGATAAGATATCGCCAGGTGGTGTCGTAAGCTTTGTTTATATCGAAGAATACAGCTATAACACTTTGGTTGTTTGCGAATGCTTGCTTGATGGTGGATTCCAGTACTACAGTATTATCTATCGTAGACCTGTTGCTTCGGAAACCATTTTGTAAGTTGTTAATTTGTTTGTGTTTTTCTAAAAACCATAACAGGCGTTTATTGAGGATTTTCTCCATCAGCTTGCACATAGAACATGTCAGCGATATCAACCTATACGAAGCAGGGTCATCTTGAGGCTTATTTGGCTTTAGGATGGGGATAGCAATGGCTGTCCTCCAGACGTCAGGGAATTGTCGGGACACCAGAATCTTATTGTATATGTCTATCAAGATTGATTTTGCCGTCAATGGGAGGTGTTTCAAGAAAGAGTATGGAATATCGTCAGGACCCGGGGAAGTACTTCTTGATGTTCTTAGTGCTTCTTCCAGTTCTTCTATTGTAATAAGGCTGTTTATTGGACTGTTATCGTTCGGTACGGTGATAGTATCACCTTCAACCTGTGACTTGTACTGGAGAAAACAAGGACTGTAGTTGATGTCGCTACAGTGTGCTGAGTAGACGTCAGCAAAGATTTCTGGGATAGCTGATTTGTCAGATACTACTTGGTTATTGTATTTTATAGAGGTTATTTCGTAGCTTGTTTTTGATCCACTAATGCTCTTGATTTTATTCCAGGTTTGCGATGCAGGTGTAGACGAGTTAATAGTGGATACATATATTCGCCAGGATTCTTTCTTGCTTTTCTTGATATGATATCTGGCTTTTGCTCTAGCTTGTTTAAATTTTCGCAGATTTTCGGCTGTGTTATGTTTCTTGAGGACATTGAAACAATGTTTGCAGGTGGCTATTGCATTAGAGACTTGTTGATTCCACCATGGGACTGGTTTTCTGTTACAGGTTTTCGTTTTTCCTACAGCAATGTGAGCGGCATCTTTTATAACGTGAATCAGGCTGTCGATCTCGATATTGATGTCTTCACAGGTGGGAAGTAATCGTAGGCGTTGTTCAACCTGCTGTTGGTATTTATCCCAATCAGCTTTATTCAACTTCCATCTTTGTGTAGTGGATGCACAAGAAGCATCATCTTTACTATGACCAATAGTTATAGGGTAGTGGTCACTATCATAGAGGTCAGATAGGGGGTTCCAGTGGAGAAAAGGGGCTAAAGAAGGGTCACAGAAAGATAAATCAATGGACGAGAACTTCCCATTGAAAGCATTGAACCTAGTGCTGCGACGATCATTAAGTTGTATGAGACCAATATTGTCAAATATGTTTTCTAGCTCCATGCCGTATTTTTCAGAGAAGTCTGATCCCCAGCATATATTATGACAATTAAAATCTCCTAATATGATTCTGGGCATGGGAATTTGTAGCAGCAAACACTCTATTGCGTTAAAGTCTATATCTTTTGGGTGTGGTATGTATATATTGCAGATATGTATGGTTGAGTGGTATGTGATCGACACGGCAACAGCTTCCAGATCTGTAGTAATGGGAAGTCTTTTTGCTTGTATAGAGGTTTTGGTGAATATTGCTACTCCTCCTGCTGCTCTATCCTGATTTGGTCTATTTTTGTAAAAGCTAGAGTAGTTCTTGAGTGTGTGGCTGTGATTATCATTCTTGAGGTGAGTTTCTTGCAGACAGATTACATATGGATTATTTTCACGTATTAGCAAGTTGAGCATTTCTTTATGGGTATAGTACCCGTTCAGATTCCACTGAATTAGAAACATGAAAATATCTAGTATGTTGAGAAAGAGGATCCCGAGACTTCGCCATCGGATGATTCTAGATCCTTTTCTTCACTGTTTTTGGATGATAAGGTTTCTAGATGTTTCGCTAATTTTTTTCTGATTTTTGTAATTTTTATTTTTGTGCTCCTATCCTTTAAATGTGAGTATAGTTCAGCTAAAAATTTGTTCATATCCGGTATGTTATTTGTGTAGTTTCTAAAAGTTGCTATTATATCTTTGGATTTATATGTATTTTCTATCATGTCCGCTACCTCTGACACGTTTAGCTTGGTTGACGTAAACCGTGAGTTTATGAATTCCTCGGCGGGTTCCAAGGATTCCTCAGAAACTTTTGATGTTTTGATTCTCTTAGTGGGGGCTTCAGTTAATGTAGGCTGGGTGTTAGTAGATACGGGGGATGTTGAGATTTGTCGTTTAGGTCGAGTTTCCTCTGATACAGAGTTGTCTTGTATGGTTGCAGTCATGTTTAAGCTCAATGTATTAGTTTTGTTATGTACATTAGATGAATCTAATCCCATTCTTGTTTCGGTGTCTTCATTTCTGGATTGTGTTTTGGGGCATTTTTCCAATGTATGTCCCGTTTGCTTGCAAAGAGTACAGCTTGGTCCGTCTACGGAGAAAAATATCCTGTATGTCGTTTCCTCAAAGGTTATAGTGGTAGAGTCTACGATTTCGCTAACAGGTGGTGCAATATACACTTGTCGACGGAAACTGAGAATGTGATTGTATTCATTCTCCGGCATTCCAACTCGGAGGTAAGTTATGCGGGAGAGTAGCTTCAGGCCCATAGTTGTTAGTGAATTTTCAATAATGTTGTTTGGCACAGAGGGGCAGACATTTGAAATAACTAGCCTTTGAGCAGGTGTAACAAGTCGTCTTATTTCGATGTCGTGGTCTTGGATCTTTATGGATTTGTGTTCAGTGATTATTTTGTCCACGCTATCAGTGTTACTCAGATACATACAGATTCAGACGTTAGCAATTCTTGATGCGAACAGTATATTTTTGGGACCTACAATCGAGCCAATTGCAATAATATAATCATGGATTTTTATCCCATCTACTGCTGTTAGTAGAATCGCTTGGTTTTTTGATGGTGTTTTGCTGACTGGTTGCTGTAGGAGTGCACTGGAGTATGATGATGAAGTAGTTGTACTGTTTCTATTATTATCAGGTTGAGTCATGTTTAGATAGTTTTAGTGCGAGACTGGTTGAGAAAATTCTGGAGCCGGCCCTGGCGGTACTGCTCGAACTCCGCGTGGATCTAGGTGCAGTACGGCTGACCGTACCGCACCGGTGTTTGTTTACGTTTAGCGATATCTCTTGCAGTAATGTAAGGACGTCCACTTACTTGCTGGTTTTTTGGTGACCGACGTCTTGGTGAGTGTTGGATTGATGGGTGAACTTTTCAGTAAATAAATCGAACTAATAACGTTCACACATGATATAAACTCGCAGAGTACTATCGATACTACTTTCAAGTTAGACGGTCAGGACCGTCCTTATGTTATGACTTATTTTGACGTTAAGCTGACATTGTTAGCAGTGTAAAATTACTAGATTAAAATCAAAATTTTTATTAAATCGATTTAAAATGCCAAGATTTACAGACAGCGAACTGCATTTTGTGTACGGGTTTTGCAATGGCAGATCATTGGCAGCCGTAAGAGAATATCAAAGAAGATTTCCCAATCGCATAGTACCTGGACGTCGAATGTTTACAGATATTCACCGGAATTTGTCAAACCATGGAATTTTTCAGCGCATGGAGGCCTCAGGAAGGCCACTGGGAAATCATCGTATGGATATTGCTTCAAATATGTTTGAAAATAATTCGCAAATAAGCATACGAAATGTTTCAGAAATTATGGATATACCTGGATCAATAGTTAGAAAAATTTATGAATACCTATTTAATAGTTATCCTAAAAATAATAATTTTAGATAGGAAGAATGCCAAGAATGCAAGAATTACATTCTTATCATTTTAAACGGGTACAGCATTTAACGGAAGCAGATTTTTTACCACGAATCGAGTTTTGCCAGTGGATATTAGCAAATGAAAACACTATTCCTAGAATATTATGGTCGGATGAGTCAATATTTACTAGGAATTGTTGTTCGCCGTACAAATTTCCAACATAGATTTTCATTGAACTTATGGGCAGGAGTTATTATTGGGGATCAAGTAATTGGGCCTATTGTACTTCCCAATCGTCTTAATTCAGAGGTGAATCTGAACATGGATATAATACCATTGGATGTGAATAACGGTGTCTTCAGCAAAACAAACGAAAGCTCCCTCTATTTGTAAATCTAGTAACCTGTTCACGTATAAGTTAAATAACAAAGAATCCAAAACTGTACCTTGAGGTACAGCGCATAAAACTGTTTGTTCGTCACTGAAAGTAGAATTTACCTCTAATATCTGTTTTCTTGCCTCAAGATAACTTTTCAGTACATTAAATGCACTACCGCTGATACCAGAATCTTGAAAAACACCCAATAGCTGATTATGGTCTTCTGTATCAAATGTTTTTGCAAGATCCAGGAAGCCACACAGAGCTGGCTTGCTTTGGTCAGGCAGTTTATATGTATAATCTAGATGTGAGAAAACAGATTGCATCTTGTGTGGAACTATTTGTTCTGAATCCGAACTAGCTGCAATACTTTAGATAGTAAATATAGAATACTAATCGGCCTGTAGTCACTCCGTTGTTCTCGATTTTCCACTTAGGCGGAGGAGTAATATATTATTGGACATATAAAAACTAGACGTTCGCATGCGGTGAACAGCCTCAGAACAAAGATGTCCCTGTAATCGGTATAAAAAAGTCGTCTCAGCAAAAAACGCGTCAAACGTGACGTTATCGAACGGAGAAGAAAAACGTTAAGGAAAACGGGAAAACGGAGAGGCGGCGGACATTTTAACCATCGGTCGGTTGGTTAACAGGCGTGAGTACATCCAAAAACGGTCAAAGGGCGAAAAGTAAAAGAGAGTTGGTGTCAAAGGGCTGGCGCGCCAGTGCATCTGCTGTCGAGGCTAACGGGGTTAATTTGCCATGAAAGGAGCCGAACTGTCGAGTGTAGAAGACGGAAATCGCAAACGCTGCTTGCGAGACGGGTCAAACTAATTTCACCCTCCACTGCCGCAAGAATCTGGAAGGTTCTGTTTGCCATGATCAAATCGGTTCAAGTCTAAGCTTGACTAGCACGGTACATCCACCTACTCACTGTCTGAGCCACCGAACGCACTCAAACTCGCTCAGTTACACGCTGCCAGAATACAAAGGTTAGGTTTTATCCCAATAGGTGAAACACGTGGTAATCTTCGGAATTTGGGATATAATGCTTAAGTTGATCAATGTTGCACTCATAAATAAAATACAATACGTAAAATAAAACAAAATGAATAAACCGAAGATTAAGGCAAAAAGTGAACGCACCTTATTTCACGTATCCATAACGCTTTGAAGTTCTGATCACAAAAGCGACATCTTTGGGTTAATTTGTAGCGTTGGCAATAATGAATTTCGGGACCGTATTCAGAGCTGTTGTTCACATATCAGGATAATATTTTGAAGTGGATGGGAAATGTGACAATATAATATACAAGTAGAGATGTAGAAAAGTTTATTAGAAAATTAGTATAGTACATCTAGGATTTATTGATTAGATGGCATGCCAATAGAACAGGTTCCGTAGTATTTTCCAAAAGCTGTAAATTTACCTGTAAAAATAATATAGACACGTCTTTCTGGTTTATTGTCCGCCATCAGCGTAACTAGTGTAAAAATTAAAAAAAATTATAAACTATATTTCTTATTTCCCTCACACAAGCGCTATCAGCTTCCACGCGACGTTTGCGTTTCCTTTGGATTTTTGCAGAGTTCTCAACAGTTGGCCCATGCCTGTACTCACGAACATTGCATTGTCCCAGTTGTGTACATTTCATGACTTCCTGCCCTTGTTGTACATTTAGCTTTCATTTTTCTATTTTATTACTTGTTAGAATTACGTGAGTAATGTTCAGACCTAAATGAGGGAATCGAACCTCTATCAACTCGGTCATATACTGCCACACATTCTAAACTAAATGTATGGCTGTTTCATTGCACTTTAAGATCATAATATGGTGTTTCAAGTTCTAAAAAGTAGATATAATTAATATAGTCAAACACTGTTTATCTTATTTTATTCTTACCTGACTTAAAATGTGGTCATGGTCATTAGCAGCGTTTCTTTCGTATGGAAAGAAACTTTTTTAAATAAAATAGTTGTTAGCAAGTACAAAATCAATCTGTAGCGTACAAACAACCACAACAAAATACGGGTTTGTCTACCTGGGGTTCACCGATCCTTCGAATTTAATTATGTGATCTTTGTCAATATGAAGAATTTTAAAATATTACTAGTTAAGTAGCTGTCATTGTCCCATGATGGATACTCGTGAGATAAGGTGTACATCCGCTCACTTTTCCCCAAT
This sequence comes from Acanthoscelides obtectus, assembly GCA_963669975.1. Lineage (NCBI taxonomy): Eukaryota > Metazoa > Arthropoda > Insecta > Coleoptera > Chrysomelidae > Acanthoscelides > Acanthoscelides obtectus. The sequence goes on from CAVLJG010000006.1 coordinate 70,418,074, forward strand.
CTCCCATATTACGTATCTTGAAAAGTGATTTTTTGTGACATTATGTAGCTGACATTCACTTTATGTTCACGAGGAATGAACTAGCAGCACACCAGCGGTTACAGATTAACATTTTACCGATTTTTTTTTACGTATAGGTTTTTTACGTAGTACCCCTGCGGGAGATATAATCCACGGGGTTTCCAGGAGACAGTTATGAGATTTTTGCTTTGCGAGACAATTCGATCTTACTTTGCAATCAAGTAATATAGGTAGATTTGTGTTGTTTGAAATGTTGACCTTGATATTGATGATGTGTTTTCCTGACAACGTCGTGGTTTGTGCTGTTTTCTTCCACAAACCCATGGCAGAGCGGATGTCTTCGGACAAGCTGTAGCTGAGCGTTTCAATCGCGGCTGGCCAGAGAATGTATTCCGGCGGTCTGTAGAGTGGAAGTATCGGCCGACAATATAGATTTGAACAAGTTTTTATCCTAATCTGATAATCCTTCCCTTTTTTGATCAGGCTAACTAGCCAAAAACAAACCCTGATCGAGAAAAAGTTTTATAAACAAATATACTCGTACAACAAACTGTATTCTTAATAGTAAATGAAAAACCTTCGATAGAAAGATACAATATTTTTTTGCTGGGCAGCTTTATGAACATCAAAGCTGGAAAAATAAATAATTATTTCGCGCATTTATTCAAACAACTGTGTATTGGTTTAAGTGGTGTTCAACAGTTGTAGAGGATAAAACACTTTAGTGGTCATTATGAATTTTCAAAACCGCAAAGCATGTATGTTTTGACTATTATTTCATATTTTCATATTTTGGTAAAAATAGACTAGGAATTCGGCGTTATTTTGGAGTGAAAAAACGGCTACAGCAAATTGAACATACAAGGTATTTTCATGATCTATGACTTTTCTGAATATATGGGGAAAGACACTTTTCCAACTGTGAGGGTTAATAAAAGGGTTATTTAGAGAATTGTTTGTATTCTTTAAATAAAGGACCTTTTACTTTCAAGCAAGCATATATTTCTGTTGCAAAACCCGTGAATATGTTTTTCTGAAATTCTGGTTGTACTGGACTATTTAGTTTTAATTGATATCTCAGAGCATAATTGTTAAAACACACGGCAAAACGACCCAAAAGATCTTTTGAAAGACATTTAATCTGCTTCATATTCTCGACACCTCATTCAAGTTTTTTGGCCCTTTCTTGGGTTAAAAAAGTTCTGAACGGTAGTTCATTGGCAGCAGTTATAGAATAATTATTGTGTAAATCTATAGCTCTGTCGAGACTGATTTCTAAAGTCTTATACCAAAATTAGTGACTTAGTAATTTGAAAATTTAACATGAGCCAAAAAATTAAAGAGAGAGAGAGAGGAAGCGAGAGAGAGAGATCAAGTTTCGTCAAACTCCTATATAAATCATAACTCAAATAAATCTTATAACAAACACTTCAACAGCTCAAACTATCTTTCTCAAACTTCGCAGAACTTTTAAGTAGTGATGAACTAATGAATTGGTTGAAGCTAATACTTTCCCATAATTAAATATGCAACAACTCCAACATAGTTTGTGTACTTTGTATAACTGGTAGCTCACTTCAATATTAAATTTGTACTTAATTGCATACCTGCTAATTTAATTACAAATGATTATACAGCATGGACCATGTGCATTACACAGACAGAACTGCATGGAAAATATAAATAGCGACACTAGGTCGATGTTACTGCCTCAAACGGGTTACATGTTGAGTCTTTCCAGCTATAGTGAAATCGAATTGCATTTCTACTTCACACGCTACTATCCAGCAGGTATTGTAATCGCAAAATATTTCGAAAGTGAGATATCATTTTGTGGATGACATGTACATAACGAAATATCATTGTCACTCACTTCCGTTGGTCTGCCTGTCTGTATGTCCCCTAAAATCGTTGACCATTCTGTAACTTGGAAGGTACGACTCGTGTTTTGATGAAACTTTGAAACGAGGTTACTACTATGCCAAGCACTAAAAAGCTTTGTAGTTTTTGAATGGACATTTAGTCGCGGTGGAGCTAGATGCAAAAAAAGAGAAAAAAACCTCTTGTTTCGAAGCCTTCTGATAATTTTGGGGGAGTTGAAAATTGGGAATTGGGGTTGTAGTGGATCCGGGGCTGCATATACTGCGTCTACAACATACCAGTAAAAGTCGTTTGATTAAGAAGGTTCTGATAATAATAATATTACTCACATATTGAATATAATATCCACACATATTGTCTAACCAGTATACATTTTTCATTGAAACAGGAATGAATGCTACAATCTTGGATAGTTGGTTAAATACCAGTAATTACATAAGACGACCATACCACACCTAGCGCCGGCTTTCATATCTAGTGAGGATTCGGTTTCATTAGTCTTTTCAATTTATTATTTTTTTTGTTAGACGTGAGCGTAGGTAACTTTATTTTTCTAAAAGGGGCTAATTTGTTCCACTCCTAATAACTATTACTGCAACAGGTTAATTTACGTTATGTAAACTAAAAAATGTAACTTTTATTTGTTAGTTGAAAGCATGCGTCAGGTGAGGTCGACTCCATAGTTCAAATCTGTGGCAAATAGTTAAAAGGACATAAGTCAATTTTGTCGACTTATACAAAATCAACTTGCATCTTTTTTACGAATTTTATCATAGCCTAGATTGTGATTTAAATGACCTTTTTTCATATTCAATTCTACTAGATCGTTATTAAGGCCGTCTTCTCGATTAATACGTACAAATGTCATAAGTCGACAAAATTTTACAGTGTACAGAGTACTTGGCGCCGTTTCCTTTTCGCCATTTCTTCCGCTATTCCAATTCAAATCTACACCAAATTATTGCATCTTCGGGATTTGCCTCTCCTGTCTTTTACTTGAGCATGAAAAGCTCAAAAGCCACAGGCTTAGACAAATTGCAACAATAATCAAAGAGAATATCACATCTACTACATAATACCAAAGACGAACTTCTAATTGTCCCAAAATGCAACGTCCTGTAAATTTGATGCTAAAGGCAATATCCGTCCGTCCATCTCTGGCGTAACTTTGAGCCAGTGCTTAATTTCCCGTGAAACTGGGCAATGAGGGCAGTCGAGATATCCGAAGGAAGTTGCAAGTCGTCGAAGTTGGCCACCCTACTCACTTCACTTGTTACCCTGTCCCTGATTCCAATCCCAAATCCAATTGTAGGGATTTCCTGAAACGGGTCGTTGACGAGCTCCGACCCATGAAAGGAAAATTCTTATGGTACTGATGGATCGTTTTGAATAGTTTTGTTCTGTGAGGCATTGCATTCAATGACTTGTTAATCACCAGAACGCATTTTAGAAAATATACTAAAGTAATAAGTTATTTTTTTCTCATATAATTATTTGGCGTATGGTGTCGCTATTTCTCCGATCCACGCAATGCTGTTATCAGTTCATGAAAGATTAAGTTCGGCATTAGTTAGCTCCTTTTGCAATATAAAAATGTCTCATTTTTTTGTAAGGCCAAGATCAATACTTGACCCGTCAGACAAAGACCAAGACTGTATCGCAAGACTCTTGCAGTCTTGCAAAAGCTATTTGCTGGCACCTGACAATTTCTGAATTGAATTCGTTGAAAGCTTCTAAAAATATTTAAATCATCAAGTGAATATTATGGCACTTCCGTGAAGGTAATATTTAAATAGTTGAAATATTATTGGTTATAAAAGTTTTCAGCTTGATTCGGCAACAGACTGCAGAAGCTGGTTCAATAATGTGTTGAGGATCCACAACGTCTTATACACTCATTGATACGCCATGGCATCGTGCTGATAAGGTGGTCGATATCCTGTTGGGGTATCTCATTCCAGGCTATTTCAACTTCGTTGCCTGCGACCTATCATGTCATGTGTCATGTTCAATTGGAGATAGGTCAGGTGATTGTGGTGGCCAAGGTAACCAGTTGACGCGATGTTGATCCATCAAGGCTATCGACTTTCTTTAAGCATACGGTCTGGCACTGTCTTGCTGAAAGATCGGGTTTTGAATGGTGTTTAGGTATGGAATGAGATGAGGCTCCACTACTTCCTGAATATAGCGTCGGGCTGTCATATTGTTTCTGATGAAAATTAGTGGTGATCTGCTACCATAAGCAATAGCACCTCATACCATAACTCCCACGGTGTGTCTTTCACCACGTCGCATTCTCACGCTTGCCCGACCATCGTGCATCCTCATACAGAAGCGGCAGAACGGTTACGCCGATGTTCAGCTGTGAATGTGGACGAAAAGATAAAAGGCCAAACTGTCTATATACCATACGCATACCAACCATCCTTCCAGGCTCTTCAAACCATTAGCGATGGCTCGAGTACTATTGAATCTGTTGGTCCTATTAGAAACTTCTCTTATCGATAGACCGGCTTCATGCAACCTGACAATTTGACCCCTCTCAAAGTCACTTAGCTGGGACAAAAAAAAGGCTTCTCAATAAGCTACACGAAATTTAACATCTAATTAACATCGTAAATGTACGAAAACTGAATGCCTCTTTATCACCAAACAATACACGCAGTCACCTGACCATTTTTTCACTTGTTCTTCATGGTAAGTTACATCGATATGTAAAAAATTCTTGAATTCTAATAAACATGTTTACCTTCTTTTGTCACTCACCACTCAGTATATATCATCAACTTCCACAAAAAACTTAGACTTTTCTATATACATATACAGTCCGGTGGCTGAATTCTGATTTAAAATCTAAATTAAAAACTATAAAAGGTACATCTATTTCGATAATTATTATAAAGAAGAATAGTGCGCACTTTGTTTCTTAAAAATGATGTCATTTAAATGTTGACGGACACGCTCTTGAAATCTCGCCTCAGGATTAATCTTGCGAAAGATATTTTCTTTAACGGCTAAGATGCGGGTTGTTTGCTGCTGATTCTGTTGCTCTGAATCTCCGCACCCACGAACGAATCTGTTCTCCACTGCTCCAAGCATCAGCTGCACACGATTCATTCGCCTTTAAATATGCTCCGATTGCGAAGGTCCGTTGTTAATAATAATAATAATAATGAATGTCTTTATTAATCAGCATACATCAGTGAGGCGAAGTTTAGCCTCACCCATGCGACATCGTGACTAAAAACCCGCAGGTAACGGTTACGAAAAACATTTAGTTTTGAAATCCAAATTCTGCCACCGTTTACAGTAAATTTTTTATGATAGATCTCAGGGATTTACGTGCTAAAATTTTGACTGTCTGTTGACTTTTGTTCCAAAGCAAATTGAGTGTTAAAATTTTCTATATACATATTCTGAAGCTACAGCGATATAGTAAATATAATTTCACCTTAATATAAAAGTACAGACAAGTTAAAAAACTAATTTTATAGGAATATTTATTTTGCATCCTCCTCGTAACCAGAAATTCCGTGTCTAACTGACTTTGGTTTTAACGGAATATTTTAAACATATTTTTTTTCAATATTTACGAGCGGTATCACAAGTGAGATGTTTGCATAAAAAAATGATGTTCTTTTATTGGAAAAGCGAGACGAAAATAATTATTTGGCAAGTAGTCTGAATACATATAGGACATTGATGTTAACATTTAAAATTTAATCCAAATTAGCAATATTTTACTTGAGCACGTTGGATTTAAACGGTTCCTTTCAAACAATTATCGAATTAGCTTTCTAATGTTCTATATGAATAAAAGTATTTTTTAATGGAATGCTAAAATCATATTTATATTGGAAATTATCTTTAAAATGGCTTACTGTCGCGAAAAAAAAGTAGTACCTTTCTTACTTAAAATTGTTTAAGTGTCTTTGAACATATTATCAGTATTAATATAAGATTATAATTATTATAACCTTTATTTTGTGGTACTTGTGATAGAATTAAAAAAATATATAAAACATTACGCTTTTGTGTCTTCTGAAATTGGTGCAAAAATCTTAAAAAAAGTTGACAGCCTATAAAATGCAGATGAGCAATATTTTACTTAAGCATGTTAGGTTCAAATGCTCTATTTTGGTCTCAGCTGTCAGTTATTAGCATATGCTCAATTAATTATGAGACGCCCTACGACACTGTAATGTTACTATTAACCAAAATACATACAAAAACTCTTATTCTAAATTACAAGCCTTAAGGTTTATAATATTTATTCAAGCTTACAAGTCAAAAGTAATTATCACTAAATCCTACTAATATAATCGATTTTAGAAATACTTAACGTAGTAATTGATAAAAAATGTAGACCAAAAAACTGCTAACTTTTTTATACTTCACCTACCCCGAATGCCTAAGGCCTAAGCACCCATGGGGTACCGAGGAGCTATAGCGGGATACAGGGGAAAAGGGGACGCCACACGGACTCTAGCGAGGGAACACGTGTGCATGCAGGATGCACACATTCTGGCCCCGCCTACGAGATCCGCCGGGTGGTACCTCCGCGTTCGAGTGAGAATAATTAACGTAGTAATTGTTGAAAAATGTGGACCAAAATAACTGTCATCTCTACACATTCTATCGCTGCTATCACTAATATTAAGCATTAAAAGTAATATGAAACTATTTTAATTGACTGGCAAAATTTGCAACATTAAGATCAAGATCAAGACTAAGACTTCAATAATTTTGCAAGACTAAGGCTAAGCTAGTATTGGTTAACAGTTGCAGTATAGTCTTATACTGCAACTGTTAACTTCTGTTGACAATACCGTGCAAGGCATGGTCTTGATATTGAGGTTCTAATAAAAAATCCGTTCTTATTTTGTCCTTATTCAGTCTGATCAGTGCAACACCTTGCATCTTGGTAACGACACATTTTGGGTCCTATCCTTATAGGGACTTTTTTATAATATACTATCTACTCTATTGCCGCGTTTTTTCATACGTCTTTATATATACATATATACTCGTATACATATATGTACTAACCTCCTCATTGCCCTGATACAGCCCTAAGGTCAAGCGAGCACTCATGCTGGTTTTTGGTTGCCTATCAAGAATAAGTTAAGAATATTGTTGTATCAACACTATAGGTACTGTTTTGATACTACTCCACATGCCATGTACCGGTAACTGACTACTAAATCAACCAACTCCAGCAATGCGATGTACATATTGATCTTGCACTAATTTGGTGCGTATTATATGCACAAACACAACCTGCAAGGCTCGAACTTAACTTCCGAGGTGGAGATTCGAACCCGCGGGCCGAAGAGATGGATGAGCAGTTCGCCGCTCTAACCAGTCTGCTACACACCCGGCTTTACAATACTGGACTCCTAGTCTTAAGCGAGAGAACAGAATCACTCAGAGAAAGTCTGTGTGGTTCTCTTCCCTTCCCTGGAAGCTGATCCCAAATTCTGACAGCTGTTGACATTGACACATGTCCCTGGATTCTTCATATCATCAAACGTAGCATCACAAAGTTGGCTTCGTCTTTAGATATAAGGCTGATGGACGATGGTGCACTTTTACTCCAGAGAATGATACGAGGAGCGTCTGTTCTATTAGTGTTCAAGAATACAGTTCACCGAAAGGTAAGAGAACCACGCTTACTCTATCTCTGTTATTCTATTCCGTCAGTTCAAAAATAGGGGTCCTAAATAGCAAAATAAGTTGCTTGTTTTAAATACCGTCTTCGTGAATTGAGACATAAGTGACTGAAGTTGAAAAATACCAGAGGCATATTCTAAATTTTTTCATGAATATGATTTGAAGTTATTTTCCCGTCAGTTGACCATACTGTACGAATAATTTCGTGGGATTCCCGGCATAAAATGGACATGTCCACCACACCACAAACGAATCTCCATTCAATCCAGACCGTAACCGTCACTTCCGTGAACGCGGATTTTGCGTATGGCGTACTAACTTCTCTCAAATCTAGGCTAGAGATGGGCATAATGTATTGAGGTTCACAAAGACTGAACATCATTTTTATTATTTCAGAATTTGGTATGAACTAGTTTTGCCTATTGTTAAAAAATTATAAAGGAAATTAATGTCGACGAGATGAATCGAAAACCTCATTTTTATACTCAAAATTGAGCATCGTTACATTGTAACATTTTTGTATGGCTACATTCAGTCCAAATTGCTAGTACCTTCTTCTTAGATAGAAAATGGCGGCAGTAAACTCCTATGCTATTCGTTAGGGGTGTTCAAACATTGTCTGACCCTAAGCCATGTTTAGGACATAAATTATTCACACTTGTAATATATTTAACATGTAACGGTATTAATAAGCTGAAAACTTTTGTCAATCGGCTAATGATGACTGCAATCTAACTGGACCTCCCACACCGAGCCGTCCGCTACGGCAACTCAGAGGATACTCCGCCAAATTTTTCCAGTGTTCAGGGGCAGATACAGGTCTTCGGATGGGGGAGGGGGGCAATGGAGGCGTGACTCGGAGAACACGGATATCAACATGGCTGGTAGTTATAACGCAAAAATACGGTATTCCTAATGCGAATAATAAGGTCTTTTCAAAAGTAAAAATTCATTTTCACCACGAAATAATACACAAATTCTTCAAACAGATTAATCCATTGAGAATAATAATTTGGAGCTGATTTATGGCACCACAAGAATAACAATATTTAAGCGAAGATTAATTTTAGAGTAATCTCAAAAGAAAAAAACACGCTATTTGGCAAATTTAACCTTAACGCATTTTCTTCTTTGCTCAAATTTCAGACGTTCTATTTTTTGGGTCTTGGATCGATCGCTCATATCGCCCGCCCTATGACGCCCTCATTTGGCAAAAACAAATGAACTGTTAGCTGGAAGACAGACACAGATGATTAGTACACTTCTGATGATACACTCTTGTATACTTTGAAGAACCATAGGCATGCAAGCTACCTTAACTAGACCACCATAACTGAATTTTGGGCACAAGGTTTTAGCCATTATTCTTAAATCACTAAAGCAAATGGTAGTTTATGTATCTGAAAAGCGGAAAAACATTTCTGCTTGGAAGTCAAAAAAGATATTGTTTCTGGGATAACACAAGAGAAAAACTGGTTTGCTTTTGAAAACTAGTGGGCTTGTAAGCTATCACTTGAACCCTGCTATCTCCAACCCTCTCTTCCAGTAACAAATGTGATCACTGTCGCTCTCTGTCTCTTCTGTTATCGAATTAGCTACTGGCCGCTCGCATAGCAAAGTCTTTCTTTTCTATAGACACACATAATCGAAAAATACCTTTTGGAGTTGTAAAACTATAAGATCTCTAAACAGCTGATAAATCGTACATTTCTGTTTTTGTTGTCCTGGTATTTTGAAATTAATGAATCTTTACAATTAACCATAATGCTCTTGACATTCCAAACGGTAATACGTTTCTAATACAGTTAGACATTCTTCAGCTGGTGCTCAAAGCAGGATGCAGAGCCCTGTATCTTACTCAGATAGATAAATATAAAATATAATATCGTTATCATTTTTTGATTTGTACTTTGAAAAGGGCGACTGAGGTAGCCGAAATGTTAGTAAATAGTCAATCCAGCACATGTGATCTCATTTGGCGATACATGGAGATTGATGAGCATAAAAACCACATGATGAGTTGCAGGTGTTACATTAACCAAAACCCAACTGTTGGGTAAACGGTTTTCCCTCTTGAAATTCAAAGTATTTCCGGTAAAGGCCGCGAAAGCGCTGCGCGTGCAATACGTCGCCGCTCCACACATTATGAGAATCAGGCGGCTATCAGTCGCCGGTCGTTCGGTATTGCCAGTGAAAAGTCAGTGCGGAATAACTTGAAGATATGTTTTGGTACATTATTATATTATTTTTAGAATTACACCTGTACAAAGTAATTTGTTTTAGTAAAGGTTATATTTATATCTGAATCGTATAATCACATTTGTTGACTATATAATCATCAACTTGAATAATATCATGGGTGTGTTTTTTCAAAATGTCGCCGCATTAGATGAAAACGTGAGGTGACTTTGTGAAGCATTGTTGGCACAATTTCACCCTGTATACCTTTTAACCAACCAGAAGGGGTTAAATTGTAACGCTGTTTTTTAAACTTTAGCAATGCCCCGAAAATACAAACGAACTCGATCCAGGGAGTCGTCAATTCAAAAATTATACAGAAGAGAGCTTGCAAGACGCCCTAAGACAAATGAGAACTAAAACTTTAACCATAGGACAAGCGGCTGAAAGGTATTTTGTAAACTGTATGGTAGAATATCCATTAATAACGAATAACATTTTTTAGATACGGAGTTAATCGCAATACTTTACTAAATAAACTCCATACAAAACACACTAGGCAACATGGTGGCCAAACCATCTTAACCCAGTAGGAAGAGCAGTCTTTGGTTGCCCATATATTTGCAGTTTCAACATATAGTTTTCCCGTTACAACTCAGGATCTAACTTTTAGTTCAGTCCTACCTTGATAAGAGTGGGAAAGACAGTAAAGTGTTTTAAACAAAACTGTCCGGGGAATGACTGGGTTGCCTCATTTCTTAATAGAAACAAGGATATGATTGCATTCTTAATGGTTTTTTTGATCGCCTTGCAAATTAATTGGAAAATGTGCCTCCTGCTAACATCTGGAACTATGACGAAACGAATCTTGCGGTTGATCCTCGAGCTAGAAGAGTCATTGTCCGTCGGGGCACAAAATACCCAGAACAGATTCGAAACGAACGAAAGAATGTACATCAATTATTATGATTGCTGGAAACGCAATAGGTCAAATTGCTCCTGTCTACGTGGTCTATAAGTCCGAAAAATTGTGGCAAAATTGGAAAATTGATAATGCGCACTACAACAGAACCAAGTCTGGCTGGTTTGACTACCAATGCTTTGAAGATTGGTTCATAAATTTGATGCTTCCTACTAAAAAAACAGGAAGGCAAGAAAATACTGATTGGGGATAACCTCAGCTCACATTTGAATGTAGAAGTTGTTCTCCAGTGTAATAGGCATAATATATCATTTCTAGCATTGCCTCCAAATGCAACGCATTTAGTCCAACCTTTAGATGTAGCTTTCTTTCTGTCTATGAAGGGCAACTGGCGAAAAATTCGACACGAATGGACAGACACTGCATATGGAACTACTCGTAGATGTGGAACAGTGCCAAAAGATCAGTTTCCTCGTTTGCTTAAAATGTTTATGAATAGAATGAATGAAAGAGGCTTAGAGGTTCTTCCAAATGATTTTAGGAAATGTGGGATACATCCATTAAATCGGGAAGAAGTTTTAAGCCGCTTACCACATGAATTTATGAATAAACAAAATGACGAAGTAAAACAAAAAGTGAATCTTTTCGAGAACAACTTCAACGAAAACGAGAAGCCACAATTGCAACACGCTAATGTCAAAAACGAAAAAGGGTTAATATTCTGCCTGAGAAAAGCATAACAGTTACAGATCTTACCTCTGGATCTTAAATAATGATTGCCTTCAACAAGATACAGCAGAATCTTTATTGAACGATCCACAACAACACAATATAGGTCCAGTGCCATCAACTTCAGGGCTTCAAAAAGACCTCTAGCACTAAAGAACAAGTAAAAAGGCGAAGACGAACATTTGACTCAGACGGTAGGGAAGGTTCAACTAGCATTTCTTTTAGAGAAAGTGTTGTTTCATCCAATTCGGACCTGGAAGACTTTGAAGACCTTATATCTAATGGAGAAGATATAGGAAGCTTAACGCAAATAGAAGTAGAAGACGTTCAACTACAATCTAATAATTATGCTATAGTATGTTACCAAGATCAAATGATGGGGTGTTTTTAAGTGCGATGGAAAAATGTGGGAACTACTGGAAATGGCCAGCAAGAAAGGACGAACTGTTTTATGAAAAGTCGGACATAATAAATTCCAAAATAAAAGAACCTACTCAAATTTCACGCAGAGAAATATTCCGAGTTCCAGAAATGGATGTTTTTAATTAAGTTTTTTTACTGATACTTATACCTATCTATTTGCTCCTATTGTTTCTATAATTTCTTTTATTATAATCTGTGAGGAGTAAGATTTTTCGTTTAAGTTTTGGAGAGATAAAAATGTTTAAATTTAGGTTTCTATAAATACCTGTAAATGTTTGTTACCTACCTAAGTTTCTAAAAAAATAAAGTTTTACTTTGTGACACAACCTTTTTAATTTATTGCTGTTTTCGTAGTATAATTATTTCACTTGTTAAACGTTTTAAGTAAAAAAAAAATGATCCATTCCCACAATTTCAACCGGCATATGTCCGAAATTGTGCTTGCTTGTAATTTACATGGCTGTCACCCCTTGGACTGGAGTGAAATTGTGTCAAGGATTTTGTTATGTATCTACTGTTCCGACCACTATTATATATATATAAACATAAACATTTCACCTTTTAAAAAACTAACAGAAAATTTACAAAAACTGTGAAATGTGGCACAAATTCACTCCGTTTTATGGAACCTGAAGTACGTGTTTCACTTAGATCGACGGGACGCTTCGAAATTCTCATATTCATACCTAAAAAGAGCTTCGCATCATTTGAATCTTCGACGGTGACATGATCCTCGATCCAACAATTTTCAACATCGTATTTCTTCTAGATACTAATCGATATTGAACATTGAACATCGATATTTTTTTCGACGTGTCCATCTCTACTCCTGCAGGTCCATCTGCGTATGGCGTAGTCCTCTCCACTCGGTGCTCCACCACTCCGTTGTGTATTCAAATTTCGAATGTTCTAGCTATAAATCCTTCCTCTGGCGCTAACGCTAACCTAGCAACGTCCTGCTCGAAAATATAACGGCATAATTCCAGACCCGTCAGTCCAGGCACAAATTACGCTCGAAAAAAAAAAGACGTAAATATATGCACGCACTGGATAGGTCCGGATGTGAAAGGACAAAAGTTGAGAGCTTTTTTTACTGAGCCTGTTTCTGGCCCTCTTCGATCGGCAGGATCATACCTTACATGATTTGGGGATGATCTAGAAACCTAGAAATACTCGTAGATGGCATTGTATGGTAGGCGGTCGTATCTAAGGTTATAAGCAGCTTACTTTTCGATCAAATCTGCCACAATCATACATGGGCTACAGAGCTGTCAATCACGCGCATTGCGTTCCTTTAACTGTTTGACGGGCTGTCTAGCGAAAGCAAAACTGGACATCACAGCCATTACAATAAATGAAGGAAGGAGTGTCCATAAGATTAGTTTCTTATTAAACGATTTGGCCACGAACGGCACTTATAGAAACATCCTTCTGGTCAAGGGTAAAGGTGAGATTTAGGTGAGAAAAAAACATTAAGTTTATGAAGTAAGTAATCTGGTATCTGGCACTAAGCTGGCATGCTGTCATGTCGGTATCAGATGATTTAGAGGGCGTTTTGAGGTCACCTCAAGTTCAAATTGAGAAAATGACAGAAACTCATGTATATTAAATCAGTTTCAAGGTTTTTTGGGGCGCTGAGTGTGAATCTGAGATTGATTAGGTCATTTAAAGGTCACTTCCACTGCAATTTATCCTGCCGAAATATTCTCAATTTGACCTTGAAATGATCTTGGAACTATCTTCAAATAACATACGCAGGATCTGACTTCAGATTTCGACTCGGAGATCCCAAAAATTTGAAACCATGACTAGTAAGATACCTCAGTACTCACTCCATCAACTGCATAGCATTTCCGAAATCTCACCTAAAAGTGACCTTGAATTGACCTTTGTCCTAGCCAGGAGGGGGTTTCTATATATGTCGTTTGTGGTCAAATTATGTACCGAGGTTAGAAACTTATAAATTGCTAGCATCTAAAAATGTACATATTTTCTCCCACACCCCTTACAACCTGCTACAGTTTTTTTTAGATTATCAGGATCCCCTGAAACAATGCGAATTTTGAGCGATTTGTATTTTTTTTTGTTTTGACCTTTTTCTCCGCTACCACTAGAACGATTTTCAAAAACTGCAATGCATTTTGGCATAGTACTTATATTGTGTGCAAAATTTCATCAAACTCCGAGCGATACTTCCCAAGTTATAGACGGGATTAGCTGACAGACAGCCCAACGGACAGACAGACCGACAGAAAGGAGTGACATGGTTTTTCGTGATATAGATCATTTTCGAAATTCTTCGCGATTACAATACGCCATGGCGTATGAAGTCAAAAATACTGAGATTTTCTATTTTTGGTTGAAGTTGTATTAAGCCGAAAACCGGCCTCATTGGGTCTCTTTCTTTAGGAAATCCATGCACTAAATCGATGGTTTTTTAATAAATCATAAGATAAAAATTATTTTCAAGGAAAATTCAACTGATCTAAAAACACTGTTATTCCCATCTGAATCATTCGTTTGAATATGTGTGTAGCTAAAGATGTCAAAAGTAGGCGTCCAGTAAAAAAATTCGATATATACTCTACTGCCGCTTGAACAAATATTGTTATTACTCTAGCACTAATGTATAAAATTTTCCTCTAATTTATAACACGTTTGTTTCATAGCTATGTCGACTGTACTACTATTCTATTCCGCGCCATTCTCTGTCTCGACTGTGATTCACTACTTCCGCCATCTGGTCGGGTATTTATTCCTATATCGACGCGTCGAGAAATGTTCTAGCGTTTTTCTGGCTGAGTCTCAACTTCTATGAACGTGATCTAGATGGTGTCGCGAACATTCCAAATATGAGACCACGCGTCGTAATTCCGGTTGCCTAAGCGAAGAGCCCACTTCTGGTCACCTGGCGAATAGTTCCAGTTATATGAGGGCATTACAATATGCATATTCTTAAAAAAAGTGAACGGCATCTGTATAACGTAGCATAAAATAATAATAATAATAATATTTATTTACTCTAAAATACAGGGAACATGAAACGAGTAAATAAATATAATATATCCATAGGAGGACAACGCCTGTGCATGGATCATATGTATGTTGAATTGCAAAATATAATAAAATAGAGAGAAAAAAGAAATTATTGGTAAGAATGGTAGAGCATTTATTGTGTAATATTTGAGATTATTTTATTAATTTGATTTCTCCCAATCGTGTTAATAAATTTTTTTAATTTTTTTTTGAAGCCTAATGTATTGCATAATTGTTTTAAATTATTTGGTAAATGTTCGTACAATTTTGGAGCTATATACAGGTGACATCGTTTCATTAGGGATTTGTTTGGTTTAGGAACATTTTTTGCGCGTAATTTATATCTGGTTTTATGATTATGTTTAATTATGTCGTGTTCACTAATAGTTTTGTGATAATGAGTGATGGTATGTAAGAAGTAAAGTTGTTTAGTATCATATACTTGTGTATCATTATATAAGTCATTAGTTGGGTATAATTTTGATTTGCCTAACATTGATTTTAAAATTCTTCTTTGAAGTACATCTAAATCGTTAAAGTATGTCGAGCATGCAGCACCCCACACTACTATACCATATGTTATGTGTGGCTCGACTAAAGCTTGATATATTATTCGTAGATAATATTCAGTTAATATACCGGTTAGAAATTTTATTTTATATGCTATGAATCTAATTTTTTTTAGTATGTGAGAAATATGTACATCCCATCTCAAGTGGGGATCTAGATAAATTCATAAATATTTTGTATCATTAACTCTATTGATTTTTATATTTTTATCATTTACCTTAAACCGAAGGTGGTTATATTTTGGTAGATGATTAGATAGTGATGAAAATGGTAAAAAATGAGTTTTAGTAAAGTTAATTGTTAATTTTCGGTTATTAAACCACTGAATAATTTTGCAAATGTCATTTTGGATAATATCTTTTAAGTCGTTCCAATCCTTAAAAGGTGGCATTACATCGATTTGTAATTACATTATGTACGTTTTTCTGAAAAAATCTCACCTTGTACCAACTGTGCGTGTCGCCTAAACATCATGACACTTGATATATCGTTTGGCTCTGATGGGATGAAACATCTGCTTCAGAGATGGCACTTTTATAGCTTACGAGTATATAGCTTAAGCTGTAAATTCTGCACTATAGTTCGTTATATAGATCCGCCATAGGTGTCGTTCACAATTAGTGCGTGGACTAGAGACTAGAAAAGTATTCAAAGTGCTGAGAGCTTTGAGAATTTTCAAAATTTGAGATTATTGAGAATTCTAAAAATTGTGAAAACTTTGAAAACTGGTGATTTCAAATATTTCAATAATCTATCGTATCTTATATAATTTGTAGATTTTGAAAACCAGTCATAATAATTCTTAGAGCCTACTGTGAAAGGCAAATTTGAATCTACACAACTCAATAAAATCTCAGTTGGCATTCAAGTCCTCAGTCTTCTCAAACATTGGAATATCTAAGTTCATTCAAAGAAAACGAGGAGGAATACGCAACATTCATATCATGAAAATCTTTGTCGGTTCTCGCTTGAGCTGCAGAATAACAGATCCTGGAAGTTTGTAAATAAAGCACAAAAGCAAAAGCTGTTTATTCCAGCATTTGTACAGTCTGGAACGGATGTTTATTTCCACGAGTTGTAGCGCAAAACATAGTCGCTGGGAGCGCATTGCAACAATTTATACACTCAGGGCTTAGGTATTTGTTGCTTGCAGTTCTGGGATTCCTGAGAAGATTCCTATTTATGTCACGGTTCGAATACATAAGTAAGCAACGTATAAAATCGGCATCATGCTTCAGGAAACGTTTCCTGTGCATACAGTATTGTAGTATACGTAGGAAATTATATGAAAAAGGTATTTATTGTTTTTCAAAATACAGATTATCACACTTCATCATCAGTACAAAAACATCAAAACCAGCGCTCCTATGGTTCCTTCTCAATTCTCTGGCGGATGGACTGTATACATAATTATACACCTCAAGTATTTGAGTCAACTTTTCAAGTTCAGGTATTTTGATTTTTAGATTGCTCTGGTATGTTTATTGTTCACCGGCTATGAAAATCCATACCTAAGCCTGACGTGAGAATGTAGAGTAGAACGAATATCGGTGAAAAGATTATTGTTGATTTTGTAAACATTGAAATTATGGACAGTTCAGATGCTATATCTGAATAAACTTTCTTATGCTCTTATATCTTTACTACTGGCCGGCTATGGAAACCCTAACAGCTGGTCATGTAAAATAGTAAAATAACGAATATATTTGACGAAAAAGTATTGCCAGTTTGTTTTTTTTATCTAAAATAATCAATGACAACTTTCCTACGTCCTCTTACGCTAGCTTGAGACAAACGTACTAAAAATAGATGAGATCTTCCAATCCACGAAATATCTTCATATTCTCAGATGACTGGTGAACGTCTATTCGTTATTCCACTCCTGAACAACTAAACCCTAATGCTGTCACCGTATCTGATTATCTATATTTAATTCGTTGCATGAATGTTCGCCCGGCAGCGTTTCTGTCTGGCAGGCACATCGCGCGGCGGCATCATGGAGGAGAGCACTGGGGAGCAAAGCCCATTGGTATAGCGGTAGAAGGAAGCCAAAGAGCCGACAGACCACCAGAGCGTAAGGATCCCGAGTCTTTCTGATAGAGTAGAGCTATCGATCAGACGGACTCTGAACAGCTTCGAGTATCGATGATGTAGTGGGGGCGGCAGCATCCTAAACAAATAGCCTAGATTTTTCCCTGCAGCTGCCACTATGCCAAATCAAGTTCTCGATAATCTGGAATCCGACCAGTCCAAATGTCCGGCTCTTTGGTAAAACTCCATCGAAATCTGATTAGAGCTAGGACACTCTTTATTCAACAAGGAACAGTACTAGGAGCATTAAATTGCACCCCCAAAAAATGTTCAAAAGCGATATGGAGTCTCTGAAACGTTAAGTTTAAGCGATTTTTTTTTTGTTTTTCGCCTTTAGCTCCGCCGTGATTGGAGCGGTTTCCAAACCCAACAAAATTGTCCAAAGAACATCCAAGAAACATGATATTTTAAAAATTTTTTTGCGACTACAATACTTCTCCGCCCATTAAAAAGCACTATATAGCGCTACGTGGGAGGCATCTACTCAGCTGTAACTGTACTCGTAGTAGTTAGTTACTAATCCATGTTCCTCTGTAAAATAAGAGCATGAAAATGATCCCAATCACATGACACCAACGAACTTGTGCTCAACAAGAATAAATGATATTCTACATGTGTGTAGCTCATCAAACTCCATTGATATGATTGGTTCATTCAAGCAAGCGGAAACTTCGTGGAGTTTCACATGGAACGTATGAAATTCGAAAGCACAGAAATTGCGAGCTGTAAACTTCACACCATGCTCGGAATATTCTCGGCATAATTTCAGGACAAATAATAAAATTAATATTTGAGTTTATTTGCAGACATGTAGCCGTGTCGGAAATGGGTCACAAGTTCATTTGCCTTCACATTATGGTTGTAGGAGCATGCGAACATGCCTGTATGCTATGACTGTATTTCACACCAATTCCATTGAGGAACTTTTTCCTCATAATTTGAAAACGAATGGAACGAGGATGTCTCCCCTAGACGAAGTTGCATCTTTAACCGCTAAAATAAATTACTCATATACACTTCACTTCCCACGCCTACTGGAGAGGAGATATTGTAATCGCGATAAATCTCTAAAATGAGATGTTATTATGACAAGTACATCACGAAAAACTCACTCATTTCCGTCGGTCTGTTGTTCTGTCAATCTATCCGCTAATCTTTTTGAAAATCGATCTAGTGGCAGAGGAGAAAAAGGCCAAAAACGAAAAAAATAACAATCGCTCAAACTTGTTTTTTTTTTGACGTTTCAGAGAAACCTGTTAATTTTTGGAAAAAATGTTTATGTGTCCTGCATGGTATCTGGGCGCTCTGCCGCGTGTGCAGGAAAACGATGCTATGGACTAATTGTACGGACCCGTTTGACGGACTTGATCCATTCAATAGCCATATTGGGAATTAACTTTTTATTAGAGTGTATAACTTAAACTGGCTACTTTCGTCCGTCCAGCCAGAGACAGCCGACCACAGACAGCTGATTCACACTTTTTGGGCAACTCATCTGCATGGCCTAGAATTGATCTCTGGGACAACGAACAAAAATATTGCAACTATCCTCTATCCAGCATATAAGGTTATTTGGATATGGTTTAACTTGTGCTAAACATAATCCTTTACGATCTGATGACGGCGTTGCGTGAGGAGTGTAGAGTCAACCTATTTGACGCCATTTTTTCTGATTTCTTTCTTCTTCTTCTTCTATCGAGTGTTGGAAAAATCGTACTTGAAATTCTTGCATTGGAAGAGAACTCATTTAAATCATCTGTATTTCCAACCCAAGGATTCATACAATTGGATTTGTCTTTAGTCCCCACGCCACTGGCGAGGAGTTATTGTAAGTAAGTAAATACCTGTCAGATTTCGATGAAATCTTGAAACAAAAGAAAATAAAAATCGCTGAAACTTCGTGTTTTACATTACAAAGATTTCTGTACATCTTTGGAGTTTTGTTGAGGATTAAAAAGTGGTTGACTGAGATTGCAGGGGAAATTAAATAAATTAGACATGTTTCACACATATAGGGTAACCGCAAAGTTGGGGTTTTCTTTTTCAGAAACAACTGCCCTTGAAATAACAAAGGTAATGTGTAGTGAAACGAGGGCGACCAAGTAAAAAAAAATAAAGGAAAAAGTACTCACTCTCCAGTTGACGAGAAGGGCTAAGTACGTCTCTGCCCGAAATCATACCGCTCCAATAGAAAATGAAATCAGCTGAAGCGCTACCGAGCAGACGCAGAAACTACACTGATTGTCTTACACTTAATGGCACATCTTCTAACAAGGAAGGCAAAATGTTGCGTGAAAAGTCTAGGTATTGCATCCCGACCAATCGATTTGTTGAAAATG
Source organism: Acanthoscelides obtectus (assembly GCA_963669975.1). Taxonomy (NCBI): domain Eukaryota; kingdom Metazoa; phylum Arthropoda; class Insecta; order Coleoptera; family Chrysomelidae; genus Acanthoscelides; species Acanthoscelides obtectus. The sequence continues at coordinate 70,437,937 of CAVLJG010000006.1, forward strand.
ACCAAACATGAGTGTTGCGAAAGTTATTCATCCCATTACGCGTGAACGTAGATTCGTCTGTCACCAATATGCACTTCAAAAAGTCCGGATTATTGTCATGTTGATGCCACAACCACTCACAAAACCGCACTCTTGCTGGAAAATCGTCAGGTTGAAGGGCTTGTACACGTTGGACGTGAAACGGATACAGCCCCTCTTCACGCAGCGTTTGCCACACTTTAGTTTTTGATACTTGCACTTCTCTAGCCACGTCTCTAGTGCTTGTTGTTTTTTGAAACGCAATCGATTATACGAGTTCGTTGACCTCTACACGCGTGACTGTAGCCGTCGGTTGAAGGTTGCATACTAACCTGACACACTGACCCCGACCCAGATCTGCCATCGGGTTGAGACCTTGTACCAGTCGGGGTGCCGGGGATATCCCGGCGGGTCGCGGCTACAGGACGGTATTCAGATATTTTTGATGTTGCAGAGCCCTTTATCTCGGTTCCCTTAAGACATTGGTGTATATGGTACTAAGAAAAATTGCTTATGTTTTCAAGATCTACACGTCGTGTAAAGGAAAACCCCAACTTTGCGGACATCCTGTATATTTCCCATTTTATTTGCCTGTAAGATTTACCAGCAGAACGATTTTCAGTATCGGGTCGAGAAATGGGAGACAAACGTGCGCTGGTGATTCTAGCAACTGTGTTACTCAGTTGTATCGGGCTTTTAAGATAGGTAACTGCAACTTAACATGCGAAATGTCAGTTCCTCATAATATTTTCTTCGAAGATTTGGTTAACTACGACACATCTGTTGATGTGGCAACCCTGACGGAGTATGTCTGGACCAGTTTGAGTCGGTACGCATTGTTGCCAGATATACAAATACGGTTGTGGTGATTTTAACTCCACAATTTCACCATGTATTTGACTGTTGAAAGCTGAAAGCATTAAGCATCCCACAAACCGGCGCGAAATATTCGCTTTGGCTGCGAAAATTTCGCGGCGATGAATTCGCGATCAGATTAAAACGCGGCGGTTTACGGACAGGCTCAGACTTGTGCGAAGCGAATGCGATTGTTCCAGCGTTTTTATCGCGGCGTATTTCAGTTCGCCTTTGACCGCGTTTTTGACGCCGTTCTTCAAAAATTCGCAATGGCAAAAACGGAATTATTGATAGAAATAGTGAAAAAGTATCCTTGTTTGTATGATTTATCGAACGATGAATACAGGAATGTGAGAAAAAAAGACAAGATTTGGATGGAAATAGGAAAAGAATTAAATACAAATGGTATGTACCTAATATTTTTTATTAACTTGTTAAATAATTTACAGTCTACACAAATGTGAAAACGAATATTCTATATATTGGGCATAGGCATATCAGAATTAAAATAATTTACGAATTTGTCACGAGTAGAAAATGCTAGCCTTGCTGCCCGCCGAGGATCATTTGCTATATCAGTAAAAGCTCCAAGCACGGGTTCTGGGGGATCTAAGAATTGGAAATATTTGTCATCGCCACTTTTACTTCGTAAAAAATTGTGTAAAACACATGCCATACGTACAATTAGAATAGTTGTATCTACTTTAGTTTCTAATGGCCTGTAAAATATTCGCCATTTTTGAGACAAAATACCAAACGCATTTTCCACGACCCTTCTAGCTCGACAAAGTCTTACATTGTATTTCTCCTTTCTGACGTCGGTTAAAGTCTGCTTATAAGGAAATGGTCTCATAAGGTATGGTTTTAAAGCAAATGCTTCATCACCAATTAAGACGTACGAGCAGATTTCATTTTGCCCAGGGAGAAATCTAGGTGCAGGGACACTCATTAAATTTTGTTCAAATTGTTTTCCCATGTTTGAGGTTTCGAAAATACCCCCATCACTATTTTTTCCGAAACCACCAATATCAACACATATAAATTTATAGTCCGGGCCAACAATGGCCATAAGTATATGTACTATTGAATATTTATGTAAATAGCACCAGTAATTGGAGCCACTGTTGTTAGGTCTCTTGATTGTTACATGTTTACCGTCCACGCTGCCAATGCAATTGGGAAATCCCCATCTATTTTCAAATTCTTCAGCACATTTTTTCCATATATTCTCTGTTGGTTCTGGTAAATATATATGCTCCATACGTCTGCATATCGCTTCACAGACTTCTGTTACGATTGCACTCACTGTTGTAAAGCCAACTCGAAAGCTATGCCCAATGGTATAGAAGGTATCACCAGTGGCAAGGAATCTATAAAAAAAATCGTTTTTAGGTGATGAAGTAAAAAAAAGGTGGAAGAATATCAGAGACACATTTGCAAAATATATAAAATCTACCAAACCAAAGACCGGCCAAGCAGTGGGCAACATAAAAAAGTGGCAGTGGGCCGACTACATGGAATTTTTCCGTCCTTTTTTGGCATTTGCCAAAACGTCGTCTAATGTGAAAGATATTGACGTCATACATTATGAGACTGCCGAATTTAACTCAAATATATATCAGGAAAGGGCTGGAAATGTAGAAACCGAAAATTTGGAAGACCGCGGCCATGGAGAAGATGAAAATGCTGATGTAGATGCAGAAGATGCACAGAACGCCTCGGCAACACAGACAGCACCACCTTCTTCATTGAACACTACAGCAGTGACTACTCCAGGGCACACCTTTCCGCAGACTGCAACTACACCAAAATATAAAACGAGCAGAAAACGCTATGAACCACCATCTTCGTCTGTACAACAGCTCATTAATTATTTTGAAGGTAAAAAACCTAAAAAAGAGAACGAGGCCATTGATTCACTTTTCTTGGCACATGCACAGACTGTGAAAACACTTCCCTTAAAGCGTCAAGCCCGAATAAAACTAAAAATAGCCGAATTAATAGCGCACGAAGAATTTGAACATATTGAAGAAATGTCTTCAGCGTCTACCCAGAATTCTGCAAGTATGTATGATAGTAGTATGTCGTCCTTCCCAAGCAGCACTGGGTTTACTCCAATAATATACCCAACAGAGGAGGCAAATTCTGCCTCGAATTATTTAGCAACATTTAATCCTAGTGACAACATGTAGTCCAATTATTACAATAAAATATTTATTTCACGATCCCTTTAGTTTTCGTATTCGATAAGCCTACTAATTTTAATACATATAATTTTTTTACCTGAGTGTAATAGCAAGTCGTTCTTCTGGCGAAATGGCTTCACGATAATTTGTGTCAGATTTTCGTATTTCATCTTTCACCAAGTTCAATATTTCATCGAAACACTCTGGAGTCATTTTAAAATATATCATGTACCCACTTCCTTCATTTCCTAAACAAAATTGAAAATATTTGTTTTATGTACTTCGTTAAACTTAATACATACCCAACTATCAAATGGCGTTAAATAAACATAACTTACCGTGCATTTTGTTCCTCTTCTAAAGCAAGAAATAGAAGTGCCTCCTCTTCTTCTGAAGACGAGCTCATTGCAAAAGGCAAAAATAAAATGTACGCAACCTGTCGAAACCTTCACGTTCGCGGAGCGAATAAGACGCTTTGGTATGAATAAACAGGCGAAACAGATTGCGAATTTCGCTCTGAATTTCGTTGCGAATACTTCGCCGCGATTATTTCGCGCCGGTTTGTGGGATGCTTTATACAGTGTTAAATCCTACAGTATTACGGAATCTCGATTTGGTGCTGGTGCCCCATTTCTTATTTGCTGATGTTGACAATGAAACGGTTTCCAACATCAACTGTTTCATGATACCGATGTTTGATAACTAATTTTAAAAAATAGTATGACAGTTATGTTTTGTATCATATGAAAAAATCTGTATACATTCTAAACTAAATGATTATTTTATCCATGGACATTTATTTCTCAATTGAAAATTCGAAAAGTTGCGAACATGTCGCATCGCACAATTCACACGATCAATCGGCGGACAGAGCTTTGGTCCTTGAATGCACTTGCGTCGCCTGTTCCCAGAACAATAATTGCAATGCGGTTGTATATTTCCGTTCCAGCGGATCCGATTGGACCGAGAGGCCGATATGGGTATTACGTACCTTGAAAAATGACATTAGGTCGTTTTTTTTTGAGATAACGTAGTTTTTTTACACAACGTACGTTTTTCTACAAGATCGCAACTTAGCGCAATCTTTTGTACAGTTGTTGTGAACTCGTTTTGTAGTGCCTAAACGTCATGATGCTTCAGTTATCAATGTTTGTCTCTGATGTGATGTAACATCTGCTTCAGAAATGGCATTATTGGAAATGTAAGCTGTAAATTACATGTCTTGATGATAATTCCATTGGATTCTTGTCTCAAATACACTTACTTGAGATTCAAAGCTAAAAATCAGTTGCGCATCCACTTTTTCTTATTCACTCTGGAAATTACAGATGCAAATTTGCTGAATTTCAGAAATGATAGAGATGGCATTTTGTTAGCTTTTTTGATGTTTTTTTCTGTTTTTTACATAATACCCGTGCCGACTCGGTCCGAACGGACCTACCACAGGACTCATTCAATCGGAACGGGTCGGACCGAAACAACACAACTCTACATGTCACTGGCAGGCGAAATGGTTAGGCATTGCGGTTTTAGGTACAACTTTCTAGCTAACTGATAAATGCTGCTTTGGATAAAGTTTACTACCGTTTTAGGGCAAACCTAATATTGATTAGCGCTTTTCGAGAGATAACTTCCAGTTACAACCTGTGATTGAAAAACGAAAGCCACAGAAGAAAATTATTAATATTCCGTCAAAATAAAAAAGTATTTTGTCGATTTATGAATTGATCCCCCTTTTTGGCACTTGACTCATAATTCTGAGGGTATAAACGAATGTACTTAACCTGATATCATTGATATAGCTGAACGTATTTTAAATGCAATCTGCTTGCTTACATGGATGCAATGATCCTTTATTGTTTTTTTTTGCAGTTGTTCAACAAAAATACGACGTGCACGTAGCAGACGAATACGTCTCTTCCGGCAACACTGCGGTGCTACGTTGCCAAATATCAGGCCATGCAGCAGACTACGTAATGGTGACGTCATGGGTGAGAGATGACGGTGTCAATATCTATCCCGGAGCAGGTGAGTCCGATGCTCGTTGTATATCACAGATTTTATCATTAAAGCTATGTCTAACGTCACTGAGATTCTAAACCAGGATTGTAAGTTCAAATTACACCACCACTATAGTCAAGTAAGAAAATGGAAGAGAGCATCGTACGCTACTGTTAACGGTGAACGGTGAGAACCCTGCACAGTTTAGACTATTTGAATCGGTGAGTGAACGAACAATACATCTCCAAAATTACTATTTTGAGAAAAACGAAAGAACTGTTTCGAAAGAAAACGATGGGTCGCTCAGCCTAATCATGTATTGTGAAATTATAGAACTCATGGTGACGATAATAATACCTACATAAATTTAAAAAGAAATTACTGCAAAAAAAAGATATTTGAAGAAGAATAGCTTGGAGCTATACTGTTCTTTCACTCAATTGAAGAAAAAATGCTTGAAAATGATTTTATAATTTTATTGATTGATATTTAACAAACTTTTCATTCAGAATCTTCCGTTTTTACTTTCCAAGAGACAATATGGTAGTAAAACTCAAGTTATTCATCAGAAAAGTAACGTAAAAGTCGGGATCAGCTTCTGAGCATGCATTTCCTATACGTAAATGTGGATTAGCATTAGGTTTGATTAACTTGAAAGTGTATGACAGAAAACCACGTCCGAAGTTATCTAACGTCACATATCCTGGAGTTTCACTAGTGTATGTTAACTGACTGTACTTTAAAATGGTGAAATTAACTTTTTGTTCATCAGCAGTGGTTTTTTGCCAAATAAAAACTATTTTTGAATTCCCCATTCAATTTAAAACAAATGCTCCCTCTTGAATTGTTTTCTTTTGATGCGCCATTTTTGAGTAAATACTAAAAACCGTTCTATTGTCTAACTTGCAAAATTATTATTAATTTAATTGGAAAAATTAAACACATTAGGGGTAATAAACAACAACAACTGACAACATAAACATAACATTAAAACCAACGAAATAATTACAAAATTGTTGAAAATGACCCCCTTAGTATGCCTGCTTCCGCCCTCCTTCTCATCGAATTGCGCACTCGTTGAAATATCGCTGGAGGGTTTTTTATTCTATCACAAGCTGCAACTATTCTTTCTCTTAATTCCTCTACAGTGTTAATAGGACTTGTGTACACTAGTGTCTTAAGATAGCCCCACAAAAAGAAATCTAAACTGTTGAGGTCTGGGGACCTTGGTCGCCATTCTTAGGGCCCACCGCGGCCAATCCAACGATTTGGATAAACAGTTTGTAAATAATTACGAACCGCTACACTGAAATGCGCCGGTGCACCATCATGCATGTACCACATATTGTTTCTTATTACTAACGGAACATCATCAAGCAGCAAAGGCAACTGTTGTTGAAGAAAGTTGAGGTAAGTCTGTCCGGCAAGTCGTCCCGGCAAGAAGAATGGGCCAATAAAGTCGTTGCCAATAATTCCTGTCCATAGGTTAACCGAAAATTGGTGTTAGAAATGGGTTTCGGTTCCGGCATAGGGATTTTTTTCTGCCCACAAATGATTATTGTGGAAATTATGAATGGCATTTCGAGAAAAATTAACTTCGTCCGTAAACAGAATCATTGATTCAAACTGCGGATTTTGTGTAATTTTTTGAAGATACCACTGACCAAAGGTCACACGCCTTGGAAAGTCAATGGGAAGTAATGCCTGTGCTCGTAAACTATGGTAAGGATATAACAAAAAATCCACTAAAATTCTCCAAACAATTTGATGGCAAATATTTAAGTGTCTAGCGATCTTCCTCGTACTCGTTTCAGGATGTTCTTCGACTTCGTGCAGCACTGCTTCCTCAATTTCAGGTGTTCTAACATTTAGAGGTCTATCTTCAGATGTCCCTTTTCGGACAGAACCAGTTTCAACAAGACGACGATGTATATTAGAAAAGGTCCGATCATCTGGCAAAGCACGATCGGGATAGCTCTGGTGATAAATCTGTCTTACTTGCTCACCATTACCGCCGGCATTACCTGCATTTGAATAATTCACCATTACTAAGATTGTAAAAACTAAATAATGAAAAAGATGTCAAAGCGAACAGATTTGAATAACAGAGACGTGTCACATGTCAAAATCCAGTGACATATGCCAGAGCAACTAGATATTTATTGCTAAATTGCATTCTTCAATTATTACATGAATTTTCTCGGGCAATAGAACGTTTTTTTTTTTACTCAAAAATGGCGCATCGAAAGAAAAGAGTTCAAGAGAGACCATTGGTTTTACATTGAACGAGGAATTCAAAATGGCAAATGGCAAAAAACCATTGGCGTATCATTTTTTTAAATATCGAAGTCAATGCCCGTACGCACGCCACTGTTAAAGCAAAAAATTATTTTTGTATTGAAAAATATGCAACTTTATTAACGTTCACTACGTACTAAATATCAGTGAAATATATGAAGCAGTTCTGAAAATATTAATTAATTTCCATTTTTTCCCATAACTTCAGCATTTTGGGACCATAGTTTATAAAGCAAACTAACATTAATTTTTCATGTAGACTCACACCCTTAAATATTCGCATATCATTAAGGAACACCCTGTATAAAAAATCGTGTACTATAGACTTTAAAAAAAAGATCATAGAAATCTACACCCTGTGATGATCTTTTAGTTCTCAACTCAACAAATTTTAAATTTTTCTTAGACGGAATGACAGACAGTGTCGTTCTACGAAGTGACAGAGAGAAATAAAAACGCCACTTTTATTAATTCGAGAATGTATTTATTAAATTAACAACAAATGTTCAAACTGCCTTCCTTTAGCAGCAATGCAAGCTCGACATCTTAAAAATGACCGGATAACGTTCCGTTATTAACAAATTCAGCTGCTTCCCTTACTCGGTCCCGTAGCTCAGCTAAATTTTTGATTTGCTTTGAGTAAACTTTTTCTTTAATCGCTCCACAGTGAAAAAAATCAAGTGGACTTAAGTGAGGGGATCGGGCTGGACACGAAATAGTACAAGACTGTCCTACTGATCTGCAAGGGGATTCAGTATCAAAATATTGTCTAACTGAAACGGGCGTAGTGCGCCGAGCAGCCGTCTTGGTGGTCCACATGTCTCTGTAAATGCTTAGTGGCAATGAATATGATAAATGCTTTAGTCTGAATAAAGTTCACCATTCAAGAAGTCTAGCTGCTCAAAGGGTACAATAATCCTCCCATTTAGAGTCCCGCGTGGGTATCATGTATACGTATAAACCTATAAAACGTCAAACAAAAACCTATAAGATGTCATCTTGCAAACTAGGTAGTTTTTAGGGCGCAAACAGTCATTCCAAGTTTGCTCACTAGGATCGTTGTGAACGTCCATCTAAGGAGGAATCACTCAACTAAACTACACGCATTATAGTGTGAGAAAATCATTACTGAATATGCTGCCAATGATGTGTATCTATTGGCTGTGCCCGACGGGTTATTTTTATGGTGTTCTTTCTGAAGGGAGGTTATGTTCAAAGTTATAAATTACGAAAAACTGAGGAGAATTACGGGGAATGATCACCGCGCCCGCGTTGTGTGATTACTGTTAGCATGTATATGGCTTGTAATTCGACAGTGTACAGTGAATATAATTATTTCTTATCTCTCTCATTTTTGAAATTCAGCAAATTTGTATATGTAATTTCCAGAATGGATTTCTAGCTTTGAATCCTAGTTAAGTGTATTTGAGACAAGAACCCAATGTAATTATCATCAACACATACAACTTACAGCTTCGAACTCCAGTAATGCCATCTCAGAGCCAAAGATTGATAACAAGCCTCATGATGTTTAGGCAACACGTACAACTAAGTCGTAAGTTAATATTTTGCAGAAAAACCTTCATAATGTCAAAAAAAACAGTGTGATGTCAAAAAAAACGGCATAATGTCACTTTTCAAGATGCGTGATACCCGTGCCTTGTATGTATCTTCTAGATGCCACTCGTGTAAGTTGTGTAGATTCATGTAGCCATCCTTCTTAAATGTCGACTCATCAGTCGATAAAGTTTCTCTAAAAATCGCGGATCTTCCCGGTGTCTCTGTAACATTGTTTGACAAAATTTAACTCTTGGTAGATAATCCCGGGGTTGTAGAGCTTGTATTCGCTGTACGTGATACGGGTGGAGCTGGTTCTTTCGCAAGACTCGGTAGGTTGCAGTTTTGGCACTTGCGTACTTGCTTTCAGGTACTAAAGTACTCGGGTCTTCTTCCACTGTAGTACGACGTAATCGTAAGGAAAGGAACTTATTTCATCTCCACGTGCTGGATTTGGGAATCGTACCTCTGAGAGTAAACGGTGCACATTCACAGAAACTCGATGGGTACCTCTCACGGTAAAGCCTAGCTTCAACACCACCATTGCACCTACATTCCCCATAAATGAGGTGCATGTTAGCGGATTCCTATACGGTTTACACAGACATCTTGGAATGGCCTATTCTGCTCTACCAGACAAAACTTTCTTCGAATCCCTCTCATGAGGTCCTGAATGGAAGTCATATCAATTTCTCTCCGTTTTTCGTAAACTCGCCGTCTTAGTTGCTTATCGTGAGCTTCCCAGCCTTAATGATAAACCTTTCTAGACAGTAAAGCCCAAAGATCCTCTATTGGGCGAGCCTGAGGATTATCGTTTTTGGTAACAAAAGGTATGTTGTGTTGTCAAAGCCAGTTTTGGGTATCTTTTGGGTAATGGTACGTAGGCTAAGTCTGCCCAAAACATGATATGGTCATTAGCATGATGTTCGTGGACAAACTGAAGCAATTTAGAAAGACATTTATCAATATAGCTATTCAAAGCTTCAACCTTCACCCTTCCCACAAAAGGTTCGGATACACCCCTGTTAGAAATTGTGCACTAGTCAAACATTTAATCTGCAAATTTCGCTTTATGTTTTTATCTAACATTGTCATTATCGTTTCCCTTAATCTCAGAATTCCTCGAAGTGAAATACTTTTCATTATCTAAAATAATGATTTTTACCATTGTCAAAGTGTATCCGTCACAGTTGACGACAGCATCTTGCTATACGAAAGGGTTTTGGGCTTGAGAGCATTTGGTAAAGACCATTCCTCCTCAATTCCAATATCGTACTGTTAGGAGAACTGTATTGACGAGCCAGACTCCTTGTTGACATTCCAACCTGATTTATTGCTCCTCTGCCCTCTGTGCAGTAAATGCACGTGGTCTTCCACTTTTTGGTAGAGTCAGACATGGTAGTCCCTGCTCGCACTCCGCTATCGATCGATAAATAGTTCTGAGTGAAATGTTTTGCATTCTGGAATATTTGACATAGTTCAGCTTTTATATCTGCCCAACCAACTTATTTCTAATTTATACGATATCTTAAAGCGAAAACTTCAAAATAATTTATTAAATGTCAACTGTTAGTAAATTAAGTGAACAAATTTTTGTTTCCAAAGGCAACTTAAGATCATTTTGTATTTGTTAAAATTAAAGCCAATGAATTTTGTGTCAAAACTAAACTCACGAGGTAGGATTCAGCAGCTATTTTATTTGTTTGAAGGTGAATTGGAAATATACTCAGTGACAGTAAATCAAAGGGCAATAAAAAAAATATTTGTGCTGCTCAGCTCTCAGAAACTGCTTTCTTCAGAAAAACTAAGAGATAACATTTTAACAAAGGTAAACAAAAACAAAGATAAAACATTGCCATTTTTCTCACAGCCTGCTTCAAATATAGTCATTATATTGCCAAAGGTCAAGTTGGAGAAAGGATTTCTAATGTCACCCCGTATATTATACGCGTACATCTTGGCGGGGACATGCGATAGGGGCCGCTACCATCTACCATTTTCGTACTTGGCTATAAGTGTTTTTTCTCGTTTTTGAACTTAAAGTGAATAACCAAGAGTTTGAATATAATCCAATTAGTGTAGCTTTTCTGAAAAATGACAATCACGTTAAAATTCAAATTTTAGAAGCTGGTGGAAAGTATGCAGCGTTGCCAGATGGTCGACTATACGTGGCTGATGCAGGACCTGCGGATGGATATAGAAGCTACGCTTGCAGAACTGTTCACAGACTTACAGGTAACTATTTGGATAATATCAACGCTTGCATTTTTGATAAAGAGATAATGAAATAAGCCTCACCGTACTTACTACATCCGGATGCCGCTGTGACGATCGCGTTCAGTGGATGTGCCATTTCAATATATCTACCCCCGCATAACATCAGTTGTGTGGCTGATCAGCTCTTTCTGTCGCAGACGTTTCGATTACAAAACGCTTTGTGTGCAAGAATATCGCTTGGCATTGTTCCGCTAACAGGACAGAACGGACAGGCCGATAGTCAGATGTATGTAGAAATAGGGTAGACTAATATGATTGTGAATATTCAGGAACAATTCGGACACACTGGAAATACGGAATGGACTCTGTTTGCTCAAAAACTTTCATTTTTCAAAATGTCTCATTTCGTTAAGTGACACAAGGTACCTCGAACTGCTTCGTAGTGCGGTCGTCGTTGTGGTATATGTTGTTTTGAGTAAAATTATTAGGAAGGCCTTGGTATGCAATCATAGGATCCAAACCATGTAGCTGCAAGTAGCAAGTACCAAACAGACGTTAGGTTGTGTTGAGTTATAGTAAAAAATGTCACCACAGGGTGAGGTCACAGTCTTTATAAAAACCTGTAAAACTCTTGCTTAATTTTAACTGGGCATCGCCTAAATCTTGAATATACACTGAGAACCAAATTGAAAGGTCAGGATTGCCACAAACTCTGCAAAATTGCATCATTGGTTCGCTTGGCAAGACCGCATCTCATACATTCCAAGGCAAGGTTTCCACCTCCATGACAATAGATGATCGATTTTGGTCAGTACCCATAGGCGCTCATTGAAGAGTGTCGTTCTGCTTCGAAATGGCTTTCACCTACGTACACGCAGGCAGTGATAATTTGTATTGCGTAATGGTATTTGTTACATTTTTCACATTTTATCACCATCGGTGGAAATCAAAAATAATTCTAAAATAAATTGAAACACTACAGTATATTCAGATAAGAGATAGACCGGATGTAAACAAAAGGTTCGGGTGATTTTCACGCTAACGCCGCCGTCTCGACGTAAAACAGGAGCCCTCATTGGTCAATTCGCAATTAAATGCCTATGCCGAGCGGCAGAGCAGTCGTATCAAGGTAGAGTCACATTCAGGTTCAGACGTGTTACGTATGTCGTGTGCATCATTGCAATTTGATATTTCTTTGGACGTTTCGGCATATCAAAAATACGCCATTGACGAAATGGCAGCAAGTCAAAATAAAACTGTGCTCCGTTTACCTCCATACCATTGCGAGCTCAATCCCATTGAGCTCATATGGGCAGAGGTTAAAAATTATATAGCTAAGCACAATACAACTTTTAAATTTTGTGACCTCAAAGGACTTTTCAAAGAAGCACTAGAATTAATAACAGCGCAAAAATGGGAAAACTGTATTAAGCACGTGAAAGACAAAGTTGAAAAGAGAATGTGGGAACTGGACAATATTTTAGAGGAACAAGTCGAGCCATTCATTATTGACGTTGGTGCTTCAGGCAGTAGCGATGATGAAAGCTCATCAAGCTCATGTTTCCAATAAAAGATGTCGTTCATCAAATTCGGTAAGTTATAAGTAATTATAAAGCTACTGTATTTTTTAATTAATTATTGACATTTTTGAACCCATTTTGGCAAAACCTATTCAAGAATCTACTTTCTGACAATGTTCAACCATGCAGATTTTTTTACATTTTGAACGTTTTAATTTGGTTACATATTTACCTAGAAATTAAAAAATATACTAATCAATATTCTAAAAGCAATTTTAAGAGATATACGATTATTTTTAATTTAGGCTAATTTAAACGCCATTTTGAGATTATATTCGACTGTATTTCACCAAACATCAGGCGGCATCCGAAGCTGGAAATCGAAGCGAAAATTTTGAAACCCTTATGTATATTTACATCATTATATATTTCTTACCCCACCCCCACATGATCCTATATCCATCACCAATCGTATACACATCGAATTGTGCTAATTTACTACAAAGTTACGCAAAGCAGCATCTACTATCTAAAATATGTACTGCGTGACTCTTAATACGTCACTGCCGAATGTTACAGCGTTCGATGATCACGTGGTCTTGTTTATGTCCGGTCTATCTCTTATCTGAATATACTGTAAGTAGTATCAAAATTGAAATAAATAATTCTAATCAAAATGAAAATAAAATATTAAATTAAATGTTCGAGCAGACCTCTTCCTTGGGGTTAACAGTGACATAGAAGAATGTGAGAATATTTTCTGGTGTAACATATTCTCTTCTGCATCACCGTCGCTATGCAATATGGTGATGAATTTCGCCCTTCAGCCGGCTTCCATCTCTTTCTAACATGTGTTGACACATACTTCTCACGCTTCTGTCTCATTCACATTGAACTCAAGCAGTCAGACAAATTTGGTTTTCCCTGTATAAGGTTGAAGGTGCAGCTTTCAGAACAAAAAATAGCTATCGGTATATTCTATCGACCCCCACATTGCTCTGTTATAAAAGCGTTAATACATTTGCTGACATGTTACCTGCAATATTAGCTAAATTTGATAATATCATCCTTGCAGGAAATATTGATGTTAATTTGCTTTCAGTTTGTAACAACTTGACTAAATGCCTCGCTTCGAACAAGTAATATCTGAATCGACTAGGCTAACCGAATCAACACTCAGTCTCATAGATTCTATCTATTTGAGCAATCCTGAAAGTTATCTTAGGAGTGGCACCATTATTGCGGATATCTTACTGATTACTTTTTAATCTTCTGTGATATATATTACAATTTCTAAAAATGAACAGAAATTTGCAACATTCAGTAATTTCCGTAATTTAAATCAAAAGCATTTGAACATCTCAAGAGTATTCCATAGTGGCATGTTATAACTGTAGATGATATTGAAGGTAAAATAAACAGACAATATTTTGTGTTAATGTTCATTGTCCAAAAAAAGATTAAACTTGAATTCAAGCAAAGAGCTGAGACTTTGTCAATGTTCAAACGTGATCGTTCAGCCGCCTCTTGGCATCAGTATACATATTCCAGAACTCGTGCATTAACACTAATGTCGAATGGAAAAAGAGATTATGTATGTACAAGCTTTAATGCGATCCAGAAAGATCCTATGATTCCAGATCCGCATAAAATAAATGAATCGTTCATTTCAGTTTCTGAGAACAGTATTGCTGATAAAATTGCATACTACCGAGCTAATAAAAACCAATTTAGTAAAGTGAATATTGACAGCATTATTAAAATTATTCATAAAATAAAATCAAATTCTAGCGGTTCAGATGAAATAGTATTGCATATGGTACCATTCTGTGTATCTGAAATTGATGTATGCTTATAGTTAACTATTGGTTAAAGATGGAATATTTCCCAGTTTCAGCGGTAACACAGTATGCTTCCGGTGCCTAAGTATTCTGATCATACAAACTGTATAAGTAAGACCGATCAGCTTACTGCCTATTTTCTCAAAAGTATTTTTACGCGTTGTTTACGAGCAGCTTTGCGTCACTTATATTCTAGCAAAATTATTCCATCTAACCAATCTGGTTTTCGTAAAGGTCATAACACAGCTCCATTACTCTGTGATTCAACACACAATATAATAATGGCACTTGATAACCAAAACTCAGAAGCTCTTATACTTCTTGATGTCACTAAAGCATTTGACACAATTAATAATTAACTTCTTGTGTCAAAATGCACTTATTATGGATTTTCTGACAAAGCTCTTTCGTTTAAAATCGGCTTAAAAAATGTCGTCTAAATGAACAGTACTCTACCACACAAAAAATTTGTTCTGCTGTACCACAGGGACCTGTCATAGGGCCCCTGTTATTTTCATTATATATCTCGGATTTAGTTACAGAGGTAAAATCATGCAGCATGCAGGTTTTTGTGCACGATACACATGTTTTCTATTAATTTCGAAGTAATGACTTTTCACCGTCCTGCCTAAATTGAATAGAATAGTAGTGGTCATAATCTCCGTTTGAACCCTTTAAAGACAAATATTTTAGTCTAAAACAAAAAAATGACAAATATGAATTTAAAATGTAATAAAATAATTAAATATATTAAAAATTTCTTGAACAAGTATACTATCTAATTTCTCAGCGCTACGCCGTTCTCAGAGTTTTATTTGCAAATAAAGCTGTATTTCATAAATCTCCGAGAAGGCAACAGTGCGAAACTTTCTTATTTTTAAAAAAGCTTATTACTTATTTGTTTTCTACCTCTGTTTAGATGGTATACCGATCGTGTTCAAAGTATGGTGAATGCATAGTGCTGGCCCGTAAATGATCTCAGAAAATATGATCATATATCGAAATCCATTAATGATCTTAACTTGATGACAATTGATAACATATATAAATACAAAGTTTGACCTCTCTGTCACATTGGGCAAACAAATGCATAGCTAGAGAAATATGCATGGCATTAATAATGAATAAATGAAAGAAACTACTTGTTCAGCTGCGAAATATTTCGTAACATTATGTTTTCTTCATGCCTGTATACTAATTATGCTTCATTATAGCCATTGTTATATACATATAATGATTTTCACCAATTTGCTAGTTTTTTTTATACATCTCGTAATGTTGAGGGGTTAGGTGGTAGAATAGATATAGTATCCGAATCTTGCGTCCTTGAATGTTATTACAAATAAATAGTTATTTATTATTCAAGCGAAAAAGTACCTATAAATTTTAGCTTGAGGTACAAAAAACCGAAAGCCAAAATCTAGTATTTTTCTCGTGTAAATAATACACATTTTTTTCTTTGACGGGAAGAACCACGATTTAATATTGAAAAATTATATTAAATACAATATTTAAGTCAGAAAATTATCGATGTGAAATTTGAATTTTGAAATAAGTAGGCTATGTTGTACTTATAGCGACAATTAGACCTGCGTTACTAAGGAAACTTTTAAAGTAATCAAATAGCTGTTAATTTAATTTTGTGATTTGATTTAGAAGTTGTGAACTTAGTGGTTGTTTGAAAGTTATTTTTAATACTACAAAGTAAAAAATGTCTGATTCTGAGTTCTTTTACTACACCGGAATTAGTAGAAGTAGCGTCACAAAAATTATTGCTTGCTAAATATGCGTTTGTACAATATCGGGCAAAAAAGTACTCATTTTTTTCGCCGGAAAAAAGTAATCTCATTAAAAGTGACATTTTGTTATCTGTCAATAGAGATAAAATGTCAAGCTTTTTTCCCGTCATAGAAAAAAAGACATTATTATTATACGATGGAATTTCCAATTTTTCCTTTTAATTATCCATGTTGTCTGGCCTATAAATGAACCACATGTACAGGCTTGAGTTTTATTACCGTTTCGGTCACCTCGGTGGCCTTTTTCGAACAACGAATCAGAAATTGGACAGTGAGCATATATTTAATATTTATCTGTCTACCAAATGGCAGTTTTATTTTCGCCGCTAGTATTCCTACACCATGCCGAGATCGAGCGAAACCTTCATTACAGTTATTTTAAAATGGCATGCTACCCTCGCTCATCACTCTAAAAATGACAAAAGCGACCTCGAAAACGCAAAAACCCACCCAGAACTGATGTCGCACATACCTGTCAACTGTTATGCAATCTTCCACTACTGATGTTTCGTGTGCATTGGGCATGGCCAGAAATGCAAGAAATAGTACATCGAAACTTCCAGTTACCCTTTTAAAAGCAGACCTCGCCTGTAGCGCAAAGCCTTCATCGTCCGCTATTGGCCCCACCAGTCCTCATCGTATTGTGCATTTGCAAAAAATCTTAACGGGGCTCCTACAATCACGAGCACCATCTGCTGAGGTAACGGGGGGGGTGAAAAGGAAACGATTGTGGGCTGGTCTTAGACGGTGGTCGCCGCTACTTTAAAAGAGGAAAGGATGACAGCGGTTGCTACCAAGGTAAAGTTTTATAATAACCGAGTCGAATTTCGATTAGCGATCTAGCCTGTAAATCGATTCATATTTTGGTACTCAGCTAGTGGTCATTTAGTATTGTGCTACCCTTGTTACTGTTCGTTGATATTGTGTTGTTGAATTGTTGTGGTACTCTTGTTGGTGTGATTGTTCTTGAGTGAATTTTTTTTTATCAAGGTTGATACTGGACAATAAAAGGTCATATGCGACAATTTTAATTACCAATTCAGTGAGTTTAATTTATGATGAGGACAACAATAGTGTGGATCAGTTCAACTCTATAATCGCAAAATACATTGGGGTAAGCGAATAAATTATTGCAAGAAGAGGTCATACCATGTAAGATGTGCTGCAGTTGTAGTGAGCCACAATACCGAGCGGCCTGTCGATGCAGTCCAAATACATTTGCGTTCTAAGCTTAGTCCAACCTCGCTTATCACTAAGATGGAACAAAGACTCAAACGCAAGAATCTTGGAAAGAAACTCAGACCAAAAAAGTTGATATCAAAATAACTAACAATTCGGTCAGCAATTCCAAAGAAAATATATAATAGTTTTATGGCGAATTCTGTCAAAAACCTGACATGAACGACATTGATTTGGAGGTTGCTAAGCAAGCATTTTTAGGGAAACTCAGAAAAAGTGACGACGAGATTTTGCATATCGAACAAGTCACAGGACTGTGCTTTGTGGCGTCTTCAACGGAGGATAAGGTTGACAGCGTCTCGATTTGGTAAGGTTTGTAGAAGAAGGCAGACAACAAGGTGTATAGTTCTAGTAAACTCCATCATATATCCAACAGAGTTTTCTAGTACGGCAATAAAAAAGGCAATACAAAAATCATTGGACACGGCAGTTCAATCTTGTGGTTTGTTTATGGATCGCACACATCCATTTCTGGCAGCATCACCTCCATTTACCTATTACAGTAGACAATACATGTACTTAATCCAGATAAAGCCTACCTGTTTATTGCTTTGCAAAAACTACCTAACTGTTTCCTCTTATTTTGACGGCATAAGATATTTTTATGACCCTCGTTCAATTGTTACCATCTATAGTCAACGCCAAACAAAGTGGCGTGCACGTCATCAAGGTGGGTGTGTTGAAAAATTTACATTGTTGCCAAACTTTTTGTAAAATAATAAAATTTATTATTTACATATCTAGGTTTATAAGCAATATTAACCTCAAATGAGAACAAAAATAATAGTATAATAAAATTATAGATCTGTACTTGCATAATCATTAAGTATGACAATTATTGATCAGATGACACTATGAAACTACCATATTTAATTGATAGCTTAAAGGTACTGAATAAAAATCCAAATGGGGTGCTCCAAATTTTATGCATGGTATTTATTTTACAGAATTCATACAGAAAAATGCATTCTAAAATTAGGTAAGCTGCTGGTGTAAGCTTTTTCTGTACAATAAAGTTAGTCGGAGTTTCTTTCTTCAGCGCTGTCTGAATCTGAATCTTCATCACTCTCAAAGTTGATTATTAAAGGTTCGATGTCTGGTCGATCAAAAATTCGTTCTCTTTCATACCACTATTTTTCCACATGTCTGGGGTAACCGTTTGTAGAGCCTCGTTCCACATATCCAAACAGTCTTTTTCACTGTTACCATCTCTACCAATATGTCTGTTATAGTAACCTTTTGCTATGCCCCAAATTAACTCAATAGGGTTAAATATACAATGGTAAGGAGGCAGACGAAGAACTTTGTGCCCATGTTGTTCCGCCAATTCATCAATCACGTATATTTTAGGTGGTTTGTTTCTAAAAAAGCAGTTATTTTAAGAATAGGAATAAACAAAAGAAATATAAACTGTCGACCAAAATATATATAATTAAGAAGCATTATGTACCGAGCAACAATACTCAATAGCTCTGTTTTAAACATTGTGTTTAAAAATGGTATGTTTTGATTTGTCAACCAGTCTTGGATATTTTTTTTTGTCCATGCATTGTTGGGCACTTTGTTCAATATCATGCTGTGATAAGGGGCGTTATCCAGTATAATCATAGATGGACTCTCCAATTTTTCTAATAACTGATGTTGAAACCATTTCAAAAAATTGCCCTGGTTCATCTCTCCATGGTAATCGCTCAATTTTGTTTTCGAAGAAAATATCGCTTCACTACCCTCAATAAACCCATTTTCATTTCCAGCATGTAATATAATGTATCTAAAATATATTAGTTTTAAATTTTATAGTGCAAATTGTGTAAAAGTACATACCTTTTACCATCTGTTTTAATAGCTTTCTCGCTTTTTCGGTTTCCATTTTGCCAAGAGCGACCTATGGTCCCATTTTGAAATATCCAAGTTTCATCGAGGAAGACAAACTGGTATAAGGCCTCAACCTTGGCTTGATTGTATTGCCTTAGAAATTCCACCCTTTTCAAAGCTATACTTGGTAGTTCCATGAGCCCTCGTCGCGGATTGTCCTTAAGCCACTTAAATCCAAGATCTCTAAGCAACCGCCTTAAAGACGTGGCACTACCATCAAATAATGCCCTATCTCTTAATCGAGACCATAAAGTTTGTATCGTAACTTGTTCTTCTGAAACCATGTGTAATATGACATTATAATTTAGTTAACAAATTAATGCAAATTTCTGATAAGTTATTATAATAAGATCTTACTTTTGTGATACATATTATAGATCACTTCTCGAATGGCACTTGTATCCAATGTCGCTGTGTTGGTTACACGTTTAATATAACTCCGCTTTTTCTTGGGCGATTCTAAATTTGCATCACTTTTCACACCCTCGGAAATACGACTAACTGTCCTTAAACTAATTTTTAAAGCAGCAGCAACACGCTACAAAAAATGAAATAAAATTTCACTATTATTAATATACATTACATATAATTATTAGTAACCTACCTCTTGAACAGCATTTAAAGGCAACAAAGGCCCGTTGTTGTCCCTTTCTTGCTCAAAGTAGTGCATTAACGAGGCCACGAGTTCCTTACACCGACTATTTAACTGTTTGGGCATCTTTATATACCAAAATTGCCTTTATCTACTCGTAAAATGAATAATTTTGTTTTGAAACAAACAGTTGTTGATTTACAGTATGCGGGGCCAAAGGATTTATAAAGATTTGAAATGCCACAAATTGATTCAGTGTCAAAATTAATACAAATGTCAGTTCCCAGTTTAAATAAGTTTCAAGGTGACAATGTGTCAACGCTGCGAAATCGGTTTAGTGCGTTTACATGTCGATAAGTGATTGGAGCGTTTGCAAAACATTTTATTTCGCATAATGCGTCTAAATTTATCAGAAAGCAACTTATGTGATATTTTAATAACAATGTTTATATGACTATTAACCATAATAAGAGAGTAATGACCATTTTACAATTTATATATCACATTAATATGAAACTGCAATAGAGCAATTGTTTGTGATAGAAACCTAGGCATTAGGTCGGGGAATTTTTATCGTGATGACGTGCACGCCACTTTGTTTGGCGTTGACTATACTACACAACCCTTGTAAACATAATTGTGTTTATTGACATCAATAAACGAATTAGAATTTGAGTTCTTCAATTTATTTTAGGCAAGATATAAAATTATTTGAATACATTTTTTTTTAGTCGGAACGCACCGTCGCGTCGCTTGGACTGGCAGGACGAAACAGTAGATGAATTTTGCCCAAAAACCGATTTGCACTTACAGCTTACTTTTTATTATTTCCAAATGAAACTCTTGCAGCGTGCTAAAAACAAAGTCCACAGGGTTCCAGCGATCCACTTTTTCGATTTTATCCACTAGGATCTTTTTAAAATATCACATGAGCACAAATAGTAAGCATTTTAACCCACCCATAATTCTTGTGCAAAGACAAAATTATGTAAAAAGCTCTGATAGCACTCTAGGCAATTATGGCCTGCTTATATCCAGAACAACATCACAAACTGCAAAACACAATGGATACATTTCACGGGTTATGAAATTCAAATGAAGATGCAGGTATAAAATCTACCAAATGATCGTTCTCAAAAACATATTTCCTTGACATATCGATAATTTTAAAGTTCCACGCTAAATTCCCCTATACTTGACTTGAGTGATATCCGAATTTATTCTTCCCTACTGTCGGTAGTTGCAGATCTGTTGGCTGTTGGTGTCAAACCTATAGAGCAGGTACCGATTTTTTGAAATCGTGAGCACATTATTCGTCGGATTTTCGATACTTAAATTTCCTGTAATCACTGGGATTATAAGCTTCTTAGTAATAGAACGTGTTTCACTGATTTCAACCCCCCTTTTTAAGCAGTACAATTTTTTTATGTTAATGATTAGGAACCCCTGAAACGTCAAAAACAGAGTTTCAGCAATTGTTCCTTTTTCTTTTTTGCCTATAGCACCGTTGCTACTGGACTAAAACTACAAAGCTTTGGCATACTAGTAACCGCGTGTGGAAATTTCATAAAAATCCGAGCGGTAATTTCCCAGTTGATGATGAGTGATACAGTTATTCTTGATGTAGATGTCATATGACTTAAAAAAACATAACATCTCATTTTAGAAATTTTTCGCGATTACAATACTTCCTCGCCAATGACGTGGGAAGTAAACGGCTTTAAAATCGAGGAGTATTAGCGGTCGCGATTATGAGTACCTATTTGCAGAACGATTTATCTACGCGATATTATATGAAATAGGGCCACCAAATTATCTGAATACGTCCTTTCTTAGTCCGTAGATTGCGCCGCAACGCTTGGTTTGGCAGCACGAAACAGTAGACAAAATTCGTCCAAAATACGATTTGTAGCGGTTTGCGCGCTTCGAAATTGACAATTTATTTTTTTATATGTCTGGATGAAATTTGACAGAGTGCTGAAAACAAAACCCCACAGGGTGCTATACAGCCACTTTTTCATTTTTTTTTTCACTAGGTTCGTTTTAAAAAAATCGCGAAGTTGAACAGAAAAGGTGCGCACTTCAACCCATCGTAAAACTTGTGCAAAAACATCTTCTCAACATACTGTATGAATTTCACTCAAAAATATTGAAAAATGGAGTGTTGAAACTCACTGCGTCGGAGCCGCCTTAAGAATAACTCTTCTTAAACTTCAGGTGCTTAGCTGTCTGGTAGGTTCATGACGTGCCTAAAGGCGTTTAATAAATACATCATACAGCTGTTTTGTACGTTTTTCCTCAAAGTAACCTTCCTATCGCTTTATAATCTACCTAAATTGGAAATTGCTTCCCTTGCATGTTTGGCTATATTTTACGGAAACCTTCCACTCGATAGTGTTACGGCACAACTCCGTCGTCATGATGTCGAAAACAGGACCGTAATCAGCAAAAATGAGCGTAATCGAGAAGATGCTATATTTTTGTTCTTGCTTTCATGCTAAAGGATTCCGTTTAGAATATAGTCCATAGTACATATATGGAAAAATTGACAAGAATGAAATTTCTAGCCGGAGCACTCATTCCTGTAGAAATATTGGCGACGCAAATTTGTTACAAAGTCAGAAAGTAGAACACCCGCGTTGACGATGTGAGATGAACAGGAAAACCCTTCAATTACGACAAATATCTTGCGACGAGAGAGAAAGTCAGCCACCCATCTGCAAAGCTGCTTCTCTAGAAGGCCATAGAATGGAAGTTTGCATAAGAGGACAGCTGATCGCACACTTTCGTGATATCAAAAGCAACGACATGAGCCTCATCATAAGACTGGATGCATTTACTCTTTTACTTTTGCCTGCATGTTAGTTCCCGCATAGTGAAGGGAACCCTTTGAATCGACGGTACTCAGGCGTTGGGGGGGACGTCCATAGTGGAGTTGGCAGCAAATTTTGCGACCTGGGCAAGTTTCTGCTGCCGCAGCGGGTTCTGACCGAAGCCTAACCTCCACAACACCGTGGTCTGAGTTATCCAGGGGGGACAAGACAGCAGTGCTGTACGCGACAGGATGTGTGGTCAGAAAGAGATCCAGCAGGCTACTGGCGGGAAAAAAGTAAGGCCGTCACCAGCTTGGTAAAAACGAACTTCACGACATGCTGCATCGGATTTGTTCGGGCCCAACCAAAGGTCATTATGGGCATTGAAATCGCTGAGAACTACCTCTGAAGCGAGGTGATGGATGTTCAGGAAGTCGATCTTTACAGAGAGGAATTCAAGTAAGTCATCCCAGTTATGGTCTGAGGGAGAGCTGTAAAGACAGCAAGTAAGTTTATGGAATGTTTGAATGTTTTGGAGTTGAGGCGAAGCCACAGAATATCCTTCCGGTCTGATTCCAAAGAAACATCTCTGCTGCGGACAAAATCGACAATTCTCCCGTACTTGCTCAGATTGGAGTGTACCTCGTAATTTGAGAAGCTAAAATGATCAATAATTTTTGTCTCCGCCAAGAAAAGCATGGCGGGATGATTAGATTACAGGTAGTGATGAACAACATCAATGTTGCTGTTAATCTCATATTTGTGAGACAAATTTTCTCTTCGATTTTGTTCTCTTTGACTTTTTTACTTGTGGAGGAAGTATACGCGGTGCAAGGCCCCAGCTTTAGGGACACTCTGTATGGCCAGCATTTCAGAAGCGCGATGGACTTGCGGGAAAAAAGTCGTCTGCGTTGAGGATCAAACAGTAATCGAGGCTTATGTATGATATATACAGTTTCTACTCCATTGTCTCATTTTTCACACAACTCTTTCGAAAACCATTTCTGGTTCCGGACCTGCCCAGAAACTTCCTGGCATCTGAGCCGTTGGAAATTTCGCTTACTTGGCGCCAGCTGGTGCATGTCTATCGCAGGAAGGTATCGATATAAATACCTGTTCAACAGGGATTTCGCTCGACTCAGACAAGCCATCTGGTTGCCAGCGATTCCAAGTGACTTTTGCTTCTTTTTGTTTCTTTGCTAGTTCGAAGTGCGATGTGAACTGGGGGAAGCCTTCGATTCAAACAGGCAGACGTACAAATATATTGGGCGATAGCGTAAAACAGGTGTTTACGTATAAAAGCTGAAAATTATTGTCTTCAGAGGAGATATCTTTACTAGCTCCCTTTGACTATATTATGTTTTTTTAATAAAAGGGTTGTTGTTGTTGAAGATTTATTTAGCATTAATGCTACAATGTTAATTTTGTATAATGATTCGGTTACATACTTTTCTTCAATCCATTTTCTGTAATTAAAACTATAAAAGTTTTGCAATATGACTTAACAATGGTCGAAGGAGGCTGCATGTTATTGCTTGTTGAGACATGTCCATGAGTGCATAGTAGCCGACTGCAGCACGTCGGTTGATTAAGTTGTTCATCCGTATTGACAGTGTAAAGTGCGGCCTATGGCATCATGGTCACGTAGTGTGATTAGGGTAGTTTTACGGTACAACTTTACGCGTGGTTTAAGCACAGACCAGTGCTTAGAAGAAATAACGCTTGCATTAAAGGGTGATTGTCCTCATTGTGGGACTATATTCAGGTGGTATCGAGAATTAAAAATGGGCAATTGCACTCTGGAGGGCGCTGAGAGGGAAGGAAGGCCGCGAACGTCAGTAAATGAGGAAAACATTACTGCTGTGAGGAAAATAGAGCAGACCTTTCACTTTCATGCACCAACAATTGATTCAATTGTGCACGACCATTTACACGTAAGGAAACTTTGTTTTGTCTGGCTACCGCATAGTCTGACGGAAGAGCAGAAGACTCGTCTTACGACTTGGTGCCGAAAGATGCTGCAAATGTTTGATAAGGAGCAATCTCGGTATGTAAACAGCATTGTGACAGGTGACGAGACTTGGCTCTATTATTACAATATGCCGACCAAGGCTTAAAACAAAGTTTGGGTCTTTGATGATGAGGACACACCCGCAGCTGTCAGAAAATCCCGATCTGTTAAGAAAAAAATGATAGCTGTATTTTTCAAATCAAGCGGGACTGTGGAGTGCGTCATTTTGGACAGACACACAGAAGATAGTCACAGTTAAGTGGTCCACGGAATAGTGCCTGTCTAAAGTCATAGAGTCTATGAAGAACCAGCGGCCAAAGTGAATAATGTAGGTACCTCCGCCATCATGACAATGCTTCAGCTCACCTCGCCAAAGCCTGCACCGAGTGTTTGATCACTACTGGCCTGAAACTTATTGAGCACCCTCGTTACGGACCAGATCTTGCTCCCTGAGACTTTGCACTGTAGACGCATGTGAAAATGAAGCTAAAAGTAAAACGGTTTTCTAGCGATGAGAACATTCTGAGGGCATTCCCGCATTCCCAGGTGAAACTTGGCACAGCTGGCTTAACGACTGGTTTTGTCGGATGGATAAGTGTATTGAATGTGGTGGAAATTACTTTGAACGAAGTCAATAAATAAAGTTGTATTGCAAAGCTTTTATAGTATCCTTTGTAAGGTGTATTGATAAATGCGTTCATCTAGAGCACGAGAGTTATAGTTTAAAAAACTTGGACAGGAGAATATTTCATCGTACATGTATACCAAATATACACACACTTAAATACAAAATGAATGGACAATATTAATTTTTCCTTCTGGAATGCAATAGCTGTCACAACCTCAGACGTTCACCTGAATGATGAGAGGCCATATTTGATGCCAGTAACCGCAGGAGTCATGTATTCACCTTAAGGCTCCCCAGAACCCCAATATATACCTAACATATATAAAACGTGCATTCGTAGTTCTCGCATAACTCATCTGAGCATATGAAAGTAAAGTAATTATAGAAAGGAATTGCAACTCGTTTTTTAAAAAAGCTTTTTAGATAAAAATATGTCGAATTAAAAATTGTACATTCTTGTACCTTCTGTGGTTAAAGAAAAAAGCATGATATATGAAAAAGGGAAAAGCAATCTCGAGACTATCAATTTCTCTAGGATTTGCCTTTTTTTATATGCTGTATCTTCAAAATATAGAATATCTTGTAAAAACGCCTTCTAAGCACTGTAGTTAATATTGGCTGCCTAGGGCATTTTTCCTCCACCTGCGCTAAACACAGTCAGCGGCCTCTAGTGGTGATAGGTCTAGGAATGTGTTCAGTGCTAGGGACAATTGGCGCAGTTAATTTTATCTTTGGTCATGGGGGCATTCAAGGGACTTCTTAATTCTTAATCAGAATATTTTTTAGTCCGCAAGACCATCAGATGATGGTATAGAACATGTCAGAAAATAGAAACTACAGTAAAAGTTGTAAAATAGACGGTAAGATAGAGTAACACAAATAATATAAAATAAAGAACACATAGGTAAACAACAAATTAAAAACAAACTCAAAATCGCGGAAAATTACATTTACACAAGCATGAATAAGTTACGCAAAAGTTTATACAGGTGAAATCAAATTTGCCTGACGACTCAAGTTTAATGTGTATGAAAGAGAAGCGCGAGAAGTGTGTATCAACACATGTTAGAAAGAGATAGAAGCCGACTGAAGAGCGAAGGTCATCACCACATTGTTTAGCAGTAGTGCAATCTGCCGTGTTGCCAATATGTTACACCAAAAAAATATTCGCACAGGCTGCTACATTTTCGTTTTCATTTTGACTAGAATTATTTATTTCAATTTTCACTTGGTGTTTTTATTTTGATTTCCAACATGAGTTCTTGTTACATTTTACGACATCGCGCTACGGTCGAAAATGTAACAAATAACGTTACGCAATATGAATTATCACCGCCTGCGTGTACACAGGTGAAAGCCCTTTCGAAGCAGGACTACACTCTGCCATTAGAGCTAGATGGGTACTGACCAAAAATGCGGTGTTGTCAAACGACCCAATGATGCAATGTTGCAGAATTTGTGGCGATCCTGACCTTTCATTTCGACACAAACAGGAGCGCCCTTAGGACCAATCGGGAATCAATCCTGAACAGATCCGTCACAATTGACAATTTGGGCGTAAAGAATAAGATAACGCATATTTTCAATATACATATTAATTCGAGGAAATGCTTCGCTATCCAGGCGGCTTCTATCTCTTTGTAACATAATTATATGTCTCTACACATATCTCTCTTGTACATATTGAACTCAAGCCGTCAGACAAACTTGGCGCTCAGAAGCATAAAGGTAAACTGTTGAGGAAAGAGTTACCAAAGGAACAAACACATCTTACAAAAAAACTAATTATTGACCAGATATTGTGTCCTTAAAATACTGATTCGTAGAGTAGTAAGCCTTCTGCTTTAGCAAAGTCTTTTCTTAAATGATCCCAATGGCAATCTAATCAACAATTTTAAGCCCATTAGTCTTGGGGTGCTTTTAGTGGATGACAATCTGTGTGAAGAAACGTGGAGAACAAGCGTTATTTATTGAATGAGTACATTATTTTTGTTTGTCTCTGTTCTATTGATGATTTTGCAAGAATCTTAGATTTAATTTCGTTGAACGCTTGTCCGAGGCTTCATACACAATTAGAATATTCCACCAGAAGACACCCAATGCAAGCGAAAGCCGTTCCCGCGCGAAAGCAAGTATTGCAACGGCGTCAACCACTTACAACTATAAATCTGTTGATCATCACATTGCGTTGCTTCCTTTTCTGAGAATGCGAAATCTTAGGATAATTACGAGGGAGGTTGGGGGTGATCTACCCGTTAAAGGTTGATGTCAGGTTCAAAGCAAGCAATCCGACGTGGTGCGGGGGCAGTGGGAGCAGCAACACCACCTCCGCGTCGCCTAGTTTTGTTGTTTCGCCCATCACAGTTCTTCTCCTTTGCTCAATGAAGGAAGCAAAAGAAACGGAACTGAAGACACGCACCTTGCCTGCGACGAAAATACACATCTCGGTACAATTATCAAGGTCGCGCTTGATACTGGCATAGCCACCTAGACCTAGTTGTTGATAACTGTGATTTTGGACATCCTCAAGGTCTTGTTGGAGATGCTAGTTGTTCACTTCACAGGTCTTATTTGTGATTTTAACGATATTATAATTCCTTTTGCTGTACTGAGATCAAATAAACTATTTACATAAATAAACATTATTTTGTTCCAGGTGAGGTGCAAACCAGCCCATACCCAGGCCGTGTGATCGTGACAGAACCGAAAGGCGTGACCCAACCGCGCATGGACAAACACCAAACGGGCGGCAACAATGGAGGAGGCGGGGCCAGAAGAGCGGCGTTGGGAGACGATGCGACGTTGCCATGCGCCGCCCACGGTCATCCGCCACCCACTTACCACTGGCGCAAGGAACCACAAAAGGAAGGAGGTGGCGGTGCCTCGGGAGAACCACAACCCGTCGATGGAGACAGGGTTGAAGTGGTGGCTGCCGGGGTTATCCGGATTACCAAGGTAATAATAAACTTCTATAGAATATTCTATAGTCACGGGGACGGTATCATCCAATAGCATAAAAGCAACTAAAAGGCTTGAATGAAAAAGCTCTCAATAGCCTGGTCCAGATCCCTGCTGCGAGATGATAAGGTCACAACCCTTGATTTGCGAATGAAGACTAATAGATCAAGTACCTTACCAAAAACAATCTGTATAAATTGTTTTTTTACAGATTCGCTTGGAAGATCGAGGCGTCTACATTTGCTATGCAAACAATTCTGCCGGAGAAGAAAGCATAAGAGTAACATTAGAAGTGACTGCTCCATTATCGGTCCATGTTCAACCTCAGGTACAAGTTGTGGATGTAGGAAAAGACGCTCACTTTCAATGCATCGTCAATGGTTTCCCTATTTCTCAGGTTAACTGGCTTCATAATGGTGAGTATAAAAATTTTTAAAACTGGCAGTCAAAAAATGTATATTCTAATGGATTCAAATGCCAATACTTCATTTGTCGAAGGTTTAGCTATAATTGATGATAGAGAAGTTTATTCCGCAAGATTATCAGATATAGTGATCTGCATTAGAGGATCTGGTAAGTCCGGCGTTAACTTCATTTAGAGTCATTTATGTTAGTTTTGGTAATCGAGTTCGACAAAAAGAGATTAAGGTGGTTTTCTTCCTATATGCTACACATTCCAACTACCAATACTACTACTTCTTTGTTCATTGTTTCCTTATATTACCAGGCAATCCTGTAGCTCCAGATTCCCGACTCCAGATGTCCACAGACCCTCCCCGACTGAACGTGAAGCAGCTGGTGAAGGAAGATAGAGGAATGTACCAATGTATAGCTGGAAATGGTTGGGACCAAGCACAAGCCGCTGCTGAATTGGCCATGGGTGACGCAGGTCCAGAGCTGGTCTACTGGTTTTCCGAACAGACACTGCAGCCTGGACCTACGGTGTCCTTGAAATGCGTGGCTGCTGGAAATCCTCCTCCAAGGTTTACTTGGACCCTGGACGGGTTTCCTATTCCTGATCATCCCAGGTTTCTTGTCGGTAAGTTAGACACCTCGACACGAGAAAATACATAATACAAGCAGGAAATAAACTTTAAATTTCACAGTGTGGATCTTCATCCTTCTTACAGGCGATGACCTTGAGGTCACCTAACAATTCCAGTTCGAGGTCAACTCAAATGTTTAAGGTTCATAAGACTAGTAGAAAAAAGGATAGGCATTGTGCATACACCTATAAATTTGATACTGATGTAAATGTATTCAAGGACTTCAAGGTCAAACCATCCCTATCAACTGGTAGCCCAGGCAGAGGACTTTCGGCATATTATGTGTTATACTAGCAAAGTGAGACCGCCATTCTCTTATAGACTTCAAGTCACAACATAAATTAATTAAATTAGATTCATGAATAGGATACATATCAAACTATATTTCTTAGGCCAATACGTCACCATCCAAGATGACGTCATCAGTCATGTGAACATCACAAACATTCAAGCAGAAGACGGAGGTGAATACACGTGCACAGCACATAACAGCGTGGGGAAAGTATCACATAGTGCTAGAGTGAATGTTTATGGACTGCCTTACATCAGGGAAATGCCGAAGATCATCGGAATTGCAGGCAAAAGCTTGGTTATTAAGGTAGGTTGAACAACAAAAATGATCCATATAGCTTGATTACGATTACAAAACAGTGTAAGTATAAAAAAAGTGCAAGACTATAGTCAAGTATAAAAAAAGACGAGACGAGCATAACAAATCGTACGTCACTGTTAAATCGGCGTCTTATATACCCCATTCGTAGTCCATTTATGCCCAGACAAAACACATCATGCCCAAAAGCGAGATTGTACAGGTCCGTATTTTTCCTCAATGGTCATGGAATAATCTAACAAAATAAATGATTATTTTTAGAGAAAGAAGTGCATATACTTTTCACAATTCTTTATTCGCTGGAAGTACTTGAATCATCGTCCGAATGGTTAATATTAATGTTATTACAGGGCTCAATTTGAATATCGATCATATTGTTCAGATCCAACATCTTTGTTTCGATTGTCTCTTGCAACCTTTCCAATGGTTTGCCGTCACTCTGTTGGCAGCTTCATAAAACAAATTTTTCACGTCACAATTTGAATGTTCTATTGTTTGAAGCCACATAGTTTTTTATATTTGCCCAAATCATTTCAATGGGATTTAATTCACAGTGATACGAGTAAGGGGGTAGCTTAAAATTGTCATATTTTGGTTTTTAGCCATTTCATCAATAACATTAAGATTATATTTATATTTGTACTGCCTGACTTGATCGATAAGTTGTGCTTTGACCACATTTTCATTGAAACTAACGTCTTTTGATAGGAGCCACTGTTGAATGTATGCCTTTCTTGTGGACATTGTGGGATTTTTTCTAGTTTTCTAGTGTGGTATGCAACATTATCAAGTACAGTGACGGTATTGTCGTCAAGCTTTGGGAGCGTTTCTGCAAATCATCGTTCAAATGAACTCCTGTCGATTTTTTCATGGTAGTCGGTCGTTTTATTTGACCCAAATACCCTTAGGTCAGTAGGCACAAAGCCATCTTCACTGCCAATGTGACACATATAAATATAATATTCAAGAAAACTAATAATACAAGCAGATTATCTAACAGGTATTGGTTCCAAGTCTACCAGATGTAGCTAAGTTTAGTGTAGCTAAGTTTTCAGCGTGGGCTAATAGATTCAGACTAGTTGACAGCATTTTTACAACACAAATGACGAATTGGTCAGATAATTGTAGAGTCAGCCCATACTTTAGGTTTTGTATGCCCTGCATTTATCCAGGTTTCATTCTTGCCCTGATCGCGGTATTTCTTAATTGATTTTAAATAATTTCTTCTTCATAATATTAATAAGAAGAATCTTATGGCTGTCCATCAAAATACTATTTCTGACCTGTTTTCTATACTCAAAATGAAGTTTTTTGAGTGAACTATAGAACGTGGACCTTTTGAAAGTAGTTAAGTCTTCATCACTGTTAACATTTGTCTATGGTGGGAAGTTCCTGCCTTTCAAAAAAATGATGGGCTTTGCATCTGATGGGATTCTGATCAAAGTTATCAACTGTATCCAACAGCTTCGTGTAATGCAGCCTCTTGTGTGGTGGGGGCAATTTTTTGTTTTTTGTATTCTCTAACAATGTTGAAAATTATCTTAGGACATAAGTCTGTTTTGTTCGCCACACGTTTTTCAATATTATGAATTTTCATTTCAGGATGCTCTAAAATTTCGCTCTTATAAACGTTAAGAACAATTTATTTTGCCTGAATATTCAAATGTCCCTTCTTGTCATGTTTTCGGGGAGGAGACATCACTGAAGAGGAAGCATGGCTGAAGGAAGCATTGGGAAAAATATTCTCAGTTTTATCCTGCACTTGTTCGTAGTTTTATGGCCGGATGACCAATAGCTATTGCAATGTTTAGGCGGCTGCCGCTTTGCCGCGCTGCATTTTTGTTGTGCCGGAGCGTAAATGGATTACGAATATGGTATAGTATGATAAGATCCATGCAGTGGTGTACGATGAAGTATTCCAAAAGATCAGTGGATTTGGTAACACTAGTACCCTCCTTAATGGAGTACTATTAATACTGAGGAGGATGCTCCCACATACGATGGACGAGAATATGCTCTAGAGTAACCAATCCATTTTATCAGTGTCCAGTAGCTGGTTACCCAATAGACTCAATAACGTGGGAACGTGAAGGGCAGCAACTGCCTGTCAATCGAAGGCAACGAGTGTACGCCAACGGTACATTGGTGGTGGAGCAGACCCAAAGGAGAGAGGATGCAGGTACTTATACCTGTCAGGCTAAGAACAGACAGAGGAATACGGCTAGAAGGGATGTGGAAGTACAAGTTAGAGGTATAACAACTCAATAAATATTGTTTAGATATTATACGATCAAATCAACCAACCAATCAAGAATCAAGCAATAAACAATCAAGCAGACAATCATGCAAAGATTATTTGTCTGATCGATTGATTTGTTGATTACTCGCAGCTTCATCATTTGATCACTTGACTAGACCAATTAAATCGGAGCAAGAGTCAAAGGCAAGCCTAGCTTAACTAGTGCATAGGATGAGAATAATAAAGCATCGACCAATCAAACAAAAGATGCTTAATTGTCGACCTCAATGATTGCTTGATTGCTGGCTTTTAGTAACATTACTCGAATTGATTAAACATTCAAGCAATTATCATATATTATTATTATGTGCCTACCCGATTCATTGTTGCTTATTCAATCGTTTCATCATTTAGTTTCATAGCTTGACTGATTAAAATTAAATAATCAAGCATCTGGCAATCGTGCCGATCTTGTTTGTTTCTCTACTTGATTAATTGTTTGGTTGCTCAATAGCGTCGTTGTTCAGTCACAGAACTTAATTTTCTGAACAAATGACTAATTAAGGTAATCAGACAAAGCTTGTATATTTGCTTACTCTATGTATTGCTTGATAGTCCTATAAGTTCATTATTTAGTCACATCGCTTAATTGATTGGGCAATCAAGCAATTAGATAATCGAGAATTTAATTGTCTACCTTCATCATCATCGTACACCAGGCCAATCAAACGACTAAGGTACCAATCAAGCAAGCTCTGACCAACTGCCATCTTGACCGATTTCTTCGTCACTCGATAGCTTTTTACCGTTTATTTATAAGATTTTATAATCGCATGATTGATTCACCACTTGATTGATTGATCGGCCTGAAAATTGTATTACTTGGTCTCCAAGAGTTTGAAATCTTGCTTATCTAATCATTTGAACGCTTGACTGATTGCTAATTATCTATTTAGTTGTTTCATTGTCATCTCACCGCACGGTTACCCCACCTGATCACCTAACTAATTCATAACTTGATTGATTGATCAATTGATTGGTTGATTACTTAGATGATTGGTTAACTCGTTGGATTGATTCCAGTGCCGCCGAAGATCTTACCAATGAACCCCATGACCGATCTTCTCCGCGAGGGTATGCGGGCTGCCATCACCTGTCAAATCATGGAAGGAGACCTACCGATCTCGTTTCGGTGGGAGCGAGATGGTCGTGCCGTGTCAAGCAGTCCAGCTTCAGGAACTGTTATCAGGCAAATTGACGAATTTGCGTCATCGCTAGTGATTGACAGGGTGTCAGCTGAACATACGGGAAACTACACCTGCGTAGCTACGAATGTTGCGGGGATCGAGAGATATGTCGTGCCTTTGACAGTTAATGGTGAGAAGAATCTACTTATCCTCAATATCGTCTTGTACGGTCGTTTTTGTCGTAATTGCGTGTTTAGACCTACAAGCTTTTGGGGGTTATAGATAGATAGATGTTTATTGAGTCAGAGAATGTACAATAATCCATAAAATTGATAAACAATGCATACACACATATAAATGACAATTACACCAAGCTTGACAATATACATTGTAACGCAGACATCAGATTAAAATACACACGAATATACAAACATGAGCGACATATTAAAAATATAAAAAATTAAAAACTGGAAAGAATCTAGGTAACAGAAACGTACATGTTAAAGTCGTTAACATTATATGGCGCTGTTTCTTTCGCAACTGATTTGACCTCTTTTTTGAAAAGCTCCAACGGCAGATCGCTAACACTCTCAGGAAGTTTATTGTAATATTTAACTCCAAGGGTTTTGGACACATTAATTCTGTTTATATAGACAACAGATAATACCCGAGCAGTGGACAACATGGTTGATTTTACCACTTTTCAAGAAAGGATACAAGAAAGATTGTAATAATTACAGAGGAATAACGCTGCTGTCTACAGTACTCAAGGCCTATGAACACATAATAAAGAAAAAACTAATAAGTTATTAGAGTCGACATTGTCTGAAACACAAAGTGGCTTCAGAAATGGAAGAAGTACTCAGGATCACATATTTACTATTAAAAACTTGGTAAGTAAATAAATTTTTACCAAAAGGAAAACCAATGTATATTGCCTTCATGGATATGGACAAAGCTTTTGATAGAGTTCCACGAAAAAAGTTAAAAGAGAATTTGCTGAGAAAAAATGTTCCTGTAAAATTAGTAGAAGTGATCATGAGTATATACCACAAGACTAACAACCGAGTAATATCCAGAAATATGATGCCCGAAGAAATCGCTACTTCAGAGGGAGTACGTCAAGGCGGAGGGCTTAGTCCCCTATTGTTTATAGTATTTATGGATGAACTAATAAGACAATGCAAGCAAAGAACAAAACCAATTTTTGTTGGATACAGGAAGTTGCAAAAAGTGGAATTAGCAGAGTGCGCATTTGCAGATGATTTGGTGTTGGTAACTGGTAGTGTTGGGAGTCTACAGTAAAATTTGAACATTTGGAACACAGTACTTGAAGATAACGGTATGAAACTAAAGAAACTTAAAACTAAAGTTATGGCTGTGTCAAATGAAAAACTCAATATGGACGTAAGAATAGATAATGTAAAATTACAACAGGTGCAGTCCTTTGAATATCTGGGAGCTAGGAGCTATATTGGAACCTAACGGCAGAAATGAAATAGAAATTTCTGAAAGAATAGGAAAGGCAAACAACTTGTCCTATGCGATGAGTAAAGGTTTTATCAACAAAAAAAAGCTGTCCAAGAAAACAAAAATGACAGTGTATAATACAATATATAGACCTATATTGACATATGGATGCGAATCCTGGATTCTATCGCAACAACAAAAAAGCAAACTTCAGGCAGTTGAAATGAATTACTTGAGACGAGTTAAAGGGGTAACCAAAATTGACAAAATAAGAAACGAGACTATAAGAACGGAGTTAGAGACAGAATCTATACTAGAACACATAGAAATGAAGCAGCTGAGATAGTGGGGACCTTTGCAAAGAATGTGTGACAACATACCGGTGAGACATGTTTGGCAGAGATGCTAGGAAAAAGGAGAAGGGGCAGGCCACAAAGAACACGGGAGAATACCATAGAACAGATATTGATGAAAAGAG
Organism: Acanthoscelides obtectus; assembly: GCA_963669975.1. Classification (NCBI taxonomy): domain Eukaryota; kingdom Metazoa; phylum Arthropoda; class Insecta; order Coleoptera; family Chrysomelidae; genus Acanthoscelides; species Acanthoscelides obtectus. Next base: position 70,473,375 of record CAVLJG010000006.1, read on the forward strand.
GAACGGATTGGAGAGAAGCTAAGAAACTTGCTTTAAACAAAAAAGAATGGACTAAATTGATTATTGATGGATTTCATATGTTCAGGCAAATCATTATTATATATAATGAACAGAAATGGCCCAAGTATAGAGCCTTGTGGTATTCCTCTGCATACAGTAAATCGATTACTCACTTTGCCATTACAGTAAACCTATTATCTATAATAAATCTTTAAATATACCAGTGGCGGATTTAGATGGGGGCGTGGGGGGCACCCCCCCCCCTAGACGTCTGACACTTGCTTTTGTAATCTAACACCATTCTGTTGCTTTCTGACACATCACGGCGACAGAGGCATACTCACTACAAGTTATAGCTATAGGGACTGTGCATTACGATTTTTGGTATCCTTTGGTATTCCAAACGCTGTCCCTCTTCGACATCACTTACGTTTACAGCACAATTCTTACAATTTATACATATATACGAGTATTGTGAGTTGTGACAAATCTAATTCTAAGCAATATATTTAGATATACAGATTGCACTTAAAAAGTGATTTATGTTCTATTTGTTGCTCAATAGTAATTTGAAAAGTGTGTAAAGCTTGACTGATTTTGTTCGGGCTTGGTGTTGCAGCGAAGCACTATTAGTCTAATCATATTAGACGAAAATACCCCTGGTTTGCGAAATAATTCTAAAGTCTGGTTTTATTGCTGCAAGTTGCTCAAGGGGGCATTCAAAACATGGACGCATAAAATGGGTACACCAATGTTTGTGGGAAAACTTTTTATTCGACAACAAAGAATGAGAAAACGTGTTTTTTGGGATTCAATCTAAATAATTGGCAGGGACGAAAAAACTCTCATCAGATTTTTAAGTATTTATGAGACCTACAAAATGAGACCACACGTAAAAAGATCCGACTAATAGCAAAAAAGTTATCGTCGAAAACCGAGGCAAACTCCAGGTCTTGGCACGTGTTGGTAATGCGACGACGGTTTCTCGCAGATATTTGAAATTCTTCAAATTCGTAGGATTGGTACTTCTAAATAACCACAACAAAATTGGAGTAGACAGGTCAAGTAGTTTGGGAGAATTTCTAAAATGTTTATCCCAAGACATCTGTTTTCCGGCCATCATTACTAGTTTTTTTGAACAATTTACATGGGTTAGTTCAAAGGGCATGTTATAGCAAAATACACTAGTTTACCTTGCCGATCTGAATCGAAAACTATTCCGAAAGATAAATGTTAGTTTTATGCAAAAAAGGGATGGGTTACGTTTTTCTTCTAAACAAATTCAAACATTTCGTATTTGTGAGTAACTCACAACAAAAGGTGATAGATAAATCCGCTTTGTTTTAAAATGTGTATAGCAACGTATGTGTTTCGAATATCGTAGCGCATTTGCTCAATTACTCACAAATACGAAATGTTTGAATTTGCTTTGAAGAAAAAAACGTAACCTTCGTTTTTCGCATAAAAATAACATTTATCTTTCGGAATGGTTTGTAGTTCATCTCGGCTAGGTAAATTAGTGTATTTTGCTGTAAAATGCTCTTTGAAATAATCCTGTATTTAGCGTAGTAAACTAGTAGTGATGTCCGGAAAACAGGTGTTTAGGGATAAACAATTATAAATTCTCAAAAAACTACTCGACCATTATACTCCAATTTTGATGTTGTTATTCAGAAGCATGAATCCTGCGGATTTGAACAATTTCAAGTAGTTGCGTAAAATTATCGTCGCATTACCATAAAGTGCCAAAACCTGCATTTTGCCTGGTTTTTCGGCCAGAACACTTTTGCTATTAGTCGGATCTTTTCACGTGTGGTCTCATTCTATAGGTCTCATAAATATCTTAAAATCTTACATAAAAAGTTTTTTCGTCCCTGTAAACACTTTTGATTGAATCCCAAAAAAACACGTTTTCTCATTCTTTGTTGTTAAGTAAAAAGTTTTCCCACAAAAATTGGTGTAACCATTTTATGCGTCCATGTTTAAAATGCGCCCTTGAACAACTGGCACCAATAAAACCGACAATTATTTCGGGGAAATTTGCTAATATGATTAAACTATAAATATTTTAAATGAACGCCTACATTGGAAATATACATTTATAAGACTTGTTTAGCGGTGCGCCTGTAGCCTGACCAGAAAATGCGTCGCTCGATGCTCAAAGTCAATACCACACATTTATTCCCGCGTATGTTTCTATTTATGTTGCTATATTGGAATTCGTTCAAGTCACAGAGCTTCTGCACTGCACGTGAATATGTACAGCCCTGTATTCCTGTTCTTGTTTCGTACAAACATACATTATCAAAATAATTACGATCTAACATATATAGTTTTTTCCAAAGATTTCCAACATTTTTACATGCGATCAACACCGATTCGAAAACTGAGAAAACAACTATGCCGTAAATCTAAGTTCGACAACGAAAGTCTGAAGAATAACTGTAACATCTATATTGAATTGAAAAAATAATTGACTATACCTATTGATATTTTTATCACCTGCTGATGTAATAGAAGTGCTTGATTGTGTCAGTATTTACACCAATTACTTGATTTGTTTAACGGGTAGTTCAGAGTATTCATCCTTAAGCTTAGTACACACTAGTAGACCCCGTTGCGCAATTTGTCTATAGGCAGTCTGGAGAAGGTCTCAAGACACGATCTATAGATGGTGGTCTATAGGCATCCTTCTTTGTCTCATCTAGCGTGCATACGATAATGTGAATTTTTCGGTCTCATGTTCGTTTTCGCCATCAAAGACATTGTTTTGTGTGGAATGGCTGGAATGTCTCGGGGTCCCTCAAAATGTCGTTTTTGGTTAACAGAGCAATGAAGTTCCTTATGTTTTAATCTTTAATATTATTACACTAGTTAATTATAAATGCCACGTAATTCTTTTGTTCTCATATAATAAAATATTGCCTTTCTGATGATTTCTGAGTACTTCCCATATATTTTTTTCAAGTTGTCGTTGAACATATAGAACACAATGGATTTAAGGGCCCCCTCCCCAGACGAAATCCTGAATCCGCCCTTGAAATATACGTGGACTGCTACCAGAATGACTTTATGATGATAATGATCAATAAATCACTTGATGCTTTTCAGTACCTCCAAGATGGACGGTAGAGCCATCGGATGCCAGCGTAGCTTCTGGGCAAGTAGCTGTGATCCACTGTCAAGCGGAAGGCTATCCGAAACCTACCATTACTTGGAAGCGGGCAGTCGGTAATTCTATTTAATTAAAATTGTTATAAGTTTATGTTATTACTCATTTGATCAGTGATTTTCAGCTGTAAAAAGATAGGTTCTGTAATTGACATTATTTATTTCTTTAGGTGAACAGCCTGGAGAGTACAAAGACTTCCTGTTCGAACCAAACGTTCAACAATTTGAAAATGGTTCGTTATACTTCAAATACATATCAAAAGAAAACGAAGGCCAGTACCTGTGCGAAGCGAAAAACAACATCGGAGCGGGCGTTAGCAAAGTGATTTTTCTCAGAGTCAATGGTAAGCCGTTTTGAAACATGTAATTTTAAAAACTGAAAAACAACAGCATTTGACCATCTTGTGACACATATATCTGCTTCGTCCAGCTCCAGCCCATTTTCCACAAAAATCCAAGCAAGTGCAAGTGGTTAAAGGAGAGCAAGCCCATCTACAGTGTTCTGCAACAGGTGATACTCCAATGGAGATTACCTGGAAAGTCAGTAATCAACATATCCCCAAGGAAGGTGATCAAAGGTAAGACGATGCATCCGAAAAACATAGCTGCTTCTCGCAGAGAAACTTCCACTGTCATTGAGTAGATTTGCTCACCGCGGAGGATGCTACTGGGATCCGATGGAAGCTTCCTCACCGGCTACATTTGGCCTAAAAATACACTTTCGGCCACACGTTCGGTATTCGGTCAAAAAAGGTCGGAGATTTTATTTTACCCTTGAAGACTAGAGATAGGAGGCTAAACTACCTTAGTGATGACAAGTATTCGTATGAAGGTAAGGACGGCGTGACTTTCGGAAATCTAGTGTTCGTAGAGCTTCTTAACATTTATACAGATGCAGATGCACGTGAGAAATGTCAACATTACCTGTCGGATACTTTATTTCGATCAAGTAGGTTTAGATCTATTCATTTTATGTACCCAAAAGTTTGTTAGTTTCATTAGTGCCTGCTGAGTTTTTCTATTTAACTAAGCTCACCTGCAGTTAATGAAGACAGATACATAGACTGGTTATTCCTAACTGTATTACAATCAAATTTTCCGTTTTTCCGAATTCTGAATAATATTTAGCGCTATTGTGAGAAGATAGGAATTATGTATATAGTGTGTCCTGAAAGATGGGACTTTCCTTTTCAGAGCCAGCTACATTTGCTTACCATATCAAAGCTAATTTGCAGCAACACAACACCGTAAACAAAGAAATTGAATAAAAATACTACTACTTTTCATTTGGCAAGGAATTTCAAGTACTGCGCTGTCACGTGTCTGTAAACACTGCTTTAAATTATCATCCTAAATTTGCAACATTAGGGGCTGTCTAGGTTTTCAACTGTGTTTAACCAGACGGCTTTTGCCCGAAATTAGCAAACATATGCAGCTCTGAATAAAAGAAACATAGAGGACAACGGCGACGTTTTGAGTACACTCGCGGAGTATCAATAGATAACTACGTTATTGCTCTATGAATGTACCAATGTCAGTTTTTCAAATGCTGCTTGATTATAGGCTAGGCTAACCTACGCACCACGCGACGTCTGATTTGGACACTGAATCACGTAGTCTTAATACAAAGTCATACGTTTTGACCTAAGAAGGGATTGTGGGAGAGGAGCCTGACAGAGTCGTAATGACTGATTTATTGCTTGTTGGAACTTAATATATCAGTTATCTTAACGCTTTCATACATATGTTACTAAGCAGACGTGCCCATTATTGCCTGACCTGTACGCTCTGTAAAGGAAAGTCCCAACGATGAGGACACAGTGTATCTAGTAATTCCACAACAGTATCTTCCAAGCTCATATATATATATAATCATCGTATGTTTTATTCCTGTAATTTCCTTATAAAAAAAACACAATAATAAATTATACAAAAAACAAACCCATTTAATAAGGAAGGTGACATTCGTTGCTATTACATGCAAACCCCTCTTCCATGCAACACTCAAGACACTTTTGCTCAATGCATGTAGAGATCGATCGTCTTCATTCTCAACATTTTTAGCTCCACCTCCACCGCATAAGTTCAACCTCCTACCTCTAGTCATCATGGCTTGATCTAATGTCGAAGGTTTTGAGAACTGGCTGCTCACGGAAAGTTTTACGAAAATTTCGCGAGGGAGTAGAAATGCACATAATCTTGGTCAGCAAATTAAGGAACATGGTTTATTTATTTGAGAAAATTTTAATTTTTAAAAAGGTGGTGGTATAACAATGTAGTAAACTAGGTCCACTACTATTTATTTTATATATTAATGACATTTGTAATATACATATCAGATGAAAATATAGACACCGCTTTAAAAATGCTAAATTCTGACTTGATAAAAATCATAAATTGCTTAAACGTAAATAAACTAAAACTAAATACTTCTAAAACAAAATGCTAATAGGGAAATACCTAAATGAAAGTACTATCACAGTCAGGATAGATGGAGAAATAATTGAAAATGTTGAATCAATTAAATATTTAGGTATATATATTAACAGTAAACTAAAGTTTGAGAATCACTATGAGTACATTATTTCAAAAATTGACAAAAAAATTAGTTTCATAGAGCTTCTCATAGTCTTGGTACATATTCCAAAAATAGTTTATAATACAATTATTCTACCGCGCTTTAGGCAAATGAAACTGTATTCTTTAAATTACAAGTATGAGAAGAATATTGAATAAAAATAAGTAAACTAAATTAAAATCTATGTTACAAGAATTGCAGTGGTTGAATATAAAGAAATCATATCATATTTGGTTCTTATTTTTATATTTAAAATAAAAAACCATCTTTTGCCACAACATTTAGAACACTACATAAAATTGTATAATCATTACCACAATTATTATATACTAAGTGACATATAAAAACGAACATCCAGTTTAAATGGTTTTATTTTAATAAAAGTTGGTGAATGTATTTATCTTACTGTAAATAACAAGTGAACAAATTTTCAGCCTTTATCAGTTGGACATTCCGGTTTTTATACTGCTTTTTTTTTAATTCACTAACGCTCTAAAAATGAATATTTCAGCCGCAGTAAAGAAGCAACGTTGGCGGATTTTGGTTCTTGACATCCTTTACGATCGGTTACGATGCCTAGAGTACGGAGACCTGAACGATTTCGTCAACTTGGTGAGTTTGATAGGGGCCGTATAGTGGGACTTCGGGAAGCTGGACTTTCTTTTCGGGCAATTGCAGTTAGAGTGCAAAGAAGTGTAGACACTGTGGTTAGGTGTTGTCAGGCATGGCTTCGAGAAGGCCGTACGCAAATAACAAGGGGCACTGGACGCCGCCGTAGAACAACAGACCGTGAATATCGCCACCTAAGATTATTGGCCTTAAGGGACCGTTTCTCCACTACCAGGTCCATTGCAAATGAATGGTTTGCAGAACACGGAAGACCTATTGGCATGCGAAGTGTTTACCGACGAATGAGAAGTTTTGGCTTGTTTTCATACCGGCCACACTGGGTCCTCCCTTTAACTCGAGAACACCGACGTAATCGCCTTGAGTGGTGCAGACAACGGTCACTCTGGGATCAGGTATGGAACAGTATTGTCTTTAGTGACGAGTCTCGATTTTGTTTAGGCATGCACGATGGTCGTGCCAGGGTTAGAAGGCGACGTGGTGAAAGGAGGAATCCACAGTTTTTTGTTGAAAGACATGTTTATCACACTGTTGGAGTTATGGT